>JAKZAO010000006.1:28111256-28831505 GCA_023053555.1 Branchinecta lindahli
CGTGCGCTGCTCATTTAAGGATTACTGTGCTTTTAGACGTAACACGAGACAGAGTAGTTACCTTTAAGAGCCAGATTACCTGCTGAGCATGAAATCAGAAGCATTGGCGCGAGTAAGCCCGCGTGAAAATGGCGAAGGGCAGGAGCCCTGTTCTAATACTTCTTCCTTTGAATTTAAGGGGAGGTAGCCCTTTTCTATTGCAATCCTTCTTCCTTTTCGACGATTGCAGCCGTGCATTTTTTCAACGTTATGTACATCAACGAACAAGGTACCCTGCAAAAGCGCCCTTGTGGTGAAGCTCAAAATGGACATATGAATACAAAGTTTTAAAAAAATATTCGCCAGTAGCCTATTTATTTATTTCAATAATCCGTTCCGAGACTTTTATGTCATTTCTGATTATAACAATCAGCCATGTTTTCAAGGAGAAAGGGTGTGCCCAGTACCTGCAGTCTGGTCCTCTTAATAATGTTTGAGTGGGTGGGGATTGACCGACTCGTTGTCATAAAGGGCCGATTCAGTTTCTCTTACTTGTGAACAATGTTAGAACTTTACAGAAAGGAAAGGTAGCTTTCATCAGTGATTAATAGTTATTCATATCGATTGGTAATCGTTTCTCCCCCATTTTCTGCCATATCAGTTGACTCCTTTAAGTCAAAAGGCGTAAGAATACTAGGTGGTGTCTCGGTTCGTGCTCGAGTTTGAAAGTTACTATTGGATATCTCCTGTAAAGGCCGTATCCAGGGAGGGGGTTCGACCCCCCCGAAACCCACAAAAGTGATCGTTTTTTATAGGCTTTAAAATCTGATCTGTGTCTTTTTCTACTTTTTGGTCCGAACCGCGGCCAACCCCCCCCCCCCCCCCCCGAAATAAATTCCTGTATACGGGCCTGTCTCCTGTTGCCAGCAACTGAGAAAAAAAAAATCACCTGGTCAGGCCCGGACATAGAGATTATTTAAGAAAATGCAAACAGAAGACGTCTATCTGTTTCTCGTTCTCGATTTTTTCTCATTTCTTATTGCAGTCCTCCTGTTTCGCTTTTGTTTTACCACTGGGATGAAGCTTTTGATGATTCAGCAAAGTACAGACTTTAGGTTTAAATATTTACTAATTTAACGTACCTGGACTCTAGAAAATGGACGAGTAGACTTAGAAACGAAATAGGCAAGTACCAACTATTTTTTCGTCTGCATATAATTGCAAGATGCCGGGTCCCCTTCCGAGGCTGGGGCCCTAGCAGCTGCCTAGTTGCCTGGTCTAGAAACGTACTGTCGCGTGTCTGGCCTCATTTGACCCTTTACTGCCCATTACAGTTTAACGAGGTGTTGTCCACTCATGTGCGCTAGTCTGCACGACCCTTGTCCACTTGCATGCTGCAACTAACCAGAACAATGCTCTCGCAAATATCACATTTCCTGATCATTCATCATTCATTCATCCGAACTGTCTAATTGCAACGGTTGCCACAAAACAGTGCCACTAAATCTGACGGATGTTTTTACGCCACAGACGATTTCACGGCATCAATGCACTTTACCGGATTGAAATGCAAATGGATTTTTCGCATTTCATTTCGATAATGCACTCCCCCCACCACCGCAGATATGGTTGACACTGTCCTCGCCGCATTTTGATTGATTGACTAGAATGCCGGAGAAGGCTAATATTGACGGAGACTGACGTAGGAACATTTTGAGCAATTATAGCTCCCTCTTTTAATGCTGACCAATGCGTCTCAGGCAAGACCGTATCATGGGGGTTAGGGGGTTCAACGACGGGTTCGAGGTCTTGTTACTACTTGTTAGGATCCCACCCCCACCCGAAGTAAATACTTGGATACGGTCCTGGCCCCACGGGTCGGATTTTCTTTTTTTAAGCAGAGAATTGACCTTTTGAACGTCTATGCTCATACTGTTACCTAGAAACTGAAATTTGCTAAGAAAAAAAAATCAGAAATCCTCCTCTCCCAAAAATGCTCATCGTGCTCAATTATTATTTCTGCCTTAAAAAATCTACAAGATTTGTATCTCACACGACTTAAAGTTGTCTTCAAAGTATTCAGTATTTCAGGTTAAGAATATTTGACGGCGCTAAACGGACAAGTCAGCTGAGAGTTGTTTCAGCGACATTTCGGCCCGCCTTGGCAAGGGTCCTCTTCAGGCTATAGCTAGAAGAACGAACCTCCGCGTCCTCCTGGGCTATATCCGCGAACAGGGCTGATATACATGCTAAGAACCATTACAAGTGTCACTGTGAGCGTTCAGCAGTGCGGTTCAAACATCGCTATGTCAAGTTCCATTCGTGGAGCAACTTTGTCTTTCAATTTACTACTTACAAACGAGTTTATAAAAAGATTTATCCGAGCATTTCTCTCAAATTTCCTTCACTCCGGTTTATGGCATTAGATATTAAAACGATCACTATCCATCAAGGCCGTACCCAGGGGGGTTAGGGGGTGCGACCCCCCCCCCCCCCCGAAACCCACAAAGTATTAGTTTTTTGTAGGCTTTAACCTCGTATCTATGTATTTTTGTACTTTTTGGTCCGACCCGTGGGCACCCCCCCCCCCCCCCCGAAATAAATTCCTGGATACGGGCCTGCTATCCATTATGGAATTATTCAAGAATTTAGCGAAGGTTCTAATGACTATGTCCCACTGGAACTCCTTGCGCGCTTGAACTGATCGGATCGGCATGGCAGATTTTGCTTTAGCAAGTTTCGGAAACCGCTTATTGTTACAAAAAGTTCTTCATTTAAGTTATTACGCCAAAACCCGCTGACGTTACTTTGTGGTTCGACCGCTTCTTTGGCAGTATGTACCCAATCGACATGTTCTTGCAGTCGTAAACCTGAGATAAGGTATAACACTTCCTGGCAGCGAGTAAGATCTATAACGAGCCGAGGCCGCCTAAACTCTCGGTAATCTGATGGCACAAACATGTTTTGAATTGAACGGGTTTAAAGTCATGATTCGAATCTCTGTATTGCCGGGGTTTCACAGCCTCGCAGGCGCTAACTCCTCTGAACCACTATAGTATTTTTTTTTCGGAATCAGTTCTATTTCAGACATCAACAATTTTTATCGGGAAGATTTTCTTCACTTTTGTTATAAAGTTGAAAAATTTCAACTTTTCCGTCCAATGAATTAGCCACTATAAACGCAAACAACAAAGTTTTCAGGTTATCTAGCCTTTTACTTCGTATAGAATAAGTTCATGAACCATATCCAGCTTTTATTGATATTGAGCCCAAGACGTTTTCGGGAACATTTCCCGTCAGAAATTTAGGACTCTTGTCAAAATCGGCGGCACAACTACTTCGAAATGCTTTTTGCTCCTTGCCTCTGTCAAAGGGAGGAGAGAGAGAGCTTTGAGATGTCTGCGGAAATAAATTGAGTGAAATGGGAGTGCAGGTTCTTCTCCCCTCTGAAAGCTTTGAAAGTGAATAACATAGCAGAGATATGAAAAATCAGGGAACGGTTCAGTTTTAACGTGTGTTATCCGGTCCATACAAAAGAAACAGTTGCACTCAGTTCTTTTAAGTTTTTTCGTTTCGAAGATAATTACAAATCGAGTGGGGTTGATATCAGTGGTTCTGTTCCCGCGATTCTTCTTTACCACGCTCTTGTTACTGTCCAGTGTATTTCATTTACTGCTTTTCATTTGCTCACCTTATTTCCTTGGCCTGCCATAGGTCACAGATAAGGAATAATATGTGGGGGAGGCTGCACAAGCTTCGTTCGTTTTGGAAATGAGTTAATAGTCTGGATTTCGGTTGTGGTTGCTTTTTTTTACAAACGTTTTAGACGAAAAGTTGTTAATAGTGAAGTTTGTCTTATTTATTATTTATGTTAGCCATTTACATCTTAGCTGTGTTTATTAATGTTTAAAAAATGCTTAACTAAGTTAACCTAAACTATCTCGTAAGATGTGCACTGGGAACACGGATGTTGTTGCTGACGATAAAACCTGAGATGAACTCTGAGAAAAACAAGCAGAAAAAACTCACCTTATCTTGTTGTTGAATCTGCTTCATGAGAATGACCCTCTTTTTGTCTTTACATCGCTTGTTTTGAAACCAGACCCTAATCACCCGAGGACTAAGGCCCGTCATCTCTACGAGCTGCTCTTTCATCAAAGCGTCTGGACGAGGGTTTGCTAAAAAAAAAAAAAATCAAGCATATAGCTCAAACATATACCAGTATCTTGTATACTCGGAGCTTCTGTGAAGGAGCCTCGGCTGTCGACGAGAAGTTTTAATTTGTTCGTTCCACCAGCTTAAAATTTAGCAGAATAGGGCTGAGATAGGATACTCTAACTAACCACCACTTATTCGTTTAAACATCCTCGAAGACCGACGAAAATGCATTTCTTTGTTGCTCTACTAATGATTATTCACACAAAAGAATTCTTTCGGATTTGTGGTACCTCTATGCGCGTGTGCCTCTACGCCTGAAATATTTAGCGACTACAACGGGAAATGATTGCCTAAAAATAAATCTGTTTTGTCACATGCAACAGCGGGCCTTCTTCTGAAGTGACCTGTCGAACTGGAGCAGAACATTTCCTGAGGTTTGCTTCGTCAGTCATCGAAATGCACGCATTTGTTGAAATTCAAATTCTTCGCGTCGGGTGAACTTTGTCTTTTCGGGCCAACAGTGCATATTTTGAACGTCAATACTAGAGCCCAAGACGAAAAAAAATCCCTTAGCAGGGTCAAAATAGTGCATTCAAACCCAAGATTTAAAATTGTGCTGGCATTTTGTTTAAACTATAAAAAGGTCGATCAGCCATGGGTTCAGATCAGCCCAAGCTGACTGCGAATCACATTTGGCGCTAAATAGATAAAAGTCAGCTAATGCCACGTTTACACAACTGCGTAAATCCGAGCGTATTTTACGCACGTATTTTGGCTCGAAAAGATCTCTAGCAATACGGACGTATTTGAGAAACCGGTCCGTTTTGTATATAAGCTCAAATACGTGCGTAAAAAACGCTCGGATTTTACGCAGTGTGTAAACCCACTCTAACGAGTAGCTGTAACGATATTTCGGCCCGTCTTGCCAACCCTAGCCAAGAAGGGCCGAAATATAGCAAGAGCAAATCTTTATCAGAAAGTTAAGGAAAGAAATGCCTGTATTTCGAACCCTTTCGCTTCGTCAACCGTATGCCCAAGGCTGATGGTGCAACAATAGGCGGATTTAAAAGTATCGGAGGAAAAGGTCGATGTTGACAATAAAGGGTTTAAGGGTCTTCCTTCGTCAAAAAGGCACCTGTCTAAGCCGATGTAGATGACTTGAACTTGTGTCGATTAAAATATTAGAGACTCTGAATGGGTGGGACGACTTGTCAGATAGACATGATAATGACACTTAAATATGTGCGGGACGATTCGACTTCTGACGGGGTTGGGACGTGGCATGTAGTACTAGGAGGAATCTGGTTGTTACGAGTGTTTCCAGGAATTCTGAACCTGTAAGACGTGTCAATAGTATCAAGTTGTTCTAATTCTTCATTTTCTCTTTGCCTAGAGCAGGAGCTCAGTGGTATTCAAATGTCTAGCAAATACATAGTTATATAACAGGGACCCATAAATTTCCTTTACAGGGGGCCTGTCGCTAAGAGATTTCTGATGCTATCTTGAGCGCACGGAATGTAGTTCAAGAAATACCCACGGTCCAATGACGTTCAAGACCACATAAGACCATTCATAGACAAAATTTGGGATTGGCTGCTGGCGCCTTGAGGGAGGAGTCTCTTTGGCGCGCACGTCCAATGAGGCAAACAAGAATGCCGATCGACTCAAGCGGGGATTTTTGGAAACTGGATTTGGTTCGGTCATCATATCAATATAGAAGCATAGGTAAGGAAATTTATGGGTCCCTGGTTATATGTAGGTATGTTATGTAAACATCTTTGCACCGTTTAGAAGCTCGCTTGTATTTTGGTCCTTGGTTTGCAAATCCCTGGTTTAGAAAATAAACACTTGTATATGCTCAAGGCCATATCCAGGGGGGTTAGGGGGTTCGACCCCCCCCCCCCACCCGAAACCCACAAAAGTAATAGTTTTTTGTAGGCTTTAACCTCTAATCTATGTATTTTTTGGTCCGACCCGCGGGCAAACCCCCCCCCCCCCCCCGAAATAAAATCTGCGCCCCCCCCCCCGAAATAAATTCTGCGGCACCCCCCCCCCCCGAAATAAATTCCTGGATACGGGCCTGTATATACTCCACCTATTGAGTTTGAAACTTTATTAGGTATTCGGAAGATACGTCAGTTACGGTAAGATACGGCATCTTACCTCCATAGCACGTTCGCAGTGTGTGTAGCTGCTTCTCGTTTAGTACCGTTCGAACCCTGGTTGGCTTCCCGTCGGTCCCGTTCCCTGAACTTGAATGCTTTCTTGATCCATCTTTGGAGGGTTTGGCGCTAACGACCGTCTCTGAACAGCTGTCTGAAAAAAAGCACAGATATTGACGTCTGGATGACTGAAGACAATAGTCGGAACTTGTTGGATGTTTGGACCTGTAGTAATAACTACCAGAGGACGGTCGCGAATGCTCTTGGTGAGGTTAAAGCTTTGGGTTGTGTCCGTGCGTTTCAACCTCAGTAAACTAGGCACATTGTTGGGGTATGGAACACCATGCCCATGAGATTTTTCCTGAGCCACAGATCTATACCAGAAGACTCATGAAAGTTAACCGGTGCCCTCCCGGGGACAGCGATTATTTATTTTTTATTTTTTTTTTGTTATGACCTCACTTTCAAAACCTTTTATTTTCGAACCTCTGTGCAAAGCGTCTTTTTTTTTTTTTTTTTACTCGCGTCTTTGACTGACTTCTTCCTACTGATGTGAAATAGACAAGTAACAAAAATAAAAAATACTCTCTTTGCATCCTGTGTTTTGGGTCATGTGTTCTAGAAATCCACATTATTTATTTCAGTGTCGAGTGAGTATAATATTTAACTTATAGTCACATCTATGATAGATAGGCCATACACAAAATCATACATTTTTAAACACTTCGAAAGAGCGATTATATAAACTCACATGTAAAACACTTTAAACTCCCACCACCAATAACTATTTGCATCTCTTTAACGCTTCTTTGACAAAACCTGTAACTGCCATTATCGCTGACCGTTAAGATGACTTTAGGATACCAGGAAAGAGCAACCCATCTTCACCAAAAAATCTTACTCTCAAATCCGAGAGCCCCTTGCATCTTGACAGGAAGTGGGAAAAATTCTCCTCTTCCAGACCACATAACGAGCAAGTGTACCATATCGTGTATGAATTATTAATTATCGTATGATCCATGCATGTGAATAGATAATACGAACTGAAATGAAATGAACGGTTATTTTTACTTACTTCAAATCAATCTACCAGTTTGATTTGACCTCTCAGAGTTTGTTGCCAGCAATTCAGACCAAATATTGGGATCAGTCACCATGTGCAAATTCTATTGTATGACGTTTTTTCTTTGCGTGCTGCTGCAAATTTAGCTCCATTTTGCTTTATTGCCCGGAAAATCGGAATACTTCTAAATTACTTGGATGGTTAACTCTTTTGTAAACCATTCTAGCGGGGCATAAAAATATCCAAATTATGGAAATCCAAAAAGGCAGAAACCAGTCTGCGGTGAAAATTAGTCCTCCAAAAGTCAACGAGCAGAGCGACCTCCGTGACACCCAATACTGTAAATCCTTCATGTACACACTAACATCTGTTTGATCAGGCCAACAAGAAGGGGGGTCTCGCAAGGGCGATCACAGACACAGCCCCCTGCTGACTTTTTGCACTAAATTCGTCCGGATCGTTCTGCTCCATTTGACATCAGCTGCAAACCTCGGACTGTCACTTGTCATTTGATTATGACAGCACAGATGGCGACTGGAGGTGACTTGTAACGGGGGGACTGTGGTTTCCATCAATTACTTCTAATGATTTCCTTCGTTGTGCAATTGCGCGTAAGTAGGATGTCTAATAAGTAATATCTCGCTTTTTCGACAATCGACATGAACGAAAAACGAAAAATTTTCTTAACTCTTCGAGAGAGCAGAACTAAGGTACCATACTCTAGTCAGTTTGTTTCTCTTATATTTTAGTGCTGTATTTTAAACTTCACTCATGACATATATTCGACGACTACGGAGGTTTTAAATATTAAGAGTAAGCGAATATTACATTTCTATGTTGACGACAAAGTTAAATTCGGCGTCTTTAATTTGAAAGTCACTTTTCAAATAAATTATATTCTATTCTATTATCGAATCCGCACCTATAAATTTCGAAGTTATCCGTTTTAATATTTTCACCCATCGTTTATCTCATGTGTATGTTTATCTCATTTGTTTATCTTATGTGTAGGCGTATACTGAGTCTTACTAGAAAATTGTCTAGCTTAAAACCGTCTGAAAAACCTAAAGCACCATGTCTTTACCGGTAAAGCAACGCTGAACCCGTTGCAGTGAGCCAGTGTCATACATTTTTGAAACGCCAAGTAAAAAGATAAAGTTTTGTTTGGCACTGTTTTACTAATACAGGAGTTCCATTGTGCAGCTTGTTATAGAAACCTTCTAACTACAATTTGCTAAAAAAAAAAAATATCTCAACAAAACTTGCCATTTGTTACCCCCGAATAAATCCATAACACTCAACCATATACTAGTACATCGGCGGTAGCCTACTCATAATCTGTTACCACTGTGATAAAAATCAAGGAAACCTTTATAGTCAAGCATGGTAGTGATAACGTATTCAAGTGGGGTTCCAAGTGCTTATAGCAGGGGGGGGGGGGGTACAAACTCGAAACATGCGATTCCTGTCATGAAAGGATACAAAATTATATTGATTATAAATATTGGACACAAAATGTAGCGCCATAGGCGACAAATTTGCGAATTTGAAGAAACTTAAAAACCGATTTTTTGTAAGATAGAGCAAAAGGTCGTTCGTAACAGCTGTGCCAGCAAGTCTGTCATGTCAGCTTTCGCCGGCGTGAGTAAAGACGTAGTTGGTTCAGAAACCAAACTTTTCGCGAGATTAGGCGGAACCCCTCCAACGCTCTCTCCCTCTTTGCCTCTTGGACACATTCTTTCCGCTTCGTTGCCCAATTGGGTGCAAGTTTGTTTGCAAGTGTCGCACCCCTAGAGCGTGATATGATTGGGAAAAAAATGTGACAAAGGTAATTGAAAGATAATGTCTCAATCAGCAAAATTTATGGACCATCTAGAAGTGGAAAGAATCACTGAAGTGTGGGCGAATGATGCACGGCAGTTTAGCTCGTCAGGGGGCACTGAATATTTGCACATTCGTGCCTTCTTGTATTTTTTGTATTTTGGTTGTTGTTCTCTAGTTGATTATGTGTTGCTTGAATGCTATAATCGTGCTGATTAGGCTAAGGTACTAGAACCCCGAAAAATACGAAAGATCGTGTTACCAAATACGCAGCTTATTTGGTGTTGAATGCTTGAGGCGATTTTGTCTATGAAACTGTCGCGGGAAAAAAAACTTAAACTTTATCATGAAAAAGAAAGAAAATTTAGTTTCAAGCAGAAATAGCGTATTTGGAGCCCGTCTTTAAATAGTTAAAAAGTAAGGACCAGTTCCCAACAGAGGAATGAAGCTCGGTCGTTGAGACAAGTCCGTTTATTGATTTTACAATAACTCATGCTTAGTAGAGCCCCGGTCAACTTCCCCAAAGAAAAGATGTTGTTCGGTCGTGCCTTCGAGCCCCCTCCCTCCAGAGTAAACTTCCATGTGACCGGCCCCATATGCATACACGGATTGTTTTTCTTTGCTTCTCAAGTGTTGCAGGACTTACCCCGAATATATTATTGAGCTTAGAGGGAAAGAACGAGCAACTCCTAAGGTTTAGTCTAGAGGGGCTTCTAGCTTCCTTTTTCACCCAACACCTTCCTGCAACTCGCGCAACATCGTCGACATAGCGTCTAAATACTCGAACTTCTTGGTTTACGTTGACATGGGCTTTAATTGTTTGCTCACACTGAACTTGATCCCAATCCCTATTAGTGTTTAATGTTGCTGTAAAATGGACTTTAGTTGTTTTGTTAGGTTGTACTTTATGGTCTGCAAGATAAAGTTTTTTCCATTACAAGGGGCAAACCGATGATCGCGATTTGCTCACTTTAGGCATCTTGTGTGAGAACAAAAATACGCTTTTCAAACAAACTGATTAGAACACCGTGACCTAGAATTTAAATTGAACGCCTTGTCGCGCCTGGTGACAAAACTAAATTTTATCGCTTCTTGTATAGTACTATGGTCAGTGTATATACTCTATATTTGTATTTCCTGAACTGTGGTCGGTTTCAGTGGCTCAAAATAATAAGTATCTGTACGGCATATTTTTATTCAGTTTATGACTCAGTTTCTTCGCGTTTAATTTTTATTTTGATCGAACATTACTCAAATATACCTGCTCGAGTATAATTCACATTTGCAATGTTAACATTCACGTGGCTATGTGGGGTTCTGTAGCCAACGCTGAAATCTGTAAGCAGATTGTGAAGAAGTGAAGTAGGAAAGACGGGCTGATATTCATACATCCTTCCCAGTTGTCCAACCAGTGGTATAAAAAAAATTAGGAACGTTGAAAAAAAGGAGCGAAAGGTAAATCATTTGAACAGTCGGAGACAACTGGGCTTACAATCAGCTTGGTTCGTCTGGGCTGATATTCATCCGTCTTATCAAAATTGTGCGAACCAGGATAGCCGCGTTATAATATAATATTACAACATTTAAGTCTACCAGCAAGCCCAAAATTGTACGTAATGGCTTGGTAATGGTACAGATTGTCAAATGCTACAGTGACTGATTTTCTATTGTTCTGATTCGAAAATCAGACAAAAGGCTATTTTTACAAACTTGGTGACCCGCAAAACCTTTTTCTGCAAAAGGATCGTTTTGTTGAAAAGGCAGTCGGTTGGCTTTCCGCAAATCAATAACAGGAAACACATTTTCTGCTACATCACGGCGTGTAAATAAAGTACCACCACCACCCCTACCGCTCGTCAGATCGCCCGAGATGATAAAAAGGTGGAGTGATTAATTGGGGAAGCGCAACTTCATTTTTCCTCATTTAACCAACTCGCTGACATATCATCCTCCCTGTAAAAACTAGTCGTCACCCTTTGGGGGGTGATAGAGCATTTTTTGATCCCACGTCAGCAACGGGATACTTATGAGTTGTGAAAAAATAGTCCGTCCGTCTGTAAGCACGATACCTCTCAAGGCGTTGAGACATTAAGTTGAAAGTGTGAAGATTCTTTGAGCCAACATAAAGGTCAAGTTCGTACATAGACCAAGTCTTTCCATAATTAGAGGCGAGGGAGGGGTTCACCAGTTAAGGATACATTTTTGTTTTCACTACTGACATGTAGTTAGCCCCGGAATCTTATGAAGACTCGAAATTTGGTAGAAGTCATTTTTTTTAGGCTTACGAAGGCAGGCCGAACAGGAGGACACTGAAGGTTTCTTTCTCTTGAGACAAAACTGGAAATTTAGTACATCCTAACAGATTTTTGGAAATCCGGAACTCCACAAACCTGAAATTTAAGAACAAGTGCAACAGTTTTTTCGGACGGCTAGGGTAAAAGACGTACTCCTTCTGCATCTTTACTTAGTTTTTCCCAAGACCTGTCGCTGACCGGAATCGGAAGAACACTAAAATTCAGTAAAATTGAAAATAAAATCCAGTTCCACTGCTCTGACGGCACTTTAAATATGATCTCTTTGACAAATTCTTACAATTATCTCGAATGTTGGTGGTTCCATTCGTCTACCGATATGAGTCCAGAGCAGAGTAAGCCGTCTGAAAAGGTAGGCCCGGATACCCTCTTTCTAGTCCCTTTTGTTTTGCTTGAAATCAAGCGATTTCGAGTTCCTACATTTGAATTGCCGTAGAGCGAGCTTGTTAGAAGGAACCCTGGGCGAAGACCCCTCAAGCTTTTATCTTCCATTCACCTTCCAGACAACCCTCTGGGGGGAAATCTTTTTAAAGTTCGGATCCTACAAATCCTTTTAAGTCAAAAACATTACCCTAATTGATCCTAGCTGTACCTCTCCCGATCGATCCTACTGTGTAAACTTGTTTTCCTAAGAAAATGGAGTGGCACGTCAGTCAAAGCCGTTCTTAGCGCAGTCAGGGATCACCCACTCCTGACGGTCCTCCAGTAAATTCAATAGTTTGAAACATTTACTTGTGAGTCACTGTACTGCAGTTCAGTAGCAAATTATCATGACCATGGACGGCTTAAAGTACAGGTTGCAGTACAGAGTTTCAGTTCCAACATTCTACAACATTCATTGATTACCTATACAAATCCGGTTTGCGTGAAGACGCCAATAGGCTTCGAAATGTAATTGTAAATAAGATAAAAAAGTCTCGTCGGTTATTCGGAGTTCAAAGTGTTGTAAGGATAAAGAAAACCGAGCCCCGAAAATTTCACGAAAAAGTGCAGCAAATGATGGGACGTGTAAGGAAGCCGACGAGTATTTGTGATTCCGATGGAAACCCCATTACTGCTAGCCAGATAAACCAACACTTCGTGTCCATATGTCGTGCCCACGAGCCACTGAGCTCGCTTCCGGAAATCGGTTCGCAAAGTGAAATTCCAGAAATTCAGCCAGACTCGGTGCGTCAAAGGCTACAAGCGTTAAATCCAAACAAAAGTAATTATCCTGGTGAAATTCCTGTTAAACTTATAATTGAATGTTCACATGAACTGAGTGATGTCCTAGCTGCAGTTTTTAACCAATGTTTTATTGATGGGGTGTTCCCAGATAGTTTTAAGAGAGCTTATATTACGCCTATCCCAAAATGTACTAGTGCTAAATCGGTATCTGACCTACGACCAATATCTTCAACTCCAGCTCTATCGAAAGTGTTCGAGAGTTTTATTTATGAAAATCTTTACGCGGATGTTGAAGAAAGTTTAGACCCTAGACAGTATGGTTTTAGACCTGGTTGTAGCACCACCCATTATCTAGTCAAACTAATTGATGCTATCCTCAAGCACCTAGAAATCGAGAACACGTATGCTGAGATTTTATTGAGTGATATTATTAAAGCATTCGATAGTTTGGATCATCAGGTCATTATAAGTGAATCGACCGCAATGGGAGCTCGACAATTCGTGGTTAGGCTACTAGCCAGTTTCTTAACAGGTCGAAAGCAATGTGTTAAGCTGAATAACGAGGATGTTTCGGAATTCATGAGTATATTTTGCGGAACTCCCCAGGGTACCAAGCTTGGTCCTTTGTGCTTTTTAATAGTTTTTAACAAGGTTTGACTACATTTTATCACCGTTTTAAATTTGCTGACGATCTTTCAACTATCTCGCTCCGTTCACTTTCCCCTTCGGAAGAAGAACTATCTCTTTCAACTGTTTTTGACATTTTACAGCGAGACCTCTCCGAAGTTAAACTTTCAGTAAGCCGTACGAAGAGTGTTGTACTCAGAGTGTCTTTTTTAAAACGTGAACTTCCTGAGATTGAGGATATAGGTCTTGAGTCCAAAACCACAGTTAAACTCCTTGGTTTGTTGATTGACGATGACCTTAAGTGGAGTTCCCACGTACAGTATGTTACTCGGAAAGCAGCACCACTTCTTAAGTCGTTTGCGGTTCTGAGACGTTTTGCTATCCCGACGCGAGATTTACGCAGTACTTACTGCACGTACATCCGACCTTGCCTGGAGTATGCTTGTCCAGCTTGGCACCCAGGACTCACCAACGCACAGACTGACAGACTTGAAGCCATACAAAAAAGGGCTGTTAAGATTATTCTCGGCCCTGGTTATATTTCTTACGAGGATGGCTTGGTCAAGCTTGACCTGCCAACCCTTGCTCAAAGGCGGCATCAGCTGACAATAGCGTTCGGGAGTAAGTGTCTGGCATCACATGCGCATCGTGCCATTCTACCAGATTTTGAGACCCCAGCAGATAGTAGGCCTAATACGAGACAAAGACAGAGGGACGCTGCTTCCCAGAGACTTGAAAGACCACCGATACACTCGACTGATCGTTATTTGAAATCTTTTGTACCTTATTTCACGCAGTATTTTAATTCTAGCTAAGTCATTATATTTTAATTTGTGTGAATTGATAAATTGTTTACTTGTGTAATTTCGCATGTGTTATTTGTAAAATGACGATCCAATGCTAGCGTGTACAATACAAGCTTTTAAGGAAATAAAGTACATTTATTTATTATTATTTATAACATATGTGTCTCGTCACGGTAACATATACATCTCGTCTCGTCACATCGTGACTCTCATTCGGCACCTTAGGTTTGATGAGAAAAACGGAAAGGGAATTCTGACCAATTAGAACATCGGAAGCAATAAGCGGGAGCCTGATCTGCCTCGAAACGAGCCAAACACGGTCAATGCAAAAATCAGCGTGTAGTAGTACAGTTTCGGTTTCACTATCCTCGAGGGGTTGTCCTCTCTCGATTTTAGTGTACAGCAAGTGCCCGGTGTCGCGACGTCCGGTCGGTGCCGGCACTGGCTGAAACTAGCCGGCACCAGTTGTCACGTGTTAAAACATCAAAATAAGCATTTTTAGAAGCGTTTGAAAGATGAATCGCCTAATTTATTGTCGGTACCGGTGCCAGCACCGCCTGTTTCGGCCGGCGCCGGGAAATGGTGTACAGCAGGTGCCGGGGAGTGGGTAACCCCTCGACTATTCTCAAGTAGGTGACCTCTTTTGAAACTCTGCCGGGTTTATTGGAAAATTTCTAAAGCGTTCCGGCCGTTTCAGCCTCTCGATACCTTGACTTCGATGCGAAACATGGAAATGGTATTTCTAAAGATTTAGAACCGCGGAAGCGGGTGCCGGATCCGCCTCGAAAAGAACCTAACATCAAAATCAACGCGAGAATCAACGTTAGGAAGTTCGAAGTCTTGGAAATTATAGTGGATGGAATGATTAGGGGCGCATAGTGGATTATAGGCAAGATGGGTCCTTAAAATGGCTCTGTCATACAAAGAGTATTCTGCCCTTCACGTCTCTACCCAAGAAAATTTTTCCACTTGCCGTCTGAGGAGAAGATTCTTTTAGGCCCGACCAGTCCTTTTTCTTTTTACATCTTTCGAATTCGCGTCGTTTGTTTATTATCGTCATCATCAGAACTGTTCGTACCCTGTGTTGTCCTTATTGGAAAGAAAAGCAGAGAGATGTTTTAATGATAATATAAATGCAGTAAATACACTTTCACCTCAATAGTTTTAGGACTAGGAAACCTGCAGCGCAAACTGCTAGGAAACTCTTACGTACTCCTGCGATTTTAAAACACATCCCCGCAAGGTCTCAACGGAATCTCCGAAAAAACTGAATCAAGTCCTTTAAGGCTTGCAAGCAGCCGAATGGATTAGACACAACACTAGGAAAGAGCTAGGAACCCCTCAGCCTTTTCCTTAGCGTGCATGTCTAGGAATAATGCTCTGTCCCTGGAGAATCGGTGGAAGCTTTTAGTAAGATTACTTTTCCCAACACAGGGAAATTTCCCGAATTTCTGATTGGTGAAAGGAGGAAGGGACATCGATTTCGTAGCGCTTTCGTGGTGGCTCAATTGTTTGGAAGTAATCTTGCTGATTCCACAAGTAATATGAATAATCATCTGTGGTAGATTGTTTGAGTTGTTGCTTTGTCTCGGAAAGGAATGACTTTGGGGCGAAATCGGGCGTAAAAGAAAGTCGCCAACGGCAATGGGGCCATGGGGGTTCAGTGCCTCTTAAAGACGTGTGCAGGGCCGTTGATGTCGGCCTTTTTGTTAGTGACGCGAATTCAGTAAATTTCGGGCCCCCATCCCTAGTTTATTACTCGGACTCGAAAATCAGTCAGGTACTCGTTCAGGGTAAATTATAAAGTAATTTTCAAACATACCTTAAAGTAACGTCATTGCTTTGCATTTTGCCTTTCGAAACCAACTACGGGGCCAAAGGTGGAAGATTTAGAAGTCTATGTTCTAGCAGGGACCCATAAAATTCCTTTACAGGGGGCTTGTCAATAAGAGATTTCTGATGCTATCTTGACCGCACGGAAGATAGTTCAAGAAATACCCACGGTCCAATCACGTCCAAGACCAGATAGACAAAATTTGGGATTGGCTGCTGGCGCCTTGCGGGAGGAGTCTCTTTGGCGCACACGTTCAATGAGGCAAACAAGAATGCAGATTCGACCCAAGTGGGATTTTTGGAAAGTAGGACTGGTTCCGTCAACATAGCAACATAGAAGCATAGGAAATGACAAGCCCCCTGTAAAGGAAATTTATGGGTCCCTGGTTCTAGGTAGATTAGATATATCTGTAGATACATTAAATAAATGGCGCCTCTGTGTTTTGGGGGTACTCTGGGCCCAATTGCCCCTGAACCGGGTGGCTCAGAATTAGTTGCTAGGTTGCAAGAATTTAAGCCGCTTTCACATTGACTCGTTGGGCATTTCACACTGAACTATGCAACCTCCGCGCCGCGCTTGCGGCGACGCAACGCAGAGCTTGCGCTGACGAATGAAAGCAACGCAAGAATAGAACCAAGTTCTATTTTTGTGTTGCATCGACGCGCACGCATCAGATTGTTCAGTGAAATTGAAGTTTTGACGAAAAACTGGAGAAAAAACGTGCTAATGGTGAAGAAAAGCTTGTTATTGATGAACGAAACGAAAATTCAGCAGAAGAAACCGAGAAAGGGAAACGTAAATACACATCCAGCGTGAAAGCTTCTCGTGCAGGTGTGAAAGATACGCTACGCAACCTATACGTAACGCAAGAAAAACGCATACGCAGCGCATCGCAACGACGCGTTAATGTGAAAGCGGCTTTAAACTGACGGATCCGTTCAGCGCAGTCAGATATGTTTTGTAGTCAGCTTGGACAGAAGGCATATGTAGACATATTTAAGCCCCAAAGTAATTAATAATATGTCTTTATCAGAACTAGCCATTTCACTTTTATGAGGACGGCCTGCACGAGACCTCGCTGTGCGAAAAGGACCGACGCAGCGCAAAAGTAGCGCAAGACGAACACCGAGGGGTTGAGATCACGAGGAACTGCGTTTAACTATGCACGTTGCGTAGCTCCCATTATGCATATTAGGCGTTTCTGTTTGCTCTACGCTGTTGAATTCCGCCTTCGACCGCTGGGCATCCAATCAATATCCGGTTTATCCGGAAAAGAAAGGAAATTGACCGCATACACGATATTCGTCAGTAGACCCCATGCGCCGACCCCCGTACAATCCCTTAGCCAGTTTCCTCGGTTAGTTTGGTCCGTTATCAGATGCCCGTTTTTTACCGGGTAACGGCCGGATTGTTCATACGATCCGGAATTTTGCCGCAGGTGGAGGCATTGTAGAAAAGGAATGAAGTCGTCAAAGGTAAAGGTGGTCCAGTGCCTCCAAAAACATGTGCGGAACTTCGCATGTGGCCGTTTTAGGGGTATCAAACCTCGATTAAAGGAACAGTAAACTTGACTACGCAACTTTCGGCCATCGAATCGCCCGGGGGGCTTGGATAAATATACAGGGTCTTACTGTCGACAGGCCCCCCCTTCTTTGTCACCTCGAACTGTCTCGAACCCCCTCCTTAGTGTTCCCAAAGCTAGCTGGCAGGCCCTTGCCCCTTATGCACTGTAATTATGCACTCATGTACTTTAAAAGTTCGCCTTTTTACATGTAGACTACAGAGTAACGACATCCCCGACTAGACGGCCGGGATTCGATTCCTAGTCGCGGCACACAAACCTTTTGCTTTTGCAAACCTTTTGCTCAAAAGTCGAATTCTCGGAAACTGCCCGGAAACTGCAATGGTTGTAACGAGAATTTTTCTTACCTCAATATCGACTCAGGGTACATTCTTGATATGTTAGCTAGCCCCCCGAGTCAAGTTTGAGTCAAGTTTTCTGTTCCTTTAAGTCATGGATGTCCTTGCGACATGTTACTTCTGGCGTGCCTATTAGGGTCCCGGACAGAAAAATGTTTAATAGTGGCGTTTTTTCACTTGCCCTTCCAGACGTTGACCTATGCGTAATTTCTGGCACTTCTGTTTACATTTGACTGTTGAAATTCACTAGGAATGCTGGCACGCTTTAAAATAAACTCAAGGCTTTTGCAAGACTGATGTCTAGGCTTGCTTTATACTTGTCGAAAATGGCCTTTCACCTAAACTTCAGTTGGAAATGGCGCGATGCCAGTCGATTGTTACCCTGATACTTCAGCCCGTGGCAGTGTTGTCGGACATATTATTATTATTATTTACTATTATTACTCTTTAATTCAGCCAAAAGCCATAGGCTATACAAAAACAACAACAACGAAAAAAAAGAAAATCAAATCTGAGGTACGAGCAAGTAGATTGCGCCGTACCGGCAAATGAAGCATGACAGGAGAGCAAGAATATTTTATGAGAACATTCTCGCTATTCCATAGCCTCAAAAACAGAGAAGTTCTAGCTTTTCGGCGCAACTCCTCCAATGTACATACGTGGCTAGACACGAAGGCCTGGCTAATGCTGCACCTCCACGGTAGCCGAAACAGTCGGCTACCGTGACCTTAAATCTACCATAGATTTAGGATATCTTCCTTCCCGATTTCTGTAAATATGTGGTCAAGAAACGTGTAGCTCTACCAATTTCCTGGTTTTGCCACATTCCGGAAAACTGTACTTCAGATTTGAAAACAACGCAAAGGTACCGAAAATCCTATCAACTTGATCTAGATGTTTTTGGTGATCCAGAAAGTTTTGGTTTTACCCTGATTCCGACCAAAATATCCACCCGAGCCGAAGCCGGATAGTCTGTTCCTTATCAGATTTCCGGTTTTACCAGATTCCGGCAGAGTGGATTCCGCATCTATAACTTCCAATTGCCCTTATTGCAAATTTAATATTGATTTTAAGAATAGTAATCAATAAGAAAAGAAGACCTGTCCGTCATGTCCAAAAGTTAATAGCATATCGAGGCAACAAGCTTTAGATTTAGCGGGCAATCAAGTTTATTTGGAAATTTACAGTTTCGACGGATTACGGCTAAACTACCCATCCCAGAGAAGATCAATTTTTTTAATTAGTAGGATTCTTTTTCTGAAGATGTTCGGTATGGGGAAAGGTATGACAGCAACGAACGATGTTTCAATCAAAACACACGGTGTCCACTACAGTTCTCTTGTCAGTCCGAGTCGAAGTGTAATTCAAGCGACTTACCATCGTCCAGTCCAGAATTTGAATCGTTGCTGCTGTTGATATTTAATCCTCCTGTTTCGATACTCAATGCAGAGTCACTACCGGTACCTCGGGAATTCGCACTTAGTGCCGTGGACAGTTGAAGTGGCGTATAGGCTTTATTATTGTTCGTTTCGCCATTTTGAACGTCGGAATCGTGATCCTCTCGGCAGTACAAGCCGTCGTTTCGTAATGCAAATTCGTCACCAGGTACTAGTTGTCGTGCACAGGTGGAGCACCGGAAGCACTGCACGTGGTAAACGTTCGAGCGTGCACGCATCACTAAATCAGTCCGAGAGAAGCGGTCGCCACACTTAGCACACTTCGCACTGAAAAGTCTGGAAAAGAAACAACAGTTTATGCTTGACAAAAAAAAATATGTATTGTATTCATATTATATATATATATAGAAAGAAAAGTGTATTTAGAAAGCCCAAGGGTCATATAAAAAATTACTGAAACACACGAACTTCTCCATCTTTTATATATATATATATAGATAGATAGATGGATAGATAGATAGAAAAAAAAATGTATTTAGAAAGCCCGAGGGTCATATACACAAAAAAAATTAAACAAAAAATTACTGAAATGCACAAACTTCTCCTTCTTTCCACACTTTTTTCCTCGCTTTTTTCAATGTATACTCCTATC
Source organism: Branchinecta lindahli (assembly GCA_023053555.1). NCBI lineage: Eukaryota > Metazoa > Arthropoda > Branchiopoda > Anostraca > Branchinectidae > Branchinecta > Branchinecta lindahli. The sequence goes on from JAKZAO010000006.1 coordinate 28,131,155, forward strand.
GAGCAATCGCAGTTGGGTTTACAGTACGCAGAATACCAGGAAGCAAACAAAACAACCCCGTCTGAAAATATAGATGTATACTGACGCGTCAATGTCAAGATGGAGTACAAAAGAGAAGAGAAAAAAGAAGAAAAAGAAAAATAACTAGTATACCTGACGCAATTTTCGTCAGATTTACGCAATAAGTTTTTCCGATTAGTTATAAAAAAAAAATGACTAACTTTTCTAGATACGCCATAAGGCTCCGACAATGGGTGATGCTTAGTTTTCATTCAAATCAGAATCATAATACAAATAAACATCGGACAAAAACCTACATCCGACTGGGAAAATACTGGGTAAAGTATAGTGTACGTCTCACGTTGGATCCATTTTAGTATTTTATTAAGTTTTTTTTCCGTTTTTTTTGCACTCCGCCGTTCTGTTCCTCTTAGCGCGTTAATGAAGAAATAAAGTAATAATTGTTTTTATATTTTCGTTGAAAATCCATATTAGCAGTTTGGCCAAGTTATTTCTTCTGCCGCATGCATCATAAGATTAGGGAAGCGAAAGGCATATGTTTGTATAATGTATATACATATTAATATGATGTAAATATCGTATAAATACATATAATATATAGATGTGTATATAAATGTAGATATAAAATGTTATTCGCCCATTGTCACACCAAAATGAGAAGTGAAAGTGAAAAAAAAATCTGGTGCAACTACCAGACCTAATACACAAGCAGATGATTAAATACCACACAGAAGCTAATTATGTCTCTAGGATACTGGGTATAAAACCATGAGAAAGACCTAGCGACTCTTTCAATTCAATCCTGCGTATCCGACTGTATTCAGATCGGCTTACCGGTCGTAGTCTGTTCTGCAGTACGTCTTTCCATTTCTAACATAACAAGTGCATCTCTCGTCAAGGACCTGTCGGCACTCGACACATCTCAAGCAAGTGGCGTGCCATTCCAGGTCAGGCGAGACCCGAAGGATGTATTGATCCGTGATTTGGTTCCCACAGCCGACGCAGAGGCTCTGCCGTCGGGGTCCTGTGGTAGAAAAGCGTTTGATCAGCGCTGAAAAAAATTAGGAGGGGGTAAACGAGGTAGTAGTGCGAACACACGCTCAGGATTATCTGGCCGGATTTTCTCAACTTCTACTTATGGAACTGATTGGGCCGAAAATCTCGGAAGTAGTACAATAAACACACGATCAGGTCCGGCCGGATTTTGCGCATGTCCATCATCAGGTTCAATCCCTTGTGCCGAAAATCCGGGAAGTAATAGTGTGAACACACGATCAGGATTTTACATGCCGGATTTTCCTCACTTTCAATTAGCAAGTTGAAAAATTCCAACTTTTGCAGATGGAATTGATGATGATGCCGATGATCTGGGCAGGACTTCCCCCCGACCCTCGTCGTATGTACAAGGCATACAAATTTATCGAGTCTATTGCGTAGGCTACTCTGCGAAAGCAGTTTACTTGAATTAAGACAGGGACACAAGACCAAAGGTTTCGATGGGATCCCAAAAATTTAATATTTGATCCAGACAATCGGGTCTTGTCTTCGCCAGATCCAGTCTTCGCCAGGCTAATCATCTGAGAAAACCAAGTTAAGATATACCTCTACTAGCCATGTCTGTTTTGACGATACTGATCGAAACTTCCTGCTTTACTTCTGCCAAATTTCCGGTTTTGGCCGGTTTCCGGGCGAAGAAGTTGTCCGGATACAAAATGTATTCTTATCCCTAAATCGAACATCTAATCAACTTCCAATAAAACTGTTACTTTTGACAAACTTTCCGGTTTTGGCCGGATTCTGGGCGAACTACTTGTCCAGCAAGAAAATGGTTTTCACCATCCTGTTCAGCATGTCTTCTTACCCCTAAATCGAACCTCTAATCAACTTCAAATAAAACTTTTACATTTAACAAACTTTCCGGGTTTGGCCGGATTCCGGGCGAACTACTTGTCCGGCGAGAAAATGGTTTTCACCATCGTGTTCAGCATGTCATCTTACACCTGAGTCGAACATCTAATCAACTTCAAATAAAACTTTTACTTTTAACAAACTTTCCGGTTTTGGCCGGATTCCGGGCGAACTACTCGTCCGGTGAGAAAATGGTTTTGACCATCGCATTCAGCATGTCTTCTTACACCATAATCGACTATAATATTAGCTGTTTAAAAATATTGTGTCTGTCCCTTAATTTAAACCCTTTCCCCCACCCCTAAATATAGGGCTACAGAGCCCATCTACGAACTTTACCTTACTCTTGACCCAAAGAATCCTCACACTAAGTTTCATCAAAATATCTTATACCCTTCGAGAGTTACAGAACGTACAGACGGACGGACGGACAGACAGACAGACAGACAACTTTTGCGATGTCATAGGTATCCCTCTACTTACGTTTTGGGATCCCAAAAAGGACAAAGCACGATGATTCATTTTTAGTTTTTCTCCTTTTAGTTCTTATTTATTCTTATTTGATTTATTTATTTAATTCATAGTCATATAGTAAAACAAACACTAACCACTGAATATGCACAATAGTGTAAAGAAAAGTTCACCACTCTACTTGATCCGCATTTGGAAAAAATGGAAAATTGGAGCAAAAAGTGTGGATCAGATTATTAGACGGCAGTCTTTTAGCGACAACGCTGTATTACATTTTAATTCGTGAAAGGAGGGCATACGATTATTTGCAACGCTAGAATTGCATCAAAGATCAACTAAAAGTGGAATCTAGCTTCGATGGTTCGCGAGCTTCTTCAGTATGTTTTTCGGTCTAAAGATTGGTTTCAAGCTGATGACTCAAAATTCCGTAATCCACGCCAGCAATAGATAGGCTATTCTACCTTTCAGCATATTGGCTCTTCAGCAAATCCGTTCTGGCTGTCCAGGTCCGGACATCGATATCCAGGGTCCCTACGCAGCTTACAGAGTCGTGGACCCATTTTTGATACTTTAGCGAAAAATAAACTTTACTTTTCTTTCGTATTTATTCAACGTGCTTTTACTTAGACAAGCAGACTTAGAAATAAAATAGACAAGTACCAACTATACTTTTTGTTTACACATTAGAATTTTCACGCTGACATACGGTCGGGGTCCCTTCTTTTTATTTCATATATGGATTCAGCATGTATCCTTACTCCTATATCGATTCTGCGAACGACTCCGAAAAAAACTTTTACTGACACCAAGTTTCCGGTTTTCGTGTTTACCGGTCAGTCTACTTGTACGGAAAGAACATAAAGTTAAAATGTTGATTCAGGATGTATTCTTAACTCTATATCGACGCTCTGATTGACCAACGTTTAGCCTCTAATCAACTTCAGATAAGACTTTAACTCTTAACAATTTTCCCGTTTTCACCAGATTCCGGGCAAACTACTTGTCTGGGGAAAAAATAAAGTTCACAAACAAATTCAGCATTTCTTCTTTATTTGGGCTCCTTTTGAGGTTGGGACCCTGGGAAGCTGCCTAGTTTGCCTATGCAGAAGTTCACCAGTGTGGGTGTCGGGAATGAGTCACACACACGAGTAATCTAAACTCCTGCACATTCGTTGTGAAATAAACCCAAATGGGCACAAAACCTAGAAATGCCTTTGTTCAAGGACTATCTGCTGCAATTTCAGAGATGAATGGGTTCGAATGGCTTTTAAATTTTGACTCTGGCTGCAAGCTTCGGATGCCGTCGGTACCGTTTACCGTTTACTTCGCACAGTTTACTTTGTTCACTTTTACTTTCGAACAGTTGACTTTGCTCGCTTAATGTCTGGGACTTATTTAATAAACCTAAAATCTAATGCGTCGTTTCAGTGAACACACAACATGTCAGTTTATAAATCTAAAGAACATAGCCGCTGGGAATACAGTTGTTGCCGACTTCTTAGCGAACCACATTTCTACAAAACAGCTAAGGAACAACTTAAACCGATCCATCTACAAAATCCAGCTAGCGTCTGGCGCAACCATTTTTCCTCATCAGTTCACTTTGTTGTCGCTGCGTAAAATTCTGTTGATTTTTTCTGCAAACCCGTGCTAAGCCTGTATATAAAACCACTGCTTACTGCTGCTATCGTGAAGATCCTCTTTAACCATAGTTGTTGTCATCATCATCTTCCACGCACTATTTCATTCCACTTTGGAATGGCACCTTATGGACACTATAGAGTTACGTCGGCAATCCAGTTGACAGCACGACTGATCAGCGGCGGCCATCAAGAGACACATTTCGGGGACGGCACACTTTTCGGTGAGGGCCTGCGCGAGACACAGTGGGACCGCCCTTGAGACCGTGTTTACTTAACCGTCTTTAGATTTCTATTGGCTGAGATCGGGACATTACCTCCTCGACGGGCGAGAAGGAAATCAATAAGGACTACTTTGGAGCCAACCAGGTGGAGCATTTCGTAAGGCAAGGGATTGTAACTCCTTCCCGTCTGGTAAAAGATAGCTCGAGCAAGAACAACTGAATTGCTTTAGTGTGGATGCTCTATCACTAAGAAACAACTGGGTAGCTCTGTATTTGACGAGGAGAAACTCACTCCTTGAACCGGTGTACACCAGGAGCGTGTTCCACCTTTCTAACAAGTTACTTTTTTCGTTCCAGTCTCATGAAAAGCAGGGGCGGATCCAGCGCTCGACTCTAGGGGGGGCGAATGCTTTGACAAAATTGCTGTCTCGACCCTTTTTTTCGGCCGACAGGCCGAAAAAAATTTGAATGTTTTTACAACCTCCCCCCATCATTTTGCGAGCACAAATTCTCTGTTCTGTACCACCAATTTCGCATTTTAACGACAAAGCAGTTCCACGTATCTGCAAATTCATGTGCGCTTGCTCTAAAACAGCATTAAAACGAGACTTTTTAGTCCGTCTAGGGGGGGGCGATCGCCCCCGCGCCCCCCCCCCTGGATCCGCCCCTGATGAAAAGTGACTACGCTGACCGTTCAAACCGTCTCGAAAGAATGAAATATTAACTAATAGTAACTATTTGCTTACCACCCTCGGATCATAGTAATCGTGGTAACTGCGATCTCTGCGACATGATTGGCCTGATTAGCCCGTGGCACGATATTTTTCTGAAAATAGAAAAATTCGTTTCAGCCTTGACGCCAAGAAGCCAAAATCCGTGACGTCATGCGTAGTAACACAGTAAGTAGGATGGAACACGCTCCAGGCGCCGGTGCCATGCGAGAGTACAACGGACGCCAGAGAGTGAGCATCCCCTCGGCATTTGATGACACTGATTGGATGTGTCAGATGTAATTTGTTCCAGCGATGTTTTGGAACTTCTTGGCAAGGGTCCTCTTCAGGCCGTAACTAGAGGACGACCCTTGCCAAGAGGGGACGAAATATCGCTTTAACATATCTCAGCTAATTTATCCGCTTACCTCATCAAATATGATTGATTCGTGGTCAGCTTGAGTTCAAGCAGTTCTTAAACCGGGTAGTTTCTTGTAGCCCCTATATGATATGGTATGTATGATATGATATATATTGCTTGAAGCCTGAGTGCATACAAAACGATTAAAAACAAACAAACAACTCTTCTAATAAATCCTAACTACAGAAACTCTTCTCTATGCTTCCAACCTATCCGCAAAAACCTTCCAAGCTGACAAATCCCAAAAACTTTTCTTCTTAAGCTTTTCCACCAACCATCCTTCCCCGAAAATTCGCTCCCCAAATATTTCATCTCTCAAATCATTCAGCCTTTCTTGGGAAGGGTCCTCTTCAGGATGTAGTTTTAGAAAATCGTGATTTGCATTTTTTTTTTTATTCGTTCTTTCGGTTTCAGCCTGAATAGGACCCTTGCCAAGAAGGGCCGAATAACGCTTGAACAAATCTAAGCGGACTTATCCATTTCCCGCCATCAGGTATTATCTGCAGTCAGCTTGGGCTGAAGGAGTGGGCTACCTAAACTGGGCAGTTTCTTGAATCCCTCCATGAGACACCGGGAGGAGTGTTTAACGTAAGGGGATATTGGATTAGATAGATAGATAGAGTTATTTTTGCCAAGCAATCCGAGGGCCATGGCGAAAACTGAACAGAAATAGGCAAAACAAATCTCGGATCTCCCCTAAAAACGACATTAAATGTAAGGTGTTGGTCGGGATTTTTGTTATTGTTGTGTATGTTTGTTTGTATTTATTGCCTTGGGGCTTAACCACTTTTTCTGTTAGTAAATAAATAAATTCATGATAAATTGAAGGAGAGAAAAAGTAGCTAGATCTAAAATGATAGGAGAGATATTAAGTAGTGAAGAAAAGTCGATAGATATAAAAATGGCGGTGAAAAATCAAAGAACGAGCGTTTCTAACAATTATGAAAATATTTTCAGACAGGGCAAGATTTGTCCGTGAATACTGGACATATGGAAAAGTGGTAAAGAATGGCATAACGTACGTTTCAGATCTGAAAGACATTTGGAGATATTTTCGAGTCAAGATTAGTTGATTAAAGTAACTTGCGTTAATCAAGGAAGGCCTTTCTTTCCACCCTCTGGCTGAGGAGAGGGTCAAGCGTATCTCGGGTTCTGCTAAACAAAATAGAATAATAATTAGCGAGAAGAATAAAGAGGGTGAAAACCTAGAAAAAGGATACATTTTGAAAAGAAGTGACAACAAAAGAAATAATCAACAGGCAGTAGCGAGCTTCTGACTAGGCAAACTTAGGCAGGAAAAACATAGTCGGTACTCATATGTTTCGTTTCTAAGTCTGCTTGTCTAAGTACGTTAAATAAAATTTTTACATTTTACATTACATTATATTACTAATCATCAAAAAGGGGTCCCGAGTCTGTTAAACAAGGACCCTGGATGTGCGCGGCTGTCACCGTCCAGAAACAGGTGCAAACTTCGATTCAAGCTAGACACCCCTCTGGGTAAAGGCGCTTGGATCGTAGAAATATCATCAAAATACGTATTTCTCTAAAAGCTTCGGAGACAGTCTCCATCGACTTTATTGCGAGCTGTTGAAGGTTTAAGCGAAAGACCCTGGAAACGGATTAGAAAGAATGTGTTGTTTTTTTACCGCGTTCTTGTTACTCTCTCTCTGAAAAGTAGATGTAACACTCTCTGAATATTTCACTACCTATGTTTTGTTTCTTGCTTACAAAACAGTCAAATGGAAAAGCAAAATAACAAACTTGATATTAGTTAACAGCCAGCGAGCGGAAACTCACTCCCCAACCCGTGTATACCGGCTGCCGTGAATGAGTGCATACCGGGTGCCGGAGAGGGACTAACCCCTCGACAGACAGCAGTTTCGGCCTTTTTTGGCATAAAAAAAAGCCTTCTTTCTTCTTTTTTTGTGACGCTCGCTCTGATATGTGAAGGACACGACGTACGACCTGTTTTGCCAGTGGCCATTTTTTTTTCAGTTCTTCTGTGATGATACTGCTGAGTTTTTTTCTGGAATTCAAGTATTTATTTACGTACTAAAAAGTAACTTGGTCTATTGGCCTAGAAGGGAAAGAAACTTTCTGGTGGAGTTAGTCGGGGAGTCCCGAATGTTGCCGTTTTTCCAGTGTAGTCAGGGTCAGCAGTGAATAAAATGAGTGAAAAAAGGAAATAGAGCCGTATGAAGGAAGAAAATAAACAGTTGCGCTGAGCTCTTGATAACGAGGCGAAAGTGCATGATACAAAAATAAGCAAATTATATCAGTTTGAGCAGACCCGAAAAAATCAAAGAAGAGTTCCATACAGAGCGAACATACTACTAAATAATATTTATGATCTCTATCATACCATTTACCAGTTATAGTGAAACAAAACAGATAGATAGATTCAGGGCTAATTAGACCTGTACCGACGCGATCAGCTGAACTAAACCATTTATCAAAGCTAACGAATTCCCGTTTCCACCGGATTGCGACGGTCCGGTCGTGGCCTACTGGCGACCTCGTAGTCTTGCCCCTTTTTCGATACTCAAATCGACTTCAGATAATATATATTATCGCCCTTCGTGAGGGTGATAGCGGAAAAATTTGGCCCGCGGGTAGCATGATAGTCTGATGTCGCCCGAGTGCAGCGAGGGTGATATCTTCCTATCATGCTGCCCAAGGGCCAAATTTTCCGCTATCGCCCGAAGAAAAGCAAGGGCGATAATGATTATAACACTAGTGCACTTGTTTTAATTCTGGTATCCCCCTGATGTTAAAAGAAAAAAGTTCCAACCGTGCGATATCACTTGTTATCGCATGGCTGGCTGTGCGATAACAACTGTTATCGCACGGTTGGAACTTTTTTCTTTTAACATCAGGGGAATACCAGAAAATTTTGGCACTGGGTAGGATAGGACTTGTATCATGGGACTACACAGTGTACTGGTGTTATAAACCTTTACTGCTCATAATTTCCGTTTTCGCAGATTCCGGGCGAAATATTTGTCCGGCGACCTTAGAATGAACTAAATATTTATTTTACGCCGTAACTTGAAACTCCAACCCTAAATATACAACGCTGTACTTTGACCTCAGAACAAGTTTGAACAAAATACCTCAAGTCTTTCGAGTTATCGTGCTAACGGACACAGTTTACGAAGTCATAGGAATCCCGTCACTTGCATTATGGGATCCCAAAAGATAGTTTATTTTTAATTGTAGAATGACTTGTATGTCTACTATTATATTTATGACACAGACAAAAAATAATCGGTAATCCATCGCACCAACTGTGGCTAGTAGGGAAATGAATAAATATGAGTGAAATTTCTAGGAGCAACTGTTAATGACAAAAAAAAAAAAATATATAAGCTACTGTTAATACTCGCTTCTGCAGACGTGTTTTAACTCTTAGTAATTTTTTGTTCAGTTTGCCTACTTGGCTACTACTTTGTCTGCTTTCACATTTACAAGTCTCCTACATGACTTCAACAGCCTGATTAATAATTCAAGCCAGGAGCCAATTCACGTTCGCTTGTTTTTCGCCTTCTCGACTTTATCAGCTGCAGTAAATCTGATTTTTCTTGGACATTTTGACATATCTTACATAGCTTTTTATCAGAAGGGTCTGACACGCAATGATATTGAAGAGACGTAACAGTCAAACAGGTTGGATGTAGATAGAGGAACATGAACCTCAAATGGCCGTGGCTCCGAGAGGACCTTAACAAAAGATAAAAAGCTCACAATGTCCGAGAGAGTTATTACCGGGAAACAGTAGAAAAGATATCGTAGGACGTCTTCTAGGTGGGCTTACCCTAGGGTCACTCACTTAAGAGGGTATAGTTGACTCGGGTTGTTAAGGGTATCCCCTGATTTGCATAAGTTACGTAACATTAGTTCCGTCTAAAACGGCAACGATGAGAAAAGTAGAAGAGATTGTGAATCTTAATTTCTGTTATCGCCCAATCAGGATGAACCATGTTTACTTACTCTTGCTTTTCAAGGACATTACAGCTAGATCGGACACTCTAGATATTTTCATTACAGGTTTTAGGAACGGGCCCCGTCCTCAAAGTGTAACTGAAAAGCCAACTTAATTTTGTATCATTTAAAGGAACAGAAAACTTGACTCGGGGAGCTAGCTAACATATCAAGAATGTACCCTGAGTCGATGTTGAGAGTAAGAAAAATTCTCGTTACGACCATTGCAGTTTCCGGGCAGTTTGCGAGAATTCGACTTTTGAGCAAAAGGTTTGGAAAAGCAAAAGGTTTGTGTGCCGCGACTAGGAATCGAACCCCGGGCGTCTTGTCGGGGAGGTTGTTAGTCTGTAGTCTACATGTAAAAAGGCGAACTTTTACAGTACATAAGTGCATGATTACAGTGCATAAGGAGCAAGGGCCTGCCAGCTAGCTTTGGGAACACTAAGGAGGGGGTTCGAGATAACAAAGAAGGGGGGGCCTGTCGGCAATAAGACCCTGTATATTTATCTAAGCCCTCCGGGCGATTCGATGGCCGAAAGTTGCGTAGTCAAGTTTACTATTCCTTTAACTGAACACACTGCATTATTTTGAATGTGTTAAGGGAGTATTTTTTTCACTATTTGCTCTAGTATGACGTTCAGAACATATACGGCCGACTCAGTCTAGTACACTAGCCCCTTTTCAGGCATGGTGCTCAAACGTCTAGCACCATGCCTGGGTGCTGGACGTTCAAGCACTGTACCTTGGATTTCTTGTATGGTGCATGGATTACAGTACACAGTGCATGCATGAAAAACACAGTTTCTGTCATCACAATTGTGCACCAGCTCGGACAGGGCTGAAATTACCACCATGAATTAGAGAATTCAAAGACAACCTATCATATTTTTCATAACAAAAATAAAAGGACGCGACTGAGGATGGAGATGAAAAATCTGACAGCACCCTATCTATTTTCCATGTAGTCTGCCCCAGGAGCCAATATTCTGGTTGGCTGCTAGGTAGAACAAGACCAAAGGTTCCGATGGGATCCCAAAAACCGAATATTTGATCCAGACAAATCGGTTTTGTCTTCTCCAGTGTCCGCTAGACTTCTTGTTGAACTTTGGAAAACAATTTTAGAAATCATGGTAAAAACAAATACAATATTTTCATGATTCACCGGATTCCGGACGAACTACTTGTCCGGCGAGAAAATGGTTTTCATATTCGTCTTCAGCATGCCTTCTTACCCCTAATTCGAACATCTAATCAACTTCAAATGAAACTTTTACTTTTAACGAATTTTCCGGTTTGCCGGATCCAGTGTGAACTAATTGTCCGGCGAAAAAATGGTTTTCATATTCATGTTCAGCATGCCTTCTTACCCCAAAATCAAGCATCTACTCAACTTCAAATAAAACTTATACTTTTAACAAACTTTCCGGTTTTGCCGGATTCCGGGCTAACTACTTGTCCGGCGAGAAAATGATTTTCATATTCATGTTCAGCATGCCTTCTTACCCCTAGATCGAACATCTAATCAACTTCAAATAAAACTTTTACTTTAACAAACTTTCCGGTTTTGGCCGGATTCCGGGCGAACTACTTGTCCGGCGACAAAATGGTCTTCATATTCGTCATCACCATGTCTTCTTACCCCATAATCGATTATCACATTGGCTGTTTAAAAGTATTTTGTTCGTCCCTTAATTTGAACCCCCTCCCCCACCCCTAAATGTAGGACTACGGAGCCCATCTACGAACTCGACCTTACTCTTGACCCAAAGAATGCTCACACCAAGTTTCATCAAAATATCTCATTCCCTTCGAGAGTTATCGTGCTCACAGACAGACAGACGGACGGACAGACGGACGGACAGACGGACGGACGGACGGACGGACAGACGGACGGACAGACGGACAACTTTTGCGATGTCATAGGTATCCCTCCACTTACGTTTTGGGATCCCAAAAAGCTGAGGCACAGGACACTCTACATGAAAAACCCTTGACTATGTAGAAAAGGAAATGAGGTTTTTCATCTCCATCATCAGTCGCGTCCTTTTGTTTTTGTTATGGAAAAAATGATAGGATTGTCTTTTATTTCTCTAATTCATGGTAGTAATTTCAGCCCTGTCCGAGCCGGTTCTCAGTTGTGATGACAGAAACTGTGTTTTTCATGCATGCACTGTATACTGAAATCCATGCACCCTACATGAAATCCAAGGTACAGTGCTTGAATGTCTAGCACCCAGGCATGGTGCTAGACGTTTGAGCACCATGCCTGAAAAGGGGCTAGTGTACTAGACTGGGCCGACTCCACAACCAGCAAGGACCCACAACGCAGGGCGTGTTCCACCCCTCTACCAATAGCAACTATTAATTACTATTTCCGTTCCAGCCTCACGAAAAGTTACTACGCTGACCGTTCCAACCTTCTCAAAATAGTAACTAATAGTAACTATTTGCTTACCACGCTCGGGAGCGTAGTTAGCGTAGTAACTACGCATCTCTGTAACGTGATTGGTCGGATCACCACGCGGCCTGATGTGTGACCGAAAAATTCAAAAAGCGTTCCAGCCTAGCGTAGTAACTACGGTAACTAGCGTAGTAACTACGGTAAGTAGGGTGGAACACGCTCGCAGATTCTATTATGACGCGGAAAATTTGAATCTCAATACAAACGCGGCTTTTCAGTGGCCAGTGATCAGCTTCTGGAAAGCGAATCACTGCGTGAACACTTATTTTTCGTAAATCATTTTTGTCAAGCATATAGCACAGGTACAAGCGCATAGATGTGCCACAAGTCCGACAGGGAAATTCCACTCATTTTTATAAGTCTATTTTCTTATTTATAAAATAGAAAATAAAATTACAAAATGAAAACTGATTATCCGTAAATAGCGGAGCAACGAAGTAACCCATTTTCATCGGGTATTCAAGCCTCTTTATACCAGAGCAAAATAACACTAGGAAGTAGCGCCAAGACTTAAAATAACTGACACACAGTTGAGTAGCAGTGACACTAGCAACACTAGCGATAGTGAACGTTATAACTGACACACAGTTGAATAGCAGTGACACTAGCGATAGTGAACTGAAACTCAAACAGTCGTGCACCAGTGCTGGCTTCAGTAACTTCTTATTTTGGACACAGCAAAAAAAAGATGCAACATCCTCTGTTTCCTCGATGTGTGCAGACTGCATCTTAGCTTTACTAGAAATGTCTGAATCCGCAAGTTTGTTTCGCTTTAAAAGCTGCAACCTTAGTGAGAGGCGCTATGATTATGGCCCGTTTGCGAAGCAAGGCTACTCCCTAGTGTTATTTTGCTCTGCTTTATACGTGAATAATTAATGTGTCACTAGATTGTCTTATCTCGGCCCTTTTCGGTTAAACTTTAAAGAACTCAGAAGCATTCTCGCATTTCTAATGTTTACGTCATCCACTTTTAAAACGCTAGGTCAAATCGAGACTCGGCATGGCCATGGGATCATAGCGCGACTCGGAAGTACGATGCTGGGCACTGTTATCCGCTGACAGCTATGGATAAGGTTTCTTAGGCCTGACTAGATATTTCAAATTTACTTTCTTTCGTTCTTTTTGGGGCTCTTTATCTTGCGCATTTCGCCTCTTTATCGAAAGCTAAGTGTAATTGTTTTAGTACAAGCAAGCTGACTGGGCAGCACATAAAAAATTACACAAAATGGACAGTTCACTAGGATTTCGGCTACGATATTCGTCAGCGATATTGCGGCCCTTCTTGGCAAGGGTACACTTCAAGCTGTACCTGCACTGTCAGAAGTTTCATAACAGATTGCGCATAACACTTTCAAGAATAACACCTTTTCACTTAGAAATAAAGTGTTATGACCAGTTAAGTTTACACTATTTCGTACCTAGATCTCCATCAACACCTTCAATCGGTTAAAATACTTCACTGTCAGAAGTTACATAACGACAACAGAAGGATGCCCGGTTTCAACAGATAACACTTTGGGATGCCCGGTTTCAACAGATAACACTTTGGGACGTTATCTGTTTATGTTTATTTCGTTCCCGTTAGTATTTTTACCAATTGAAGGTGTTGTTGGAGATCTAGGCACGAACGAAAAAGCACGGAAAAGTGTAAACTTAATTGGTCATACACTTTGTTTCTAATTGAAAAGGTGTTATTCTTGAAAGTGTTATGCGCTATCTGTTATGAAACTTCTGACAGTGTGGAAGCAATTTTTTTAGAAGTGATTCTCCAAAATATATAGTCACTTATAGTTGCTGATGGTTTCTTGTAGGTTTCTTATTTATATGGGCTCGTTTCTTTCATCCATAGATAGACTTACACAGGCATCTTGTCCATAGCTGGAATAGTGGCAATCCCGAAACTTTAGGTTCCTCCATTTCCTTGGCAGATTTGCTCCAGTTAATTTCGCCGACTGTTGGCTATACCCAGCTCTCATAGGTATATCCTCTTCATCACATTAAAAAGGCTATAAATTGGTATCCTAGGATTCTTATCGCCTGTGTCGATGTCCAGGAGTAGAGGGTAGCCAAGGGGATTACTGTGTTGTAGGAGGTTTCCGAGTTTCAAGATACCGTAACAATGGTCTCCTGAATTCTCAAGTGGGGTTCCTGACAGTGATGCCAGTAAAATATCATCCCGATGACTTGACTGCCTGTTCCTCAAGAGAGCCGGTTAAAGCTGAGGTCCTAAATCTGCACAGGCCCCAGAGTGATTTCGTCCCACCCAACCTGTGCTTGTTTTTTTCTTTATAAAATAAGAAATAATATCAGTTTATGTGTATCTAAGCCTGCAACTGAATACTTTCTATGTTGATCGCCGAAAAGAAAAATGTAAAACAAAACTTCAAAGGATAGCATAATACAACTACTTCCACAATCGCTTTAGCCATCCGTACACTCAAAGACCCAAATTTCATACGATACATCCTAGCCCCCCAACGACATCACCCTGATTTCTGCAACGTGTTTCGCCGTTTCCGATGCGTGTCATAATCCCGATAATTGTTTGTGAGAATCTCATTCGTCAGGAAAATCGCTTTTTGTAAATATTTCCGAGTTTTTGCCAGGGTTCGATGGGCCTGGAGAAATTAAACGGCCAAAGCTTTGGATAATTTGTTAAAAGCAGGTCTTCTTTTTAAAGTACTCAACTATTTTACAAGATTGGAATATAAATAGTAAATATTTAGGAGGGGTCCTTGAAGAATCAATCATGTTCGAAAGTTTCTTTTTTCTTTCTTAATCGTCACTGTGGAATGGAATCGAACTTGAGTAATCACCGATAGCTTTTAAAGTTATTCATTATTCTTTTCATCTCTTAGTAACACTCTAACATTAGGACTGGGCCTGTAGCTGTAGTCATAGATAAAGCTGTTAGCCCGCCATGATCCAGTAACCGCAAACAACACATTAAACATGAACATGTGTTACGGTACGTTATTGATGCATTATGAAGAGGCACGAACTTCGAATTTAGGGATCATTTGTCTCCGGGGACCCACCGACTGCAAGCCCCCGTCATAAAATGGTGGATCCTTCACATCTGTTGCTGTTGTATAAAAACAATCCCCAAAGTTCCTAATCCGGGGGTAAAAGTGGTTCTTATCGTCTGTACGGATGACCGATCACGTACCGTGAATACCCGCCATGGAAGAATCAACAGTGCGTGCTAAAGAAAGGTGGAGTGCTCGGGATGAGCAGTTTTGGGGTAATACCGCGCAAAATTTTGCAAAAAAAAAAATATATGTAAACTTTCCATTATGTTGGGTAGGCTCCTGGAGGAGTCAGTCCCTCCTTGAAGTCGGATCCTCTCGTCGAATCACACATCACATTCAAAGAAATAAGAAATGTTGAGAGTTTCTCAAGTTAGCTTTCAAACACCGGAGAGTTTTCTTCTGATATTGTGTATGTGGTGTACTTAAAGTGATTTTAATAGTGTGTTAGTATCTTATATGGCTTTAATATGCAAATCCATCGTTCATTCATTCATATAGTCATTATATTTCTAAACGGGCTCACGGAAACTTGGATAGATCTGTTTCGTCTTTCGAGGTGAGTTTGTAGAGTCTATTTAGAGCGTGTTCCACCCTCGGTTCCACCCTACTTACCGTAGTTACTACGGTAGTCGCCGTGGTTACTACGCTAGGCTGGAACGCTTTTTTAATTTTTTCGGTCAAATATCAGGCCGCGGGGTGATCCGACCAATCACGTTACAGAGATGCGTAGTTACTACGCTAACTACGCTCCCGAGCGTGGTAAGCAAATAGTTACTATTTTGAGAAGGTTGGAACGGTCAGCGTAGTAACTTTTCGTGAGGCTGGAACGGAAATAGTAACTAATAGTTACTATTGGTAGAGGGGTGGAACACGCTCTTAGGTTCGCACAGGGAATCGGGCAGTATTTCCATTGTAGTTTATGGTAGCTATACAAAAGCGTAGCAAGGTTCGCAGACGACGATTGGGTTCAGTTAAAGGTGGCAAATTATTCAAGGCATAAGCTTGTATTTGTACAAACGGAAACAAGTAGGCGTTGTGTCTTATGTCAGTCTCGCCCCATCTGACGGCTAATACCAGTCTCTCAGTAACTGGATCCATTTTTTGGAGGTGAATTTTGACTGTCGTTGATATTTTCCAACTCAGCGATTCTCCAAAAAATCGCGGCGAATATGTAGCTTTGTGGCGCTGCTTTTGTGGTGAACCAAAATACGGCTATTTTGCAAATATTCGCGTCAGTGTGAACCAGGCCCGTATCCAGGAATTTATTTCGAGGGGGGGTTTCCAACGGGTCGGACCAAAAAGTACAAAAAATACATAGATCAGATTTTAAAGCCTACACAAAATCGATTAATTTTGTGGATTTTGGGGGGATCGAACCAGGATCGAACCCCCTATACCCCCCCCCCCTAGATACGGCCTTGGTGTGAACCCACAGTTAATTATTCCCTTGTTGACGCTGGTATTTTGAAAATATTTTTTGTCATCTATAGGCTCAATACGTTATTGACGTATAGGCTACTGTTTACCTTTTTTCTCTCTTCTTGAATTCAGTCGGTTCGAGAGTCGGTTATGGGTCACAAACTATATCTGAGTTGCGAATACTATCGGTTTGCTTTTTTTTTAATTATATGAGTTGTAAAGTTGATTTAGTCAGCACTATTATTGACGGCAAAAACGAATATCCGCTCGTCCGTCATTGTTTGAAAAAGATAATGCCGTAATTTCTTACAAATTGACATTAAGGAATCCTACAGTGTGACTTTACTGGGACGGATGGGCTAATCGAGTGGCTAATACGGTGCCGTATAGGTCGGTCGAGACCCTACAGTACAAATTTGTCTCCGTGGAACGATGAATGGATCGTTCCGTTCATCGTTAATTTTTTCTAATTCGTCATAAGATTTTCTAATTCGTCATAAGTGATTTTTCTAATTGACCTTCTAAGTCAATTAGAAAAATTAGCCTAATGATTTTTTTTTGCATAGAAAACGACAAAAAGTGAATTTGACAATGCAAAATGGATACTTCAGCTACTTTTTGGGATCCCAAAACGTTAGTGACGGAAATCTATGACATCGCAAAATTGTCCGTCTGTCTGTCTGTCCGTCTGTCCGTCTGTTAGCACGATAACTCTCGAAGGGATTGAGATATTTTGATGAAACTTGGTGGGAGGATCCTTCGGGTCAAATTACAAGTCAAGTTCGAAGATGGGATCTGTAGCCCTATATTTGAGGGTGGGGGAGGGGTTTCAAATTAAGGGGCAAAATAATTTTTTTTGAAAGCTGTTTAGATAGTTGATTTAGGGATAAAAAGACACGCTGAATTCGAATATGAAAGTTATTTTCTCGCCGGACGAGTAGTTCGTCCGGAATCCGGCCAAAACCGGAAAGTTTGTTAAAAGTAAAGGTTTTATTTGAAGTTGATTAGATGTTTGATTAAGGGGCAAGAAGACATGCTGAATACGATGGTGAAAACCATTTTCTTGCCTGACAAGTAGTTCGCCCGGAATCCGGCGCAAACCGGAAAATTTGATAAAAGCAAAATTTGTATGTGAAGTTGATTAGATGTTCGATTTAGAAGTAAGAAAACGTGCTGAACACGATGGTGAAAACCATTTTCTTGCCGGACAAAGAGTTCGTCCGAAATCCGGCCAAAACTGGAAAATTTGCTAAAAGCAAAATTTGGATTTGAAGTAGATTAGATGATAGATTTAAGGGTAAGAAAAAACGCTGAATCTATATATGACAATCATTTTTTAACCGGACATATAGTTGGTCCGGAATCCGGTTGAAACCGGATTTTTTTTTTTTAGAAGATAAAGTTTTATTTGAAGTTGATTAGATGTTCTTTATATGGATAAGGAGGATCTGACGAAGACAAAACCTATTTGTCTGAATCAAATATTCAATTTTTGGGATCCCATCGGAACCTTTGGTCTTGTTATTAGAGCTATATTTCGGCCTTTCTTTACCTATAGGTAAGTGCCATCTACAAGCTCAAGCTGGAAATTGAACTTGTGGAAAGACAACTAAAGATTCTAGCGATTTTGTGAATTTCTTCGTAAAAATTGTGTGGAGTTAAAGCTGGTGCTTATAAGGTAGTTCTGGGATCCTACTGTTTCAGTTTGTTTCTTTATTGCTATTATTGGTTCACTGATTCGAGAACGTTTCGGAATGTTTATTTAGCCGTGGCCTGAAGAAGTGTGATTTTTTTTTTTTTAAGTTTCATATCATTTTCTATTGATGACAAAATCATAAGAATTCAAATTAAATTTATCTGCAAGTTTCGAATACTATCTGTATGTTTTTGTTCTTTGGCATGATTCAAGTTTTATTTTACCACCGTTGTTGTTTGCGGATAAAACAGTTATCGGCTCGTCAGTCCATGACTTAGCAGACAATAAAGGATAAATCAATATTCTTAATTATTTACATAGCTCTGACGGATGCTATACTTGCAATCATCTCATGGATCTTCCAATATGTTCCTTCGAAAGCTTTCGAGCACCTCCATCCATACAATCACTCAAGTTAGCCGAAACAGATAAAATGTCCCCCTAACCTCGATCCCCTGCCCAGAAAAAATGAGACTAGAGTCACCGACTCTACCCCTGTATTCACCAGAACAGAAGGTGCTGTACCAGCGCTGGTTGACATTGTGAACGAATGATTCTTATTTTTTTTAAGTTAGTTTTAATAACAAGCCCAGTTGTGTTACTGGAGAGAATAAATGGGTTTCTTCAACAACAACAAGATCTTTAATGCTCAGAGGCTAACCTGCTATAAGAGACTAAATAACCCCGAAATATCAGCGAAAACAAACTACTTGAGAATGAAAAGAAAGAAAGGAAGAAAGAAAGAAGTTTGACATAACTGGTCTGGGGCGCTCAAACAAAAAACAACCAAAAACTTCCAAACCAGACACGAGTGCTAACTACCCCCGCCCTCCTAAAAAAAACTCAAACAGCAAATTCATTGTATGCTTGGTGACCAATATGCACGGGACTAAAAACGCCAGGTTCGGCAGTTATGCTGCGATTTTTTTTTTTTTTTTAATAATTTATCATCACATCTAAATTCAGCATCAATTTATCGAACTGTTAATCGGAAAGTATTTTTACCAAATGAAGTCATCTATCACAGTAGAGGCACGAGCGTGAAATTAGCTTTCTAACACCCATATACCGAAGGCGTATACGGAACGGAAATCCCCTCAATAAATGTTTGACGAAGGGGTTAACACTTGGGTTCGAATGACGCCTCCCTCTTTTCCTGTTGATCAATGATTGTAGCAGCAGGAAGGAAATACCGAGATTAGTGGCGTTTTTGATCGAATGTCGGCTTTCGCCTCTGCATGAATATATGAATTAAAGGTTATGTGAAAACGCTGACGAAATCAGATAATTCAGTTACGAATCAGTAATAATATACTGTGATAGGTTGGACTGTAATAGGAGTAATATACTCTATAGTCTATAGACTCGAAATACCTTACTGTTTGTAGGAATTGATGATGGAACTTTATTTACACATTACACAAGAAAAGGGAAATAGCGCAGTATAGAGAAAGAAAACGAAAAAATTACACTGAGCTTTCAATAACGGAGTTGGCTGCAACAACACCAGGTTTCCAAACATAGTCCATAGAACTCCCCAAACAAACTACAAATTGCTGAACCGTAGCAGATTGTACAATCAGGAATAGAACAGCGTCTTTGATATTCCTCGTTAGCCATTTTATTGAATAAAATATCTTATTTAATTAATTCGGATTGCTCTCGGTACCCATCTTCTCTACGTCTTTACGAGACGTATTTCGAAAAATCAGTAATTTCGCAGCACAGTCAAGCTATTCAGTAAATTCTAGTGCAGGATGCAAGACAGACCTGGCTTATCAGTTAAACTTTAAACTCTATGGAAGCCCCTAGTCAAAATTTCTGGCGAAGCAAAAACCAAAAACGCGCCATGCAAAACGGTGACAATGTAAAACAGCGATAGTCAAAATCCGACCCAAGAAAAAGTGCTAAAGAAAACGACAGAAAAAGGTACAAATTTCTCCACAGTTGGTCTTGACAAAGTTCGGACAAAGTAGGGACGAACGATTTCAAGTGACCTTGGCAGGAATCAATAAGTGGTCTGACCAGGAAAAGCTTGTCTTCGAGGTTGGACTTACGCGTTGCTGTTGACTGCTGTGGCGTGGGTGGTAGCTCTGCTATAACGTCTCGGTGGAAAAGTGAGAGTAGGCAATCGCGTTCGAACTGGGTAGTGAGGTGTCTGGAAACTGGATAGCTCTTCTGAAAGCGGTAGTGTGAATGAATCTAATCTGTTTGGAAAGTAACTTTCACAGCAAAACGCCGAATTTGACTTTGTCGTCAGCCCAGGAAGACACGCTAGGTCTAAATATGTAAAAAAAAATACTTTCTTAAATCGTCGATAACTTGTGAAAAGTAAATTTAAAATAAAATAAAAAACAGGGTGAAGAGTAGGGTTATTCTTTTTTGTTGTCCAGTTTACTGTAATAGCCCCCCCCCCCCGGGCTTTATAGCGCACTTACGGCCATGAACTAAACGGGTACTGTCGACTCCACTAGTTGTCAAAGACGAGATCACATCTTGAACTTTTCCGCTCTTTCCATGTCCATACCGCACTTTCTTCGGACGCTTGGATATGAATTTGTATCACGAGCCACAAGCACTATGACAGCCCCTCCTTCGGAATAAATCTGGCCCTTGGGATCCTCTTAGAATTCCTAAGAGATGAATCCACTCTTCTCTAGAGGCGAATTCTATCCCTGTACTATTCCTTAGAGATCGGAGAGAAGGAAGAAAGAAGGAAAGGATCGATAATGCAGCCTGTCGAACGTTGATTTATCATACCTGTCTGACTCTCCTTGACAGTTCGAAAAGGCTTTCAGGGAGGGAAAAAAGGGGGCCTGGACGAGTGAGGGATTTTTGTTGTACAGATGGCTTGTCATTGAAGTTGTGGTCTTCCAGAAGGGGCGAAGTCCCCTTAGCAGTGTCATGCACTAGCAATCACCAGCAAGAATATTAAAGCATATTCTTTTTATATCCCTCACCTCCTCCTAGTGACACAATTTTTGAAACTATCCTTACATGTTTTTATTTTGTCATCTTTTCAGTTATCTTCTTTTTCTGACTACATCATTGTTCAGGATAATTTACCTTCGAAAATTTAAGTTTATTGAGTAAGAGTATGTGACGTTAAAGTTTAACTGAAAAGCCGATTCAGTTTTGTGTCATCTAATTGAATACACTGAATTATTTGGGATTTTTTTTTATTTTCCACTATCTGCTCTAGTTATGACGTTCAGAACATCTGCGGCCGTCCCCACAACGTAAATTCTACTATGACGCGGGAGATTTTAATCTCAACACAAACGCAGCTTTTCAGTGAGCAGTGGTGAGACTGGTGAAGACTGCTTAGTGCCTGAACAAAAAAAATCAGAAACATTTCTTGTAAAGCATACAACCAAAATCCAGCACCATAAATCCCAAGGAAATTCCACTATTTGAAAATCGATTATTCGTGAATAGCGGAACAACGAAGTATCGCATTTTCAGCGGGTCTTCAAGCCAACTTAAGTGAATAAGTGATGAGTAACTAGATTGTCCTATCCCAGTCCTTATCTGTTAAACTTTAAGTGGTTTAAAAAGTGTAAACGTCACAGAGCAGAAAAGGTGTCGTAGCGCAAGTAGTAAAAAATATTATTATTTTCATTCTATGTTCGCTGGAATATCTGCATACCAATGTTTGTGCTGACGTATGTTTCCGCCTAGGTGCGCACCACGGCCTCATCCGGCTTTTTCATTTAGTGTTTTTCTGTTGTCGTGTGTGATATGTTGTACTCTCTTTATTTCTTCTCTTTGATTACTCCACTCGAGACTCTACTATCTTAAATCCGTACAGTGCGTCAGAAATAAATATTATACTATTATTATATTAAATAAAATGGTAAGCTTAAAGGGTACACCTGAACAATGAAACCATACTTGAATACACCATGGAGAATGCATTTACAGACATGGCCACGGAGAGCATGCTTCTCCTGAGCGTGACGTTTTCAAAATAGGGATGTTCGTTTCTGGAGGTTTGCACATGCAGACTCCAAGACAAAAAGCGCAATTCATGCAAATCATGTACAGCGCTGGCCGGATCGTATTGGGTTTTCTGCAGTCAATGTCAACGGAAGTCATACAGATAGGGATGATACTTGGTACTCTTCATTCACGTGCCCTTTAAAGCTTGCTGCTATGGCATACATGATACTAATCACGACAGCGCTACACTCTCAGAATATGTACCAAAAAATGAACGATTCAAAGAACGTCTTGACCTGATTTTCTTCTCCTGGTGTCAGTTCTAGCAAATAGACACTGGAATAACAATCTTCGGAATATAATAAACGATTATAGTAAAAAAAAAATGATTAAAAACTAGACACTTCCTCATCTACTGCTGTTTTCTTGTAAAATCTCTACTATGAACTTGCTAACTATGTTCAGAAACCCTCGATGGTTAGCCCAACGACAATACAGACAACGACAGACGGGCCCGATGGTCGCAGGTTCAAATCCCGCCCAAGGAGCATTTTTGTTTGTTTTAGTAGTTTTTGCTTTTTTTGCCTTTCTAGTAATAAATAAGAAGAAGAGCAAGATATTTATGTCCATTTCGGACCAATCAACTCCCTCAACCCAGCGAAGCAATTTGACCCTAGCCACCGGTGGCGATGACTAACTATACCGATGTCCGAAACGGTCAAAACCTTACCGAAGAAGAAGAAGAAAAGACGCTTCGTGGGCTCAAACAAGTTTTTTTATGACGACTTCTGTGGCGGCTTATAATTAATGGGAGAATTCCTCTTCAGAAGCAAATTAAAATATCTTTGAAAAAGATGCACGGGCTTCTACTACCAGAAGCACCGGCTTGTCGGCTTATGCGCTTGTGCTTTTCTTTTCGGCACGGACCACTTCAAAAATCTACCTCGTCATCCGCCTATCAAGTATACCTCGTCATCTGACCATAGTGTTTACGGATAGATAGTAGTGAGTGTTGTTCTAGAACTCCGCAAAGGATGCCGACGAATAGTAGAGTTGACTTAGCGCTTCAGGATGCGATAAGGCAGGCTAGCGATAGACTGCGTTGCGCCAGAGTCGAACTCAGTGCCCTAAGTAGCTTATCTGTATTTACTCAGCGGTTTTAGAAGAAATCTAATCGTGGATCTGTGTAAATAGCAAAAATCTTATTACCTTTGGCTCTCGAATTTTTCGATATCAGTTTGCGGAAAGGAATGCGTCCACACTTTATATGGATTTATTTGCTAAACCACTTTTTTGAAAGGAATGCGTCTACATCATATAAAGCACCGGCAATCAACTCAGCTAAATCTACACATGGGTGTTAAATAAATATCCCTTCAGCCCAAGCTGACTGGGAATTAGATTATATATTATCGCCCTAGGAAAAGCAAGGGCGATAATGATTATAACACTAGTACACTGTCAGTTTTTACCGCACGGCTCAGTTTTTACCGCACGGCTCAGTTTTTACTGCACGGCTCAGTTTTTACCGCACGGCTCAGTTTTTACCGCACGGCTCAGTTTTTACCGCACGGCTGGCTCTTGCAACATCAAGGCAATACCAGAAAATTTTGGCACTAGGTAGGATAGGACTGATATCATGGGAGTGCATGGTGTGCTGGTGTTATTAAAATATGACTCAAAGCGGTTTAAGTTTAGCGTTCTTTAGGCACAAAAATGCATGCTTTTATTGAAATTCAAATTCTCCGCGTCTGGGAGAATTTTGGGTTGCCATGCAGGCGGCGCGTATTCTGACCGTTATTACTAGAGCCCCAGTTGAAAAAATACAAACTCCCCTATAGATGAGTCAAAATAATTCGGAAAAAAGCGGAAAAAGTCAGCTAGGATGTTCTTCAGCGATATTTCTGCCCCTGTTGGCAACGGTCTGGTGAGGACCCTTCCCAAGAAGGACCGAAATATTGGTGAAGAACATCCTATCTGATCTTCTTCGTTTCATCAATTTTTAGCAGAGGTTAATTAAGGCACAAGTGGAACTCGAAATCATTCTGTTATGTTTTTTTTCAACACCGTCAGCATCTTTAAAACCATCCCAGAATCATCGATAGTCCCTGACCATTAACACAGCTAAATATAAAATTCATTTGAGCTAACTGACACGATAGGGTTAGGGTTATTTATAAATTATTCTGTTCTATCCACCCCTTCAGAGTCTTTAAATGACCCCTCATACCCATTCTGGCTTTTAGAATATCCCTAGCTCCCCCTACGGAACTATAAGCTTAAGAAATCGTTATGTTTTATATAGTTTACCTTCAGTATTTTATATGTAGTTTTACCACGTTCCATTCTATGTTGATTATTTTGGTTAGTCTTTAATTCATGTTTGACTCTACCACCTGCTATTCGGCCACTCACGTAATTTGTGTTGCAGTAAAAATTAAATTTATGTTTCGCTCTGCATCTACGACTTTCTAGCGCTTTTCCGGCGGGCCGAGTTTGCCAGTCACGCAGCGCAGACTTCCCTGAAAGCTTCAAGGCCCGAAGACAAACCTTCAAAAAAGAAGGACATGAAAAACTTATTTTTTTTTTCATTTTGGAAGACTTAGTAGTCCAACAGGCAGGCCCGTATCCAGGAATTTATTTCGGGGGGGGGGGGGTTGCCCGCGGAATTTATTTCGGGGGAGGGGTTTGCCCACGGGTCGGACCAAAAAGTACAAAAAAATATATTGATCAGAGGTTAAAGCCTACAAAAAACTATTACTTTTGTGGGTTTCGAGGGGGGGTTCGAACCCCCTAACCCCCCCTGGATACGGCCTTGCAACAGGTCTGTCTTGTGTTTCGGACTTTTCCCCCTTTTTAACGACGGTGCGCGCGGTGCTGTCAACTATTTATCGTCGAACCTTCGCTTTTGGAGAGTGGGAAGTTGGGGAAGAGTGGACCAGCGTTAACAAGAAGATATTCCTTCGGCCCAAGCTAACCTGCGACTCATGGTCTCATATTTGACGATGCAAAACGGATACGTCATTTTATTTTATTTGAGCTCTATTTTTATTTTTTGCGGTTTGAGCCTGAAGAGGATTCTTGCCAAGAAGGGTCGAAATACAGCTCTAATAAAATGTAGCTGACGTATCCGTTTTGCATCGTCAAATATGTTAACAAGAAAATAGCTAACTTCACGGGGTAAGTATTGGTATCGGATGAACAAATATTCCAGCAATTTCACAATCGCCACACCTTCCGTTGGTCATCGCTGTGCTCGCTTCGTCAAATACCAGGCCTACCGGAACCTTCTACCGTAGCTGATACTATCACCAGCCCCTACTGTCGGGACCCAACGACCTAACTTGGAACCCGATAAGGTTGACTCGTTCGCCTCTTTGGGCCGCCGTAATTTGACAATGCTGGCGCCGCAGCTTGCCGCAGATTTATCGCCAGCGTAACACGACCAAGCTTCCAATAGAATATCTGGGTTTCCTCACCCTAAACATAGCGAAAGGTCAACAAGCTGTGTCACGGAAAACATGCCGCGAGCAATTTATCTTGCCACTCTTGAAGATAGACAAAATGTGATCTGACGGCCAGTTATTTACGACCGCTATTTCCGACGGAACGCCGTTTTGCGAATTTTCAGACCGCCGGCCAGCTGCTTAGAGAATCCCACGTCAAGTGGCCTAGGAGTGCGCCAACCAATCAGATGCGTTCGATCCGTTAAAGCACAAGTCGCAGTTTCAATTCCTGTATTCTAACTATACTCCTTTGAAACTCGGTTGTGATTTTCGACGATTACAAGCCCGTCCTGGCTGTCTCACCCTCGCTCGGCCTCCCCAGTTTTTTCTGACCGGTGAGCTGCTCGGAAGCAGTACGCGAGAGCCTAAACTGCCTCTGAAAAAAAAAAATCAAAGCAGTGCCGTTAGGGTGAAAAAAGGGCATGTTGGAAATTAAACTCGATCTGGAAATGGATGGAACGATTAGGTATAAGTCGAAACAAGTCGTATCCTTCAAAGATTCTTTTAAGTTCCAACCATGGAAAATATTGCCAATCCAAAATACGTATAGCCTTGTTGCTAAATCAAGCTAATGACCATCGATCAGTTTACTTAAAGAGAAGAAGAACAACTTTGTGAAAACAGAGGTCTGCAAACATGCATAGTTTGAAAAGTCGCAGGCTATAGCGGACAGTTGAGGAATTGTGTGTTTGTTTTAAGTAGCCTTACTTTCTTTTATGTTTTGTCTTAACTCCACTTTTTGGGATCCCAAAACGTAAGTGGAGGGATACCTGTGACATCGCAAAAGTTGTCCGTCTGTCTGCCTGTCTGTGAGCACGATAACTCTCGAAGGGAATAAGATATTTTGCGTCAAGGGAAAGGTCGAGTTCGTAGATGGGCTTTGTAGCCCTACATTTAGGGGTGGGGATGGGGTTCAGATTAAGGGACAAACAAAATATTTTTAAACGGCTAATGAGATAGTCGATTAAGGGGTAAGAAAACATGCTGAACACGAATATGAAAACCATTTAGATGTTCGATTTAGAGGTACGATAAGCAGGCATGCTGAACATTTATGTGAAAATCATTTTCTACCCGATCAAGTAGTTCCGCCCGTAATCCGGCCCAAACCGGAAAATTTGTTAAAAGAAAAAGTTGTATTTGTAGTTGATTAGATGTCCGATTTAGGAATAAGAAGAGATGATGATCCATGATGACAATCATTTTTTAGCCGGACATATAGTTCGTCCGGAATCCGGCTGAAACCGGAAAATTTGTTGTAAGTTAGATTTTTATTCAGAGTTGATTAGATGTTGGATATAGGGGTAAGGAGATACGCTGGATTCGTTTTTTAGTTTTACTTTTTCGCCGGACAAGTAGGTCCTGAATTTTGCCGAGACCGGAAAACTGGCAGAAGTAAGGCAGGATAGTTTCGATCGGTTTCGTCAAATTAGATATGACTTATAGTGGTAAACACACATGCTGAATCCATATCTGAACTTGCTTTTCTCAGATGATAAGCTATTTGGCCTTAATCTGTTTCTAAATTTTAAGAGTAAAAATGTTCAAGGATTCTGGCGAAGACTGGATCTGGCGAAGACAAAACCTAATTGTCTGGATCACATATTGAATTTTGGGATCCCATCGAAACCTTTGGTCTTGTTTTCCTAGAGGAAGTATGTTTTGAAAATAAAATGGTTTGGACTCTGGTTTAGACGCGGAGACCTGAATTCAGACAAATCCAGGTTTCACTTCCATTCGTGATCGTCAATTTATGTCCGCACATTCCAACCACCTTATCTTTTCTCGATAAGCTAGGAATTTCACCTAGAGGCATCTTTGTCTTATTTATCTTTTATTTACTTTGGAATTACAATGACCTCGATTGACTCGCTGTCAGGGGGGTGTCGGATCCCTTGTCACCCTTCTTTGACTTCAACCCTTGTTCCCGTCATGTTCCCGAATTCACCCCCTGGTGGGGGAGTTGACAACTTGGACGTACCACACCCGGTTCAAAGCGGGCAGGTGGTTGTCAAGTTGGGTCACAGCGTTGGCTCATTTCCCCTAATTGCTTTATAGCCTACTGTTATAATTTAACCCGTCAGTTTCTGCAAATCCTCAGCCATGCCTCTTTTGAATTAATTTATTCTGGTATAATTGTTTTGGATGAAGAATGTTTTACGCAATGTCTGCAAGAGAGCATACAATGCAGTAAAAAGAAGAAAGGAGTCTAAACCGGGGGGGGGGGGCACGAAAAATCCATCCACTTTCACTTCCGTCAAATTTTATAATATTATTCAAGTGAAGAAATTAACGTACTGCCTGATGTCATAAGTGCAGTAAAAAGGTAATCAGCAAAAACATAACAAAACAAGACCAAAGGTTCCGATGGGATCCCAAAAATTCTATCCAGACAAATAGGTTTTGTCTTCGCCAGACTCCTTGAACATTTCTACTCTTAAAATTTAGAAACAGATTAAGGCCAAACAGCTAATCATCAAGAAAACCAAGTTCAGATATGGATTCAGCATGTGTATTTATGCCTTACTTCTGCGAATTTTCCGGTTTCGGCAAAATTTCAGAACTACTTATCCGGCGAAAAAATAAAGCTCAAAAACGAATTCAGCGTATCTCCTTATCCCTATATCCAACATCTAATCAGCTTCAAATAAAAATTTAACTTTATGACAAATTTTCCGGTTTAAGCCGGATTCCGGGCGAACTATATGTCCGGCTAAAAAATGATTGTTATATACGGATTCAGCATCTCTTCTTACCCCTAAACCGGACATCTAATCAACTTCGAATAAAACTTTTACTTTTAACAAACTTTCCGGTTTTAGCCGGATTCCGGGCGAACTACTTGTCCGGCGAGAAAATGGCTTTCATATTCGTGTTCAGGATGCCTTCTTACCCCTAATTGGAACATGTAATCAACTTCAAATAGAACTTTTACTTTAAAAAAACTTTCCGGTTTTGACCGGATTTCGGGCGAACTACTTGTCCGGCGAGAAAATGGTTTTCATATTCGTGCTCAGCATGTCTTCTTACCCCATAATCGACTATCACATTAGCTGTTTAAGAATATTTTGCTTGCCCCTTAATTTGAACCCCCTCCCCCACCCCTAAATGTAGGGCTACAGAGCCCATCTACAAACTCGACCTTACTCTTGACCCAAAGAATCCTCGTACCAAGTTTCATCGAAATATCTCATTCCCTTCGAGAGTTATCGTGCTCACAGACGGACGGACGGACAGACGGACAACTTTTGCGATGTCATAGGTATCCCTCCACTTACGTTTTGGGATCCCAAAAATACACAAGCCTAACTACTTATCCGGCAAAAAAATAAAGCTCAAAAACGAATTCAGCGTATCTCCTTATCCCTATATCCAACATCTAATCAGCTTCAAATAAAAATTTAACTTTATAACAAATTTTCCGGTTTAAGCCGGATTCCGGGCGAACTATATGTCCGGCTAAAAAATGATTGTTATATACGGATTCAGCATCTCTTCTTACCCCTAAACCGGACATCTAATCAACTTCGAATAACTTTTACTTTTAACAAACTTTCCGGTTTTGGCCGGATTCCGGGCGAACTACTTGTCTGGCGAGAAAATGGCTTTCATATTCGTGTTCAGGATGCCTTCTTACCCCTAATTGGAACATGTAATCAACTTCAAATAGAACTTTTACTTTAAAAAAACTTTCCGGTTTTGACCGGATTCCGGGCGAACTACTTGTCCGGCGAGAAAATGGTTTTCATATTCGTGCTCAGCATGTCTTCTTACCCCATAATCGACTATCACATTAGCTGTTTAAAAAAATTTTGCTTGCCCCTTAATTTAAACCCCCTCCCCCACCCCTAAATGTAAAGCTACAGGGCCCATCTACGAACTCGACCTTACTCTTGACCCAAAGAATGCTCACACCAAGTTTCATCAAAATATCTCATTCCCTTCGAGAGTTATCGTGCTTACAGACGGACGGACAGACGGACGGACGGACGGACGGACAGACGGACAGACGGACGGACAACTTTTGCGATGTCATAGGTCACATTAGCTGTTTAAGAATATTTTGCTTGCCCCTTAATTTGAACCCCCTCCCCCACCCCTAAATGTAGGGCTACAGAGCCCATCTACAAACTCGACCTTACTCTTGACCCAAAGAATCCTCGTACCAAGTTTCATCGAAATATCTCATTCCCTTCGAGAGTTATCGTGCTCACAGACGGACGGACGGACAGACGGACAACTTTTGCGATGTCATAGGTATCCCTCCACTTACGTTTTGGGATCCCAAAAACACACAAGCCTAAGAAATGTTCCTTGCAGTTGAGGAATGGTGAGGAAGACTTCCGAGTGTAAGTCCCTGTTCTTATTTTGTTTCTTGTGCCTTCATTTAATAAACAAGATTGTCATCGAAGTTTTTGGGATCCCAAAACGTAAGTGGAGGGATACCTATGACATCGCAAAAGTTGTCCGTCCGTCTGTCCATCCGTCCGTCCGTCTGTCCGTCTGTCCGTCCGTCTGTAAGCACGATAACTCTCGAAGGGAATGAGATATTTTGATGAAACTTGGTGTGAGCATTCTTTGGGTCAAGAGTAAGGTCGAGTTCGTAGATGAGCCCTGTAGCCCTACATTTAGGGGTGGGGGAGGGGGTTCAAATTAAGGGACAAGCAAAATATTTTTAAACAGCTAATGTGATAGTCGATTATGGGGTAAGAAGGCATGCTGAACACGAATATGAAATCCATTTTCTCGCCGGACAAGTAGTTCACCCGGAATCCGGCCAAAACCGGAAAGTTTGTTAAAAGTAAAAGTTTTATTTGAAGTCGATTAGATGTTTGATCTAGGGGTAAGAAGGCATGCTGAACACGAATATATAAACCATTTTCTCGCCGGACAAGTAGTTCGCCCGGAATCCGGCCAAAACCGGAAAGTTTGTTAAAAGTAAAATTTTTGTCTGAAGTTGATTAGATGTTCGATGTAGGGGTAAGAATGTATGCTGAACAATAATACGAAAACTGTTTTCTCGCCAGACAATTAGTTAGCCCGGAAACCAGCCAAAACCGGAAAATTTGTTAAGAGTAAAAGTTTTATTTGAAGTTGATTAGATGATAGATCTAGGGGTGAGAAAAGATGCTGAATCCGTATGACAATCATTTTTTAGCCGGACACGTAGTTCTTCAGGAATCCGGCTGAAACCGGAAAATTTGTTAGAAGTTAAATTTTTCTTTGAAGTTGGGATGTTGGATGTAGGGGTAAGGAGATACGCTGAATTCATTTTTGAGCTTTAGTTTTTCGCCGGACAAGTAGTTCTTTAATTTCGCCAAAACCGCAAAATTCACAGAAGTAGGGTAGGATCGTTTCGATCGGCTTATAGGGGTAAACATACATGCTGAATCCATATCTGAACTTGGTTTTCTTAATGATTAGCTGTTTGGCCTGGCGAAGAAAAAACCTTACTGTCTGGATCAGATATTGAATTTTTGGGATCCCATCGGAACCTTTGGTCTTGTTTTCAGAAGGCATTGGTTGATTAGATGATTTGACTTATTAAGTTCCATCAGGTGAAACAAACAAGAAGGTTACCTTAGCTCTACTGGAATAAGTCAATTTGATGGCTAAAGACGTCATCGAAATACACTCTTTTTGCTTGAAATTAAATCTGGCCCCTGTTTCGTTATAGATACATGCAAGCTTTTAAAGCCCCTTACCCCTTAGCTCTTTTTCTCTGACGTTCCGCTGTCATGCGACATCGAGGTTTTTAATCCCTTCCATTAACATTGTGGATCATTAGTGAATAATTAATAGAAGTTAGTCTTTGTTTCTTATATGTTGGTCTGTCTTGCCGTATGTTATTTTCTTTTTCTTGTATTTATACTCCGTCTTTCTCTTTTTGAGTGTATGATGGGTTACAAATAAATTATTATTATTATTATTATTAATAGTGCATGTTAGTGAGCTTGGCTTGGGATATCATCTTTTCGTCGCTACGGATATTTTGAATGTCTTCTTTAATTTTTATTATCATTCTAAGTTAGTTTCTTCAACCATACGGATCCTTTGGTTTCTTTATTTTTTTCTGGTTTCTTTAATTTTTACTATCTTTCTTGCTGGAAATTAGTTGGTATTTGGGGTGGGAACGTTTGATGCCTGAAATCTTGTCTATCCTTGACCATGGATCACAAGAGAAGGTCGGTATGAAAAAAAAGTCGAAGGTTAGAGTAGCATCAAGAAGCCTAGGTTTTGATACGGACTTTAATCCAGACGATGAACTGCAACCATAGAGGGAATTAGCTGATAAAGTCAAAACTCGAAATCTCGTTTTATTTTAAATCAGGGCCCGCTTCAAAAATGAGGTCTCAGCCACCAGCGCGGATAGTCAAACTGATTTTCTAAAGAATTACATCATATTTACTGATCAAAATTTCGGTAGCACTCTTTTATGCTTACACACATTTTAACCCATCACGCACACGGGAAGCATTATTTTGGACTGTTTGAATCCTCTTGAAATTACGACAAAAATGATGTGTTTCCATACAACAACCGCTCAAGAGATGATACATCTGCGCTCATTGGGACACTGCATTAATCACTCCAAAATACCTACCCATTTGGAAAATCAGTTTTACCGCACCACACAATGTACTAATGACTGGACTTCATAACAATAAACATAACAGCAGGGTATCGTTTTTACTGTCCAGAAGGCCCCTGGCTGGAAATGCACAAAAGGGCACCCCGGGCAACTCGTCGGTTGGACGCCCGCCGGACCTACGCTCGGGGACAAAGGATACTAATGAATGGCCTGAAATAATTAGCTTAGCTCAAGAGTTGGTACTGTGGTGTAAACAGACACAGCGTGAGAATGGATTGTTGGTGGATGACCACAGCAGATTATGTAGTCTGATGTGGGATTAGCAGCTTTGAGAAATCTGATCAAGTGGGATATCATTAACCCAAATCAGATTCGCACAATTAAGGGCACATGAGTGCTAAAAAATACTGAGATCCTGTCGCTTTTGATGTCTGAGGAGTTGAAAGGCCAGTATTTAGCGAGGAAAAACACTCGAAAGAACGAGAATCAACGTAAAAAGAACTATATGTGTTTCTGAACACGTATCTATACGTACCTTGCCATAAAACTCTCGTGCTGCTTTTTGTGTTTGATTTAGTTTAAATTATTAATGCTTTTTAAACTAAGATTTTGTTATTTCGTGTAACAAATCAGTTCGCTAATCAACGGAGCGTCATCTTTCCATGCCAATGTTAGGTCTGACGCTTTTATACCATTGATGTTATTACCATTTCAGGAAAATTATACCCTATCTTACCTGACCTTCTTCGATATTACAAAGATCTCCTGCTAAGCAGCCAGTGTTGCCATTCCTGTTCAGCAATCGATTTGAGCGATGAGTTCTTGTGCGATGATTTCTCCAAGTTATTGGCAGTTTGTCACTAAGCGGACACACTCTCATCAAAAACACCACACTCATGACGAGAGTAATAAGGCTATCCGTAACATCCCTCCTCCCTAAATATGTATGTATATTTCTGTGATCCATCACTCAAAAAATGAAAAGATGGAGAACGTTGAAAGAATAAGAAAGGAAGAGCATAAATCTTAACAATCGACAATGATACTTTGTTTTTCAATCTTTCCTTCTTGTGTTGTCTCACGTCCGACCTGGCCGAATGGTCTGCCTGCTGAACTCGCAAGCGGAGGGTCGCTGGTTCGAGTCTCGGGGGTGCCGACCGTTTGGTTTTGGGTGGGGT
Source organism: Branchinecta lindahli (assembly GCA_023053555.1). Classification (NCBI taxonomy): domain Eukaryota; kingdom Metazoa; phylum Arthropoda; class Branchiopoda; order Anostraca; family Branchinectidae; genus Branchinecta; species Branchinecta lindahli. The sequence goes on from JAKZAO010000006.1 coordinate 28,164,360, forward strand.
CAGTGGCGTTAAGGCCAGCCGAAGTCCATCCAGCTTCAATTCAGTATCTGAAGAAATCTGAGGAAGGGAACAGGAAGGGTTTGCGAAGGCACTAGGATGACTGGCCAACCGCCCGTTTATTATTTGTTTTATTTATTATTATTTATTCAAACTAACAGACGACCAACTAGGGTCAAAAAATACAAAATAAATAATAAACACTGGCATAAGTACAAAAAACAAACAAAACAAAATTTACATCCATCAATCTGGAGTGAACCCACAATATAGTAGATCACCCCAGGACAGCCTAATTGGTAAACTCGCCATCACCAGAAGGAGAGGATTCTCAGCGCGCAGAATTCGTGTCTGAAGCAAGTCTGAACCGACAGGGCAGATGCCCGCCTCACTTCAACGAAAGATGGAAGACCCTGTCCGTATCCAGGAATTTCTTTCGGATGGGGTTTTACTCGTGGGTAGGACCTAGTCCATACAAAAACTACTAAAAAGATATAAATTAGAGATTAAAGCCTATGAAAAATGATTGTTTTTCTGTATTTCGGAGGGGGTTCGAACCCCCTAACCCCCCCTGTATACGGCCCTATCAACAAACATACCTGAAGCACTACAATTCCAATTTGAAATTGTAGTTTTGATGAAATTCCAATCCATTGCACTTCCTGGCTGAGGGCAGAGTATCGGAGATCAACACCGCCCAGAGTAGCCTGACAAGGTCTCGGACAAGGTCAGTGCTGCACTTTTTCCTTTCTTACTTTGGGGTAGCCCTCCGCTGCCAATGGCACAGGTTGGAACAACACGGGCTGCTTTCGATACCGACTAGTACAAGACATCAACTTTTTTTAATTGTACACGAGTTTTTTTTTTCATTTTAGGAGAATTATCTTGTTATAATTAAATGAGAAGAAGGGAAAAGGTGGGCAGGTGTGGGCCTTTGTTGCCTTTGGCTCTCTTTCGTCGCGTTAGTTTGATTGACGTCGTGTTTAGACGATCTGTCCAAGGGTAACTCGATATTCCGCACAGTAGAATAAACAGTACCACCCAGACCATGACAGACATCAGAACTGACATGTGATAATCCTGAATGGACAGCGTTTTGTATCTCAGGTTGTAAGCCTTACTTGTTCTGTGTGGGGTAAAGAGGGCCTGGTGGGGATAAAGACGACCTTAAAATACGCTATTTCTGCTAGCGATCCTCTCTGTATGCCATGATACCACGAGTGGCCTCTTCCTTCCATTCCATGAAGTGGCCATAAAATACTAATAATAGGCTACATTCACCTTCTTCTGGGTGGTAATCTCGAACCCTTGTTCATGAAGTCTCGTCTCGCCTTGAAGGTGACCTGCAATAGAGGGCGGGTTTGTCCGAAGCAAATGCCGAAAATAGGATTCGGATTAGAAAGACCAGGCTTAGATCCGGTCGGAAAAAATCCGGCCTAAAAGCATAGGTTGAAGTTAACCGTTATGACCGAAAATTCTACCTAGGGCATGAAAGCTGATGGACAACTCCATGCCATGAGTCTTGGTCTTTGGTAAATGATTTCAAGATCTGGAGCCGAGAGGAATCCCACCTTCTCCCATGGCGATGGAAACCCTTAAAAATACGGATTTCGTAACTATTAGTAAACCGGCAATATGTCTGCTGATTATGTACGCTTTACGAACGTTGTCAGGCACCCGTTTCCGGTCGACCGGAAATATTTTCGGAATAAAGAACGCGTATCGATTCAGGCCGTTCGCCACTTATGTTTTTCCCACTAATGGTAGCGAGCGACGCTCTTCCATCCGCCCTGGTGGATATTTAACAGGCGTTTTTTGGCAACCATAACAATCCACCCTTTTTGTAAATATCCTCAATGACAATCCATTGATTACTGGACAGAGCCGAAAATTGTCGCAGCTTTAATAGGACGTCGCTCCCGCCACACGCCGGACTTCCGTACGTCACCGCGGGATTGAAGTATGGAGTTGGGGGACTTTCCTATAGACTCCGAGAACGCGTAGCGGTGCTTGAATATTTCATGGTGACAGTTAATGATGATTAATCCGGGATTGGGGAAACCTTATTCAGCCGAGACGCCGGCGGGATTGCCATGGGACAGTTTCTAAAGAGTCGCAATGACGGAAGAGATGTCTTGAACTAGTCTCCTTAGAGTTTAAAGTTTAACCGAAAAGGACTGGGATAGGACAATCTAGTTACCCATCACTTATTCACTTAAACTGGCTTGAAGACCCGCTGAAAATGCGTTACTTGGTTGTTCCGCTATTCAGGAATAATTCATTTTCAAATAGTGGAATTCCCGTGTGATTTGTGGTACCTCTAATTTGTTGTATGCCTCACAAGAAAGATTTATGACTTTTTTTTGTTCAGGCACTAAGCAATCTTCACCAATATCGCCGCTGCCCACTGAAAAGCCTTGTTTGTGTTTAGATAAAAATTTCCCGCGTCATAGTAGAACTTTCGCTGTGGGGACGGCCGCAGATATTCTGAACGTCATAACTAGAACAGATAGTGGAAAACAGAAAAATACCTTTGCAGAATCCAAATAATTCAGTGTATTCAACTAAATGACACAAAAATAAGTTGGCTTTTCAGTTAAACTTTAACTGAAAAGCCAACTTATTTTTGTATCATTTAAATGAATACAATACATTTTTTCGATTGTGTTAAGGGATTTTTTTTATTCGCTGTTTGCTCTAGTAATTACGTTCAGAATATCTACGGTTGTCCTCACAACGCAAAATTCTACTATGACGCGGAAAATTTGAATCTCAATACAAACGCGGCTTTTCAGTGGCCGGTGATCAGCTCGCGGAAGGTAGCTCAATGCCTGAACAGTTATTTTTCGTAAATCGTTTTCGTCAAGCATACAACAGATGTACAAGCGCATAGAGGTACCACAAATCCGACAGGAAAACTCGTGAATAGCGGATTAACGAAGTAACGTATTTTCGTCGGGTGGTCCGTCTCTTTAAGCGAATAAGTGAGGGGTAACTAGATTGTCTCATCTCAGCCCTTTCAAGTTAAACTTTAAAGCACAAGTCTCAGTAGACATAGTTAATATTCGAATGTTCTAAAACGCGCGACTTCTTTGAAAGTCTGCGGTGTTTCGCAAAACACTCCGTCTTCATTCCCACTCGGTCCCCGAGGCTTTGGTGATAATTATTACTGGCAGGCTTTTGATATTTGAGACTGCATACTGATACCGCGAGTCTTTCACGCAAATAAAAATCATTATCCGTACACAACAGAGTAATAGAAAATGCATTCCAATTGAATTTTCAAACCTGTTTTAGTGAAAAAGTGATTTATAATCTTTCGCGTTTCAGCCCTTGTCTTTTACAATCACAAAAGGAAATACTGGAGCCATTCACTCTTCTATCCACACGATAAGTAAGGAGGTAAGTAATTAATTTATTTATAACCCACCATTTCTAAAAGCGGAGTAATTGAAGAAAAGAAAAAAAATCACAGAAAGACAATCACGATTTTTAAGGCTACCGCCTGACAACGGGAAGGGCAACACTCTAGGGAGGGGCTTAACTTTTTTTTTTTTCAAAATGATTGGTTTGGTTTGTCGATTTTTATGGCTCTTGCCTTCCTGCCACGTGCCATATACCATCTCTTTTCCGTCGGTCTGTCGGTCAGTCCGGTGTTTGCGAGTTAGGGTACTTCCAGATGTGCTATGACAATGAAAGTTGGCAGGCATATTAGGGACCCGACCAAACTAACTTGGAAATAGTCACATGCCCGATCCAACCATCGTGGGGGAGGGAGGGGAGCCGGAATCTGGTATTTAGTGGGTGATCGGGTCTTAATAAAACTTGATATTTGGAAAGACGTCATGTCTCAGATATCCCGTTTCAAGTCCGGACCGAATCCGATGAATGTGGGGGGGACCGGAAATCATGTGACACGCTTAGAGTGGAGCGATTGGGATGAAACTTGGTGGGAGGAACAAGCACAAGCCTTAGGTACATCTTTGACAGAACCGGACCGGATTCGTGCACTGTGGGGGGAGTTGGAGGGGGGGTCCGGCATTCCGGTGATACGGAGTTAAGTTACTTCCAGGTGGGCTAGGACAATGAAACTTGCCAGGCAAATCAGCGACCCGGTCAGATTAACCTGGAAATAGTCAACTTCCCGATCCGACCATCGTGGGGGTAGTGGAGGGAAGGGGAATCCGGAATCTTGAGGTATGTATAACTTCCGAAAGGGTGATCGGATCAGAATGAAACTTGACATGTAGAAATACCACATCTCTCGGATGTCCCATTTCAAGTCCGGACCGGATCCGATGAAGGTGGGGGGTCGGAGAGGGGAACCGGAACCCTTGTGACACGCTTGGATTGGAGCGATCGGAATGGAACTTGCTGGGAAGAACAAGCCCAAGCCGTATGTACATCAGTGGCAGAACTGGACTGGATTCGGGCACTGTGAGGGAGTTAGAGGGGGAGGGTCCGGAATTCCGGTTTTACGGAGTTAAGTTACTTCCAGGTGGGCTAGGACAATGAAACTTGCCAGGAAAATCAGGGACCCGACCAGATTAACCTAGAAATAGTCAGGTTTCCGATCCGACCATCATGGGGGTAGTGGAGGGAGGGGGAATCCGGAATCATGAGGCATGTATGACTTCCGAACGGGTAATCGGATCGGAATGAAACTTGATATGGAGAAAGACCACATGTCTCGGATGTCCCGTTTCAAGTCCGGACCGGATCCGATGAAGGTGGGGGGTCGGAACAACCTTGTGACATGCTTGGAGTGGAGCGATCGGAATGAAATTTTCTGGGAAGAACAAGCACAAGCCCTATGTACATCAGTGGCAGAACTGGACCGGATTCGGGCACTGTGAGGGAGTTAGGGGGGTCAGGAATTCCGGTGATCGCAAGTTAAGGTACTTCCAGACGTGCTAGGACGATGAAACTTGGCTTGAAAGTTAGAGGTTTGACATGATTGGCTTAGAAATAGTTAGTTCTCTGATCCGACTATCGCGGGGGGAGTGGAGGAAGGGAGAATCCTGAGTTTTGAGGTATGTATTTTCAATTAGAGGCTTGACATGATTGGCTTAGAAATAGTTAGTTCCCTGATCCGACTATCGTGGGGGAGTGGAGGAAGGGAGAATCCTGAATTTTGAGGTATGTATAACTTTTGAACGGTTGATCGGATCTTAATGAAGCTTGATATTTGGAAAGACTTCATGTCGCAAATGACCGGATCCGATGAATGTTGAGAGGGAGGTGCAGAGAACCGGAAATCTTGTGACACGCTTAGAATGGAGCGTTTGGGATGAAACTTGGTTGGAAGTCCGGAATTCCGGTGATCGCGAATCAAGGTATTTCCAGATGTGCTTGGACGATGAAACTTGGCTTGGAAATTATACACTTGACAAGATTGGCTTAGAAATTGTCAGTTCCCAGATCTGACCATCTTTTAAACCCCTTTTAAACAAAATCCCTATGAGCCTATGATATTTTTACCTCAAGTTTTGCTGATAACCGATTTCCTTGAAGTGCAAAGAATACTTTTGAGTAAAATATACATTTTCGTGCTTCCGATGAGTTCATCATTATTTTTGCTTCAAGAGTTTTGATTACAGTCATCACAAACAAACCCGCGAATCGACGAATTCCTACTTTCAACCTCTGACCCAGCCTTGCAAGGGCCATATGAGCTTCCAGCTCTTGTTTAACTTTCATCCATTTTTTTTCAAAATATATTTTTTTTCAATTTTAATCTATTCTGGTTAGCTTTAAGATACCTTCATTTCTAGCGTATCTGCTGCTTTAAGGAAAGGCAACTCGTTGCTTTGTTCTCTGATTCTCCACACGGTTATCCTGAATTTCGCTTTGAACAAAAGGTCGTCATCTGTTGGGACTCTCACGAATGAACACCGAACTTTCCAGCTGAACACACAAGCCAAAGGGCCTTATGAGCAAATCTCCGAATTAGAAAGTGTTAGAAATAAGAGAGGATTTTGATGCAAAGAAAAGCAGGCGTTTCTCAGTCCTGAAGTAGGAATAAATGGCAGCAAATCGCTAGAAAAGTGGTCACACTAGATGACAGAGATGCGTTCGTACTAGGAATGGATAGTAAATATATTCAAACAATGCATACACGTCAGCTACGATGTTTTGTCAGCAATATTTCGGCCCTTCTTGGCAAGGGTCCTCGTCAGGCTGTCGAACTTCAGGGACAACGTTGGAGAAGGAATGAACCTGCAAGCACCCTTGCCCGACGACGACTACTGCAATAAGCACTGAACAAACAAGACCAAAAGTTTTCGATGGGATCCTAAAAATTTGATCCAGACAATTAGGTTTTGTCTTCGCCAGATCCAGTCTTCGCCAGACTCCTTGAACATTTTTACTGTTAAAATTTAGAAACAAATTAAGGCCAAATAGCTAATCATCTGAGAGCATGTGCGTTTACCCCTGTTACTCATATCTATTTTGATGAAACCGATCTAAACGATCCTGCCTTACTTCTGCCAGTTTTTCGGCTTCGGTGAAATTCCGGAACTGCTTGTCCGGCCAAAAAATAAAGCTCAAAAACGAATTCGGCGTATCTCCTTACCCCTATATCCAACATCTAATCAACTTTAAATACAAATTTAACTTATAACAAATTTTCTGGTTTTGGCCGGATTCCGGGCGAACTACTTGTCCGGGTAGAAAATGATTTTCACGTAAGTGTTCAGCATGCCTTCTTACCCCTAAATCGAGCATCTAATCAACTTAAAATAAAACTTTTACTTTAAACAAACTTTCCGGTTTTGGCCGGATTCCGGGTGAACTACTTGTCCGGCGAGAAAATTAATTAATTAATGGTTTTCATATTCATGTTTAGCTTGTCTTCTTTACTATCTCATTAGCTGTTTAATAATGAATATAAATATATATATCGTTTATTGACCAAAATAGCGAAGATAGCTAGCAAAGGTAAGTCAACCTAGGGATCGACTAAAATCGGGAACGGAACGGAACGACACGGGGCAGGAGGAACGCGTACTAAAAACGGGAACGCGTACTAAAAACGGGAACACCGTAATAAAATATTCCGATGCATGCAGGGGGAACAAGTACTAAAATCGGGAATGCACGTCCCCTGTTCTTTAACACAAAAAACGGGATTGACAGGATCCCTGTTTTTTAGTTCCTATTCTACTCTCCCTGATTCAGGAGGAACACAACTGGGAGCTACTACAAAACAGGGATCCTGTCAATCCCGTTTTTTTGCACTTGCTTCTGAAGAAAATGGAACCGAGTGCTAAAGAACAGGGGACGGGCATTCCCGATTTTAGTACTTGTTCCTCCTGAGTATGGAAGTACTAAAAAACAGGGATCCTGTCAATCCCATTTTTTGGGCTAAAGAACAGGGGACGTGCATTCCCGATTTTAGTACTTGTTCCCCTTACTTGCATCGGAATATTTTATTACGGTGTTCCCGTTTTTAGTACGCGTTCCCGTTTTTAGTACGCGTTCCTCCTGCCCCGTGTCGTTCCGTTCCGTTCCCGATTTTAGTCGATCCCGTCAACCTAACACTTTCAACTAGATATAGAAAATGGCCAGTGTTAAATAATACCAAATAAACACGACTAAGAACTATACAGTACGGCACGAAACGAGTTTACATATATTTCAGTTGCGTTACTGTTTAATCAGTTATTTTAAAGCATACCTCGTACTATTTACTGTTTATGTTCCAGTTTTCATAACTATTTGAAGACTGTGAAACTAGGCTCTGCTTTTAGCAATTATCCACGGCTTTGGCTGTTTTAAGCCTTTCCCGGGTCCATTGAACTCTAGCAAAAACTCGGCAAAATTCAGATAACCGGTTTTGTGCGAACACTCATCGGGAGCCTAATGGTGCATTTGCACACTGCGTAAAATCCAAGCGTATTTTGAAATACGAGCGTATTTACGCACGTATTTGTGCTTGAAAAGATCTCTAGCAATACGGACGTATTTGAAAAATCGGTCCGTTTTGTATATGAATACGTCCGTATTGCTAGAAATCTTTTCAAGCCCAAATACGTGCATAAAATACGCTCGGAGTTCAAAATACGCTCGGATTTTACGCAAAGTGTAAACCCACCGTAATACGCATTGAAAATAGTGAATCGTGGCAAGTGCAAAGAGTATGACGCAAAAACAACCGATCGGCGTAATATGTTTATAAATTAAACTGAATTGAACTGAATTTAATCTGATAGAAAAAGCAAGGCTAAAGGACCTGCTCAACGTAACCCAAATTTATCTACAGTGTTGTCTTTCTTCTCCCTCTCCTTCCTTTACTTTTCTTATCGTCTTTCTATCTGTTCAAGTCCTTCCTTTTATAGAAATCTTATCCATCTTTGTAACTAAGCAACTGACGGATCCCAGTGCCCGTCCAATATATCAAATAGCTCCAAAGCGTAATGTACATTAGAAGGTTTCGTAAAGAGCTTTCTACTGCAACCCTATTAGTTCCTAGTAGGGGTGTTGTACTAAACAAGGGGTGATTGGAAAGCCGATAAGGACGGCTTTAACCTGGCCAGTTTTCCGCAAGCCGGGAACTGGAATGTATGAATTTGTAATATGCAGTGAGATGGAGTAACATATTGAACTTTACTTTCTGTAGCTAACACAAAGTCCGGATTTTGATAAGAGGAGAAACACGGAAATACTGAATAAAAAGTAAAAATAGGCTACACAACCAACACGACGAAAAAAGTTCCGCGGATTGTCGTTTGCACGCATTGCATTCACAGTTGTGTATACGATTCATGGCTTAAAGCGGACGGGTTGCGGCAGGGCCGTGTTCGGGGGGGGGGTCTCATTCGGGGAAGGGGGGTGAGGGGGGGTACGGGGGGTCGCCAGAGGTGTTTTCACCTAAACCTGGAAAGCACTATAATATTAATAAATAAAAGACGCATCATATATATCCCAGAAGACAAGCCCACTATTCGTCAAGATGGGCAGCTTTCCTCAGTTCATCCCCGATGATGCAGTCACTTCTGGAATAGATAGCAAAGACCGAAAGAAGAGCTCATTACAAGTCTGAAAGGATGTTTTTTTCGTCGGTGAGTAGTTCCGGAATGTCTCAAGCTTTTAACCCCTCTCCCGATCCTCCACTCTGGTGCCATTAGGGGGGCACATCTATTGTATAAGAGCATCAATAGATTACATTAGGAAGACGCTATTCTCCGTTTTTCTCCATTCCGCTAAAAGCATCGCAGCCCCTGATCCCACCATAAGATAACTGTGGAACTTCGCAGACAAGTAATAGATCAGCTCGTTGACGAATCAGCGTCAAGAGCTTGCTGATACTTTGACCTAACTGAAGAAACAAATGGGGAAGACTCATTTCGGGTGCTTTTAAGTTTTACAACCGGTTAAGTGAAATCACTTTGTCCCTGGTGACAGATTGGGATGGTAAGAAATATAAATTATGCTGTTTATGCCATAGGAATTTGTCATGGTTCGACGAAAAATTTAAAGATGGTCAAAACACCATTAGAAATGAGCAAAGATGAGTATCGCCCCTCAGTGAAGTCGTATGGCTTTTAGTCTGTCGAAGGCACACGAAAGTAATGAACGCACTTGGACAGGTTGTGTGCGTGTGGAAATTCCCTGCTGCAAAAACCACAGTAGACGTAGCCTACATTTCTTAAACAACCATTAAAAAAAATATGCTGACACGGCGCGATCGGCACGCCAGACATTTTTGTTTGTTGAGTTTTAAACTTTTGCTAAACTCAGTTTGTTAAATGAAAATTTTTACTGTGTTAATGGAGTCGAATCTGAAACCGCCGGTATTTCGGAAGAAAAGACGATGAGCTTTTCCAGTGTGGGTAGGTCCAGGCGTCAGCAAACGACCACCGGCTTTCTTCTAGCGCTAGATACACTATTGTAAAAAGCTTCCCCGAGTAAGGATTAAAGTTAACTGCAGTACGTGCTACTGGGATTAATCTTATCTCTACTGGGATAAGATTAATCCAAATTAAAAATAATCTTATCTCAGTAGAGACAACATTAATCCCAGTAGCTAATACTGCAAGATTTGTTTTTACAGTGTAAGGTTTTTTCCGCGTTCCCACACAGAGATTGTGGCTTGGCTGTGGCTTGAAAAAAGTGTTTCCTCGTTCGTTTGCGTGGGATTTGGCGTGGGACGCCCTGATTGAAGGTGAATGCCTCTGAATTACTGATTTTTTTTTACGTGCAACCCTTGTTAAGTATTATCACAGTGCAAATGAGAAAGAAGACATAAAAATGAAAGAAAAACAAGACCAAAGGTTTCGATGGGATCCCAAAAATGTAATATTCGACCCAGACAACTAGGTCTTGTCTTCGCCACATCCAGTCTTCGCCAGGCTAACCATCTGAGAAAATCAAGCTCAGATACACCTGTATAAGACACATCTATTTTGACGATACTGCGAAACTTCCTGCTTTACTTCTGCCAAATTTCCGGTTTCGGCCGAATTCCAAGCGAACTACTTGTCCAGCCAAAAAAAGATAGTTCAGAAATGAATTCAGCGTATCTCCTTATCTCTATCAGGAACATCTAATCAACTTCAAATAAACTTTAACTTATAAAAAAATCCGGTTTCAACCGGATTCCGGACGAACTATATGTCCGAGTAAAAAATGATTGTCATATACAGATTCAGCGTCTCTTCTTACCCTTAAATCTCTCATCTAATCAACTTCAAATAAAAATTTTAGTTTTAACAAATTTTCCGGTTTCGGCCAGATTCAGGGCGAACTACTTGTCCGGCGAGAAAATAGTTTTTGTATTCTTGTTCAGCATCTCTTCTTACCGCTAAATCGAACAGATTCAGGGCGAACTACTTGTCCGGCGAGAAAATGGTTTTCACCATCGTGTTCAGCATGTCTTCTTACCCCATAATCGACTATCACATTAGCTGTTTCAAAATATTTTGTTTGCCCCTTAATTTCAACCCCACTCCTAAATGTAAGGCTACAAAGACCACCTACTATCTCGACCTTACTCTTAACCCAAAGAATCCTCACACCAAGTTTCATCAAAATATCTCACTCCCTTCGAGCGTTATCGTGCTCAGACGGATGGACAGACGGACGGACGGACAGACGGACAACTTTTGCGATGTCATAGGTATCCGTCACTAACGTTGTTGGGATCCCAAAAACACATTCCCTGAACGAGTTGACGCATGGGGCAACGGCACAACGGCACATGGGGCAACGGTCAGGAAAATAGCTGGACTTTGATAATCTGTAGGCCTACTCTTCTCTTTCAATTTTGTCGTCGATTCCGAAACAAAACATTTAACCGTCAGAAACAAGGTTTCGATGGGATCTAAAAAAATTAAACATTTGGTCCAGACAATTGGTTCTTGTAGATATCAGGTCTTTCCCAGACTCCTTGAATATTTTCACTATTAAAATTTAGAAACAGATTAAGGCCAGTGGTAGTCATCTGAGAAGACCAAGTTAAGACATGGATCCAGCATGTGTGTTTACCCCTATAGCCTACGTCATATCTGTGTTGACGAAAATGATCCAACTTCCTTCCTCACTTCTGCCAAATTTCTGGTTTTGGCCAGATTTTGGGCAAACTACTTGTCTGGCAAAAAACAAAAGCTCATAAACGAATTCAGCGTGTCTCCTTCTTCCTCCACATCGAACCTCTAATCAACTTCAGATAAAACTTTTACTTTTAATAAGTTTTCCTGTTTTGACCGGCTTGTCTCTTTACCCCTAAATCAAATCTCTAACACAACTTCAGATTAAACTTTTACTTTTCACAAATTTTCCGGTTTTCCTAGAATAATTTTCATATTCGGATTCAGCTTGTCTCCTTACCCATAAATCGACTATTTAATTAGCTTAATTTATTTTGCCCCTTAATTTGAAACTCCTCCCCCACCCCTACATATACAGCTATGGGGATCCTCACACCTAGTTTGGACAAAATATCTTAATCGCTTCGAGAGTTATCGTACTAACAGACAGACGGACGGACGAACGGACAACTTTACGAATTCATAGGTATCCCGTCACTTACGTTTTGAGTAAAAAAAAAAAAAAATGCTATCTCTGACCATCAGGACGTGCTACCGGAGCTAGCACCCAAGCAAGGACAGTCAAGAGCAACATGTCTTGGGATAAAATGTGACGAGAAGCTCTTCCTAGACAACCCTCCGGTTTTTCATCCCAACACTATCTGAAGTCGTTTGCCCCTACTTTATCAAGAATTACAATAAAAAAGTGTCAGAATCGTGATTTTCTTAAAAAAAAATTTCACATTTAAAGCTTAATTGAAAATCCAGCCTCTCTTTTTGATCCCAAAACGTCATTGAGGGATAAGCCTACCTACGACTTCGTAAAAGCTGTCCACCTGTCTGTCCGTTCATCCGTCTGTTAGCACGATAACTCTTGAAGGAGCTGAGATATTTTGCTCAAACTTGGTGTGAGGATCCATAATCTGATAAAACATCCGTCTCCCTATCTCAGTGATACGACCATGCAGAGTCGAATATATTCTGATAACCCTACCCGATGCAAACGAGCGGAGGAGGAGCTAAGCAGGACATCATAATTGCTATCTCTACAAAAAGCTGTATCGCGGTACAACTCCGCAGAAGAATCCGAACGTCGTCTGAGTCGTCCTTTACAGCTGATTGGTTTTCCGCCATACTGACGTCACGTGTGGACGCAATGTAGAGCGGGGTCTCTACGCCTGCAAGGCATCCTACGTTTTTCACCTCGTATGAGCAACGGCGTAGAGGGAAGTAGACGGTTGAGTATCATCTCAAACCTCACAGCAAGTACCTCTAGCTCCGCTCAGTTTTATCGGGGGATCCATAGTCGCTGCATGGGACCATAGTCGGAGGTTCTATTAGATTATTTGTTCTTGGTCAAAGTACAGGTCAAGTTCGTAGATGGGCCCGGTAGCTCTCTATTTAGGGGTGGGGGTTTCAGATCAAAGGATAAACAAATATTTTGGTCAAGCTAGTGTGACAGTCTTTTACTATTCAGGGGTAAGAAGACATGCTGAATCCAGAACATTTCTCACTGGACGAGTAGTTCGTTTATTCTAAAGTTGATAGCGTCGATGTACAAGTAAGAATACATCCCGAATCCATATCTGAACTCCATTTTCTCACCGGACAAGTAGACTTAGCCTACCGGAATCCGGCGAAAAACGGAAAAAATGCAAAAATGCTGAATTCATTTATTACCCTTATTTCATCCTGAATACGTAGTTCGTCCGGAATCCGGAAAAAGTTGAAATTTTGTAGAAGTAAAAAAGTTCTGAGGTCGATTGAAGAACCGTTATGGGGTTAAGAATACATGCTCAATCCATGTATGAACCTCATTCTGTCATCGGGCAAATATTTTGACCGTAACCCGATTGAACCCGACATAAGCAGGCGCTGAAATCAATATAAGGGCGTTTCTGGCGATTTATTGGATTCGCTTTCCGAAAAGCAAAGCGAGAATTCGCCGAGCTTAAGAACAAGCAAAAAGTCGTTGCGCCTTTACAACTTCTCGCTGACTTGCCGAAACCACTTTCCACTCGCGAAGTGGATTCGCTTTCCAAGTACTCGCGGAAACTAGCGGAGCGCCAGAACAGCTCTGGAAAGCGAAGCGGCTTTTAGCCGAAGTCGCAAGAACAGCTGGCGCATAAGCTCGCGGAGCTTTCCAGACCGCCAGAATCGTCCTATAATTGATTGGAAATGGTCGGCGGACATGAAAAAGACACGGTGAATCGGGATTTGGATCGGGGACCAGATTGTCTGATATTCTTTTTGCTAGAAAGTGTTACCTAGTGGATCTGGATAAGTGTTATTAAGATGACTATCAGAATGTTTACTTTATGTGACAAAGAACGAACATCTGCAAGACCCGATCGGCTGCAGTAGAAAGATAAACAAATATTCCCCTTTGGGACCCCGTCGAAATCTTTGGTCTTGTTGTATCTTGTATCTGAACATGCTGCATTATGTAAACTCTGTTGAAGGATTTAAGTTTTTCTACAGTAGGTTATTGTTGTGACGTTGAGAATACTGACGGCGTCACGACAAGACCGAATATTTGAATGTAATCGAAGACATTTTCCCTTCTGTAAAATCGTGAATGACAGATAGTCAAAGATGCTGCTATATGCCTGGCTGCAAAATCAGTTCAGAAAATTCCAGAACTAGCAGCCTAGAAAGTGTGTTTATTGACAGCAGGAAATTTGTTGCTTTCGTTGATCCTAAAAAGTAAAAAAAATAAATAAAGGATCATTATTCCGGAAAAGTGGAACAACAAATTAACGCATTTTCATTGGGTTTTCTCCTTTTTAAGTCAATAAGGTATTCTTAACTAGATGTTCGTATTTCAGCCATATTCAGTGAACCTTTAAATTAACAGTAGCTCATTCTGTTAAATATTTGGGACTCATTTAATAAACCTATTCCCATTCCTAATCGGACGATTATTCTCAGTCTCCATAGTTTGCCTGTGCGTTTCAAAGCCAGGAGTCCCCAGTATCTCTTATTTCTATCCCACGCATACTAACACCAAAATTACCCTTCTCTATATATCCACCGGCCACTTGTCTCGACTTCCGGTCAGTGTTCCCAGAAACTGGAAACCCCATTACTGACCGTCGCTATGCCGGAACAGTGACCGGAAGGGCTACTGGAAACACTATTCCGAGTCGCGGTCCGTTGGTTTAACTTTGTTCCCTGAATATGCATGAGTACCGTCGATTTTCAAGGGAAGTGCATTATAAATTAATGAGACTGCGTTGATGACTGGGATATTCTCTGGCCGACAGGAACACAGCTTCTGTTCGGAGTGCGAACAAACAATCGGGATTTCCTGCCGGATTTTCTGCACTTTCATGAAAAATTTGAAAAATCTCAACTTTTCCGGATGTAGCTGATGATGGTGCGGAAAACCTGGTAGGAATTTCGGTCCCCCGATTGTCTGTCGAAGGCATCAAGCAGGAGCCTCCACCATGGTGTACGTTATGTGACTCACCGGGGTTCCGGCGAGAGCCCCACCGGCGACCCTCCCCCCACATACACACAGTCAGTAGTCCCTTATCGGACGTGTCTAGATTAGAGCAAAATAACACTAGGGAGTAGCGTCAAGACCTATACTTTCCATGATTTGCAAACGGGCCATACTCATAGCACCGCCCACTACTCTTGCGACATTTAAAGCGAAACAAACTTGCGGATCTAGAAATTTCTAGTAAAGCTAAGACGAGGTCTGCACATATCGAGGAAACTGGGGAGGCTGTATCTTTTTTGTGCTCTGTTCAGAATATGAAGTTATTGGAGCCAGTGCTGGTGCACGACAGATTGAGTTTCAGTAGGGACGTTCAGTATCGCCAGTGTTGCTAGTGTCGCTGCTATTCGAGCGTGTGTCACTTTTTTCAAGGGCGCTACTCTCTAGTGTTATTTTGCTCTGGTCTAGACGTACTGATAAAACTTTGAAAGTAAGAATACATTTTTATGAAAATTACACCTAGAGGGAAGCGGCCAGCGAGCCGCCGTCACACGTTTACATTTAACTCGCGTGTCTAGGGAAAATTACGTGGCAACCTCGGTGGCAACATGTAATGCCGGTCAATAGAGAGATTTCACCCTACCCGAAGAAAACGGATATTTCTACACCGTCATCGACGGGATCATAACAAAGAAAATTAACATTACGAGGTATAGGACTTTCAACTTTGAGACTAAATTACCGGCCTTGTATAGCTGCTGTGAGTCAGAGAGTTGTTGTAATTGTTATCTGGCTTCTTCTTGTTGGAATAGTACAACTTTTGCAAATTAATGTTCTTTTTTATGAGAGTTTGAAGGCTTCAAAGTTTGTCAACAAAGACGAAGCTCAACAAAGGCTCGCGTCCTATTGGTCGGTTGTGACGCGCATTTCAAGGAACGCGTCACAACCGACCAATAGGATGCGACTTCCTCTTTGCTTACACACTTTGAAGCCTTCAAACTCTCATAAAAAAGAACATTAATTTGCAAAAGTTGTATTATTCCAACAAGAAGAAGCCAGTTAACAGTTACAACAACTCTCTGACTCACAGCAGCTATCCAAGGCCGGTAATTTAGTCTCAAAGTCGAAAGTCCTATGCTTCCTAATGTAAAATTTTTTGTTATTCTCCCGTCCGTTTTCTTCAGGTAGGGTGCATTCTCTCTATGAGCCGTGAGCGACCCGTTCGCCACTCTCTTCAGTTTCATGGAACCAGATCCCTGTTCCTCAAGCTGTTGTTATAAATACTATATTTGACACTGCAAAACGGATACGACAAATACACCAAAACGAACAAGTTCATTTTTTTTGCTTGCTTTAGCCTGAAGAGAGCCCTTCTCAAGAAGGGCCGAAATATAGCTCTAAGAAAATGTAGCTGACATCCGTTTTGCAGTATCAAATATGATTCGCAGTCAGCTTGGGCCGAAGGAATATTTGTAATAAATGTTTGACGGACACGAGAGGGTACAAAAGTAACAAAGAAACGACACCGCACTCACTTATATTATAATGGTAGCGTAATAACTGAATTTTCCGGTTTTGGCCGGATTCGGACGAAGTACTTGTCCGGCGAGAAGATGGTTTTCACAGTCGTGTTCAGCATGTCTTCTTACCGCTTAATCGACTGTCTTATTAGCTGTTTAAAAATATTTTGTTTGCCCCTTAATTTGAAACCCCTCCCCCACCACTAAATGTAGGGCTACAGAGCCCATCTACGAACTCGAACTTTCCCTTGACCTAAAGGATCCTCACGCCAAGTTTCATCGAAATATAGATATATAGATATTTTTATTGATCTAACTCGTAGCGCCGACACTAAATACATCTCATTCCCTTCGAGAGTTATCGTGCTCACAGACGGACAGATAGACAGACGGACAACTTTTATGATGTCATACGTATCCCTCCACTTGCGTTTTGGGATCCCAAAAACTAGTCATATTTGTGCTTCCAAATGCTATCCATATAGACATCTCCGATGTCTCTAAGGTAAGGGGAGGCTTAATGGCAAAGAACTAGGAAATAGTGGTATTGGAATGAATGAGCAACAAACTTCGGACTCATTCCTCATTCCTGAGGAAAGGAACTATAATAGTCCACAGAAGTCAATTGAGAGTTGAGACTAGGACGTCATCTAAAGTATTTCTTCTCGGCAAAGTTGTACTATGTAGTCAGATCGAATGAAGAAGAGTCGGCTTAGCACTTAGCAGCTAGGGTTTTGGTTAGATAGAAAGAATCGCTCTACATGCTCTGTTAAGCTGTCTGATTTGTTTGACAGGCTGTAAATTTGCACTGACCGGGAGCTTAAAATGTCGAAAGCGACAAATGTAAGTTGTCTGTATTATATTCCAGTTTAACTGTCACAAGTTCATATATCTTAGATTGTGCAGGGCAAGGGGTGAGCAAGGTTCACCCCTTGGCCTTGTTGGGCCTTAGTGCAGTCAGTTACTGTTACCAGACTGTTACGGAGGGGTATCCAACCTCGTTTTTACACTACCTCGATTTTTGCCGCGAAAATGTTTAAACGAAATGTACAAGCTGTCCTGACAGTCAAGAGGCAAAATATGACTTTTTCAAAGTCATAGGCTAGCCTATATTATGTCCAAAAATATTCGAATTCTGTGCCTTTTTTATGCCATTTTGTAATGTTTTATAAAACTGTTTTCTGCCTATTGACTTTGCTAACTCTTCCTTTTTCACTGTTTTTAAACCAATCGAGACGAGATTAGAATGAAGTAATATTGTTTGAAATTGAAAAGAAAAGTATGTTTAACTAGGGTAGCCACAAAAACGCCATCGGCAGTGCCGCGAATTTGCCGATTTTCTGTAATGTAAGCTTGAATTGCTGTGAATTTTCCTTATCTGTTTTTCAGTTTTAACTATCTAAAACATCTTCAAAAAGTATTTAAAAAATACCATTGCATTCAGGACAAAATTGTCTATTTTATAAGGCCAACAGTAAGATGTACTAGACTAGCTATTTGGTATTATTTCTTAATATTCAATGCAAATTTAGATGGAAAAAAAAGCAACTGAACTTGTCTACAAAAATTTATTGATACCAAGGAGGAAAAGTCAGCAGCCAATGGCAGCAATAAGTCTATTGGTCTATTCACTTGATGATCATCTTCATATTTTCTCATCTAACTCACTTGCTGGGATTCCCCATGCACTCAAAACCAGCCAAAAACCACCCCAGTTTCATAGAATTCCTCTGAAGCACAAGATGGCAGCACAAGATGGCAGCACTACTAACCAATGGCTGCCCACCAGGCATTTCACAATGTAAATTACTGTTTTCTAAAGAAGATTTAAGATGCTCAGAGGCTAGATGGAGAGGTGACTTTGGCCTCAAATCAGAGCTAAAAGATAAGAGAATCACACTCTGATCTTCAAAAGCTCAGGTTTGAATTTTTTTTTTTTTAGTGGCTACCCTAGTTTAACTAGAAATATTGAAGCAATATTTGTTTATGCAATATGTAAACCATTCAGTTAGCTTCAGTCTGGTATTTTTGCCATATTTGGTGGTTCCTTTTTAAGCCAGATGGATTATTCTGAAGGGAAGACTTCACTGGAAATTTGAAATCTTGTCTGAGGTTGGATACCCCTCCTGTAGCAGATTAGGGCTAGGCTGCTCAGTCAGCTGTCTCCTCAGCCTGTCCTCAGCTTTTACCATTTAGCTAAGGTCCTAGTCTAGGCTATTCCAAGGAAGGCTTGGCCAGGGCTAGGATATTTTCACAGAAGCTTTGAGGCATTTTTCCATGACACAATTGTGGGCCACACACTTCTGAGTGTTTTTCGTGAAAACACAATTGTGTTCCACACAGTCGAGCCACAAGCAGGGGCGTCCTGACGGGGGGTGTTGGGGGGAAAGTGAGTGAAAATTTGACAAATTCACCTGAACTTGATGAGTTTTAGGGAATCTACCGGATTATTACTCAGGGCCAGGGAACCTACGGGATTTTGCTCAGGGAATCTACCGGATTATTACTCAGGGAACCTACCGGATTTTGCTCAGGGAATCTACCGAAATCTTTCACAAGGAATCTACCGGAACTTGGCTCAGGGAATCTGCCGGAATTTGTCTCAGGGGATCTACCAGAATTTGTCCCACGGAATCTGTCAGAAATTGGCTTAGGGAATCTACCGGAATTTCGCTTGTTACCGGATAAGTATATAGACTTCAGCTTACCGGGATGACCCCGAAACACAACTTACCAGAGTGATTCGTGCAGACATACAAAACAAAATATACCCTATTCCTAACCCAGAATACCCTATGCCAGATGTTGGATACCTGTTGGCACCCTAGCCCTGACCTACCACACTATAAAAGAAATCTGATAGGTTGATTTTTGAGCTTCACTCAAATCATCAGGATAGGGTTAGACTATTCAGCATTTGGCGTAGTGAATCCAGTGTTGATCCAGTGTTAAGCATAGGGTATTCCTAATGTTAGATATAGCCTACATTGCATTTGGCATAGACTACCCAAAAATCAAGGGTTTGTGGTAGATTGCCTCAGGTGTCATTCTGGTAACAGTTCTTTCAGAAAGGCTGTTCCACAAATGAACTGTCCAGTTGGCTAAAAAGTGTTGGTGCAAACCGGTGGAGCCAACCTTGCAGCCCCCAAGAAGACCAAAGAACCCCAATATTTGCTTGAATTGTGTTGTGTATGCCAAAAAGTTACCAATTCTGTTCCAGTCTTGTCCAGTTTCTTTCCTTGTCAGTCCGAGTAGGAGGCTGGAACAAGTTCAAGTTCAAGTTCTGTTTATTACTATATAATTTCAATATAAAAAGCCAATTTGGCAGAGAGAGGGCTCGAGGCCAAATGGCAGACATTTAAATATACTGTATGCTATAACTACGTCAACATAAAATAATATAATAAATTAACCATAATCCATCCAGGTTCCAGATTCAAACCACCAGACTGAGTTGGGATTTACCGCTATAAACCACACATTTAATATTTATTTACTTTATTTATTTTTTCATTTTTTTTTTACTTTAAACATTTTCTATGAGCATTGATTTTATTTTGTTTTTCAGCGTATTAATAGAAAGTTCAAGTTTGATTACATTATGATAACTTTGCCATACCCTCAATATTGTGTTTCTCAATGAAAATCTTGATCTTTCTGAAATTATCAAGGGTTGCCGGGCTTTACAAGGATTACGCGTGTTATGGTCGTGATCAGAATTTTGTTCCAGAAAATAGATCGGGTTCATAAAAATATTCAGGTAGGGAATTTGAATGATGTTTTTTCTTAAATAAAATAGAATGAAAAACGATAAAAGATTCAAGGGGCAAAATGTTCAAAAAAAGAGGAAGACTTTTAGTTGACGACTTATTAGGGCAAGAATCAGGAGACGGTACAAAAAGCTTAAGAATTCGGAGGGCTTTATTCTGCTGCCTTATCAATGGTAATATATTCGATCGAAAAGTATTCAAATATACAAGAGGACAGTAATTTAAGTAAGAATGAATTAGCGAAAAATAAATACACTCCCATTACCCAACAAAATACTCAAGATGTGTGAAGAAATGTAGCAGGATAGATTAGGCTAGTGTTTCTTTCGCATATAATATTTCATTCCTTTATGATTATATTCTAACTTCAGAAAATAAAACACACTTTTAGGTTTATTTTAGAACAGCTGATTTCCTTTATCTCGTTTGTAAACAGAGAGAATCAGGTTTTAGATAGCCGACTGGAAAGAAAGTAGTCTATATGGGTGCTGCAGGAATCATGCATTCTCGGAAAATCTACAGTGAAGGTCATGACTGTCTTGTTAACCATAAACTGCAAATTCAAAGCTTTAAGAAGAGAAAGGACCTGGAAGAAGAGTTGGTCAGCATCACAATCATATACTCTCAATACTTTCAGAATGTCTGTGACATCTTTGAAAGTGTTATTTCTCCGAAACTGTTGCAGTCAGTTGCAGATGTTATGATCCTGTCAGGGTTAGTTTAACAATAAACTTTTGCATTTAGAAAATAGTAAGCCTGCTTGAAGATCTCATTACGCTATTGCCACTGAACGTTTGCATTTTTTCCTTGCAGAACTGGCCACAGTTGAGGCGTCAGGCTCGCTTGAGAAGGGAGTACCTTTATAGAAAGACAATAGAAGAAAGAACCAGGACAATTCAAGAGAAAAAGGATAGGTTGAAAAGAGCATTTGAAGGTAAACTTGGGCTAGAAAGTGCGCTTGAAAATGACGACTGAGCCTATTCAGACAAAATATGTTTTACTTGTGGAAAGCTAGGTCAGAAATAGTGCAGTCTTGTCGGAAACTGTCCCTATGTGCTATGAAAACTGCTGGACATCATTGTTGTTTAGATATTTTTTTTGTATTATCACAATTTTTAATTCCAAGGCTTATGGTTGTTGTTGTTGTGTTGTTTCTCTCTTTTCTCATCTTTTACCATACTCCGTCTTTACCTAGAGAGGGGTTATAAATATAATTTAATTTAATTTTTGCACCAACCACCTGGTTCTTTTGGAGGGTCATAGATTTTTAAAATTAGATAAATCATGTTGGTTTGGGTTTTGACAGCCGGAGTAATTTTGCAGTTTTGCAGGATGCGTATTGCAAGTGAGCCTAGGCTAGCCATTTCATTTTTACAAAGTAAAGTCAGTCTCAGCATGTCTTTAAGATTGAATTATTAATACTTCTGACAGCCAACGGAAGGAAGGCGCAATGTCAAACCAGATAGCACTTGTTTAGTTTAACCAATGGTTATTTCTAATTGCACTTGCAAGCAGCAAGAAGGTATGGTGGAAACGAGGACTATTTTCGTGATGTGTATCCATCCTCTCTAAGGTGTTAAAACTCCAGTCATCGTCAACTTCACTTTGAACTATTTGAACTTTCTTGGCCTTTCCATGCAAGGTCATAGCTTTCTTGCAACATCCCTACCGGGAGGAATTCAGTGAGTGACCCTGGTCCAAAGCTGATATTCACTTGCTCTTCTCTCAGAGGGACGTCCTGTCGACACAGACCTTCGAAAAAGTGTTGGCAAACTGAAGAAAGACATAGAATGGGAAGATGAAGGTCCACAACTGTCTAGTCTGATCGGAGCAGAGTCTGGTGGTGCTGGGACAGCCAGTCATGAAGATGATGAGTACAGGTGGGCAGGTGTTGAAGACCCAAAGATCATTATTACCACCTCACATGACCCTTCTTCGAGATTGAAGATGTTTGCAAAGGTAAGCATGATTAAAGTTCTACCATATTTGTGTGGCATTTGCAGCCTTCAACTCAAGTGTTGAAGGCTTCAACTCAAGTGTTGGAGGCTGCATGTACCGTGTATCTCGATCGCTTTGTTGTCCGTCCGCCGGTCGTTTAGTCTGTCAGTAGGTAGTATGGTCGCGAGTTAGAGTGCTTCCAAATGGGCTGGGAGGTTGAAGTTTAGGCATGTCAGGAGTCAGGATACCTGACCGTGACGACATGGAAATAGTGATCTCCTCGGTTTGACCATCCGTGGGTGGAGGAGAGGAACCGAACTGATTATCAGGCCCGGATGAAACTTGTTGGCATTCTAGGCGAAATTGAGCATCTTCAGTTTATTCGTTCTTCTGTCTTTCTTTGTTTGCAGTATCTTGTTGTGCTCTAGCAACATGACAACACTTGTGCGTTAATAGTAGTTTATCTATCATTCTAGCCAGATTTTAGCGCAGCTTTTGATACTCAAAGGAAAATAGTAGCCTAGTTGCGTTTGTTGTTTCCAATCTCCCAAGGCCTGGGTTCCTTTTCCCTTTTTTATACCAAGCTTTTGTCCCACTTTCCACATTGGATGATTTAACATATTTATTGGCTCCCGTTCTTTATCGAATTTGGTAATTCATCAAACTTTTGTTCAGTCCGCATCGATTTCACCACCGTCCCTGTGTAAATTTGACAAATTAAACGAAACTTACCTAGGTGAAGTTTAATTGTAATTCTGACGATTGAGCATTTGCTGTTGAGCGAGAGTTCATCTGATATGTGATCTCTTTTGGCAGAAAACGCAACTGTTTTTATGGTTTTTTTTATAGTTTTGTAATTATTTTTAGGAATTGCGACTGATCATTCCGAACGCTCAGAAAATCAATCGAGGTACACTGGAAACCAAGCAGTTGCTGGCTGCCTGCCGACAGAATGGAGTCACTGATTTTGTAGTGGTCCACGAACACAGGTTTGTTGCATTTGTGCTTCCATCAGTATGACACCATTTCTAGTATGCTCCAGTTGTGTAGTAATGAATTAATGTATTTATTAACCCACTACACTTGACATAGTAAAGAAAGACTGTGGAAGATGAAAATAACACAAAAAGAAACTGAATAGTTCGTCATCGTCGTTCAACCTGTATGAAGGGGTATGTAGAGAGTAATAACGGTCATAGCATTTAAGCGTTGTAGCCCCTAGGCAGTTAGGCGGGGCCCCATTTTTGTAATCTAGCAGAAAACAAACATTATTATTATATTTGTAATTATTTAAGGTAGCCTACATTGGTTTAAAAAAATAGACAAGTATTTACATTTACCACATCGACCTGGCCGTGGCACCTTCCGATCCAGGGGGGGGTAGGGGGCTCGCCCCCCCCCCCCCCCGCCGAAACATACGAAAATAATCGTTTTTGTAGGCTTTAACCTCTGATCCACGTCCTTTTTGTACTTTTTGGTCCGACCCGCGGGCACCCCCCCCCCCCCCGAAAAAAAAATCCCGGATACTGTTCGTAGTAGAACGAAATTCAGAAAAAAAAAAATTAGGAATACTCCATTGTACTCGCCAACTCAATGGTGTTTTTGGGATTAATTTTGTTATTTTTTTACAATTATTTTTGGTTTTGTTAGTGTCAATTATCTGTTGACTAAATAAGCACGCTGCTTGGCTTTGTACTACGATGTGTGCCTATGCTTTGAATAAATAAATCAATCAGTGAACCGTGTTCCATGACACTTCTCCGGCCCAGTCGGAATATTTGCTACTTGTTCCAACAGTGATATTACTGCCATTACATGCCTTGGGTTTGTATTTTTTTTTTTTACAGACCGCTCTCCCCTAATGAAGTGAACGAATAAAAAGGAAAACTGTGTAGTAAAACTGTTATTAGGCTGATGGTGGATATTTAGATGAAGATTTAGTTTTGTACAAGGAACTTTTACTGTGACAAACCAGGAGCAAATATTGAATTTAGAAGTCTCGGGCTCCATTCTCGGAACCTCGTAGACATTTTTTTTTGTATATGTAAAACACAACACAAGGCAAAAAGACGGAGTAGTTGTAAAGCAAAGAAAAACAGGAGCAAGAATAAGTAAGTAAGTAAGTAATTTATTTATAACCCGCCATTTCGAAAAAGCGGAGTAAATTAAAGAAAATAAATATAACATATAAAAACACAGAAGAAGACACTCATTTTCAGTCATCAGCAAGGAAGCAGTGTAGAAGGTCGTGCGCTGGTTGGGCTCTGTTTTCAATGATCTTTGGTAGGGACGAGGACACATCCAAAAGGGTAATGCTTGCATCTTGAATTTTGAATTTCTCCGTCAATGTATGGTTGCGACATAATTTTGGCAAGTGTAGTAGGTACTTTGCATACTTGAAGTAACACGATCTCATCTTTTTGATCTCCTTCTTTCTCAGAACATGAGTGATCCCAGAGCGAAATAATATAGAAGGAGCGCAGAAAGTGCTATACAAATTTCCCAAAGCTTTCCGATTGTAGCGCCCTCGGTTGGGGACGATGCGTCCATAGGCGGTACGGATTGATTTGTAAACATCTTGAACAACCGAAGAGCAAAATTTGGACAACGAAGATTTGAATGTTATGCCGAGCCATCGTAGAGAGTCTGTTGATTTGACGACGAATGATCCAAGTGAGACAGATCCGTTGGATGCACTCAGACCATTTGACAAAGGGTTGAAATGCAGGTACTCACATTTGGACAGGTTAACTTCAAGGCCGATTTTGAGAAGTTCCGACGAGAGCTTACTGACATTTTTCGTAAGTGTGGATCGGCTACGGCTTACTAAGAGCAAGTCGTCTGCGTAAGCTATATAGCTGAAGGCCTGGTCTTTGTAAAAGTAAGCAGGGTGCAAAGAATCGATACAAGAAGATATGGCCGATTTGAAGATGTAGGGAGATAAGACTCCCCCTTGGCGAACACCAGTTCGGACAGGAATAATTTCTGAAAAGCTACCTTGCCATTTAAACCTTACTGAAGAATGACCGTACCAAAATTTTAACAGACTGACAACAGACAGATTCACGCCAGAAGTTATGAGAGAAAATAGGGCCTGAGAATGCGTTATGTTGTCGAAAGCACCAGCTATATCTATGGAACATATATGTATAGCAGAATTGTCACGAGTAGCCTGCTTCATCATCTTTGTCAATATGTGATGAGCGTGCGCACAACTGGCACCCGAACGGAATCCAAGCTGCATTGAACCAAAACGACATTTTTCCACTAATTCTGGAAGAAGGACATATTCCAGGATTTTGCTAATGGTACAAGAAACTGTAATCGGCCGATAGCTTTTGCAAAGGTCTGTGTCTTTCCCTCGCTTCATCACCGATGTTATTGTACCCAAAAGGAAACTATTCGGAACCAAACCCTGGCATAAGCAAATTTGAAACAGAAGCTGAAGGTGTTGTGTTAAAGCTGGACATTCAATCTTGAAAAAATCGGCACTC
The DNA here is from genome assembly GCA_023053555.1 of Branchinecta lindahli. Classification (NCBI taxonomy): domain Eukaryota; kingdom Metazoa; phylum Arthropoda; class Branchiopoda; order Anostraca; family Branchinectidae; genus Branchinecta; species Branchinecta lindahli. The sequence goes on from JAKZAO010000006.1 coordinate 28,190,055, forward strand.
AGGCCATCAGAATCTGTAGAACCAGTTCTTCTTAATTTCCGGAATGCGTTTTCGATGGAAGAAGAAGTCACGGGAAGAACAGAAGGTTGAAATATCTTCCTTGGTAGATATTTAAGAAGGTAATTTTCGTAGTGCTCCTGAATCTGTTTTTTGCACTGTAATGGCTAGTCCAATCAGCCGTAGTTAGCGCGGAAGGAGGTACAGCTGAACCTTTATCTGTCCGAAGGACCTTTTGCCACGTGTAAAACATCTAGCCTGAAGCTGTCGGTTTTTTGGGTGAGAATGAGTTTCCGGTCGTGATTAAGTTATTATTAGTTCTCCAATTTTTAAGGATCAGTCGTATCCGTGATATTAATTATTAATTCTGAATGATTTATTATTGGGATCCCAAAATGTTAGTGACGGATACCCATGACATCGTAAAAGTTGTCCGTCTGTCGTCCGTCCGTCTGTCTGTAAGCACGATAACTCTCGAAGGGAATGAGATATTTTGATGAAACTTAGTGTGAGGATTCTTTAGGTCAAGAGTAAGGTCGAGTTCGTAGATGGGCACTGTAGCCCTACATTTAGGGGTGGGGGAGGGGGTTTAAATTAAGGGACAAACAAAATATTTTGAAACAGCTAATGTGATAGTCGATTATGGGGTAAGAAGACATGCTGAACACGATAGTGAAAACTATTTTCTCGCCGGACAAGTAGTTCGCCCGGAATCCGGCCAAAACCGGAAAGTTTGTTAAAAGTAAAAGTTTTATTTGAAGTTAATTAGATGTTCGATTTAGGGGTAAGAAGACATGCTGAACACGATGGTGAAAACCATTTTTTGACCGGACAAGTAGTTAGCCCGGAATCCGGCCGAAACCGGAAAATTTGTTCAAAGCAAAAGTTTTATTTGAAGTTGATTAGATGTTCGATTTAGGGGTAAGAAGACATGCTGAACACGATGGTGAAAACCATTTTCTCGATGGACTAGTAATTAGCCCGGAATCCGGCCGAAACCGGAAAATTTGTTTAAAGCAAAAGTTTTATTTGAAGTTGATTAGATGTTCGTTTCGGGGTAAGAAGACATGCTGAACACGATGGTGACAACCATTTTCTCGCCGGACAAGTAGTTCACCCGGAATCCATCCGAAACCGGAAAATTTGTTAAAAGTAAAATTTGTATTTGAAGTTGATTAGATGATAGATTTAAGGGTAAGAAGATACGCTGAATCTGTATATGACAATCATTTTTTACCCGGACATATAGGCCGTCCAGAATCCGGTTGAAACCGGATTTTTTTATAAGTTAAAGTTTTATTTGAAGTTGATTAGACGTTCTTTATAGGGATAAGGAGATGCGCTGAATTCGTTTCTGAACTATCATTTTTTGGCTGGACAAGTAGTTCGCTCGGAATTTGGCCGAAAACGGAAATTCGGCAGAAGTAAAGCAGGAAGTTTCGATCAGTATCGTCAAAATAAATATGGCTTATACAGGTATATCTGAAGTTAATTTTCTCAGATGATTAGCCTGGCGAAGAAAGGATCTGGCGTAGAGAAGACGTAGTTGTCTGGGTCAAATATTAAATTTTTGGGATCCCATCGAAACCTTTGGTCTTGTTAATTCTGTCTACCCCCGTAACCTTTGCATCCATTTTATTCCCGAAACTCTCCAAACATAGGTTCATTCAGTCCCTCTTTTGTCATTACATTGATTTTTACGCCTGCTGCATTATCTTCTTTTAGCGACGTATTAGGCTCCCCCAATCACTGTGTCCAAGAAGCTTATTGGTCAGAAGACCAGTCATGCAAATTTAGCCGCGTTTGCCGTCCGAGGCAGTGGGTCTGGGGGGGAGGACACCTTAGCAGAAACACTAGCTGTTGTCAGGTGTTCTTTAATGGTTCAGCGGTTTGATAATATGATGGTGAGGATGACCTAGCCCACTTGGTTGCACGGTGTCGCGAACTCTCGAGGTTAAGGGAATCTTGCTGGGGGGAAAGGGAGATACTGTTTCCTGGATATCCTGAAGAGCACATAACCAGCAGTAACTAGTGCATTATGTAGATTTGTAGTGAGTAGTATTAAATTAAAAGTTGATCGGGCTAGTGTAGTTTAGATTATGCAGTGTGTTGTAAGAATTTATCATGAAAATTTATATTTTGTTGTTTTGTATATGGCTCTAAGGCTTTAAATACATTATTATTATAGTTGGGAAATTCTGGTCCAGTGGGCGAGAGTCTCTAATACCAGTAAAAGGTGTGGTAAAATGCATTCATTATTTTCAGAGGTCAGCCTGACGGTCTGATAATCTGTCATCTTCCGTACGGACCGACAGCCTATTTCACCATGTCTGACGTTGTGATGAGACACGACATTCCGGATATCGGCCCTATGTCTGAACAATATCCCCATCTGGTGTTCCACAACTTCAAGACGAAACTAGGCCTGAGAACGATGAATATCCTGAAGCATCTCTTCCCAGTACCTAAGGCTGAAAGCAAGAGGGTAAGACCTTATATCATAAAATTCAACGGCAGCTGCAATCATATGGGGAACGGGTTTTAGCTTTGTCAAGTCGCATTTGAGAAAGGATGTGTTACAAGTGGCGTTTTTGCAAACAGATAAATTGCGTTTTTACATTTACCGTTGTATCTGTTGGTGGTCAATATGGGCAAGAGCAAATAAGCACCATAACCTCCGTCTCCTATCTCTGCAATATGAGCATGCGGAGTCGAATAGATTCCTTTACCCTGCCCGATGCAAACGAGTGGAGGGTAAAACGCGGAACGTCACTATACGTTACCTCTACAAACAGCTATATCGCAGTAAAGCCCCGGATAAAAAATTTCCAAAGTAAAAGCCGATTTGTTGTGTGGACGCGCTGCAGAGCGGGTCAGCGCGCCTCTTGCACTTTTTCCTCTGATATGCGCAGCGGCGAAGAGGGAAGTAGACGGGCATCAACTCAAATTTAGTGTCCTTTTTATGTGTCTTTTGTGTGTTTTATTTATTTTCTTGCACTTACTCCGCTTTTAAAAAATGGCGGGTCACAAATAAATTACATATTTACTTACTTAGCTCAGCAAAAACTTCTAGCTCTTTTCAATCGGGGTATCCATAGTCGCTGCATGGGACCAAAGGCGGAGGTTCTGTTGGCTTATTTGTTCTTGATATGGGGCTGAACATAGGTGTTGGACAGGATCGTTGGCCCCTGGAACAGTCTTACCGAAGAAGCTTTTAATGCGGAATCGAGTAGTAGCTTCAAGTGTATCGTGGACAAGATTTTTAACTCCGCCCAGAACGTTCATTTCAAATTTCTTCGTGATGAGTAGAGGCGAAAGCTTTTTATAATGCAATGTATTATTATAATTAGTAGTGCCTTAGACCTTAGATCTTCCTGAGTCATCAGTGGCGTATAGAGCGTCGATATAGAGCGTCGTATTATAGTGGTATAGTACCCTGTATCGCCCAAGTCTATCATACTTTCACAACCGGGGTTGGGACCGACCATGGCGGAGCTAAATATATAAAATATGTCGTCTCGGACACTTCAGAACAGTTGTGTTCACGTAATGCACTCCTATCGAATGTCATGGTTTCTCCCTCATTTCCCGCCATATCACTGCCTTTTTGGTATACTTAGCTCCCTTATGGAATCATAAGCTTTCATCAACGGGCGCCTCATCTGCTTTGAAAAGAGCCAGACATGAGTTGCGTTTTTGCAGATACCATGGTATCTGTTACCACGGTAACTGGATCTGCGATTAGTCGTTTTTGCAGTTACCGTGGTATCTGATATAGGCTACGGTTGCTCTGCAAAAACGACTAATAATTGGTCTAATAATTAGTTCTGAAAAATGTAATTATTTTGTGATTAGTAGTTTGCCGACACTGAATGCCCCTTTGGATTGTGGTGGGGGGATTGTTTTCAGCCCTGTTGAGAAAGTTACGTATCTTGGAATCCCTTATTCTTCCAATACCAGGGAATGGAAACTTATCCTTATTCAACATGTGCAAGATAAAATAAGAAGAGCATTTGGTGCTGTTATTCGTTTACGGGGTATGTATCGCAGAGATGTTCTCGGTTCGATTTATACGGCTGTTGCACTCCCTCATATTCTTTTTCCGTCTGCTTTCTTTTCTTCTTTCCGTCCTTCTGAACTTTCTGCGTTAAAAGTTACTTATTACAAATGTTCAAAATTCCTTCTTGGTTTCCCTATTTCTGCGAGTAATTCTCACCTAACTTCCAGTTTTAAAGTGAAGAATCCTCTGGAAACTCTGAACAGAAAAATTCAGAACTTTCATAAAAAGGCTGAAAACATTCTTGTCCATCACAACCTTTTTCCTTTCTTCACAAAAAAAGTGCCATGATTAGTTTATTTATTTTGATTTTGTGTTATCATTTGTATTTTACTGTAGATATAGAATGATAGTTTGTTTTTAACGGTCAGTTAATTGTTTGTGTACTATCTCTGAAGTGTTTGTGACATGTTGTTCTCTTTTTATGGCACTTGCCTTCCGGCCAAGTGCCATATACCGATCACTTTTCCGTCGGTCGGTCTGTCGGTCGGTCGGTCAGTCCGGTGATCGCGAGTTAGGGTACTTCCAGATGTGCTAGGACGATGAAACTTGGCAGGCGTATTAGGGGCCCGACCAAACTAACTTGGAAATCGTCACTTGCCCGATCCGACCATCGTGGGGGGAGGGAGGGGAGCCGGAATCCGGAATTTAGTGACATGCATAACTTTCGAACGGGTAATCGGATCTTAATGAAACTTGATATTTGGAAAAACACCATGTCTCACATGTCCCAACTCAAGTCCGGACCGAATCCGATGAATGTGGGGGGGGGTCGGAGGGGGGAACCGGAAATCATGTTAAACGCTTAGAGTGGAGCGATCGGGATGAAACTTGGTGGGAGGAACAAGCACAACCCCTAGGTACATCATTGACAGAACCGGACCGGATTCGTGCACTGGGGGGGGGGGGAGTTGGAGGGAGGTTCCGGAATTCCGGTCATACGGAGTTAAGATACTTCCAGGTGGGCTAGGACGATGAAACTTGGCAGGCAAATCAGGGACACGACCAGATTAACCTGGAAACAGTCAGCTTCCCGATCCGACCATTGTGGGGGGAAAGAAGGGAGGGGGAATCCGGACTCTTGAGGCATGTAGAACTTACGAACGGATGATCGGATCATAATGAAACTTGGTATGTAGAAAGACCACATGTCTCGGATGTCCCATTTCAAGTCCGGATCGGATCCGATGAAGCTGGGGGGGGGGTCGAGGGGGGTCCGGAAACCTTGTGACATGCTTGGAGTGGAGCGATCGGAATGAAACTTGGTGGGAAGAACAAGCACAAGCCCTATGTAGATCAGTGACAGAACCGGACCAGATTCGGGTATTGTGGGGGAGTTAGGGGGGGGTCCGGAATTCCGGTGATCGCAAGTTAAGGTACTTCCAGACATGCTAGGACGATGAAACTTGGCTTGAAAATTAGAGACTTAACATGATTGGCTAAGAAATAGTTAGTTCCCAGAACCGACCATCCCTTAAAGTACTAATGCTAAAATTAGAGACTTAACATGATTGGCTAAGAAATAGTTAGTTCCCAGAACCGACCATCCCTTAAAGTACTAATGCTAACCGCAAAGTACAAAAAATACTTTTAAGCAATAGATACATTTTCGTTATCCCTATGAGCCCATGATCATTTTTGCCTCAAGTGTTTTGCTTACAACTGAATTCCTTAAAGTACAAACAATACTTATGAGTAAAATATACATTTTCGTGCTCCTGGTGATCATCTTTTTTGCTTCAAGAGTTTTGATTACAGATGATTTTCTAGCGCCCTTAAAGTGCGCACAGCCAAATGCATTGCCAAACGATACAGTCTCGTGATTTCCAAGGACCCATGATCATTCTTATCTCAAGGGGTTTTGCTTACAAATGATCAAAAGAAACCCACGAATTGACGAATTCCTACTTTCATCCTCTGACCTAGCCTTGCAAGTGCCATATGAGCTTCCAGCTCTTGTTTTATATACTCTTCAGTTTTGAAGGAATCAAATAAATGAATGAATGAATGAATGACAATTTCCGAAATTGCGCTTTTCGAAGTCATACCAAAAGAAAAACTGATGTCCAGTCACATCACTAAGTGCCCAACTTCTTTCTCACCAATTTGACAAAAATTGATGAAAGTGAGACTACTTTTTCAGACACCACGACCAGTTACCATGGTCGGACCGTGGTATCTGAATATCAGATACTACGATAACTGGCCAGATACCACGATAACTGCAAAAACGACTTTAGACCGTGGTATCAGATACCATGGTATCTGCAAAAACGCAACTATGGTGGCGTTTTGGACGCTGAATAAAAATGACATCGGAAGTTCGAGATCTATTAATGAGAAAGGATGGAATGATTAGGGACACGAAGTGAACCAGTAATATAACAAAGAACATTTGGCAAAGGGAGGGTGAGAGAAAGTTCGAACTAAAAGCGGCAAAGAGGATGAACCTTAGTCAAGTGTTTTGGCACCTGGTTATTCTGAGTCATTGCACTTTTTATGGCACTTGCAGCTTCGCTCAAGTGCCATATACCGATCACTTTTCCGTCGGTCGGTCTGTCGGTCTGTCGGTCGGTCGGTCGGTCGGTCGGTCCGGTGATCGCGAGTTAGGGCACTTGCAGATGTGCTAGGACGATGAAACTTGGCAGGCATATCAGGGACCCGACCAAACTAACTTGCAAATAATCACTTCCCCGATCCGACCACCGTGGAGGGAGTAGAGGGTGGGGGAATCCGGAAAATTTAGTACTTTTTGTAAAACCCCTACCCCTTTCTTTACACTAGTAGGTCTGCGCGCGGCGTGACGTCACTCTTTGCATCGGATCACTCTGTTAACATTGGAAAGAGCTAGTGCATTCGAGGGTCAAAGGGGTTTGTATCTGTGGTGCAGTGCGGGGGGATATGGAAAATTGAGTGTTGTGTAACTTTCGAACGGGTGATCGGATTGGGACGAAACTTAATACCTGAATGAATGACATATCTCTGATGTTCCATTTGAAGTCCGAACCGGATTCGACAGCTATGGGGGAATTGGGGTGGGGGAAGACGGGAAATCTCGAGAAACGGTTATAATGGAGGGATCGGAGTAAAACTTGCTGGGAAGAACAAGAATCTGCTCCAGACAATTTGTTTACACGTTTGGACTGGACCCGGACACTTGGGGGGGGGGAGGTGGAGGGGAGTTTCACGGAATTCTGGTGATGACAGTTTTTGGGATTTTCACGACGAAACTTGGGAGGCGTATCAGGGACCCGATCAAACTGACTTGTATATAAAAATTCACTCGATCCGATAGTCGTGGGGGGATCGGAGGGTGGGGGAATCCGGAATATTTAGCCATGCGTAACTTTGGAACGGGTGATCGGATTCGAGTGAAATTTAATAACTGAACAGAGGGCGTGCCTGTGGTGATCTTTTTCATGTCCGGACCGGATCCGACAACAATTGGGGGGGGGGGGGGGAATACGTGACCGGATTGGACTGGAGAGATCGGGATGGAACTTTGTGGGAATAACAAAGAAGTCCAAACTGAACCGGATTGGCTCCGGCAACTGTGGGGGGAGTTTGAGGGGCGGGTCCGGAATTCCGGTTATCGCGAGTTAAGGTACTTCCAGATGTGTTAGGACAATGAAATTTGGTTGGAATATTAGAAATTCGACAAGATTGGCTTAGAAATCGCCACTTTTCAAATTCGACCATTCCCTAAAGTACCAATCATGACCGCAAATTAAGAAAAATACTTTTAAGCAAAATATGCATTTCCATGATCCCCATGAGCTCATGATCATTTTTGCCTCAAGGGTTTTGCTTACAAATGAAGTTCTAGCTACCTTAAAGTGTGCATCTTAACCGCAAGGTCGAAAAGTACTTTTTATCAAACGATACATCTCAACCCATGATCAGTTGTCCCACAAGGGTTTTGCAAAAAAAATAATTTCTTGCACCCTTAAAGTGCGCAAATTAGTTGGGAAAAAAAATACTTCTGATCATACGTATTTATCAATGATCCCTAAGAGCCTGCTATCGTTTTTGCCTCAAGGGTCTTTCTTACACATGAATTTCTAGTGCCTTTAAAGTGCGCATCATTACAGCCAAGTTCAACGATAATATACTTTTTCTCTAGCTCCCTTAAAGTGCGCATCTGAACCGCACAGTCGAAAATTACTTTTGATCAAATAATACACCTCAACCCTTGCAAGTGCCATATGAGCTTACAGCTCTTGTTTTGTTTTTGCCTTGCGTTTGTTGTGTCTTCAGCGGATTCGGGTGCTAATTAATTCGTTTGCTTTCTTTTTAAGGTTATCTCCTTCGCCAATCATGACGATTATATTGTGTTTCGTCACAATACTTACAAAAAAGGAGAAAATGGGAAAGACGTTGACCTGGCTGAAGTGGGACCTCGTTTCATGCTGAAATGTAAGTTGGATAAATTCTGTCCGTCTAATATCAAAACACAAGCAGTAACAAAACAAAGATCATAGCTTATTTATTTATTAACGGTAAGCTAAAAGCTTGTCCCTATGTTGTTGTTGCTTATGTTGGCTCCGCGAATAATCATTAATGATAGCCTAATGGTGAACTTTGTTCCACATTGAAGAAGAAATGGAAACACTGCAATATCACGGAAGAAAAAGAAGAAACTAAGAAGAAAAAGAACTAGTCGGACCTATTATAGTAATTGTGGATGATCAATACATCTTCTAATTAAAATCACAAAACTTTGTAAATATTAGCTCAAGGACTGCTGAACAGAGGAACATCCGCCGATAGAATCTATCTGACGCATCTACATCATATGCCGGTAAACCTCCTGTATACTATGTTTGACTGGATCAAACGGATACGTCAGCAGAGTTTTCTTCTAACGATAGTTGAATGTACTTTGGGATCTAGCGACGTTTAACGCAGTCAAATATGATTTGCAGTCATCTTAGGCTGAAGCTGGCTGAAGGAATACTCCTGTTACGGGTTTAACGGATTGATAATGACAGGCGGGGAGAATTTTGTTGCATTTTGCCAGAAAATCGTCTAAACGGTACCGAAATTAACCTCCCAGGTTGCATGAGTGAAATAGTAGGCGTGTATCCTCCAACCGAAAGTGTCTCTTTCTGCTGCGACCGAAGTAGCTAGCGCCACTTTGTAGCCATCGAGTGGCTGGGAACACATGCGGCTGTTCTGTGGTGCGTTAGGTTTGTAGCCTGTCCTTCGGTTAAATTGTGCCCTTCGTTTTTGGGTTCAGTTGAGGTTCAGCTTCACGTTCTTTAATTTAAAATAAAACACTTCATAACAATATAGGTCGATCACTGGGGGCCGCCGCAGATACAAGTGCGTTAGCTCGGCCCCATGCCATGAAGGGGCATCGATGTAACGTTGCTTAGTCCTATACCCAGTCTGCCGCTCCGGTCTCTACGCCTCCGCGATCTTTGCGTCTCCAGACCGTTCATCGTACCGATTTTACAGCAGGGCATACATTGTCTGAGTCCAGGGTGTGGGGAACAAGAATGAGGCTTCTTTGTTTTATGTCTTGCTGGGTTAGAAAGAATTTTACTAATATTCTGGCGATAATCATGGCATGAGACAGGATAGTTCCACAGTCCGATCGATGCTATAAAATTGTATATCATAATATTTATTCAGTATTTATCGAAAAACAGTTCCGGGGCATGGCAAAAATACAAAATAAACACAAAAATCTACTAGGCTACTACTCCAAAAATGTATCACGATGAGCCATACCCACATGGATGAGTCTTCAACAATTCTTTGAACTTATTTTTCCTTCTTATATTCCCGTAACCGTTAAACCATCCTTCGTCCCCTTCTCAGCACAAACAAATTATTTTTTTCAGTCCTCCCAGCATTCACACTCAACATAAAAATGAAATGGCTTCTCAAGACTCAATAAACTCAAATAATCATATTATTTGCACAACCCTCCTAAATGACAGACGGGATCGTTAAAAAAAATGGCAAGTAAAACTGTGCGAATTAAGAGTTTCTGTTGGACCTAGAATATTCGTGGACAATGCCAAAACCTCCGAATAAAGTTGAGATTCAGACAGGAGTGAACATCAGCGTCCCCTCTCCGCCCCCCATACGTGACGCCTCTGGTTATAATAGCATGTTATTTGTTTGTTCTAGTGTACGAAATCAAGCTTGGAACTTTGGACGAAGCACAAGCCATTGTCAGGCGATCATACCTAACTAACTGATTACCTTTCGTTTTCATTTAAACCTTATTATTCTACCCAGTTTGAAAAGTTACATATACCATTATTCACCCCTGTAACTGCGCTGACAAGTTATACCGAAAATGCCTTCTTCCTATACAATGAATTCCCAGAGGTATGCTGACCTCACGTACGCAAAGCATGACCTTCGACTGTGCTCTGCAACAAGCCAATCAGCCCTGACCGCCTCAGAGAAAACCCTTTGCTTATTTAACTGAAGCAGCAGAACATTCTGTTATAGTCTCTTTTGAATTGTTATTGTGTTTGGATATTAAAGCTGCCACTACCACCCCCCAGTTTGTCACATTACTAACTGTTGTCCATTTCTGGAACATCCGTGATTTAAAATAAACCACCCACTTATACCCGTTTTGCGCCCTGGTTGTGATGTTAGGCACCGAAACCATTGGGCAGGCTCTATACTAAGGGGATCTCGAAGAATTCGAGATGGCGCCGCCACTCCGTACACCCGATAAATACCAATATCTAAGGAGTGCCTGATGACCCCACCTGAGCCATACCACCCCTCCGTACGTCTTCTACCACCACACCAAATCCACCAATACGTTATTATCTCTGATTTCTACTTGCGAATTATAATCCACGCAGTACACCTATATCTGCCAAAAATATTTATCTCTATACCACCCCACAGTATATTGTAACCCACAGCACCTCCATACTGCCCCCCCCCCGGCACGTTTTTACCGCCCCATCATATCCACTCGTACGGTACCATTTTTGATTTTCACTTGTGCATTAAAGCTTCTGCATTATCCCGATATCTGCAGAAAATATCTATCCTCCATACCACCTATGTAAACCTATGAACTATGCCCCTCTTGGTTTCTGGTGTCCTACATCCAAATCCAGGGCTCACTTGTGTTTTATACATAAGTTAACAGGCCAAGAGCCTCCCCCCACGAATTAAAACAGCTGTATACAGCGATATAGACCCATTTCCGAGAATACCACAACCACAAGGGGTAGGCAATCTAGTCAGATTGTATTTACCACCACAGACGGTTTGGGTGTGGCTAGTTTGGTTGGACTGGAGGACTTAGAAGCCTCGCACAGCGCTCCGCGCTGTGCACCCCAGACAGGAGTGAACATCAGCGTCCCCTCCCCGCCCCCCCATACGTGACGCCTCTGGTTATAATAGCATGTTATTTGTTTGTTCTAGTGTACGAAATCAAGCTTGGAACTTTGGACGAAGCACAAGCCGCCGATGTGGAATGGGCCTACAAACCGTATATGAACACGACGAAGAAAAGAAGATTTTTATCAGATGATGATGGTTGGAATCAGTAAATGAATTGATCATTCTCGTTTGCCGAGACCCGTTAAAGGTTCACTGAAGAGCTTATTGTCCCAGTTCCACGTAACTGGCATATAGTCGCTGCATGCCAATCCAAACTCCTGGAAGGAAAAACAAATCAGCTCCTCTGCATTAAACCTCGCAATATCTCTCCAGCACTGTCACACTCCTATTATGCTTAATCTTGTATTGCCAATAATTGTTGTCCCTGGTTGTTCCGTACCTCCGACTGGACCAATCACAAGACGCGAGAGGCGGGACGAGTTAGCGTCACGTAATAGCGAATAATCCGACGCGGGCTAATCCGCGTTCGATGGGACTTGACCACATATCGAGTACTAAACATCGACTGAGCAAGTGGAGCGAGCTGTTGAGGACAGAGGCGTTACTACTTACTAGCCAAAATGTTTGGGGGGGGGGCAAGGTATTTACCGACTGACTGGTCATTTTTACCGACTGTGTTTGCGGATAAAAACGACTATTATTGGGGAAAAAAAAGACTGTGTTGACGAAAAATCAGCTGATTTCAAGAAAAAGCGACTATTTTTAAGAAAAAATCGACTATTTTAACGAACAAGTGCGCAAGCGCTCAGACGTGGAGTGTGAAAGTCAAATGTTTATCATATTTTATATACAGACAGCGTTAAAACCAAGACATTTTACATCCCCAATAACCAAACAAGTATTGAAATAACCTAATTTGTAATCATCCCACTTTAAAAGCTTTAAATGTAAACAAACCGCAAGTATAAATCCAAAGAGATCTTGCAAGAACAGCATGAGTTCTAACACTGGATCAGAGAACCAGAACACTGAATCTGAATGGTCTGCCAGCCAGTCCGACCCTTTAAACCTCTTTTCCATTAGCAAGGTAATAAAACGAGTGCAATAACAAAATCGTAGCAGCCTAATACCCCCGTTGTCACAATTCATTAAGAACGGCATATCATCGATCATATGACAACACCGTAATGTTTCCAGCTGTTCATTAAAGATACGTCGCGTCGTCTTATTTGTTGCTGCTACACCAAAATCCTCATTCATAGATATATCTCCCCAAATATACAAGAGTTGAATTTGAGACCTGTCATGGACGAACGTAACTCATAAAAAATCTGGGCCCAGTTACCCATGAACGGGAGGGGGGCATCAATTGCATATCTAGACCTAAATATCCTCGACTATACCAGCTTAGAGTTTGATTCCAGTCACGGGCCAAAAACTTGACTCATGGGCAAATTGGGCCCACTTGCCCATGAACATGAACGGGGAGGGTAGGGGCCAGGGGGTGGTTCAACTCCACATATAAATCCCCAACCCTATGATCCAAAAGCACAAAGGAATTTCATCGCCCTATCTCCAGTTATTGTCAAGATGAAATCATTAAAAAATGGGCAATCTGGGCCCAATTGCCCCTGAACCAAGTGGGGGGGGGTCACGGGACCCATCAAATTCCATATCTAGACCTAAATTCCTCGACTATACCAACTTAGAGTTTGATTCCAGTCACGGGTCAAATACTTTACTAATGGGCAAACTGTGCCCACTTGCCCATCAACAGGGAGGATGGGAAGTGGTTCAACTCCACATAATTATTCCCAACCCGATGATCCAAAAGCACAAAGGAATTTCATCTCCATATCTCCAGTTATTGTCAAGTTAAAAACATAAAAAATGGGCAATCTGGGCCCAGTTGCCCCTGATCCAAGTGCGGGTGGGGTTTGGGGCCTGCAAAAAGCAAAAAGAGACTCCAATGCTCACAGACCTACCAAGTTTCAACTTGATACCTGTTGATTCCTGTCCCGGGTAACTAACTTTACTCCTGGGTAATCTGGTCCCAGTTGCCCGTGAACGGGGTGGGTGGGGGAGGTGCAACTTAGAAAGTAATTTCCCAGCCCTAGGATCTACAAGTACAAGGAATTTCATCGTCCTATGTCCAGGTCTGGTCAAGTTATGAACATTATTGTCTTGGCAATTTGGGCCCATTTGCCCCTGAACTGGGTGGGTGTGGGGGTTAGGACCCCCAAAAGGCACAACTAGACCCCAGTGCCCACAATTGTACCAAGTTTGAACTTGATGCTTGCACTGGTTCACGAGTTATGAGCTCCACAAAATACGGTGAAAACCGAAAGACGAAAGCTGCTACAGCGCTCGCAATAGTGGATTGTTCCAAGGAACACTCCACTAAAAGCCGACTGTTTTTAAGAAAAAACGACTATTTCTAAGTAAAAAATCGACTATTTTTTACCGACTGGCCGACAACATTGGGGGGGGGGGCGTCCCCCCCCTCCTCCCCCCAGTAGTGACGCCTCTGGTTGAGGATGCTAATTACTTAGAAGGAAGCAGATCAAACTCAGTAGGTTGTTAAACCTCCTCACTGTCACATTTGGACGCCATTTCAGCAGACACAATTATGGATGTTACCTGTTAATTTTGCAGGAAGTTTGTGATATGAGCCTTAAACACAATGTTTCTGCTGAATATGGTTTGTAATGCGACTAAAACAGAAAACAAGGTTGTAAAGGAAATTTTCTGTAACATTTAAGACAACATCCAAAGTTCTGTATGTTGATATTGCGAATCCGTTCTTTCTTGGACTCGTTCTTACCATGAAATACACTGGCAAAAAATAAAAGGTATACCAACTAGCAAAAGTTGGCAACCCCTCATCACCAAAGATTCTAGCCACCGATTCTTACTTACGACTCCATTTCCTCGTGATAGACATGGTACTAAATTGTTCGTACCATATAAAGCACAGGAAACAAATTGTAGGTACACCAAGTAGTCAAAACTGCTAACCCCTCATTGCCGAAGATGATTATGGTCTAACAGCGTATGATTAGACCATGAAACCATTAGAAGTCCTCTACTTGTCTTGGGTTAAATGTCATCAACTTCTGACAGTGCTGTCTGTGGATCATTCCGCAGCGACGAGGGCCTACCCGAACCTTGGTCATGAACAAAAATTGCGCTTCTGGTGGTCTCCGCTAGATTGTGCGCCGGCCGCTCTTAAAGTTTAACTGAAAAGCCAACTTATTTTTGTGTCATTTAGTTGAAACACTGAATTATTTGGATTCTGCAAAGGGAATTTTTTGTTTTCCACTATCTGCTGTAGTTATGACGTTCAGAATATCTGCGGCCGTCCCCACAGCGAAAATTCTACTATGACGCAGGAATTTTTTATCTAAACACAAACAAGGCTTTTCAGTGGGCAGTGGCGATATTGGTGAAGGTTGCTTAGTGCCTGAACAAAAAAAAAGTCATAAATCTTTCTTGTAAGGCATACAACAAATTAGAGGTTCCACAAATCCACGGAAATTCCACTATTGAAAATCGATTATTCCTGAATAGCGGAACAACCAAGTAACGCATTTTCAGCGGGTCTTCAAGCCAATTTAAGTAAATAAGTGATGGGTAACTAGATTGTCCTATCCCAGTCCTTTTCGGTTAAACTTTAAGACTTCGGCTAGGACTCGCTTCGTTCAAGCGGTTTTCGAGCTATTGGCGTATTCTCGCCGTTCCCCGAGGACTCCTCGGGGAATCGAAGGGAACGGCGAGAATAGAAGGAGTCACTCCACGCGGACTCCGCGTACAGAAAACAGCGAGAACACGGGGAATGCTTCCAAAATGGATTTTGTTCGAAAAATAAATATGCAGTTGACGAAATTAGTATGGATCCACCTTATTTTTGGTTTTCTTTACTCTGATTGTTTTTAATTAATTTTACATTGCACCAACTCCAGCAAAAATTGATTCCCCTCCGAATCTGAAAGGGAGTCCTTTTTGATGATTGTGATGATAATCGGAGCGTTTCCCGTCCGTGGGGACTCGTGAGAATACGGGAAGTGAATCCCCGGGACAAACAAAAATGCGGGGACTCCTCAAGTGGAGTCCTCGGGGAATGGCGAAAATACCGTACGCCTTGTGATCGTTTTGGAAACCGATGCAGATTGTTCAGGTACATGCGCAGTGAGTCCGGTAAGATTTTGAATGCGAAATTCGCTTCACAATGCCAGTTGTCCATATGTGTTGCAACAATAACTGTCTCCAGTCATTCTGGATACAGGAAAGTCTCTCCCGTTTAAAATTTTATACCCACGTTTGACCGAAATTTCCGGGGGGCTGGGCGAAGCGAATACACCGAGTGGTCAAACTTTGTAAAATGCTTCATAGCAAGAATCGCTTTCCATGAATTCTTGCGCTTCGTGAATTTCCTTGTTGCGTGCCGGAAAGTGAATGCATACGAACACCAGAATAGCTATAAACTGAAGTTAATACTCTACATGACTAAGTCATAAACACGCCAGAGACCCTCAGGAAGAAGGAGTAAACGTGTCTAACGACTCCGACTCAAACGACTCAAATCCTGGATCCAACAATCACGGCGGTCTCCGGGAGCAGCTGTGACACCTTTTCTTGTTTTCTTCCGCTGCTACCCGGAGATTTTGCATCGGCAAGGAGATATAAGTCATGAAGCGTATTGACAAGGTTTCGCGACGTCAGCTGCGGCCACGAATTCTTCGAGCATGTGCATCGGGCAAGAAAGAGAAACTTAAACGGTATCAGGTTTTGGGTATATATTTGAAATAATAGTATACTATTATTTCAAATATTGGCATATTACCTCAAAATACTTTGTGCCACATCCTTGCACTCGCGCTCTCATTTTCTATTATTGCTGTTTGAGGGTGAGGAGCCAAGCGGTGGCAGGCTTACATTCGGACAGTATATACCAGATATGTAGGCTACTGTTTCAGTGACCTGGTTGACTTCAAGCGAAATTTAAACATACTACTTGCTGATGGTTTTGTGAATTCCATGACAAAATGCGGATTACGGCCCCTTTTGATCGTTGCTATTCGACGGTTTAGGTTTCGAAGCATTGTCTTAGACTTGGCAAAATTGCCAAATTTACCAAAGTCTACCTAAACTTTCTTTGAGCTAAAAGGAAACAACCTCTCCTCCGCTCCGCGGCAGAACGCGGCACTATACCTTCATCAGCGAGCGTGTCCGAAAGCTTTCAGGACTGTAAATGCTGCATTTAATGCTGCATTTTTCTTTTCTTTTTCGTCCGAAAGCTCTTACCTTATATGCAGCATTAAATGCAGCATTTTCAGCACTAAAAGCTTTCGGACACGTTCTTTATTTCTTCTCTGACACTTCTAATTCCGAAATTTAGCCTTAATCGCCAGCTCCCCAGTTTCTTCTTGAAAATTCAGCGTAAAATTTAGCATCTTCGCTGAATTTTTCGATGAATTTTATGCTGAATTAATGCTGCATTAACTGAGCGAAAATTTAAGTCCGAAAGCGAAATGCTGCATAAAATGCTGAATTAATTCAGCATTTTCGTTCGTTTCCGAGCTTTCGGACACGCTCAGCATATCATTGTAAATATCGTCGCCCTGGAGCTGGAGAAACTTCGCTCGTTAAATACTCTTTATGACTATCTCTTCTTGCCGCTGCAAAATCTCCGGCCTCTCCGGGTACCTAGCGGAAGAAAGGCAGAAGTGGTATCACAGCTGCTCCCAAAGATCGCCGTGATTGCTTGACACAGGATTCGAGTTGTTGAGTTTGAGTCGTTGAGGAGGCGCTTACTCCTTCTTCCTGAGGATCACTGGCGTGCTTTGGACTTAGTCATATAGAGTATTTCTGTAGTCTTGACTTCTATACTACAGAAGTAGAAACAGATCCAACAATATTTGTGCTACCTCTTTGCACCTTTGTCACTTGTTATTCTTCACCATCATCACTGTTTGGCTTTTCTTTTGCCATGATATTTTGAGAAACAGGAAACTCGGTGGGTTTTACAACTACTCATTAAAAAGGGCGATTCTGGCGATCTCTCGGATTCAGTTTCCGAAAAGCAAAGCAAGAATCCGCCGAGTGCAAGAACAAATGGAAAGTCGTGGCATCTCTGTTGCACCTTTACAACTTCTCGCTGACTTGCCAAAATCACTTCCCACTTGCACAGTGGATTTGATCTGGATTAGCTTTCTAACCAACTTGCACTTGAGTTACACAGAGGATTTGCTTTCTAAGTCAATCGTGGACCTGTCGTGGACTGCTCGTGGAAACTAGAGAAGCGCTAGAACAGCTTTGGAGAGCAATGGGAAGTCGCTAAAAGTAAAACAGTAGGCGCACAAGCTCACAGTCACAGAGCTTTACACAGTTGAGTTGGGCACCAAACTTTTTGGAGATTTCTCCTGTCCAAGGGGAATCGCCTACTAAGGAGAAAATAATCCCTTGTGTTGGAGAGTTTCATGAGAGTCAGATGAGCAAAGCTATAAAGCTTCAGCTAAACCTCTTTTTCTATTAATAAATAAATATTTCAGTTCTAGAGACACAAAGAAACTAGGCGAGATCACCCCCTGCCTCCTCCCCACTCCACCCTACCTCTAGATATCAAATCTTGTATGTTTTTTGGCCTATTTTATAGGATTTCTAGAGGTAGGCTAGGGAGGAGGGCAGGAGGAGAGGTGATCTCTGTTATAGTTTCCTGGTGTCTCTACGACTGAAATATTCAAAGATTTTTTTTCTAGCTTTGCTCGTCTGACTCACATGAAACACTCGTACACAGGGGATTATTTTTCTCCTCAGTGGGGGCAGGAGAAATCTACAAAAAGTCTGGTGCCCTACTGTTACAGACCACCAGAATTGCCCTCAAGGTTGGTCTATAGTGTCAGTTTTGTTTCAAATGTATTTGAAGGGCTAAACATTGCCAATTGGCCATTGGCAAATGTTTACCTTTTTCATGTTACAACAAGATACCTAATACCTACTAATGTGTTTTTTTAAAAAAAGGTTTGGAGTTTTTAGGAAATGGGGAATATTCTCTAATCATACATAATCTCAATTTTGGGCAAGGACACTATGCCCCAACACCCTTGGCCGTCAGCAAGGACACACTAGCTTTATACAAATCTGTTTGAAAAGCAAATTTCCATTGCAGATTTTCGACTCAGTAGATTTTGTATGGTGGTGACTGGTGGTATTGCAGGGCTTGGTGCCTCCTGAGTGCCTCAGTTTGTGAGGACAGGTATGGGTGGCCACAAAAAGTGTCATCTGCTGTAGCGTGCATTTGCTGATTATGGACCATAGTAATGCTAAAACTGAAAAGACAAATTGCCACACATTTTTCTTAGCTATTTCTCTAATTCTCATCGTCAAAACTGCTTCCAAAATATTTGAATCATACCATTGCATTCAGGACTTAATTATCTACTTAAAAATAGATCGTAGAATATGTCCAAACACTTACATTTTACACTTAAAATTACAGGATCCAATCTCGAATTTACACAACCTTGAACATGGCCTAAAATAGGTTGAAAGGAAATTTCAGTGCAGTCCTAACAAGGTCCTAACTGTCGAGAAGGAAACCTTGAGTAACCTGGGACCTGTTTTATACTAGACAGAAATGTCCTTGTAAGGTTTTCAAGCCAAGTTGTAAGTCATATAAATTCAAGGTAGGATACCCCTACCTGACTGTTAAGACTGCATGGAAATTAATATTTCATATTTTTACTGCCAAGTTTGATTTACTCACAGTAATTCTGGATAGGTGACCTCTCCTGGATAAACCAATAAACACACACCAGTCTAACTAAAATAAGTGAGTGTCTTACACTACCATATACACTACCATAACTGTCGAGAAGGAAACCTTGAGTAACCTGGGACCTGTTTTATACTAGACAGAAATGTCCTTGTAAGGTTTTCAAGCCAAGTTGTAAGTCATATAAATTCAAGGTAGGATACCCCTACCTGACTGTTAAGACTGCATGGAAATTAATATTTCATATTTTTACTGCCAAGTTTGATTTACTCACAGTAATTCTGGATAGGTGACCTCTCCTGGATAAACCAATAAACACACACCAGTCTAACTAAAATAAGTGAGTGTCTTACACTACCATATACACTACCATATAGGCCAGTAGCCTATATTTTGATTCTGTAGTTTAGCTACCAGTTCAGTTATCAAACTTTCGACTTTATTCAACTTGTAATGCAATGGGATTGAACTTGAGGTTCAAGTTTTTTTTTTATTCAAATCTAAAGGATTGTGGAAGAAGCCAATCTTGCAGAGAATAAACTTATTTGCCATATGGCAACCAGATTGTCTTAAAAAATTTCGCCAACAAACCCGACTGCAACTCTGACTTTGGAAATTTCAGCCTTTAAGACAATCTGTTGATTCTGTCTCTCTCTTCGCAGACTCTAACTATTTTTGCCACATTTTTTAAAATCATCATCACATAAATACCTTAAATCTGTTTTGTTTGCTTGCCAAAACCAGGTTTGATTTGATCTAGCTCAATCATTATCTCACCCCAAGGTTACTTTGTAATCTAGGTTGAACTTAGAAAATGGCGGCTGTGGAGGCAGATGAAATTGTAGGAGTAACGGATGAAGTTGAAGGAGTAGAAGGTCCAGACTATGATACCCGCTCAGAAGTCTCTTCAGAAGAAGAAGTTCATCATGACAATGATGACAATGTGTCAAGAGAGTCTGTGTCCTCAGATGAAGACTTCAAGGATGAGGATCTAGAAGAAGGTAAAGTTACGGTCTTTACTATACCATTCTACGAAATGCAGTGTGTAGGCTTATTTGGGGATAAGCCTGGATCTTTATCTCCCCCTCCCCCTTCAGTTTGGCTTAATGGCTCAGACCTTTCAGTCACTTCTCATGGACCAAGGATTAATAAAAGCTTTCAAGTTTCAGACATAATTTAGTAGCACTGAAGTCGTTTCTTAATGATTTGTCTTAGATGATTGCTGTTTGTAGGCCTGTAAGATATGGGCATTTGTTTGAGGTTTTGATTGTCTTATTCATTTCCTATAGTTTAGTCAACGATTTTGGCAGAGAGCAATATGATGATAAAGAAGTTCTTTTTCTGTCTTTTCTGTCAGATTAGTAATTATTTGCTTTTGTTTTATGTCATTCAAATAAGAGTCTATAAGACAAGGTTTTTTCAGAGTCTAGCCCTGTATTATTCAGCTCTGCAAGATTACAGCCATGCATCCAGTTCCAAGAGGGTGATGAGGTCTGAAGACTCTGAAGGAGACAAGCGATGATTTTGATAACCTTGGGCATTATTTTTTTCAGCCCATCATAGTTATGTTAGAGAAATGACAGCCAATGATTCTCCCTGGCTAATTGAAGTTCTTGTTGAGACTGATTAGATATGAGCAGTCCTGCCTGCAGACCTTTCATGTTGGTTTGTTATGTTGAAACGCAAATGTCGGTTGGACTGACTCATCTCAAATGGCTATCGAACCAGAGAAATTATTTTTTTTTCCGCTTTTTATCCACCTTTCCACCTCCTGTTTTTATGGTACTTGCAGTCTCCGGCACAAGTGCCACATAGCGATCGTAATTTATGTTTATTGGCCGGTCTGTCGCTGTAGCTAGTGTGGGTACTTCCACACAAGCGGCTGAAGTCGGTAAGCCAGCATTTGGCATAGCATATAAAAAATTAGGGATTTGTGGTATACTCCATCCCCTAAAGGGTGTTCGCACTCGCCAACGAGCAACGGTAATAAGTCCGTCTGCGTGTAGGTTCAGTGGCAGTCTTGCTTGGCTGGATTGAGTCGGGCAGAAACTGCGTTTTTTATCACCGTTGATCTTTGACGTAATTTCCTCTTTGTCTTTTTTTGCCTTTCTGATGCTAAGCGACCAATCGAATGGGGACCTAGTAGGACAATGATGTGGCGAATAAAAGAGCCACACAGCTTCGGAAAATATCAACCAAGACATGGATCTGTTCTAGCCTTCAACCAACAGGATTGTCCTTCGTTGGTCGCCAGGATTGGACAAGCTTTGGGCACATATTTTTAGGCCAGACAGATTTCAAAATGACATCATCGCTTCAGGCTTCTGATTTGTTTGTTAAAAGCAGTCTCTTCAGCACAGTCCATAACCCACGACATTATCTACTTTTAAAGTTTAACCGAAAAGGGCTGGGATAGGACAGTCTAGTTACCCATCACTTATTCACTTAAGTTGGCTTGAAGACCCGCTGAAAATGCGTTACTTGATAAGTTGCTTTTTTGATCCGAATTCTCCTCCGAATTCTCCTATTTCGCGTTTTTGGACTATTCAGATGAAGCGAATTCTCCTTTTCTTGTGTTTTTGTCAGAATCGAGAACGGGGAAAGCCTCGCGATTCTGCAGAATCGAGAAGTTGCTCCGATAGTGAATTCTCGATTCTCCTCTCTCCGTTCTCCTCCCTGATTGGTCAACACAGTGCGGTGTTTAATATGCACAAACAGGTACACCGGGTGTTTTTGTCAAAAGCGAGAATGGAGGAGCGAGAGGAGCAAAAACGGTAATTTTGTACGAGAATTCAGAATCGAGAATTCAGAACGGAGAATTCGGATCAAAAACGCAACTATTGTTCCGCTATTCACCAATAATCGATTTTCAAATAGTGGAATTTCCTTGTGATTTGTGGTATTCTATGCGCTTGCATTTTTGTTGTATGCCTTACGAGGAAGATTTATGATTTTTTTGTTGTTCAGGCACTAAGCTGTCTTAACCAATGTCACCACTGCCCACCGAAAAGCCGCGTTTGTGTTCAGATTAAAATTTCCCGCGTCATAGTAGAATTTACGCTGTGGGGACGGCCGCAGATTTTCTGAACGTCATAACTAGAGCAGATAGAGGGAAATAAAAAATCCCTTTGCAGAATCCACATAATTCAGTGTATTCAATTAAATGACACAAAAATAAGTCGGCTTTTCATTTAAACTTTAATAAAACATTCAAGAATTAATGATTTTAAACCCCTTCCGTGTTTGTATTTTGGTAATTATTTTATTGTGCGGGCAGAGTAAAGGGGTGGGTGGTGGCTGACAGGAATTGTTGCCCGGATTTTCGGCACCATCATCACTTCCATTCGGAAAAGTTGAGATTTTGTAAATGAAAGTGCAGAAAATCCGGCCGGAAAACGTGATCGTTTGTGCGCGTGCGCACCATTGTATAGGGTTTGAAGGGTTTCTGTAGTAACTGTGTCGCGTGCAGGAACGACGTTGTTAGTTTTGGGGATCCCAAAATGCAAGTGGAGGGATATCTATGACATCGCAAAAGTTGTCCGTCTCTCCGTCCGTCCGTCTGTTAACACGATAGCTCTCGAAGGGATTGAGATATTTTGTTCAAACATGGCACCAGGACTCTTTGGGTCAAAGCAGTGGCGAAACTAGGGGGGGTCGCGGGGGGGCAGCTGCCCCCCCACGAAAATTCTTGTCGGTAAATTGGCGTCGGTCGTCGGTGCGAAGCATCGACGAACGCTTTCCTATTTCCGTTTCTGGTACCGTAAAATATCCGTTGATAAATCAGGCAACATATTGTCGGTAAAGGTGCAGTGTGTGTCGTGCGCCCACGATACGCTTTCTCGAGATATCGGCCGAGTTTGTTGTGCGATCAGAAAACATTTCGTCGGGAAATCGACAGTGTATGTCGGTGCGGATACTGTTTCTGGTACCAACAAGAGCTCTGTCGGTTAATCAGGAAACTTCATACGAGGAAGTCGGCCCCACACCGGCAAACAGTTTTCCTTGCTTCGTCTGTTGGTTGTTTGTCAGTAAGCTCCACGAACTACCCACATTCGAGGCCCTGTTACTTTACAATGATTAGAAAAAGCCTTCTCGGTAAATCGTAAGCACCGAAAAATCCATTTCTCGTTCCGTTTCTGGAACCGGCAAAAGCTTTGTCGGTAAAGGCGATGACCTGAAAGCTTTGTCGGTAGTATAAGACCCCTCGTTTCGTTTGCTGGTAACTTTCCTGCTGGTTCGGACTGTTTTTCCGTTCCATTGCTGGTACTGACAAAAATTGAACCGATGATGGGGAACACTCTCCCATTTTCTTCTTGACTCAACAAAAAAACTTGTTGGTAGGCTAAATCAGTAAAAAAAAAAAAAACGTTTATTGGCGAGAATACTTATTTTGTGGTGACGGCCAGTGACTGTGAGTGCCAGAGTCGGTACATCTTTTGGGTAAAAGCGCCGACAAACACTTTCTCGTTCCGTTCCTTGTCTGTAAGTCAACCGCACCGGCAAACTTTTCTTAGGTCATTTGTCTGTTTGAACCCACTAATTACCCTTTTTGTTTGAAGTGCCTCACACCGTGTCATCGGAAAAAGCCTTGTCGGCAAATCGGGAACGATCGCTATATGGCACTTAAGAGCCGATCGTTACACGCTCCTTAGAAGTTTCCAAGTTAGAAAGACGTTAGTTAAGTAGGTTAGTGCAGTGCTAGTAGTGAAGTTTCTATCACGACTTTTCCGGTTTACTAGACTTCTGACTGCACGGTATGTTTTTGGGCCCGTGTGACCACCACTAATGCCAGGCAGTAAATGAAATATTCACAAAATTTCGTTGCAAAAGTATCTCAACATATATATATCAAATGATTATTTCAACGCCTCTGTAATGCGTTAGCGGCGAAAGTGCGCCGTTGCCGCGAAGCGGCAACGGTGCGTTTCGTCGGTAAATTGTCAAATCACGTCGGTAAAATCTGGGCTTGCCCCCCCACGAAAATGGGCTAGTTTCGCCACTGGGTCAAAGTACAGGTCAAGTTCGAAGATGGGCTCTGTAGCCCTATATTTAAGAGTGGGGGAGGGGTTTAAAAGTTAAGGGGCAATTTTTTTTGTTTTTAAAGCTTTTGAGATAGTTGATTTAGAGGTAAGGAGACATGCTGAATCCGAACATGATAGTTATTTTCTCCCGGACAAGTACTTCATCAGAAATCTGACGAAGACTGAATGGCGAAGACAAGACCCAATTGTTTGGATCAAATATTAGATTTTTGGGATCCCATCGAAACCTTTGGTCTTGTAGGTAAATGTTTTAAGAGGTTGGAAGTTGGAACGCGGGTAGAATTTTGTGCAAAGTGTTGGTTACGGTGGTTTCATATTATGGCTGTTCGTGTCTGATTTAGTTACTTGTTATCTAGAAACGAAGAAAGCCATTAAGAGAGAGAAAAGCAGTGACTCAGATGAAGACGAGAATGATGGAAGTGATGGAAAAAAGGCGGAATCAACGACAAAGAAAACATATGGTAAGAACATTTCTTTTGTGTCAAGGGTCCATAATTTATTATTAATTTTACTTTTTTCGCAGGGGCCTCCCGCTAGCATGGTTTCTGGTCGTTCACCACCTCCCCCATTATAAGATTCCGCTGTTTGCGTTCTATTAGAATAATATTATGAGTAGGGAAAGCAAAATCAAAAAAGCTTCTGCGCAGGATTTGAACTCGCAATCTTAGGCTTTAATTGCCAACTCTCGAACCACTGAGCCACCAAGGGGATTGTGAACATAGTTCTCAAATCACTACAGTCCACATACAGTTGGCGGTTGCAAGAGTAGTTATCCCGCTTAAATCAAATCTCAGCAGTTCACTTCCCTGTCTCACGAAGAATTTGTAATAGGCCCTTGCGATTATGTCCGTCCGTGGCCGAATGGTTATCGCGCCGAACTCACGAGCAAAGGGTCACTGGTTCGAGTCTCGGTTGTGCCGACCGTTTGGTTTAGGGCGAGGGTTAGTGGCGTTTCCTCGTCAGACAAGCCAGAAGTCCACCCAGCTTCAAATGGGTACCTAGAGAAATCTAGGGAAAAGCACGGGAAAGCGTCGGATGACTTGCCCCCAACCACGCATTGCACCCCAGCCGAGGGCAGAGAATCAGGAGATCGGCACCTGCGCTACGCGGACCCTAATCGGTTTGCATGCGAAAGTTTGCTGTTTTTGCTTGCGGTTTATAGTGACATAAACTGCTTTGGAGCTTATTGATTATTTTTACTTCGTTGACAAATTTTTTAGAATTAGTATCTAATCTGGACGTATTTATCCCAGTCCAGTCTGGTACAAACCACCATCGCTACGAGCCAAGATTTCAGGCAAGAAACATTATTTTCAGACATGGCGAACAGTTTTGAGAAAAAACAGAAATACAAATAAAAAGAGACATCAAAAGTACTCAAAAGTCTCAGATCTGACATTGCTAGTTATTAACTGGTGATTGATTTTGGTCGTGGGAAGAAATTAAGAATCCTGGCGTCGCTGAACTGCATCCAGGTGAAGAGCAAAGGAGTTATATACTTGAACAGCTGATCAGTTTTATTAGTGTTTGTGATTCTGACGTGAAAAGGAAATGCTTGCAGGTATCACAAAATACAGAGAGGAGTCGGTTTAAAGCAGAAACAGCTTATTTCGAGGCCTTCGCATCCCAAAGAATAGCTTGTATTTAATGATGGTGTTTCATGATTAAGCTCCTTTTGATATTTGACCGATGTAACGCTAGTAACAGTTGTGTCAGACAGGACTTTCGAAAGGAGTCGTAGGACCTTGGAATACTTTAGGGAGTGACCTCTGGTTCCGCGGTCGGCAGTCGGGAGCAAAGATATTTAGGATTGAGTAGTTTGATTACATTTAGTTATTTCTTTCAGACTACCCCACCAAATTGAACTACCTCTTTCGCGATGCTCGTTTTTACCTCATTAAAAGTAACAATCAGGAGAATGTTAACCTAGCCATGTCGAGAGGAGTCTGGTCAACGCCCCCCGTCAATGATGCCAAGCTCAACGAAGCCTTCAAAGAGGCCAGGAATGTTATTCTTATATTCTCTGTAAAGGAGAGTGGAAATTTCTGCGGTAAGTAAGATATAATCTGTGTTCTACCCAGTATTCCCCTAGCCCCGGCCGTATTCTTATCAGTAAAGAAATAAAAATGAAAGGAGACATTGCACATATTCGCAAGGATGGGCGGATTACATGCTGAGATTTAAAAATCCATAGATCTGACATAGCTAACTATCGAGTGATGATTCATAGCGCTCATGGAAGGAATTAAGAATAAACGGTGTTGCGAACAGCATCCATGTGCTGAGAAAACGGGTTAGCCACTTACGAGTAGCACCCTGAAGCAAGTGAATGTATGTGCGATTTTGACTATGTCCATGGCACTTTCTGTTGGTATGACGATATTCAGATAGGAGCTGTTGAGAGCAAAGGACGAGCGTACACAAAAAAAAATAAACAAACAAAAAATAACGAATCATACCCAGTCATATAATCATACATTTACAGAGAGCAAGGCCATGGCGCGGTCACAACTGAACATAGTTAACTATACAAAGACGAAAAGCAAAAGTAGATAAAGGTGGGAATATCGATAGACTAGAAACAAAAAAGGAAGGGAAGACAAAGGTTTTAGCAGAAATTCTGTATTGTGTTTCCGTCTTTTAGAAAGGGGTTAGAAAAGGGGGCTTCCGTTTCCTCTCGAGTTAACAGTTTTTTGGTCCTAGGAATGGCCCGCCTTTCCGTCGAGTCGCGCCGTGACGTCTCGCCCGTACCCTGGAAGCTTCCGGAAGGATTGACGGCTAAAGCTTTGGGTGGAGTTTTCAGGATTGACTGGATTTGCAAGTAAGTAGCCACTTGTTCTTTGGGGTCAAGTTGGCTTCAGGGCCGATCCAGGGGGGTTAGGGGGTTCGACCCCCCCCCCGAAACCCACACAAATAATCGTTTTTATAGGCTTTAACCTCTGATTTGTGACTTTTTTGTACTTTTTGGTCCGACCCGCGGGCAACCCCCCCCCCCGAAATAAATTCCTGGATACGGACCTGGTTGGCTTTCTCGCCTTCGTTTTAGGTCTGTATATGTGAGATACCAATGTAAGATACTAACTTGTTTCAAACCCGCCTTTAAAAATGCCGAATCAACAAAATAAAATGTAAAAAGCAAGCCACAAAGAAGTTTTTTGTTACTAATGAACGGAAAACACGTCGTTGTCAGTTTTAGCCGACGAGTTGGTTATTATATATAAAAAAAACACCTAAAAACGGATAAGTCATTTAGGATATTTTCAGTGATATATCGTCTCTTAAAAATTTTTGCCTTTTTCGCTTCTTTGTTTTTTTTCACAAGTTCATTTTCCAGCTTGAGCGGATTGAGCCTGAAGAAAACCATGCCAAGAAGGGCGACGAATAGCTCCAACAAAATTCAGCTAACGTATCCGTGTCAAATGTCGGCTCTTTTTGGCAAGGGTTATTTTTAGGCTGAATCTGGAAGAAATAAACCGTCAATGACTAGTTTCGAGGAGGGGGGGGAGGGGTAAACCTTACCAGTGTAATCGTTGTATGATGAAGGGTGCATTTATTCGACGGTGTGTCTTACCAGAGCCTTAAATTGTTTAGGAAAGAGCTGCCTTTCGGTCGTGTGGTCCACTTATTCAACCCTTGGAATGAAGGAAAGAACGTCAAAATCGGAAGAGACGGACAGGTATGGAACTTCAACTGAAAATAGCGCGTGTAGAAGTGCCTGCAAATATGGCTCGTTTAACAAAAAAATAATGGTGTCGGTATTCCGTTATTGCTTGGGATCGGACGTCATGTAAGGATGGAAACGTGCCACTACCCGTCAGTAAGTAACGGGAGTAACAAAAGTAGCTTATCGTAAGCAGCATCCAGCTCGTATCATTCTAATTTGCTCACGAGATCCGATTTCTATCCAGTATTTCAATGTTGTATGTTGTAAATGCCTCACAGATTTTTCCCGCATAACTAGAAATCTCATGAAACTCGATTTTTTATATATTTTTTTACCTGTGCTCAGGTGATGATCCAGCGGATCGATCAGGGGACTGAGTAGTGAAGTACAGGTCAAGTTCGCATCTTGCTCCCATAGCCCTATATTTAGGGAGGATGGGGGAGGAGGTTTCAAATTAAGGGATCGTATTTTGTTTTTAGGTAATGTGATTGTCGATTTAAGACATGCTGAAACCATACCCGAGCTTTGTTTTTGCGCCAGAGCTCACCCAAAATCAGAATACTTTGTAAATCGATGTTCAGCCAGAATCAGGCAAAAACAGAAATTGGTACTTGGAATTTATGATTTAGTTTGTTTCTTCGCTGACGACGGCCCGGACGCCGGAAGTGCAACCGATATATCCGAAAATTAGATTTATCCCGGGGCAGCTAGCTTGTTTTCTTTTTAGTTATGTGACGTTAAAAGCCATGCAAGGCTTTTGGTGAATAAAGGATTTATCCATCAGTCTATCATAGGCCCGGAATTAATAGTATTATTATTTGTTGAAGAGAGCAAATAAAACAAGACCAAAGGTTTGGATGGGATCCCAAAAATTTAATATTTGATCCAGACGATTGCATATTGTCTTTGCCGACTCCTTGAACATTTTTACTATTAAAATTTAAAAATATATTAATGCCAATGCCTATTGTCATCTGAATTTATTTCCGGTTTTGACCGGATTCCGGACGAACTAATTGTCCGGCGAGAAAGTAAGTTTCAGATATGGATTCAGCATGACGGTCTCCTTACTCCTAGATCGACTATCTCATTGGCTTTTTAAAACATTCGTTTTCGTCCCTTAATTTGAAACCCCTCCCCCACCCTATAAATATGGGGCTACGGGTCTCATCTACGAACTTTGACCTGTACTTTGAACCAGTGGATCCTCATACCAAGTTCGAAGAAAATATCTCTACCCCTTATCGTGCTGACAGACGGACAACTTTTACGAAGTCATAGGTATCCCTCCACTTTACGTTTTGGGATCCCAAAAATAAGCAACGTGTGATCGGGTCAGGAGGCCGAGTTCTTAGGTGGGATTTACCTCCACATTTAGGGGAGGGACTTAGAAATTCAGGGACGTAAAAAGCTGCCCAATAAAACTGGTTGGGAGCTTGGTTGGTAAACCGAGAAAGAACATTGTGAGTCAGGAGAGAATAGAATAGAATATTCGAGAGAATAGCACTGGAACTTTAAAAAAATTGTCTAAGAAATTTCACTTTTTAGTACTTTTTCGTTGTAGTTTCTGATGAAGTAGGGGACAAATTGTCTTATAGGGGACTAATTGTCTGATAATCTTTTCGGTGAAAAGCGTTAGCTACTGGATCTGGTTAAGGGGTCTGTTACGATAATGTACACGTGTTCAAGGGATCTGACGAATATCTAAATCTGAGTTGCGTTTTATTTAATGTTCATAGTTTACAGCGGGGGCGGATGGCGAACTGTAAGTAGCCGTTTTATTCCTGGTGGACTACGCCAGAAGGTACGCGGAACAATTCCCTGCCTCACCCAGTGTACAAACGAGCGGGTCCGCTGGCACTCGGCGGGCGGCCCGGTAGCAAATAAAACTACTTCGGGCATCCCGCGCCTTCCCAGCGTACGGCCCGCTGGCGAATAAAACGACAACGAACAGTCCGCTGTACTATGAACTTCAAATAAAACACAACTCTGGAATCTCCTTCTGTGTTTTAGGATGTCGAACAGAGATTCTACTCGGCATCCCATTGAAACTTTTGGTCTTGTTTTTTTTTTTTCACTTTTCTCCAATCTTTGCCCATGTTCTTCAAGCTGTAGTAATAAAGTAGTTGATTAAATGACTTCAGTAGAGCAAAAGAGAGCAGAGCTAAACGCTTCCACATTCCAGGAAATTGAGCCTCACGTTGGTGCTGAGCTCTGCCGCCTCTTCGAAGAAGACACCGCAGTCGACATGACTCCCATCTTGAGGAAAGCCAAGGAAGCTGCACGTCGACCCGCCGTTAGATCCCGCCCTATTTATGTCCCCCCACCCCCCAACAAACGAGGTCGTGGGTCATCGTTCCCTCGAGGCTCAACCAGAGGTCGAGATTTTGGGAGGTATAGCTACGGATCTTTTGTGACAAGTGCTAGCCCCCCAAAGGGGTGCCTGTGTTTCGTGGATGTGTTATACCTCGGACTTGGACTTACCTAACCGGGGATTAGCACCCAGCGAAAGCTGGTAAGGTGTTAAAGGTCCCCCTTCTGCGAGAGAGGTCCCTGGTGTCCCAGGACCTCCCCTAGTCCACGAAGTGAAGTGGCAAGCTTTGAAAGTTATAGCGTGTTAAAGGTATACAAGGGAGAATGAAAAGTAGTCGCTAAGAGACTTTTGGGTAAGCTGTGAAAAGTCCCTAGGGACTTGCTCGAAGAAAAGCAGGATGGGAAGTAGTGATAATGACTTCCCTTTGCCCTAATTGAAAAGAGACTTCACCGGTAAGGTCTGTACAGTCCCTAGGGACTTGCACTAAATAGGGGGATAGTAGTGATAAAGGACTCTCCCCTACTACAAGAGTGTAAGCACTCCCTTCTTACAAATATCTTCTAAATTGGGCGAATGGAAGTGAAAGGACTTGCCCCAGCCACCCTACTTCCTGCTGGTAGTGGTGCCGCCTTCTCAGTCTCTGCTGACCAAAATTGTGAAAGGACTTCACCGAGTCCCCCGCCAGTGCTCGATCTTGTCTCTTAGAAATCTTGTGGTTCGACCGCTACGGCTCTTTAGGACTTTTGTTCTGTCCTGCACTTTTCTCACGAACTTTTAAGTTTTGTGTAGGGGTCTGCGGGCCTTACCACTTAGGATATTTATGAGTTCCTAGACAAAGAGGTAAGTGGTGAGTGCTGGCAAGTTTTGCCCTGTACATATGAGGTGTTTTGTTCTCTTCCTTACCACCCTGGGATTTTAGGAGGTTCATAGCAGAGACGAAAAGATCACCTCTTTTATTCCGGATATTAAATTTCCGGTAGTTCCGGAATTTTTTTTTGGATCTCAAACGAAAGTGAAGGACAGCATGACGTCGTAATGTCTGCCCTTCCGTCTTCCCTTATGTTTGTCTATCTCTCCGTCTTGGTTTTGCTCGGGAGGTCTTTCAATAAAGGTTCACCGAATAGAGTCAGAATACAAAATTCTATTTCAGAATCACTTATTAATTTAAACAGTAAAAAAAAAACTGGCGTGAAATGTGCTAGTCTATTGCTCAATTTCAGTTCACTTTATTTTTCCAAAAATTCTTCTTCAGAAAAATAGCATTGGAAATGTCAACAGAGATACATTTATGTTCGAGTACATGATATTTGTGTTAATTCACATACTATTTTATACGATATGAATTTCCGCTCCGCTATGATATTTTATTTGTAGGAAAAATCTTTCAAGCTTGTGGTAGCTCTATGTAATTTCAAATATTTCGCATCAGGAACAACACTGAAGTGCATGCTGCCATCAGGCAGCAGCGCGACACTGCTAGATCTGGGACTCATCTGAATTTATTTTGCAGCCAGGCTTATAGCAGCGTCTTTGAATTTTTGTCGTTCTAAAAAAAACAGTTGATGAGTTAAAAATTTCGCGGACCAACTGTAAATTTGACGTTATTGGGATCTCAACGTCACTACAAGAGATCTCTCGTACCCCGGTTGGGAATCACTGCTGTACCAGACCGAGTCGTGGGATCACAGTTCGTTAAAAGTTGGCTCTGCTCCAGTCATACCACAAATCCTCAACTTTTGGGCACCATGCTCTGGAGCAAGGACTCGGCGCCGCCGCGACAGTGGGTTGATTAGAAAATATGATTTTTTAAAGTAGATTTTTATGGGGGAGCGTGCCCTTGCTTTAGGGTATGATGCCCCAGCGTTGGAGCACTGTGCCCAAAAGTCGAGGGTTTGTGTACGGTATGATTGCTCCGTTTCCCAGTTAGTGTTGTAAAATTACCGTAAAATAAAAACTCGGTAAGTAAAATAGGTAAAATTGGTAAAATAAGGTAAAATAGGTAAAATTGGTAAAATAGGGTAAAATAAGGTATTACATGGAAAATATAGGGTAAAATTGATGTTCAACAGTAGCTCACAGGATTCAGACCTGGATTGAGACAAGGTCGACGTATTTAGTGTCATGTCGGCGCTACGAGTTAGATCAATACAAATATCTATCTATTAAATATTTAATTGCATCTAGTGCAATTCGGATGATTGTGCAATTGCATTATTTGCAGCTGGCAAAATTGATTTTGAGGAACTTCAGAGAATTTACCTTTTCGGTTAAGTTCCAAATACAAATAGAAAAAAGTGACATTAACACTCTGATCACAGTAATAAAGTAATAAAATAGCTCAAGGTGACTTGAGGAGTAACTCGAAGAAATCCCTGACTGTTCCGTTCTCTTCTTATTACCCCCTATCGAGCTAAAAAAAGACTTGCTGTCATGGAGTCGGTAACCAAATCAACCAGTTGATCCTCTAGTACTGTGTGTCCAGGACTTTCAGTAGTAGTCTAAGGCATATTCGCCTAATCTCTGTGCATTATTTCCTTTTCTTTGGACATGGGCTTCATGCCAATGCCTGCTTACTGCAGGTAGCAGCACAATAACACATGACAACACTAATTAGGCGACACTAAGTTAAAATACGACATAGCGCATGCCCACAAAACATGTCATAGCAGACCTGCGCAATTGGTAGGCTACTACTGTCACTTTCTTCCAAATTCCGCCCTTCTATTCTTGGTGTTTTCCCTTTAAAAATCAGATGTCATACTCATGTTTTGCTTTCTGATGCCGCCCTGGTCCCTGGAGTCCCTGGGTAGTTTTGCTTTGACACCAAATGTAAAGATGTCAGTGAAATACAGTTGAATTCGTAAAATGATGTTTGAAAACCGGTTTCCTAGTCCTTCCTGCAGGCCCTGGGTGGTTTTTCCCATCAACATGTGTACAAATGTCAGTAAAATACGGGTAAATTACGTAAAATACGGGTAAATTACGTAAAATACGTAAATTACGTAAAATAGTAAAATTGGTAAAATACCAATTTTACGGGGGTCCGTAAAATTACGGTAAAATACGTAAAATACCGAATTTTACCGTGACCAATTTTACCATTTACAACACTATTCCCAGTTTACTCATGCTTTTTCGTGGTTCTGGGCGTATTTCTCTCTCCTCACATGTGCCATCTTCTTCAAGTTCGGACGGGTTTCACTTTTGCATGTGTCACTAATTTTTTTCCCCATAGAATCTTTTCGGTATTCGTCAGTTCTTATTTTTTTTTCGCTAAGGCACAGGTTATTTCATTTTTAAGTAGGTATTATAATTACCAAATTATTTCACATCACTTCGTAGCATGCTCGATATCCAGAAAATAAACATATTCAGTATAATTTAAAGATGATCATTAGTAAATAGAGACAAAAAAGCAACCACCACCCGGTCCCAAGAACGGGGACAGCTAGCAAGTTACCTCTTTACCAAAAAAAAGATGAAGATTTTGTTTGTCCTATATTTTTTCTTAACAGTAAACTTAAGTAATGTTTTCTTTGGTTTAACAGTTTGTCAGTCTCCTTTTCATGTTTCCGAATTCATTGATTCCAGTACTCACATTCTATTGATTCAAGTTTTATAATAAGTGCCCGCCCACTTCATTCATGTTTGCCCCGCTGTACCCTGGTAGGAGTAATCTATACTGGGACGAAAAGGAATCGACTGAAATGTCCTGGGATCGCGAGCGACGGTCCACACGGGCACAAACGTATAACGGAAAGCTATAAGGGGTCCATTTAACTGGTCCTTCTTCACGCTTTTTTACTTGTATATTTTTTAGAGAGCCTTGCAATTGGCTGCGGCGTAAAAAAAAGACCTATCATGCTTATAATACTTCTCGTCGATACTTTCCTTGTTCTGATTCCCGAAAATTTTCAAATCCATACGGCATTTGTCCTCCCGGTGTTTGACTATAATCTCTGTGTTTGCGAAGATTGGCTCCTTTCGAGACTTTCGCCCCCCCCCCCCCTCCGAATAGTTGCTACTTATGAGCGGACATCCAGGCTTGGCCCTCAAGCTGAGGGAATAGGTAAAAGCAAAAGAGTGTGTGTCGTTTGAAAACAAAATAAGCATAGATTTAAAGAAGAAGAGTCTTGACTACCAGTTGTTCTTTAAGTGATTGTCCTCTTACTTCTTTGTGACGGTTAGAAGGTATTTTAAGCTTGTATTCTTTAGGCCAAATAGTCGTGGACGCCGTAGCTTTGAGGGAGCCAGAGGTTTCGACCCGGCCAGGAGAGGAACCAGCAGTTTCCGAGCCCGAGGAAGAGGTCGAGGAGGTAAGAGCCTTTGTAATGTCTAGATCACCCAGCCGAAGTCACCAGTTTAAACCAGGCCTCAGTACGACTGTGGGATCGTCAGTTATTGCCCTGTTTAAAATTTCATTTCGCCGTTATATATTTTTTTTTTTTTGCATTTGTGATCTACTGTCCTATTTTGAATGCTATGGATTATGTGCCGTAAGGTCGGTAAATATTAGTTGCGGTTTTGCAGATGCCATGGTATCTATTACCACCGTAACTGATCTGTAATTAGTCGTTTTTGCAGTTACCGTGGTATCTGAACATCAGTGCCACTTTGGTACCACTTGGTATCAGATACCACGGTAACTGCGAAAACGACTTTAGACCGTGGTATCTGCAAAAACGCGTCATTTTGGCAGAAAATTGGCCTTTAATTAATTAATAAAGTAATTAAAATATAAAGGCGCGATGCGGAGGTACCCACCTGATCAAGGTAACAGTAGACCTTGACAAGAAATTAACAAAGAAATTGCTAGCGACAAGGCCTGTTGACGTCGCCGGTGTTTGCAGTCTGGAACTTGACACTGGGTCGCTGTAGCTAGTAAGCTTTAAAGTTACAGGAATACCTTATGTGCTCAAAGTCCCTTTTAACTCCCTTTTAGGACCAAGGTTTGACTACAACCCCGACCCCAGAGCCAGCCGAGGCGGACCTCGGTTTGATTATCGGCCGCGGGGCGGTATGCCCATGCACCACCAGAAGCACTACCCCCAGGAAATGCCAAGGGAATGGGCGTATGCCATGCCGATGGCACCAATGCCATACACCCCACCAGCCCCGGTGAGTAGTACAGAAAGTAGAGATGGGCTAGGTTATTACTAGTTTTGTCAAGGGCTCAGGATTTTTTTTTAGTAGTGGTTCAACTTCGAGGGCATACGTTCTCCTCGGCCGTTGACTCAAGTGCCATAGAGCGATCGTCTTTTCTGTTCGTCTGTCGCTCTCTGTCTGTACAACGGGTGCTCATGGTGGTAGGAGGAGATGCCTTGGATATGAATGAAAGAAGGGTTCATTAAAAAAACTAGCATCTTCAATGCCCAGAGGTGAATGTGTCTGAATCAGTCCATGACAGAGGGAGTTGAACGGGAGTGGGAAATCTTTTAGTGTGCGTAGGGACTAAACGGATGGAGGGACTAGGATGAACTTGGAAGGTACGAAGTTCATAAACTAGACGCGTCATTCTGGGATCCGGGCCAGATCTAACCTCGTTTGGGTGGGGGGGGGGGGGGGGGTATCAGACAGTTCCGGAAGCTCTTTAATTTGAGTGAAACATGATGGATGATACGAGCAAATGCTCTACGGTGGGGGAGCTGGGGGGAGGGGGTATTTGTGAACCGCGTTGCGATAAACGACTTGAGCGATTGGTTTGTGATTTCGACTGTACAAAGGTCACATGCCCTTGCCATGCCATTTGATGTCCGGGCCAGAGCCGACCTCGGTGGGCGGAGTTGGAAAGCAAGGGTACCTGACATTTCCCGAAAATACATATTCAGTCCGAACGGGTGATTCGATATCGGTGAAACTTCATGGATGGCAGTAATAGAGGCGTATGGGGTAGTTGCGAAAGGGGATACCGGACAGTCCCTGGAACTGCTTCATTTCAGGAGTGAAACTAGATGTGTGGTAGGAACATATGACCTTAGTGTGTCCGAACTTCGTCTGACCAAAGTTGGGGGAGTTGATACTGATTTTCTGTTCACAGTTCGGTTCAGTTTATTTATAAAACGGGAAGCGGACAAGCCGAGTTTTTGTCACTTGTTGTGCTTTAGTTCGAGGTTTTGAGGACTATAGAATTTTGGATCGGGGGGGGGGGATGCATTGGGATTTCAGTTGACTCATAGTTAATTTAACGCGGCCGTTGTTTCCTTTTGACTACAAGAGTATTGAGGGCAGGAAATGTATTTTAAGCCAGGTTACTCACCAGAAGAACTATAACTGGTACTTAGCATTATTGGGGGGGGGGGGGGCTGCCATTGGGGAAAAAAGGACATATGGGGCAAGACCGGTCCTTGCTCATGTCCTATGTGTCCTATGAAAGTGTGGGTCATTTTATGTGCGAATGTGAAGAGTTGAGTGAATAGAGAATGGAAGCGTTTGGAGTAACCGAATCGACAAGAGTTGAGATAGGTTCCTCAGGGTCGCCGTACTCGTCTGAGAGGATTAAATTGTTAGTTTAGGATGTTAGTTTGTTAGTAGGTGGTTTCTTAATTTTGTGTAGTAGGCTATGGCTAGTTTGCGTTTAAGTACAATCGTACATACTGCACTCCAGACTGAAGAAAATGTAAGGGGAATTCCTATTCCTCCAGCCCAAGCTGACTAAATCATAATTTATAATATAAATTAAGCATAGCGCTAACAATTATTCAGCTGACGTACCCGGTTAGCACTGTCCCTTTCGCTGACGGCAGCGCCCTTTCCCCGGCGCTTAGAAGGCAGCGTCGTCGCCAGGGCAGAAGACCCCCCCCCCCTTGATGTGACCTCTTTTTTTTCTAGCCCGTCTTTGACCCTATGAACCCTCCGCGCTACTACGATGGACCACCTATGTCAGATTACACTATGATGGCTGCATCTCATATGTCACGCACATCCTCCAGCAGTACTAGCAGGGATAGAAAGCCGTCCAATAGCGTAAGTGCAAATCATGTTCTGCGCCGTCAGAGGGTATGAGTGTTTCTTTTTTTTTTTTTTTTTTTTTTTTTTAGGTAGGTAGGTAGTTTGTTTATAACAAATTTAACCAACTTCTAACAAACAACGCAAATGCCTCACGACATACTTAAGCGCGTAAATTAACTCCAATAAAAGAAAAATAACCGTCTTAACCTAGCCTAAACAAAATAAATAATAGAAATCCTTCGAAACACCACAACTAAAGATACGTACATACACTTTATTGCTTGCAAGAATCAATAATATGCCTTCTAAGCAGTTTTTTAAATTTTGATGGGTCAAGACACTGCTTCAAATCAGCTGGAATGGAGTTCCAGATTTTCGGACCAGCATGGCGAAGACCAAAACTAGATCGTGTAGTAGGCCTAATTTCAACTGAAAAATCCGATCTGCGGGAAGTGGGATAATTGTGGAACTGCGAGTTAATTGAAAATAACCCTGTATAACTTAATGGTAATAATCCACGTTGATATAAAAAACAAATAAATGAAATAGACATATCTCTGAGCTGACAAATACTGAAAATTCCCGACAGTGCATAAAGGTGCTTAACTGAAGATCTATTGTCAATACTGAAAAGTATCCTAAGGGCTTTATTTTGAAGAATCTGAAGAGGTTTAAGAATAGAAGGAAATTAGAAGCCCACACTGAAGCACAGTAAACAAAATACGGGTGGACGAAAGAAAAATAAATAGTGTTCAGAATATATCTCGGGAATAAATGGCGTAGTTTCCGAAGAATGCCAATATTCCGCGACACTTTCAATGCAAGAATTTTAATATGTTGACGAAAAGAAAGATTTTCATCCAGAACTACACCAAGGTATCGAAAATGATCAACTCTCTGTAGTTCGACATCATTGAGGTAGATATTCAAACCAATCGGATTAACTGAGCTAATACGTGAAAACAACATGTACTGACACTTTTTTTCATTCAGAGTTAACAGATTGTTTTTATACCAATCAGAGGCAGTCGACATTGTATTATTCAGATTAAGGAAAAGCTGTGACAAATCAACATGGGATCCAAAGATGACCACATCATCTGCAAACATAATAATTTTGGAGATTGGCAGTACATCAGGCAAATCATTAATAAAAAGCAAAAACAAGGTGGGCCCCAGAACAGATCCCTGGGGCACACCAAAGTTAATGTTAAAATTCTCAGAAAAAATACCATTTGATTTATCAGAGCATCCAAGTGTTCTATTAGAAAGGTATGAAGCAAAAAAATCAAGAGAAGTGCTCAGAAAACCATAATTCTGCAGTTTCTGAAGCAGTAAACGATGGTCAACGGCGTCGAACGCCTTGGCAACATCAAGGAATATGGCCAGTGCATGCTGTCCATTATCCAGCGCATCATTCACTTCCAATAACAGTTCATGTATAGCCAACTCAGTAGATCTACCATTCATAAAACCAAACTGAGATTCATGTATAATTTTATTATCCTTCAAATAAATTTGTATTTGTCCATGCGCCAATTTTTCCAAAATCTTACTAAAAACAGATAATAAAGAAATACCTCTATAATTTGAAGGGTCGGTTGAAATACCACCCTTATGTAAAGCAATAACACTTGCCTTTTTTAACAGATCCGGGAAAACTCCATGTACTAAGGATAAACTAAAAATATGTGCCAACATGGGAGAAATGTTAGTTGCAAGTTGTTTAACAATTTTAGCTGAAAATCCAAAATCATCTGGGGTACTACTTGTTTTTAGTTTCATAATAGTTTTCTTTACTTCTTCAGGGGTAACCTCTAAAAAAGAAAAACAATTCTCAGTCAATAGTGATCCCTTCGGACTTTGGTCAGAAGGTTGTATACCATCTTTTTTAAGTTTAGATGCCAATTTACCACCAACAGAACTAAAATGTTCTGCAAATACATTAAGGATAGTCTTAGGATCAGGGGCGTAGCGAGGGTCTGGTTATGGGGGGGGTGCAGATCTGGAAAAATACCTGATTTTTTTTTTTTTACCTTAATTCTAACTGAGTAAGAATAGTTTAATTCGCATACATAAAGAGACAAACAATTAAAATGGAAGCGACGTGAACTGCTTCACGAACTGAAAAAAAAAGAAGAACTCGTTTAAACATAAATTCGTCTGGCTTTCAGAGAAAGAGAGAACCTGGTGCCCACAGAAAGCGGTTCCCGCTCCACATCCAAACGCCGGGCCGAACGGTTTATTTTGACTTGATTTCGAAATGGAACCGCCACGGTTTTTCCACCCGGCGATCGAAAACGGAGCGGAAACCGCTGTCTGTGGGAACCTAGCTTTAGACCCAAAGTCTATATGGACGGAAAATCGCCCGGATTTTCATCAACATCATCATAGAATCTGATGAATTCGTGCGAACGCGATTTCGTAAAGATAAAAACGATTTTGTCTATATCAGGAATGAATGAAAAGGGAATACGGAAAGAAACGTTATGACAAGAAAGATATTTCAGACAACCCTATTAGCCAGTAAAAGGAAAAGATAATTTAAAACCGGTCTGTATTTTTATCTGGTACGCGTAAAATGTCCAGCGGAA
Organism: Branchinecta lindahli; assembly: GCA_023053555.1. NCBI lineage: Eukaryota > Metazoa > Arthropoda > Branchiopoda > Anostraca > Branchinectidae > Branchinecta > Branchinecta lindahli. The sequence continues at coordinate 28,229,777 of JAKZAO010000006.1, forward strand.
AAAGCTGCCGGTTTTTTCTGGTCATGTAAACGGACCATGATTGTACCTTCGTAGCCGGTTAGTTTATCCTGTGTTCAGGTAAAACAAAATCACGTAAAACAGATAATCAGATCACGATACAAAAGTCAGGTAGATCAGGTAAAACAAAAATCAAAAGAAATTTAGAATCTACCGCTGTAAATCAGGTAATAGTGAATGATATGAAATTCAGGTTACCTGAAGCGAGAAATGACGGAAAACGTGGAAGAAAAAGAAAACCTGATGCGCGTCATTAATTCAGGATAGCTTAAATGGCGATTTAAAGGGAAAGCGTTAAAGAAAAAAAGATTCAGGTAAAAACCGCGGCGCTGCGCGCCCCGGTTTTACCTGAATTTTTTTTTTCGATGCTTCTGGGGGGGGTGCTGCACCCCCCCCACACCCCCCCTCGCGACGCCCCTGCTTAGGATCATTAACTTTCTTACCATCAACTTCCAAACAATCCACATTCGTACTAGACCGATAATTAGGACGAATAATTTCATTTATTAACTGCCAAGTCTTTTTCATATCAACCTTATATCTAAGAAAATTTTCATGGTAATACTTCCTTTTTGCATGTCTAAGTATTGAATTCATCTTATTCCTGTAAATCCTATATTCTTCAAACAAAAAATCTGACGGAGATTTCAAAAATTGTTTATATTTTGTATTCTTATTTTTTATTGAAATTACTATTCCATCTGATATCCAAGGGTCAAACTTTATAATACGATTCTTTTTAGGAATGTGAGAAGAACTCACTTTATCTCGCAGGAGAGAAATTTTATCAATAAATAAGGAAAATGCCTCATTAACATCAGAATAATCAAAAACGGGGCTCCAGTTATCTTCATCAATTATAGTTCTTAACAGTTTTAAATCATCAACATCAAATAATGTACGACATTGTTTCAAACGCAGATTTTGATGTCCAGATTTTTCCTTGGTTACCTGAAGACAAACACTCACCGGAAAATGATCAAACATATCAGATATAACCACCGATGATGTTTTGGCAATAAATAAATTCCCAGAAAAGAAAATATTATCAAGTAACGTAGCTGTTGTAGCTGTAACTCTTGTTGGTAACGAAATACCAGGTAGCAGGCCTGAACACAACATAATGCTAAGAAATTCTCTGTTAGCACTCAGATCCAGATTCAACAAATCAAAGTTGAAGTCACCAGAAATAATAATTGGCTTTCTAGTATCGTGGATTTTTAATAGCAATGGTTCAAATATTTCAAGAAATCGACTCGGGTTACTAGATGGGGGCCTGTACACACAACCAAAAATAAACGGCTCACAGCCAACTGGACTAACATCAATAAACAAACTTTCACACAGGCCTTCTTGCCATATCGACAGATCATTCAACACACTACAAGACCAATCATCACGGGTATATAGCGCTAATCCACCTTTTGAAGTATGCTGTCGGCTGCGGAAAATGCATTTCATACCAGAAATCTCAAGCATAGATGTCGGAGTGTTGGCAGACACGAATGTTTCACACACAGCAATAATGTCAACCGGGTTAGGAGCAACTGGATGTTTTAACTCATTAAAAGAACTCTGTAACCCCTGTGCATTAATATGTAACAGCCGAAGTGGAGATCCGGAATCACCAGCAGCTTCGAACTGGCTTAAGCCAGTAGTAGAAAATTCACAATCAGGCACATTTTTCACAAAAGGGAGGTCTTTATCATTACCAATTGCAGTGTTAAGAATAGCATCTAACTTCAAGCGAGAATCCAGAAAACTCTGAAATCGGTCCATTAATATAACGTAAAAGATTTGAAGAATCTCAGTTTATAGCGAAGGTTCATCATTCACACTTCGAATCTGAACAACATCCCCGATCGTTTTACAGGGGATAGTTTGAGATCCCCTCTTGACGAAAATGATGCCCCTCGCTGTCCAAACGTGTTTTGATTCAAATTTGTTGCGCGCCAATCTGTAAACTTCCTGTCGTTCCTTTGTTAGGGCCTCATTAACGAAGATATGAGTGCCGCGCAGTTTTGAACGATTGCGGAGAATCTCTATCGCCACAACCTCAGAAACCAGAGTAAGTTCAACAGGAGCTTGAGACTGATCAGGAGCACCCAAGCGCCTAGCTCCTTGAACCACAGAGTACTCCATATTAAGACCCATTTGTAGATTTAGGCGATCAAGAATTTTTGTACCGAGACTCGGTAAGTCACGAGCAGTGGTATCAATTCCTGAAACGATCACCCTGTTTCGAAGAGCAGTTTGGTAGATATCATCCAGTTTAGTCTCGACTTTTGCAAGCCTAGTACTGTCCTTCACAATTTTTGCCTTAAGTTCATTCAGGCTTTTTTTCGATCTGATCAAACTTAGAGCGAAACTGTAGGTCGATTGCTTTGTAAACAGCCTGAGTAATATTGTCCAGAAAATTTTGCTTGAACTGAGAAGGGGACAGATTCTCAATTTTTGAGAATTCCTGTTCGACTCGCTTCCGAATCTCATCCTCAATTCCTTCACGCAAATCCAGAACATCGTGTTGTATTGTAATAACCGAATCAGACACTTTCACTTTTAGTGTCTTCGAATTGGGTTTATATTTTGGAATCCCGCAAAATAATGACAGTATACCTGTGATGTTAAGTTTATCGTCCTAATTTTCGAAGCGGTTGAAATATTTCGAATCGCCTAGATGGGTACCGCAGCCTCATATCTAGAGGGGTAGGGGGGTGTTTGGGATCAGTGGGCGAAAAAGTATAAAAAGCTAAATCGAGTGTCGAGGGATTTAGAAGCTGAATCCATATCTGAGCTCAGTTTCTAAACCAGATAAGAAAACCTGGAGAAAAACCGAAAACGAAACATAGAACCAAAAACTGAAGAAACAAAAATCAGTTCAGTTCGATTAAATTTAGTTATGGCGGTATCAGTTTTAGTGTACGTAAACGTAGTAGTTTAGTATTCAATCAATCAATAAGTATATTTCACATAATATTTCTGTAGAACAAAAATAACCTTGTACGTCAAAACAAAATGGGTTTAAAAATAAATAAAACAACGGTTAATGCAAAGTAAAATAAACTAAGTGTCAAACACTGCTTTGTTATAATTAGATACGAAATATGGTACGAAGGATTTTTGAAAACTCAGAGAAGACTTGAAATCGGGTTCTCGAAGAAGTTGTTTCTTCGCTACTTTTCTTGCTTGCCGCGTGTCGACGGTTGGTTCAGGGCTGTAAAAGTTCGAGTTCAAGTTCGTTTGAACTATGCATTGATTTACTGCAAAAATAAAACGAACTTGAATTTGAGGGGTGTAAAAAGGCGGTAGGATGTCGCGATGGTCTGGAGACAGAAGGAGGGAATATCCAAATGCCATGGTGAGATCGTGCCTCCTTTGGTTGAGTGTTTCTAGCTTTAGAGTCTGCAGGCTAGTGTTGTAACAGTGCTAGTGTTCATTTTATCGTCGGACCAGTAATCCGATCGAAATCAGGCGAAACAAGGAAGTTTGATAGAGCTACAGTCTCTAAAAGTTGGTGGGTTTGACCATTATCTCTCCGGCTTGATAGTCCCACTGGAATCCCGCAAAACTGCAACATGAGCGGATATGCTTTCAGTTTCCTTTTCCCGAAACACCCGGTATTGAAAGAATGAGTCACAGCACAATATACTCTAGTTTGGGACCTACCGTAACATTCGTTCTTGTTTCTAGTATGACCGATCCGTCGACGAATTCCTCCGCAAAACCCACGATCGCGACCGGGATCGAGATCGATATGAAAGAAAAGAACGGGACAGAGAACGGGAACGGGGTCGGGAAAAGGAGAAGGAGCGCGAACGCGACCGAAAACGCTCCCGTCGTTCTCCGAGCAGTAGCTATAGCTCCCGAAGCTCACGGAGTCGAAGTGCCAGCAGGAGCAGAGATAAACGGAAGTCCAGTCGACGGTAGGCGGTGCCAGCGGCGATGGAGTGTGATATTCTTCTTAGTATGTGGTTATGCGTTTCTTTGGTAGCGTTTGCGGTAAACGATGTCGGCTTCAGGGTTGAGATCTGTCATTTGCCGTATTCCAGTTCAGCATTTCCAAGCGGAATCGTTTCTGTCCACCATTGTCTCATTATCAGCACTTGTGACAGGATATAAGCGAATAGATCCACAAGTTGATGAGTAGAATATTTGCCACCTGCTTCCCGAGCATTGGAACTTTTGCACAGTCTTTGGATCAGAAAGTGAAAGCTATTGTGTCCTGTTCTTTACCTTATGGATCCACATTTAATGTCTCTCTTTCACAAGTATTGATAATGAGACAATGGGGAACACACATAAACTAGTCCAGTTGGAGCGCTTGACTGGAATAAGGCGAGTCTTGCGTTAGCTCTTAACGCAGAGAAGTAGTTTGTAAGCATATTTCGCAGCGAATGTTCCTCAACTTTGACCAGAGCATAAGTAATCGACCAGTCGGTATAAGAGCTTCATCAGCTCCCATGATCGTGAAATTTCCTTTTTGTTTTTACTGGGCAGCTTGCGTGAGGTCGCAATTCGCCCCCTTCCCTAGATTTCAAAATCTTTCTTCTTGGTGATATTGCTTGGCCACTAAATAGGTTTCGAAGCCAGCATGCAAAGCAGTGACTTTATTTTAAGGGTGTTTTCGAAAACTACTGTAAATGCACCCAAAAAGAATAAGTAAATTTGGGGCCTGTGTAATAAACCTTACTGAAATGGGGCGAATGTTAAGGTGTAATACGGCGTCTGCAGTTTCGTCTTTTCCTCGGGGTGCGCTGCAGCAAGCTGCAGAAGGAGAGGTTCTATTTTGTTATATTCCTTGGTTCTATTTTGTCTTATGCAGGGGCAATCATATCGCGTCGTTGGGTTCTGCCAGCGCGCCGAGGAAAGAGGAGCTTGGCCAGGGTTGCCACAGGGAGCACAAAAGTTCTACTTTGTCAGAAGTTGAAGTAACACAAAGTACACGTTGTGTTCCATTACGACTTCTGATTGTTAATGCGAGGAACGGTGCTCTCCATACGTTAATTTAGTAGTTTGCACATTATAACGGTCGTCAAACTGTACTTGTGTACTCCAAGTAGTACTTAGGACACTTTATCCGATCTTTATAAGTTAGGAAAAGCGTATCAGTGTCGCAACACGTGGACAAGGGTGTGTAATAACGCGAAAACATCACGTATAGCGCTACACTACACCTAAGTTGCGTTTTCAGCAATTAGCGTGTTGGACTCGAATCCTAACACGTTGCGCTGTCACCCGCTTTTAGTGCCCGTGTTTTGCATAAGACAACCCGGAGAATCCGTTTGTGTTTGGACTCGTTATAGGCTATATAATACAGGCTATTCACCTATAAAGAAGGTCATGTTTATTAGGACATCACTGTGCAGGCTCAACTTTGAAGCTTCTTCATACTGCTGGTGTTTCCTCGCAAATTTCTAACGAATTCTTGCATGCTTTTCAGGGTCGAAACTAACGCCTCTCCCCTTTTATTTTACGGTCACAGATTCACAAATGTTTTCCTCAAATCCGCGAAATACTTGTTCTTGCGTCAGGACGTTTTTTGGTTTTAGGCCTACCAAAACCATTCGGTCGGTTGGTTGATCAGCCCCATCCCTCAAGATGAGTTTCGACCCTGAGTAGCGTATCAGTTGTATTGCCAGTTGTTTTTGAATCGTTTCTTTGTATAAAACACTGTCTTGTATTAAAAATTATTAGATGTTTTGCAAAAATGTAGTTTTCTAGAGATGGTGCTTCACGTCTGTATGAGTGGTCGGAGTGTTTAAAGTGGAACTTATTTGTAATTTTTTAGTAGTCAGTTCACACCCACGTTTGTCGTCCCGTTTTGGTCCGTCATTGCGTTGAAAACCAGAACACCAGACTGAAATGCGCTTTGCTTTGTTTCGTATGAAATTGGAAAAAAAAATCACTGGAGTTTAGAGTTAACAAACACTGTTTCTTGAGGGAAAAGCCCAAGCTCCTTCATTGTCTTCGAGGCGTCTGCAGAGGTAAATATACGAGTAGGAAACGATGTTCGGAGTTCGTACTCGCCTTCAGAGAAGCCTTTTGATTCAACGAACTTGAACAGAGCCTGAAAGAATATACTCAAATTCTAGGCGTGAATACACGAAATATAACACTCATTTCTGTCTTAAAGGAACAGTAAACTTGACTACGCGACTTTCGGCCATCGAATCGCCCGGGGGGCTTAGATAAATATACAGGGTCTTATTGTCGACAAGCCCCCCCCCCTTCTTTGTTATCTCAAACCGTCTCGAACCCCCTCCTTAGTGTTCCCAAAGCTAGCTGGCAGGCCCTTGCCCCTTATGCACTGTAATTATGCACTTCTGTACTGTAAAAGTTCGCCTTTTTACGTGTAGACTACAGACAAACGACCTCCCCGACAAGACGGCCTGGGTTCGATTCCTAGTCGCGGCACACAAACCTTTAGCTTTTTTTTCTACTAACTCAAAAGTCGAATTCTCGGAAACTGCATTGGTCGTAACGAGAATTTTTCTTACTCTCAATATCGACTCAGGGTACATTCTTGATATGTTAGCTAGCTCCCCGAGTCAAGTTTGAGTCAAGTTTTCTGTTCCTTTAAATCTTTCTTTGTCACAGTTGCAGACTCTTCCTGGTACTCACATAAGTTTCTCCAAAAGTAAGCGGGGAGGAGCATAGAAATCCCATAGACCGGATTTTGGAACTACTAACTGGACAAACATCTTCGCGCCATGTATTCTTTCTTTTTACTCAACAGGGGGGTTAAATCTCTGGGTGTCGGCCACGCCCCTTTGGTAAAAGTGAGGTGAGGGCCAGGGGCGTAGCTAGCTCTTCTCTGTTGGGGGGGGGGGGGAAGCGGCGTTGTGCCGACAGTGGGGTGTCGCAAAGTGTAGCGCCCCCAGACCCCCCTTTCGGGTCCGTTCCATAGTCATAGATCCCAGGGAATTCCAGCAACTAACGGAGTAAAATAGCCAGTGCCGACGATTCGTGCAACACTGGGGGGGGGGGGGTGGCTCACACCACTCGCTACGCCCCTGGTGAAGGCAGCAAGGCAATATCAAGGTAGGGTAAATCACGCGCCATCTAGCGGATTTTGTCGGAACTATATGTACGTTAATTGGTAAGTAGTTCACCAGTTTCCACCAGATTTTCTGTACCAAAAGCAAAGTGTCATCCTGGCTCCGCCAACTCCTCAAAAAGAGGCGTGCACCCAAAGTTTTAACGCCTCTTATTCCGGAAAAAAAAAACAACAGAAGAATATATGCCACAACTGCAGGTATGACAGCGGCAGTTCCGACAGATCGCATATCGTATGTGGCCAAGCATATCGCATATCCTATGTGGCTTTTTAGCGCCTCCCAGTACAAAGAAAGACAGAATAGATGGCGCCACAATACGATTGTCTTAATGGATTAGCTTCATCTCGAATCCACTACATGGCACATGCTATTCCTAAGCAATTTACTTTAACTACAATTTCGAAAAAGGGGAGTCGCGAAGTCTTCCCTCCGTTCTCTAGCCAACCTACTTAGTGATAAATGGGCGTGCCTTCAACAATTTTGTCGCTTTCCTCCACCGCCCCTTGTGCCGCCTCCGCCCGTCTCAAAACAGGGTTGACAACATCTATTTCACGGGAAATGATCGGGATTTCGACAATTTTGTCGCTTTGCTCCTCCCCTTTTATTTTAGTTTGTCACGAACTTCCGGTTTGTTTTAATTTCACGTTGCTGAGCAATTACGGCTAGGGGTAAGTGGAAGTAAAACTCACCATTAACGTTGAACTGCAGGGGAACATAATATGCTCGCGACTATTCAAAGGGGCTGGATACCGAAGAACCAAACGGGACGGAGGATCTGCAAAACAGTCAAGAATTTCACTAACAACACGTGTATTGTTTTCAAGAGTTACAGGGACGTCCCGAGCCTTTTTTCATGTGGGGGGGGGGGGCGAACCTGGTAAAAAATTGACCGAATCGGCACCTGATTTTTACTGGATTCATTTTTTTCTTCTAAAAACACAGCGAGTTGCCTTCAAGAAGCTACAATGTAAAAAGTTGCATAGTATTTACAAAATCAATTCTAAAGAGAAAATTCTTCCACTTCTGTTTTTATAGGGATACGCCGTCACTAGCCTTTTACCTTTGGGGGCAGGGGCGTCACGTATAGGGGGGGAGGGAGGACGCCCCCCCAATGTTGTCGACCAGTCGGTAAGAAATAACCGAGTCGGCGCGAAGTGCCGTGATTCTTCGTAAAAACGGTCGTTTTTCTATCGAATTTTCTTTAAAGGACACCTCAGTGAAGAGTACCAAGTACCATCCCTATCTGTATGACTTCCGTTAACATTGCCTGCACAAAACTCACTCCAAATACGAAATAGTGTTTCCAAGCTATGATTTTTGCTCCATTTTGCATCTGTCCTTATTTCAGTACCGATACAATTTTAGAAATGAACAAATGTCTCCAATCAACCCTTCTTCTGGAATACTTTTTAACCAGTTAAGCCCAAACGTATATATAGAGGAAATTCCAATTGGAGTCTGCATGTGCAAACCTCCAGATACGAACATCCCTATTTTGAAAACGTCACGCTCAGGAGAAGAATACTCTCCGTGGCCATGTCTGTAAATGCATTTTCCATGGCGTGTTCAAGTATGGTTTCATTGTTCAGGTGTCCTTTAAAACAGTCGTTATTACTAAAAATCAGTCGATTTTCGGTCAAATCAGACGTTTTTTCTTAGAAACAGTCGGTTTTTCTGCACATGCAGTTGTTTTTCTTTAAAAACAGTCGGTAAAAATGACTAGCCAGTCGGTAAATACCTTGACCCCCCCAAATATTTTGGCTAGTAACGCCTCTGTTTGGGGGACGTCTAATTTTGCCAACAGGATTTGAAAGTGTGCCGCGCCGCAAAGCGTCAAGGTCGCTGACGGCTGTACTCAGGACAAATTAAAGCGCCGACGGCGAAATGGTAACTTTTAAATATTCTCCATGCAAATTCTAGCTTTTAATGTGGTTCAAGCCCCCCAAAATTCCAAGCCTCGAACGCTAATTGACTACCCTTCTTCTAAATAGTGAAGACTGGACCAAAGTGCCTTTTTGCAATCACAAGACTACCTATCAAACCACAGAGCTGTCTGGCGAAAAAAGGGGCCATCCAGGGAAAAGTAGATACGAAGTACATTCATTCTGAATTTACAGCACAGAAAAGTAGGCTAGTTTTCACGTCAAGAGACGTGATTATTCCTGAAGTACTGCAATCATTAGAAGTAAAAGTTAAGTAATGAATGGCAACCAGCTGAAACTACCGTAAAGAACAAGAGCTAAATAAATGACACTTAAATTACCGAACTCAGGAACTGCGGTAAACCAAATAATGAATTCGTACTACCGAAAAACTTACTAAAACAATAAGGAACATATCGGGAGCGGTATAAAAACCGAATTTCGTAATGGAATAAAACTCGTGTTGGAACCACATAAAACAACCGAATGTGGCATGTCCTGTGATTGGTTCGCAGTCAGCCTGGGCTGAAAGAATATTTCTCTGGCTTTCAGACATGAGTTGCGACTTTGCAGGCCATGGTATTTGATAGCTAGGCTCTGTGTGGTGAAATTGAGAAGACTTTTTCTGATACCACGGTCAGGACAGTCGTCTCTGAATGTCAGATATCTCGCATTATTATTCCCATCTTATCGGCACATGAGTCCACGACTACACCGAAGTCCCGACAAAAGACTTTAACTAGCCATTCTGTTGTAAAACTAACGTTCCCTTGCTGGTCACTTTTCGAGCCAAAGGGTGCTTGTTCCTAGAAGGAAAACGAACCACAACAGCCATGACACGACTTACCATCTGAACTCCCGAGGTATTTCTTCCAGTCTTCGGAATCCACCTTCTTTTCCTCCTTAACTCCCGCTTTATCACTTTCATCAACTCTCAACTCACCACTACTCGTCCTCAGCGAACTATCTGCGACACTGTAACACTCTCCAGCGTTAGATTTTCCATTACCGGCCGTAACACTAGCAATATTATCTTTGGAGGTAGAAAGGGGGTCTGAACTTTTCTTGACGCTTGAAGGGAGGTCAACACTGACTCCAGACCCGTCTCTAAGGGTAGGTTCACTGCTGTAGACGGGCACGACGGCGTCTCGGCTGTCTGAGTCTGAGAACGATTCCAGTTCACTTTCGTCGGAGGATGGTGGTTGGGGTTTGGAGGGGACGAGGGAAGCTTTGATGGCAATTGCGAGTTGGGCTTCTTCGTCCGCATCAGCTATCGTCTCCTAGAAAATGTATCTTTGACAGTTCTTTATGTGGCTGTCAACAATATAAGGTGTGGGTGTCAACAATATAAGGTGTTTGTTGTCTTATTAACTTGGGCTTTTTCCCTAATGCTACCTGAACAGGCCCAGAAGGCTTTCTTTCTGCTGCATTTAACTGCTCGTAGAAGTTAAAATCCAACCTACAACACTTATGTGCTTCACAAACTGAGTTTTTTGTTTTCAATGAAGTTGCGCAAGGGCAACGTACAATATCCATCCGAAACCATATAGTCCGCCAGACGGAGTCTCTCAAGTAGCCTACCTCGGAATAGTTTACAAATCCAATATTCGGTCTATGAGGACAACGCTAGTTGAGAATCTATGTAAAGCGATGCGCGGCTGTTACGGCCGCTCGGTAAAATGTATGCACAGCGTCAGCCGGTTTGTTCTTGCCCGTCTGTTTGATGCGGTATTTACACCATACGTACTTTATGTTTCGCAACTTCAAGGAATTTAAAAAAAATAACAGACCAAAGAAAAATACGCACCACATAGTACAAGTACGCTTGCTTAGCAAACAATTGAAATAAGTGCTCGAGTAACGCTTTAAATGCTTGCGCAAACCATATAGTAACTCGACTCGTGGCATAAGGTTTAGTATTATGTCTAGTGCGTGTATATATTTTCTGTAGTTTATTTTTTCTTTTCTTTCTGTACTCCGCTTTTTCCCTTTTGTAAGCCGTCAAAAATAATTATCTAAATATATAAAGATGCTGGGGGGGGGGGAGGGTCGAAAGTCGTCAAAGATGGTTGGCAGTTTTCGATCCGTCTGACAAAACAGTAGGCGACCGAAAATCCTCAGCTAATGTCGAAATTACCCCTACTATGAAACACAAGCTTTGTCTGGGTATGGGTCGGCAGGTTAGAGACTCACTTACAACAAGAACAAATAAGCCAATAGAACCTCCGTCTTTGATCCCATGCGCCGACTATGGATACCCCGACAAAACTGAGCAGAGCTAGACCTTCTCGCCGAGCTTTGAGTTGACGCCCGTCTACTTTCCTCTTAGCCCTTGAACATTGGCAGGAAAAGCCCGTAGCAGGTATGCATAACCCGCCTCTGTAGTGACGTCACAATGTTAAAAAACCAACAACCGCTTACTTTCGACTTTTCTTCTCCGGGGCCCTACTGCGACGAGCTGCTTGTAGAGGTAACGAACTGTGACGTTCCACGTAGCTCCTAGCCTTCGCTCGTCTGCATCAGGCAGGGCATCGGGAATCTATTCAACTCCGCACGGTCGTATTAAAGGAACAGTAAACTTGACTACGCAACTTTCGGCCATCGAATGGCCCGGGGGGCTTAGATAAATATACATGGTCTTATTGTCGACAGGCCCCCCTTCTTTGTTATCTCGAACCGTCTCGAACCCCCTCCTTAGTGTTCCTAAAGCTAGCTGGCAGGCCCTTGCCCCTTATGCACTGTAATTATGCACTTATGTACTGTAAAAGTTCGCCTTTTTACGTGTAGAACACAGACAAACGACCTCCCCGACAAGACGGCTGGGGTTCGATTCCTAGTCACGGCACACAAACCTTTTACTTTTTTTCTACTAACTCAAAAGTCGAATTCTCAGAAACTGACCGGAAACTGCAATGGTCGTAACGAGAATTTTTCTTTCTCTCAATATCGACTCAGGGTACATTCTTGATATGTTAGCTAGCTCCCCGAGTCAAGTTTTCTGTTCCTTTAAAGAAATCGGGCGGCGGAGGTTCTTTTACTTATTTGTTCTTGCTTACACTTACTGGCATTTGTCTTTCCCGACGATTGACCCTTTACTGAGAGCCACTGGTCTTCACCGGCACCGATGCCTATGTATATACATTCGTCCCTGCATGGAATATCCGTGTCCTGTATGTGTCGTATGGCATCCCGGGCTGGTAAAACAGACAGAAAGGCTCGAGTCTATACCAAAAGAGTTCGTGAAACAAGATTCTTGGTCCGAATATGTTTCTTATGAGGATTGTCTGGTCAAGATTCAGTTGCCGACCCTTGCGGATAGAAGACATCAAAAAGAAATGTTTAACTTCTGACCACCATCGGACTATTTTCCCTGACTTTAGACTTCAGACCAGCCCGACCGAACACAAGGAGGAGAGTTGTTGACATTAGTTGCGTTTTTTGCCTTCATCCAGTTAACCGACCTACAAGATTCCCACTATAAGTCGTTTTCTTCCTTCGGTTAACCGGCCTAAGTTCTTATAAGCCGTTTTTTTTTCTCCGTTCGCCGGTCGGTTAACCGACCTGTGGACTGAGGCGGGAGGTCCATCCAACCGACCTACGCTCTTGGCACGGCGCGAAATTCAAAATTCTCATTGGAGAGATAGGCGCCGGCGACGGGATGACGCCATGTTTTCTTATAAGCCGTTTTTTAGAGCTCAGTCGAACCGACCGGCGAGACGAAAAAACGGTCAATAGTGGCAAATAGGTCGGTTAACCGACCTACGGAGAAAAGGCAAAAAACGCAACTATTGACAAGCCACGGCTTCTTCGACCGCCCATAAACTCAACCGAAAGTTATTTATCTTCGTTTGTGCCTTATTTTATTCCTAATTTCAACTTCTTCATTCAAGACATCAACAATCGCGATTTGTAATTTGTTATCTTGATGATCCGCACCTAGCAGTTGTAAATGTCATTAAGGAAATAAATTAGTTATTACTACTCTGCTTCATATTAGGAAAAAATTCCCAGGACGGATGACGGGAAACTTGTTTTGTCAGAAGAATGCAGCGGGCAAGAATACAGATGTCAATGTGAAACCGAAGGATGCAACTCATCTTCGCTGATCAAGCGCAGTGTTTGTATGAGAAAATTTGGTTAGGTGGACACTCTAATTTAGGTTAGGCTGCTTAAACCGTAGGCTACTGCTATATTTTTTGCGTTTGCTCTATGTTAGAGCTGTACTAATAGGCACAAGTTGATTTTTAGACGTCTTATTCGTCCGCCTGCTCGAGAGAGCTCGAGTCAGGCACTTTTCATAGGGCCATTGCTGGGCTTGGGCGAAAAGACCGTTCATCTTTGGTCTCAGCTATAGCGATAAGACAACTGTCTTTTTCTCATGGCAGCAAACCCCATTTTCCAAAACTTCTCAATTTGGAAGCATTCGTTGGGACCAGGTTAGCATTGTATGCTATTGTTTTTTTGTTGTTTTTATTTGTTAGTTAAAGGCGAAAGTACAAATACTGAAACTTGTGCCTTAGTTTTTTGTTCGAGACAGGAACACATATTTCAAATATTCGGGAAGAAACCATTTCTAATGCTGGATCTCCTTTCTGCTCAGGGGGGTCAAGGGTCGGACTTACCATTCTTATCTTTTTCCCTGGACGAATCGTCGCCGGGTGCCGTGGTCTATCTGGGTGGCTGAGGACAAACGACGAGGTTAGCTCACAGAAAGAGGCAAGGTCCAGGCTGTTCCAAACAGCCAGACATTCACCGGTCACTGGCTCAATAATAGACACATATGGAAACTTCTCAATGGGGTAGAACGTTTTGTACTGTTGACCTCTTATACTGTTTTCATTCACCTGAAAGATTAGGACTTAAGTCAGAGATTTAATTTTTTTTTTACAGAAGTTTAAACCGCACAGTATTTTAAGATAGTTGGGTTGGATACTTCAAGGTTCTGCTTTAACAAATTACAAATTTTCGGCAATCGTTTACCGTTGCAGATGCTAAATATTTCAAGCACATAGGATGTACCACAATTCCGAAAGAAAAAGTTCGTCCGATGAAAACCGATTATCTGAACAGCGGAACAACGAAGAAACGTGTTTTCATCGGATCTTCAATTATATTTAAGTAAATAAGTGACAAGTAACCAGACTGTCTTATATCTCAGCCTATTCTGGTTAGACTTCGGTTAGTATAGTACTCACTAGTTCGAACTTACAACAAAGCGATAATAATGATACAAGATAAACCGACAAGAGGGCGAATCGAACAACACAAACGCTAAATATTTCATTAATTAATCCCTACATTTAAAATTACTGGACGGCGTCACGTCTACGACCTCTCGAACGTCGCGTCACTACTATCTACACACACGCAGAATGCACAGGAGAAATAAGACTCAGCCGAATAGGATAGCTGATCTTCTATATTCGGCAGTCTTCGGCAGCCTAAGCATCGTAGCTGACATATCCGTTTTATGCATTGTTTGAATATATGTTTCCCAGTCTGCTTGGGCTCAAGGCTCAAGGAGTATTTAGCTGATCTTCGAGTGATAAATAATCATGGGCCATTGCCGATTAGGATGATCAACATACCTGCCAGAAAATAAAGTGCTGTTTGACAATCTCCTTCACCACTGGGTTGGACCAGACATCCCTGTTCAGTACTTGGCAGCTAAATTCATTAACGACTTGAATGTTTACTAACAGCCATCTGTTTTCAAATTCTGCAGTATCCTTAGCCTAGAAAAAGAGCAAAAGAATGAACAAAACCAAAAGAATCCCACAACTACACTTTCAAATCTGCACTAGCAGACCATATTTTCGAAAAACCCTTCCCATTCGGTGTATTTCGAAAAAGCCCAAATTCTTGCAACATGCACTGTCAAACTATTGCCATTGAGATAAAGTGAAACCGAGCAGGTATAAACCGAGATACAGACGAGTACTCCCTACCAGAAACGTGGAATGGGGTTATTACTATAACAAAGTTTAAACCTCAGGCCCTTGCGGAAAAAAAAAATCTTTCCGTCCATCGACCAAATCCAAAAGCAAAAACAGAAGCCGTGTCAAAAATGAAATCTCAGCACTAGTTTTTTTTCCAACAGTGAAAAAAAAAAAATCTCCAAACAGGACATTTATGGTCAGTAGAAAATTCAGTTATTTACTTCAGGTTCGTTTCTTCCCCAACGTTGTCCCTGACAGCCTGACGAGGACCCTTGCCAAGAATGGTCGAATATCGCTGTCAAAGCACCGTAGCTGACGTAACCATCAGATCAATCTCAAAACAAGCCACCACATCACTAAACATTACTGTTCTGCTCTGGACGACTTGAAGAAGGGCCAAAATATCCCATTGCCAAACTTCACTGTTTTATCTGTCTCGATCTGGATGATTGGTGGTTAGTTTAAAAGTTAATTTATTAAAAGTTGCATTTATGATCATGTTTTAGTATGTAGAAAGTTTTCATCTGGGACGTGTTTCGGATGCGATAAAGTTCACGTTACTCTGCCAAAAAGCTGGAAAAACCAGCACTCGGCACCCGCGTGCTCTCAGACCTTTCGCCTAAATCGGTCGAGAGTCAGAGTAACAGGGCACCCGAAAAGGTTGTCAAGTTTACCTAGTGCAAGTGACAATGTACAGCGTTTTTTACCGAGCATACTCGATCCACTACCACCCCCTCCCTCCAACACCGACTTCTTCCCCCCGCTGACAAACGTTGGATTGAGTATGCTCATGAACGAAATTCCAAAGCCGCGGAACACTTTCAACCACCCGGGGTATCCCCACCCATCGTTTTTAGCCTCTCGGTACCCCCGCCCTTTCACCAACCAGGCCTCTCCAACTGTATCGGCCTCGAAGCCACATATGACTCCGACCAGTCACGCGGGCGGCCCGTTTCTGCCGAACTTGACACAACCCCCACCCTACCCCCAGTCCTTTTTCTACCCCAATCGTCATCAAGCATGGTTTCGGCCACTTGCTCCACCAGCAATCGATTTAGCGCACTCGCTTTACCGGACGACCACGATGGGCTAGTTAGAAATCAGCAGTTCCATTTGACTCGCAGCCGGAGCCCTCTGTTAAAAGCCGCACCAAAACCAAAACAAAGGAGTATAAATCCAGTGAGTATTTTTTCCCCAAATTCCTTTATAGCAACGCTGAGAGTCTTAATCCGGAAAAAAACTGCAGAACTAGAAAGTTTGGCATGCATTACTAAAGCTTCAGTACTGGTAATAACTGAAGTCCACCATCAAAACCCTGAGCTACTCAGCATCTCGGGATATAATATGTTCATGAAGTTTCGACCAGATGACCATTGTCTAGGTAAGAAAGGTGGTGGGGTTGGTATATATACACATGCTAAAATTAATTCTCGTATTGTTGATGTCCCTTGCCTCCAGGAAACGGATGAAATCATGTGGGTTTATCTAAAACCCAAACGACTCCCGCGTAAGTTCAATGGAATTGCACTCTGTGTATTTTACTACTCGCCCGGGCAGAATGCGCAGTCCCGCTCAACTTTCTTGGAGAAACTCCAACTTAGCGCAGATTATGTCTCCGGGAAGTTTTTAGGTTGTGGAATTTTTATGATTGGTGATGGTAATGAATTACGACTAGATTATATTAATAGAGGACTAGACCTTAAACAGTTGGTAAAGTGCCCTACTACCAGGGGCGGAACCTCCCTTGATGTGATTTCGACGAATATGTCTGAGTTTTATGAAGAACCTGTTGCTGGTTCTCCCCTTGGAGGTAGTTACCACTATACATTAGAATTAAATCCTTGTAACAGCGTTAAAATAGAATACACGACGACAGAAACTACTTCCCGACCAATCACTGATAAGGGCCTCCTGAAGTTTGGCGACTGGATTTGCCAGGAGAAATGGGAAGCAGTCAACACGGCAAAAGATACGAATAGTAAAGCTAGCATCCTTCAAACTACATTACTTGAAAAATAACGCGAATGTTTTCCAGAAAAAAAAATAACGCGACACTCCTCCGACAGGCCTTATATTACGAAGGCCATTAAAGATCTAATCTCCGAAAAACTGCGTCTTTTTCGAGCTGGTCAGGATGACCAAGCAAAACGATTAAAAAACAAAATTCGTAAAATTACGAGGAATGCCGCGGCTAACCACTATACCAAAAGGAAAGAACATCTACTCAAGTCAAATCCTAGAAAATGGTATAGTGATGTAAAACAAATGATGGGAAAGTCTCAGAAAGGTGTTGACTTCAACCTTGATGAAAGTGAACTTGAAACAGCAAACAAATTAAATGCTCATTTAGCTTCTATAGTTCAGACTCTCCCTCCCCTCCCCCGGGACGAAATTCCTAATGCTACACCTGATTTTGATTTCCCAAAAATTAGTGCAGATGATGTAGTTAAAAAACTCTAAACACTTAAAGGAACAGTAAACTTGACTACGCAACTTTCGGCCATCGAATCGCCCGGGGGGGCTTGGATAAATATATAGGGTCTTATTGTCGACAGGCCCCCCCTTCTTTGTCATCTCGAACTGTCTCGAACCCCCTCCTTAGTGTTCCCAAAGCTAGCTGGCAGGCCCTTGCCCCTTATACACTGTAATTATGCACTCATGTACTGTAAAAGTTCGCCTTTTTACATGTAGACTACAGAGTAACGACCTCCCGACTAGGCGGCCGGGGTTCGAATCCTAGTCGCGGCACACAAACCTTTTGCTTTTTGCAAACCTTTTGCTCAGAAGTCGAATTCTCGGAAACTGCCAGGAAACTGCAATGGTCGTAACGAGAATTTTTCTTACTCTCAATATTGACTCAGGGTACATTCTTGACATTTTAGCTAGCTCCCCGAGTCAAGTTTGAGTCAAGTTTTCTGTTCCTTTAAGCGAACCAGTATAACACCAGTAGATATACCCAGAGAGATTATTAAAGCATTTCCGGAAAAAATAAGTGGTCCACTTTCTCAGATTTTTAATGAAATAACGGTATCTGGTGATTATCCCGCAGTTTGGAAGACTGGATATGTTACACCTATTCCGAAAAAGGATTCCCCTAATGATTTTACTGGGGTACGCCCCATAACTATGACTCCTATTTTCAGTAAAGTTTATGAGAAGTTCCTTTCATCTTGGTTGAAAGAAAACATCCTGAAACATGTTGACCCTAAGCAGTTTGGTAACCTGCCAAAAACGTCAACAGCACATTATCTAGTTGGTTTATTAGATCGGATACTAAAGAATTTGGATAACCCTAATACTTGGATAAATTTAATAGCTATAGATCTAAAGAAAGCTTTTGACCTAATTAACCATAGCAAGCTCATTGACAAACTTTTAATTAAATTCAAAATTCAACCATTCCTAGTTCGACTGGTTGGTCAGTTTCTGTCTAATCGAACACAAAATACCAAGTATAAAACAGTTTTCTCTGATAGTTTGCCAATTTTTTGTGGGGTTCCGCAGGGTACCCTGTTGGGACCGCTCCTTTTTTTAGTTATGGTCAACGAGCTTGCTCTGTCTTTCACAGATAGATGGAAATACGTGGATGATCTGTCGCTCCTGGAAGTTTGCCGAAAGAACATAAAGAGCAGTGCAAAAGTCATCATTGAAGACATCTGTGAAGAGGCTGTTGTGGATGACATGGTAGTCAACATGGACAAATCTGTCGTCCTAACCATAAATTTTTTAAAAACCAAACCACAGTTTTTCCCATCTCTTCCCAAGCCCCAGCAGGTCGATGATATCAAGCTACTTGGAATACATATCACTCATAATCTGCAATGGAATAAGCAAGTAGATAGCATGCTCAAAAAAGGTAATATGGCAATCCGGTCACTTAAAGTCCTGGCCCGTTACGGAGTACCCACTGACCATCTGTTGGTAATTTTTTTGACTTTTGTTCGTCCGACCCTCGAATACTGTTGCCAGGTTTGGCATTTCGGGTTGACCAGTGACCAGTCGGATCTACTTGAACGGGTGCAGTATAGAGCCCTCCTTGTGGCCTCGAAATCCCCCAAAGTCCCATATCTCGAATTGTTGAAACAATTTAATATAGAGTTGTTAGCACATCGCCGAAAAAAGTTATGTTTCAGTTTCGGTCTAAAAACGTTGGAGAGCCCTGGTCTACGAGAAATTCTTCCCCCTGAATATCAACCTATTAGGCCGAGACCGGCACGAGCTGCTGCCCAGCCTGTTCCAAAGTTGCAGCCAGTACACTGTTCCCATGACCGATATAAAAAGAGTTTTGTTCCGTCGTTCACCGATCTTTTTAACGGGCATTCCGAAACACCTCCATAAATTAATTGTATTTCTGTGTGTGTTGTTATTGAATTGTAGATATCGTAATTGTTGATACTATTTAGTTTTTAATTTGTTTGTTAATTTGACAAAGTTATGATTTTTTAATTATAGATGCTTGATTAGTTGACATGTTACGTATGATGAAAGGTTTTACTTAGAGTTTTCCTGTGAGACATATGTACATTGACCAAATGAATTTTAGTTATTAATTATAATTATATTAATTAATTATAGTTGACATCAGTGTTGGAACAAGTACTTCAAATTTGTACTTAAGTATTAAGTATCAAGTACTTCTCAATTTTGTACTTAAGTATCAAGTATTAAGTACCTGACAACAAATGTACTTAAGTAGTACTTGAGTTCACTCATACAATATAATAAAGAATAACTTCGTTTACGTCATTTAGCAGTCAGATAACAAATCTGGAAGTTTGAATAAAGAATTGAATACTATAAACTACACTGCTGGCTTATCTTCTGGTGTAGGTAGTGGACATTTGCTTTAAGCACTGCATTCCCTGGTAATTTCTTGTACCCCCCCCCCCCAAACTCCACCCAACGAGACCAAATCCAGCAATGGATCCATCCAGGGTATATTATGGCCTTCATACCTTTTAAGTTTCATTCCGATTGCTCGACTCGTTTGACCCTTGGACGTACCACCGGTTAATTTCTGGGACCCTGCTCCAAGTCCTCCTCCCACCGTAACCGAAAACGCTTAATGTGCTTCCTTCGACCCCCATCGCCGCATCCGAATCCGTTTTGGAAACATGAATTGGTCATCTCGGGTACCTTCTCTTGCCACGAATCTGAGCATTTTAGAATCCGAGTATTCCCCTGAAATTTCCGTAACCATCCTTCAACCCCTCCCCCGAGCTCGGATCCTGTCGGGACCTTAAAATGGATCATCTAGGGCATGTGACTATATACCTTCCAAGGATTAACTCAATCGCTCCACTCTTTTGTTCCCTAGCTAAGGCTTGCCACACATTTTCCAAGCCCCCTTGCAACTCCCCCCACCGTGGCAGAACCCTGTTCGGACACATAATTAGGGCATTTAGGGCATCTGCTCCTACCACCCATCAAGTTTCGCTCGAATAAGATCACCTGTTAGCAAATTGCGCATGCCACAAGATCCCGGATTCCCCTCCCCTCTCCCACCGATGGTCGGATCCGGGAAAGGAGGGTTTCCTACAGCGTTATGTCTTTAGAGGCGTGCCAAGTTTCATCGTCCTAGCTTTTTTGGAAATGCCAGAACTATCAGTCCCAAGCGTAGTAAAGAGCGAAAGACATTGCGCTATTATGGAACATTTGACATTTCTTTTAGATCAAACGGCAACCTATCAGATGTCATGTTTATCTTCAGTTTGAATTTTTCAATTTCTTAACTAAATTCCCTTTTTTGTTGAAAAATCCTTTTTCGCGATCTAAAAGAATGTGATCTAAGCAAAATGTACTTGCAATAGTACTTGAACATTTATTGGTACTTGAGGGCTTCAAGTACTTGGTTATTTTACTTAAGTATTAAGTACTCAAGGAAAGTTGTACTTAAGTAAAACCCAAGTACATCGATTTTTGTACTTAAGTAGTACTTGAAGTACAAGTACCTGAAGTACTTCCCAACACTGGTTGACATGTTACGTATGATGAAAGGTTTTACTTAGAGTTTTTCTGTGAGACATATATACAATGACCAAATGAATTTTAGTTATTAATTGAACTTGTTATTAATTGTTAAGTTATGTGACGAGAATAGGCTATACATGACGAAAAAAATCAATGTTCGGCCTCGTCCGTGAGGGAATTTTTTGAAAATAAATTGAATTGAGAAAAATTGAGAAATAATATTAGACAAGCATAAAAGCATAAAAGATTGCCCGTTGGCTATATTTCACTCTGGTTCTGTTTGTCTTTCTTCAGATTGGCACTAAAACTAAGAACTTCAGTCAAGTATTCCTCCAACGCAGAGGACATTTGACTGCGTTAAACAAATAAGTTAGATGATATTTATTTCAGCGATATTTCGGCCCTTCTTCCTTTGAGAGTAGCCTGAAAGGCGTATAACGTAAGCGTCAATTAGATTGATTCGTAAACTTCCGGTTTGACCGGATTTCAACCAGACTATCCATCTTAGGCGATAACGGACAGCATTTCCAATCCACCGCAATTCTAGAATAATTTTATGATTAACTGGAAAACGAGAACACAAATTTCCTTTTACAGGAATAGTGGATATTATCTGTTTGTCCGTTACCAACAAAAATAAGCGTTCCTCCGTCTGTATCCGAAAAACCTAACATCAGCCAGAGATGGGCGAATCCGATCATGAACGGATTTGAATCCGTACAAATCCGATTCCGAATCCATTATTTTATGCCGAGGACTCGAATCCAGATTCGAATCCGATCTTCACAAAAGTCAAATCATATTCATAGGTTACAGTTTAAAAATCAGATGTGACAAAAAGCACTATGATATCTGATATCGGCTCGCCTGTCTACGGTTTTACAGAGCTTTGGTATAAAAAAAATGATTGCTTACGTACGCTCTGGAATGAACCCCTATACATTATATCGAACGGGGGGCGGAAGAGCTCCTCAAGGGTTTTCCTTTTGCTTACGGATACACCCGGTATGCCCACAACAATTCCATTCCGCTTGACATCCTCCTCCTGTAATCCTGAAAATGATACAATAACCGTTGTTGAAACATGACTAAAATCATATAATCTTATGGTAGATTTTTAACTGACAACTGCTGTACCCGGAGTGAGATGTTTAGTCCTAACGCTTTTAAACGGCGTGAGATGTTTGATGAAACCTGGTACATGGACTCGTGCCGAAATGAGTGGCTTCGAGTTCTTACACGGGCTGGTACCTCAATATCTAGAAATGTGAAGAGGGGCTTAAATTGTTGACGGAAAAGTTGCCGGAAAACCGTCAAAAGCAATTTTCCGACATCATGACGACAAACAAAAAAGTCAGCAGACACTTTTTTGGCTGTTTTTGGATCTTCCTAGCAATGCCAGTTATGCATAACATTTTACGCATAACGTTTCCAAACACAACAGATAACATCCCAAGTGATGTCCGCTACGCGGGTTCCGGCTAAAACCCCCCCGGACAAACCTCCCCCGCCCAAACCCCCACGGCTAAACCCCCCCCCCGTTACCAAACCCTCCCCGACCAAAACCCCCCCGGTACCAAACCCCCCCCCCGATACCAAAACCCCCCGGTACCACCCCCCCCCCCCCCGCATAAAAAAAAGACCGGTATGCAAGAGTAGAGTTAACTGGTAGGTAGAGAGTATGAGTGGAATAAACTTCTTTCGCAAACTCGATCTACAATAATGTCTGAACTACAGTGGGTATCAGAACAATGATAAACAAAGGGAGTGTAAGGCGAAGGTGAAGGTTGATGGTGACAGACTAATTACTGAAGTAACCAAACACGCGCATTCAACTGAAGCTGGAGTCAGTAATGTGAATGATCAAATCAAAGCCAGTTCCACTCAGTGTAACGATCCCCCCAACAAATCCTTTCCCAATGCCTCCCCCTTCTCGGCGAGGAAGCTGCAGTTAGGATGCCACCCACTGGTGCAATGTGAAGCTCCCCTTGTCTGACTGCTCTTTAGTTATTGTCATACCAGAAACTCGAAGATGAGCAGTAAGTGGAGGGATACCTATGACACCGCAAAAGTTCTCCTGCTTTCCGTATGTGAGCAGGATAACTCTCGAAGGGAATGAGATATTTTGATGAGACTTGATGGGAGGATCCTTTGGGTCAAGGGAAAGGTTGAGCTCGTTTTGTTATAGCACTTTCAAGATAGTCCCAGAAATGTTCTACCAGCTCTTCACCTTACTCGTGCTTGTCACATGGTTGTTCGTTTTGTTGCCCAGTAAATCCCAGTCTAAATATGTGTGGGTGTCTAAGGATTCGAGGGGGGGGGGGGTCACCGGGGGGTAGGGTTTGGTACCGGCGGGGTTTTCTATTCTTCTCTCACTCTCTACCTACCAGTTACTCTACTCTTACATACCCATCTTTTTTGATGCGGGGGGGGGGGGGGGGGGTTGGTACCGGGGGGTTTGGTCGGGAGGGTTTGGTAACGGGGGGGTTTTAGCCGGGGGGGGGTTTGGCGGGGGGGGGGGTTGTCCGGGGGGGGTTCGCCGGGGGGGGGTTCTCGCCTAGACCCCCGTTACGCACTGTCTGTTGAAACCGCGCATCCTTGTGTTGTGTGTTATGAAACTTCTGACAGTGTGGTTATAGGCTACATCTAAACGGTAAGGTAAAGGTATCAGCACTAGCCTTGACAGGCAAAGCTGGCGGTGCTGACCGCCGATTCTCGTCCCTCAGCCAGGAAGTGCAATGGGGGGTTGGGGGCTAGCCATCCTGTGCTTTCGCACACCCCTCCTGTCACCTTCCCCGGATTTCTCCAGGTACCCATTATGAAGCTGGGTGGACTTTGGCTTGTCTTACAGGGTTACGCCACTAACCCCCGCTCGAAACCAAACAGTAGGCACAACCGAGACTCGAACAAGGGACCCTTCCCTTGCGAGTTCGGCGCGCTAACCATTCGGCCACGGACGGACTACATCTAGCTAATCTAGCGGGACGAACAACTAAACAAAGTCACGGTTAGAACTAAAGGATTTCTCGTTTCCGCTGGATGCAGGCTAATCCGGCGGAAATATCGACTTGGTCAAAAACAAAGCTGGAAGATGAACTATAAAGGGGTCCCAACGAGCCTTACCGAATTTCCGGTTTCCCCATTTACGGCCAAATATCAGTTCGGAAAACCAAATAAAACTTTTAATCCAGCTTGTCTTGTCCTTCACCCAACTACTGATAATCTCGCTTGAGACAAAACTTTTAGTTCTCATAAATTCTGGGGCGAATTACTTGTCCAGCGAGAAAAATGAAGTTCAAACTGCTGTAGAACCTAACCCCAGAACCTAAGTCTACAGTCCCATTAGCTAAAAAAAAAAAATGCAGGCAATTAGCTCGTAACCTCCCCACCCCTAAATAGTGGGATACGGGACCCACCTTCAAAGCTGTGCTGTACTTAGGCCCAAAGAACACTCACACTAAGTTACTCGATAGTTATCGGTCTCATTCTTACAAATTAATTCACCGTATAAAGAGGCAGTCGGGTGCAACAGATTAACTTCGGAAAATGGCTACTTTAACCCTTCAGTTGACCTTTAAGGAGGGAGGGACTTACTTGTTTCTTCTTGGAAGTCCCTGAACGAGTCGAACACAGAAGCTGCTCCTCTTTTTCTTGCCTTTCCCTTAAAGTCGAAGGTAACATTCTCATGTTCAACCAATGTCTCTTGCTTATGTGGAATCGGGGCTCTGACCTCATCTTCCTGCCTTGATACGGAAGGTCCTGGAAAACAGAAATTATGAATTAAATCACAACTCTTACTAGAAATGATCTTTCCACGATGGCTCAGGAATATAATTTTTCGAAAATACCGTTATTTTCCACGTAAAATTAGCGGTTTTCTTGTTAGCGCTAGTCAACTCTATCCATACTTACTTCTTTCCGACGCGGCGGCTGGATGCAAAATATTTGAAAACTGAACGCGCCGGGGTTAAAAAGTGGGAAAACAAAAGAAATCCAAACCACAGATAGACCCGATGGCCTACCGTGTCTTCCAAAACAGAAAACAAAAACACTTTCTCCTGAAACACTCCTTATATATGAAAGAGTTGTCGGCGGACCTTGAACTTTCTGAGAAGTTTACGTTGCGTGGCTGGCAACACTCGCCTAAACCGCTATTAAGTCGCAGTGTTAAACAATGGCGAAAGGCGGGGGTTTCAGAAGCTTTTAGTTCCATTAGGCAACTAGGGAAAATATAAAAGGAAGAATAAGCAAGAAGGTTCCTTTAAAAAAGTAGACAGGCCCCGCCATGAGTGAAGACAGGAGTGGCAAAGGTCTGTTTCCTGGTAGTGTTCGTGATTTCTTTCTGTTTTGTTTTCTGTTTTTTTTTTATTATTTATACTCCATCACTTCTTCTTTTTTGTATGACGTTTAAAAATTAACATTCCATTACATGAACAGAATCCGGTAGGTTTTTTTGACAATTTTTCAATATAATTATAATGTGAGCTTAAGGGGAAGGTGACAGGAAGGGTGTGCGAAAGCACAGGATGGCTGGCCCCCAACCACCAATTGCACTTCCTGGCTGAGGGCCGAGAATCGGAGATCAGCACCGCCAGCTAGGCCTGTCAAGGCTAGTTCTGATACCTTTACCTTTAATTTAAGCTACCTGAGCCACAACTTCTAGAAAATCGTCATTTTATGTTCTGAGGAAGTATAGTAAAGAATCTGCTTTGCCCATTTACACTCAGCCACGCGGGCCGAAATAGATGTCATGAACGACTGAATGAACACGGGTATGCCCCAGCCTATATCATCAACCAGTTCTACAATTTTAACCCCTTCTAGCAGCGACAATAATGAATGAGCCCTCTTGTTTTGTCAATTGTTCGAAACAGACGAATATAGCACAGCCTGTTGGTTTTGAGCGAACATGAAAATTTAAACTCTAACCTGATGCTTTTTCTTTCGCTATAATTACGAAGTATGTGGATAAATATCATCTGAAGCGGCATAATTTGTATTATACTGCTAAACCGGAAAAGGTCTTGTTCAGTTTTGTTTTGCTTACAACCCATTTTAGGACACGCTGAACATTAGGTTTGTCGTCAAGTACATTAATTAGAACCCTCAACAGAAAAACAGTCCATACGCAAAGCCCGTAGCCTAGGTCAATAAATTATATACAATCGGTTATCACAACAGACCTGTCAAAACATCTTTACTTCTTTGGTATTATTCCCAAGTCTCCCTCCTGATTTCTCTTCTGTGAGTGTTATGCCGACTGAGAGTGTGAGACTTAGGTTGCGTTCCAGAAACTTGTCTATTGTTAACAATCGTCAACTTTAATTCGGGGCGGAGCTAATTGTAGCTTTAACGATCGTTAACTTTTCCCAATTCTACAATTGTTAACTTTTCCCAACTACGCTCACCGACCATCGTTACAAAATAGTTAAAGGACCCCTCTTGCTTATTCTGCTTTTTATAATATATCTAGCTCCCATACAAAATTATAAGCTTCAAAAATCCCCACCTTTCTCCATTGTTTCGTTTTGTGCCTACGAAATTTAAGCGCTTTTTTGGCCTTGCCGAGTTTTGCCCGTCACACAACGAAACGTTTGCCTCGATCATCAACATCTGCTGACAACTCTTTCACACATAAGGATCTGAGAAGCCTTTGTTTATTACTTCTTTTATTTGCTTAGTTTTCACACTTTTAACCACGGCGCGATCAGTTTTCAAATGTTTTGCGCCCAGCCGCCGCGTCGGAGAGCAGGAATGCTGGACATAGTCGACAGGCGCTAACAAGAAAATCGCTAATTTCAGATGGAAAGTAATGGTATTTTCGGAAATGTCTTTTTCTGATCCATTTCATAGGGAAAAGATGATTTCTAGTAAGAGTTGTGCTTTAACAATCGATAAGCTCTGGAACGGAAATCGTAGATGGGCGGAGCTTCAATTCCTAAACCAGAAAACCTGGCTTAGAAATTGCAGAACACTTAGCTTGAGTGTGATCCAAGAGGCAAAGCTGCTCAAGGAGCTATGGATTTCCGAGATGGTTCTGATAAGCTTTTAATTCCTCAATGTAGACAAATAAACTCCACTGTAGCACAAAAATAACAAATATGATGATGATGATGATGATAATTTTATTACCCATTCGAAAAACGGTACAAGACCACAAATGGAGTAGATAATTAAATAAAGAAAAAAGACTAGACACTACAAAACATTAAAAATGAACAGAAACTGAGATACTACATATATACATACATATACGCGCTTAGGGACGAATCACAATGGCAAGGCTATTGGACTCTACTGACTTTAAAAATTCAGTCCGACGCTTATAAAGAGCTGCAATAGGGTCGGCAATACCGAAACGGTGTGACACCGACGAATTCTTTGTCCTAATTTGGAGATACTAATTTGGAGGCATTTGTAGGGGCTAGCCAGATTTATGTTGTATGGTAGTGATGTTCTTATGTTATTTGTTTGTTACTTTATGGTGAAAGCTAAATTAAAATACAAAATATAATGGCTACATACCTTCACCGAGCATTTCATGCCCCCCTTCCAGGAACATGTTGATGGCCATCTCCAGATTACTTGAGCAAACGTCCAGAATATTCTTTGCAACAGCCTCATCAGCGCCTGTAAAGACAAGACGTTGGAACACATTCCTGGTTTCTACATCACAAATCGCAAATCATCACACTGCTTCGTTATCAAAACATAACACAAAAATCATTTGTCAAATTGGCTCTTAAAAGCAGTATATTGACATTTCAACCCAACTGCTAAAAAAACAACAATAGCTACGAGCTCATATGGACTTGTTACGAGTAGGTGGTGCAAGAAAGTAGATAACAAAATACCACCTTCAAGCCCCCTAGGTTCGACCTAGAAATAGGATATCTAGTTTCATTCGAGTATGAGCATTTCCGGCATCGCTTCGGATCATCCTAGGGCAAATGACTTTCCTACCTTCCAAGTTTAGATCCACTCGTTTGATCCCTACACGTCGTCACGTACCACACCATTTCCGGTACACCCCCTCTACCCCCCCCCCTACTGCAGCCGAATCCTGTTCGGACACACAAATAGATTATCTAAAGGATCTTCTCTTACCACTTACCACCTATTAAGTTTCGCTCAAATCTGAGCATTTTTTGGTATCCCCCCCCATCGTGGTCGGATCCGGTCCGGACCCTAAAATATGTCATCTAGATTCTAGGGCATATGACATCTCTACTTTACAAATTTCATTCAAATCGCTCCACTCGCTTGACCCCTATACGAGCCACAACATTTCCGGGACTCCCCTTCCAACTCCCCTCACTGTGGCTGAATACGACTCGGAAAAACAAATGTCGCTTCTCTGACATCTCCTCTTCCCTTCCATCAGGGACCCATAAATTTCCTGTAATGCCTCGCCATTCAGGGGGCTTGTCAATAAGAGATTTATGATGCTATGTTGACCGAACGGAAGATAGTTTGAGAAATACTCACGGTCCAATCACGTCCAAGGCCAGATAGACAAAATTTGGGATTGGCTGCTGGCGCCTTGAGGGAGGAGTCTCTTTGGCGCGTACGTCCAAAGAGGCAAACAAGAATGCCGATTCGACCCAAGTGGGATTTTTGGAAAGTAGGCAAGGATCGGACAACATAGCAACATAGAAGCATAGTAAATGACAAGCCCCCTGTAAAGGAAATTTATGGGTCCCTGCTTCCATCAAGTCTGACTCGAATCGGAGCATATTTGCAAATTTCCAGTCCCCGCTTCCTCCACATCCTACCGTGGCCGGATCCGATCCAGACGCCAAATAAAAAATCTAGGCGGCATAGACTCGGTACTGTCCAACTTGCATCCCATTCGGCCCATTCGTTCGGTTTTTGTGCATGTCACAAAGTTTTCGGACCGTTGCAAGTTGCAGGAACGGAATTTTTGTTAGGGCATTGTGTCCTTACGTTTATTTGGTCGGGTCACTAATATGCCTGCCAAGTCTCATCGTCCTCAGAAAATCTGGAAGTATCCTAACTCGTAATCACCGGAATTCCGGGAAACCCCCTCCAACTCCCCCCAAGAGCCCCGAAATGATCAGATTCTGTCAAGAACGTATCTATGGCTTATGCTTGTTCTTCCCACCAAGTTCCATCCCGTTCCCTCGACTCGTAAACGTTTCACAAGATTTCCGGTGCTCCCTCCAAATCCACCCACAAGTATCGGATCCGGCCCGAACTTGAAATAAAACATCTGGGACGATAGCTCATTCCACTTACCAAGTTTCATTCAAATCCGATCACCTGTTCAAAAGTTACACATGCCACTATATTCCACATTCCCCATCCCTCCTCTCCCCCCACGATGGTCGGATTGGAGAAACGATTATTCGCAAGTCAGTTTGTTCGGGTCCCTGGTGTGCCTGCTAAGTTTCTCCTTTCCTCCAAAATTCAGCTGAAGTATCTCTTTTTCCCCTGTCAAATATGTAGTACCAAATAAATGAATGAATGGTAAGAGATACAGACTAAATACAGGGTAGCCACTAAAAAAAAAAAAAATTAAACCTGAGCTTTTGAAGATCAGAATGTGATTCTCCTATCTTTTAGCTCTGATTTGAGGCCAAAATCACCTCTCTATCTATTATTATTATTGCGTGGGGTAGGCCAGACAAGCTAGTCGAAACTCAGGCCACAAATGGCCCATTGCCTCATTCCCCCAAAAAATACATCTGATAGCACACCATCACTCTATAATACAATTGATTAAAATCACTCTATACGAATACTGATGACAACATCACTCAATCTACCGCTCTGTGTCGCGTTCTTACCTTGAAATCTGTCTAACCTTCCTGTCAGCTGAATGTACCTGGACAGTTCTCTTAATCTGGCTTTCCTCACTATCTCATGGACGTCGACCTTCAGGGAGTGGAATGCTTCCAGCCGTTGCCTTGTCCAGGCTGGGCACTCTTGAACAAAATGTGTGTTTGTCTCTTCGTCTAATCTACAGTGGGTACATATTGGAGACTCAACTTTTCCTGTGTTTGAATTATGTTTTCCAAGGTTACCTATTCCAGTGACAACCTGGATGATTCCCCAGACTTCATCTTTTTTCATGGCGATTAATTTTCTTGTCAAAGCCTCATTGCGCGTGGGTATTAGACTGGGCATTTAGACGGTGATTCGACAATCCATGTGGTTTTCCCACGTCCTGTTTATCTGTTTATTCACCCATTCCCGGATTTCAGTTTTCCATCTGCTTTCCGAGACAGGAATGAAAGGCTCAGGTCCAAACGTGATTCTTTTGGTAGCTTCCTTTGCTAGCGCATCTGCTTCCTCGTTTCCTGGGATACCGCAGTGTCCCGGGACCCACACCAAAGTGATTTGATTTCCTTTGTTTGCAACTGCATTTATCTTGTTGAAGCATTCCATTTCCAATGGCTGTTTGCTTTTCGGGGTTTCAAGTGCTTTTAAACAAGCTTGATTAATAACCAATAGACTTATTGCTGCCACTGGCTGCTGACTTTTCCTCCTTGGTATCAATAAATTTTTGTAGACAAGTTCAGTTGCTTTTTTTTACATCTAAATTTACATTGAATATTAAGAAATAATACAAAATAGCTAGGACATCTTACTGTCGGCCTTATAAAATACACAACTTGTTCTGAATGCATTGGTATTTTTTTAATATTTTTTGAAGATGTTTTAGATAGATACAACTGAAAAACAGATAAGGGAAATTCACAGCAATTCATGCTTACATTACAGAAAATCAACAGACTCGCTGCACTGCTGATGGCGTTTTTATGGCTACCCTACTAAATAGAAGTCCTTCTTCAAAACACCCAATTCGGTAACAAATCAGAAATCCGATTTATCACCGAACTATGAAATAGAAGACTAGATGCAACGCCCATGGATGGGAGAACCCCTGAAGAACCCTGCATGCTTACTGCACTGTGCCAACCTGGTGCCTATGCCACACCATGCTGGTGCCAGCACTGTTCCCCAAAACTGAGCCAACTTGGCCCTTGGGATTTGTATGTCACGACTGCCACAACATAGTTTTTGCTGTGGTTTTTTCAGAATAAATGAGTGAAAGCAAAAAACATGTATTCACAAACTTACAGCCAGTTACAGCAATGAACTGGGCTATCAGCTCAGATGAATTGTCCTCAGCAGCCATAATAATAATGTCGTTTCACAAACACCAATCTATCCACCAATGCCTAATTCACTAGGTAGGACAGCACAAACATTATTCAGCCAACACAAGACTTTGGCAACTCTTGTTCTTTTAAATACAGTAGCCTAGTAAAATACAAAGGATTGACAACAAAAGATTTGGCTAAAAGTGAATACTGCTGTGTTTTGTTTCATTTTGTGTTGCTCTGGTCCCACGGTCCCATTCCCGCTGAGGTCCTTACCTGTCCGTTCTTTCCCAGAGTTCTTTCAACAAGAGGAAGAAAGAAGAAGAAAACAAACAATTTCGGGAATACACTTTAGGCGTATTCTCGCCGTTCCCCGAGGACTCCTCGGGGAATCGAAGGGAACGGCGAGAATACAGGCCAAGGGACTCACCCCACGCGGACTCCGCGTACAGAAAACAGCGAGAACACGGTGAATGTTTCCAAAACGGATTGACAAAATTAGTCTGGATCTCCTTTACTTTTGGTTTTGTTTATTCTGATTATTTTTAATTAATTTTACATTGCACCAACACCAACAAAAACTGATTTCCCTCCGAATCTGAAAGGGAGTCCTTTTTGATGATGGTGATCATAATCGGAGCATTCCCCATCCGTGGGGACTCGCGAGAATACGGGGAGTGAGTCCCCGGGACAAACAAAAACGCAGGGACTCCTCAAGTGGAGTCCTCGGGGAACGGCGAGAATATGCCTTTTATGACTATCTCTCCTTGCCGCTGCGAAATCTCCGTCCTCTTCGGGTATCTAGCGGAAGAAAGGCAGATGTGGTGTCACAGCTGTTCCCAAAGATCGTCGTGATTGCTTGACACAGGACGTTAGTCGTTGAGTTTGAGTCGTTACTGACGCTTACTCCTTCTTCCTGAGGATCACTGGCGTGTTTTGGACTAAGTCATATAGAGCAGTGGTTCCCAACCTTTTCCGTACCGCGTACCCCTAATCCAAGGTTCGAAAAGGTTGCGTACCCCCTTTTTCAAAACGCGAAAAAGACGATAATTATTATCATAAATGACAAGTCATTCACATGCAGAAATTAATACAAATTTGATGAGACACTTGAAGTTTTGGAATCAAAATTATTTCGTTGACTTTCACTAGGGCTTGTAGTCAGAGGCTTTATGTCCACTTTTGCCCCTTCGTAAGAGGCGTCACACACGGATTGGCAACACCCCTCGCCCAAAGTGGTCGGCCAAACGGTTATAAAGAAACGAGTCGGCGCGAAGCGCCGCAATTTTTCGTAAAAACAGTTATTTTTTTGAAAAACAGTTGGTAAAAATTACCTGCCAGTCGGTAAAAACACCTTGCCCCTCAAAACGTTTTAGCTTGTGATGCCTCTGCTGGTAATATTAGGCTTTCGGCAATCAAAAGTGAGTAAGGCGATATTTTGAATCTACGGATTAAACCGATTTTGGTCCCTTCGCGTACCCCTTGCAAGGGTCTCGCGTACCCCTTTGGGTACGCGCACCACCGGTTGGGAACCACTGATATAGAGTATTAAGCCTAGATGTGAAATACGGTGAAATACTATTGAAATGCTTTTAGTAAGGAACATCGAGAAGGACATATATTATAACTAAGCAAACCAAATACGAACTAGATGTACGTTGCCTCGGTAACGCGATGGGTTCGGCTATACTGTGGAGCGATGCAACACTTTGGTCTCTTCGCTAACTTTCAACACTGAAACCGTCAACCCCTTCAAACTTTTTATTATGGTATATTCTAAGAACAATAAAAAATACAACACCTCGAAAATGGATTTCTTGTACAGAAAAACTGATGGCACCTGGATGGCACAAAGCTTTGATCAGCTCGTCAGGCAGCTCAGTACTGAAAAGATATTCATACCTCTTTAGTTCAAAAGTTCGAGTTGCAAGGTAAGTCAAGTTTCGAATAATCTTTATTCTTTCAGAGTTTAGCAGGACTGCATGATATCATTTCTCAGTCTCATCCACAAGCGCGGAAAAGGAATGATGAACTCAACAAGCCCTTCATAAAATCCAATGACGAATTTCCGCCAGATGCGCTGGAGAAACAACAATAATCACACGTTGGATCTTGGTATAGGTTATCTGAACGGGGAATAAGCAATTAGGCTTTCGGTTCATACCAAGTCTCGCATGGGGCCCGTGGAAAGTCTGCCGGCAGTCAGCACTGAAGTTGAAAGTCAGAATTAACAAACTTGACGACGTTCGACGAAACGGTAGAACCACACACAGAGGGCAGAGGCATTTTAAACGGCCAGGCGTAGGAGGCAGGGGCGTCACTAGCTTTTTACCTTTGGGGGGGGGGACGTCCAGTTTGTGCCGACGGACTGAAGAATGTGCCGACAAAAAAAAATCGTAAATTAAATTTACATATTCGGGTTTTCATTGCAGCTTTCGCTTTGAAGCTTCCAACGACTGTAGCCGGAACAGGTTAAATTAATCTCCGCAGGCGAAGTTTTTTAAATCTGCCTTTTTTCTGGAAAAATTTAGCTTACAAATTCTAGCTTTTAAGTTGTTTCAAACCCCAAGATTTCAATCCTAAAACGCCAACTAAATGAAACACAGTTCTTCCAAAAAAAGAATACTACAAACTGCGCCGCTGCGCCGCCGCCTTTTCTTTTCACCTTTCGCTAATCGCTACAAGCAAAGCTTTCCAACGACTGAACCCATAACAAGTTAAATGAAGCGCCGAAGGCTAAATTTTTTCATGGTTGCCCTCAGCCCTCTATAGAGAGATTTCACCCTACCCGAAGAAAACGGATATTTCTACACCGTCATCGGCGGGAGAATAACAAAGAAAATTAACATTACGAGGTATAGGACTTTCAACTTTGAGACTAAATTACCGGCCTTGTATAGCTGCTGTGAGTCAGAGAGCTGTTGTAATTGTTATCTGGCTTCGTCTTGTTGGAATAGTACAACTTTTGCAAATTAATGTTCTTTTTTATGAGAGTTTGAAGGCTTCAAAGTTTGTCAACAAAGACGAAGCTCAACAAAGGCTCGCATCCTATTGGTCGGTTGTGACGCGCATTTCAAGGAGCGCGTCACAACCGACCAATAGGATGCGACTTCCTCTTTGCTTACACACTTTGAAGCCTTCAAACTCTCATAAAAAAGAACATTAATTTGCAAAAGTTGTATTATTCCAACAAGAAGAAGCCAGATAACAATTACAACAACTCTCTGACTCACAGCAGCTATCCAAGGCCGGTAATTTAGTCTCAAAGTCGAAAGTCCTATGCTTCCTAATGTTAAATTTTTTTGTTATTCTCCCGTCCGTTTTCTTCAGGCAGGGTGCATTCTCTCTATCCCCAGGTGGCTGGACCAACTCTCTGATATTGTCGACGACAAGCCGCGACAAATTACGCATTTCATTAGCGATCAGGGCAAAATTTTTAAAATTATTTTACGGACTTGGTTCAAAATTGTCAGAAGATGCCGTTTATGAGAGGAGTAGCACCCATCAGAAGAACGCTGAAATATTTAGAGAAAGCAGATCTCGTTTTAAAGGATTCAGTTCACATTGTTTCAGTAAACTACAATACCTTTGGAGATAACCATGTTGGACTAAAGTAAGGTTGTTATTTAATTTGTTGATATTCTGGTTAACTGAACTTGTCCTAACAGTGGATAATAGAAAGGTTTGGAGAGATATGCCAAGTTTCAGGGACTGTGTGAGAATACTCCTTGCGCAGAAGTCTTACATTCGAGGTTAAAAAAGTTGCCTAACCCAGTCTGGACCACTCTTGTAATCTCCCGATTGTGCCGTTTCGCCTGACCTGGCCGTCTGGTAGTCTCCTGAACTTGCCGTTTTGCTCGTTACAGTCAAAACTCTTATCTCTGCCTTTTCCACTGATCCGGCTATCCTGGCCGTCTGGTAGTCTCCTGAACTTGCCGTTTCGCTCGTTACAGTCAAAACTCTTATCTCTGCCTTTTCCACCGATCCGGCTATCCACAGATCGCCTGAGAGTGCCGTTCCGCCTTGATTGGCGGTTCAGCGATCTCCTAGATCGGCATAATCTCCTTACGGTACCGTTCAGCTCTGATGATGGCATTGAGCTGTGTCATCTATGGGTCGTTTTACTCTGTCGAGGCTGCTGTGCTAATTGGCGTCAGGTGCCAGCGCAATAGATCTAGCAAGGGGATAACAACTTCTTTTTGTTCTGGGTGTACGTCTGCAAATTTCGATCGCTGTTATTACGCAAGGAAGAAAAATGATTTAACGCGGAAAGGAAAAGCTGTTTAGTGAATTCGAAACAGTGGCTTTTTATTGTGGATGTATCATTAAAAGTTTATTATTATTTAAAAGTTTAATCTGGGGGATGACAGTTGCCAGAATATTTTTTTGGTCAGTTCATTTGTTACTTGCTTAAAGTTACTGAAAGTTGTTCAGCACCATCCGGCAGTTGGCATGCCTGTTCTGTGCCCTCTGCTTGTTTGATGAATTTGTAGTTGGTTGATGTTGTAAGGTAAAACATTGAAATTCGAACACATCGGAACTCGGACACGTTGACCGAACATTTCAAATCGGACGTTTTCTTTCATCTCTCACGGCGAAGTGTTAGCACTTGCAGGCAAAACGGAATAGCCATTAGTTGTGAGAACCAAAAACTCGACCGCCGCTGTTTTATGGCAACGCTGACAGTTCGTCATGGGAAAATTTGACTAAAAGGTTTGCCAAATTTTACTTTTTAATTGTTTTGAAGTGGTTCCGTAAAGCAAAAAATTGCCGGGAAAAGGTCAGTGCTTCTGTTGAAGGTGGCTAACGTAGCTAAGTTGCTAGAATTGGTAAATGTTGCACTGATTGCGATATATCGTGTCATTAGTTTTGTTCGAATAGTTATTCGATAAATATTTATTCGGACACCGTATTTGACAACGTAAAGCTATTCGGACAGTTGTATTTTGTCCGTTCGCAACTAAAAGCATAACGAACAAGTGTATGTCCATAATGTCCGATAGCTGTTCGAGATGGTTACTCCCTGTTCGAACACAAAAGCAGAGGGGCATCCCTTCCACGCCAAAAAGCTTTTATTCACGTGGAAATAAAAACCCCGGGAGAGGCCCAGAAAACGTCCGACATTCTGCTCTTTCAACAAACCTAATTCCCGAAACGATACCGGCAACGCTGTCCTCACGATCGTCGAAGAAGAAAAAGAACGTAAATATGTGTCCGAATTTCAATGTTTTACCTTAGCTATTTTGACCAACCAGCCATTGTGTTGAATTTGTTGTTGTTTTCTTCCCAGAACTTATGAACTCTGTTTCTGAAGCTGCTTATATTTGGTGCCTGGATGGCATGCTCAGGCAGGTTATTCCAAATGTCGACTGCTTGCGTTGAGAAAAAGTTTGCACGGGCTCTTTTTCTGGCTTGTATACCTTTTCTGTGTGGCCTCTGGTTCGGTTTGTGGCTGGTTTTCTGAAGAAATTTTCAAACGGCAGATTCTCTATTTTGGATTTCATTTTGAAAATCTGAATGATGTCTCCTCGCTTACGGCTGTACGACAAACTTGGCAACTCGAGGGTTTTTAGGCAGTCTTCATATGGCTTCCCTTTTAAGCCTGGCATCATTCTGGTTGCTCTGCGTTGAACCTTCTCCATGGCTGTGCAGTTCCCAATGTAGGATGGCCCCCAGGCGATGTTGCCGTATTCGATGATAGGCCGGACAAGACTTTTGTAAAGCTGGGTCACAGCTTATGTATCTAGGCAGTTAAGCAAGCTCCTATCTTCCCCATGAGAAGCTTTTGGGACACATCTCCGAGCCCGGCACCTGCTCTCCTACGCGTAGATCCACCGTCTAACGCAGTGGCGGGGACGGAAATCTGCCTAGCTGTGTTGCCTTTCCGTGAGAATGCAGGGGAGAGACTTCTGCCTTGTTTTGCCCAGTTTCTTTTTTTTACTTACGATAAGGTGAATAAAAGAATACGTTGTGGGATAAGGAGGAGTGATTACTTGAAATCTTGAAAGAGTGCAAAAGAATCAGTATACAAATAATCGATTTCGTATATTTGAACCTCACTTTTGTACTGTGATATCACGACAATTACAATGATTGCATTTAGCTTTGGTTGGGAAAGACAAACGAAAAAGTTCACAAAACAATGACTTTAAATATCCTGCAAGCACTAACTTGTAATAAGACCACATGGACTATTTGGTCATCAGACACTCAGATCTTACAGATGTTCGGTCTTTGCCGAACCCCACACACATTAGATACAAAAATATCCGTGCTATTCATCTGAGTCTTATCGGACCTTTCAAACCATTTTTTTTAATTCTATTAATTTTTTTCCAGCTTTTCTATTCTGGCCCGGATTCCGTTAAAACTGCTACTGTTACAAAATTAAAATTCTGTCCGGGTTAGGCAGTAAATCTAAGATAAATGTTCCAACCGCCTTGAGAATAGTTTTTACCTTGACGAAATGTACGACATCCGCCAGGTTCCGGTCAGTGTGCTTGTTCGGCGGGGACATAGCGATCAGCATGTATTCTTACCTCTAGATTGACGCTCTAATTTACCATGTTAATCTTCTAACCGACTTCGAATAATAATTTCTCTTGTACTAATCCCGGTTTGGCCTGGATTCTGGGCAAGCTACCTGTTAAGAGAAAAAAAGAAAAAACACACATTGCATCTCTTTGTTGAAACCCCACATCTTTCATTCCTTATTAGAAACGAGGCCCGTTTCCTACCTCTGAATCGGCTTACACTCGCTTACCACCACTTAAATTACACCACTCAGATTACACACTTTATCCCTTGCATATCAGGTCACACCCGCTAGCTCCGAGTGCTCCGGGTTCACGCTTCTTACTGGGAAGTTCCATCGGCTACCGAAAGTGTCGCAAGGTTGTGGCTCTCCGGCGCCGCCCACTATGTCCCAAAAATAAATCGAGTTTGCTTAACTGCCTAGATACATAAGCTGTGAGCTGGGTGAGGGTCGTCCTGCTGAAGTACTTGAAGGATCGGTGGATCAGGGACAGTAACCCATTGGCTTTGTTGGCTGCTGCGTTGGTCTGGAGGTGGAATTTGAGTTCATTGTCAATGATGATGCCAAGGTCTTTTACCTTGTCTTCAAATGGCATAGTGTGTGTTTTGCCAGCTTGATTCGAATTGTTAGATAAGGGGGGAGGCTATTTTTTTGTCTTCCAATCCACATTACTTTAGACTTCATGATGTTGCGTTTGAGGCCGAGATTTGAAAGGTTTTCAGTGAAAAGGTCTATGTCTCTTTGCAGAGCCTCTGCATTGTCTTGGCTGTTGTAGGTATGGTAGATCTTTGTGTCGTCTGCATAGATTTTGTGGGGGCTGCATAGCCCTGTGGTGGCAGAGTTTATATGGAGGATGAACAGCGTGGGTCCGAGGGTGCTGCCCTGGATAACACTGCTTTCTATGTGACTCCGCTCGGAGAAATTTCCTTTGATTCTTGCTGGGATTGGCTTTTGAGGAAATCCTCTATCCAGGTGGTAATGGACGGTGCCAGGTTGATGAGTTTGAGCTGATATAGTAGCTCTGGGTGAGGAACTGAGTCAAAGGCCTTTTCCACATCAATGAATACTGTAAGAACAGACTTTCTGCTCTCAATCGCTTTGGTCTAGTTATTCAGAGCTTCTAGACGTGCAGTTGTGGTGCCTTTTCTTGGTAGAAAGCCAAATGGTTTTGGGTTGATCAAGTTATTTTCTAGTACATGTTCAGTAATGCCATCTGTAAGGATTCCCTCCATGAGTTTACAAACCAAGCTTGTCAAGCTGATACGTCTTTA
Source organism: Branchinecta lindahli (assembly GCA_023053555.1). NCBI lineage: Eukaryota > Metazoa > Arthropoda > Branchiopoda > Anostraca > Branchinectidae > Branchinecta > Branchinecta lindahli. Next base: position 28,268,620 of record JAKZAO010000006.1, read on the forward strand.
ATTTTCGGGTTTGGTTTTTGAACCTTTTTTAAAGATCGGGGTTACTGTAGCTATCTTCCAATCAGTGGGTAGCTTCCCCTGCTCTGGCAAAAACTGAAATATATGCGAGAGTGGCCCTTTGAGTTCTTCTTTTCCTTCTGTTAGCAAATTAAGTGCATATTGGATAGGTGTGGTAGGTCAGATTTGTGGAATGATGGTACTGGTAATGTCCAAGAACTTGGAGGGGTGGCACGAATTGTGGAGCAGACACCGAAGGATCAAGAAATACAAGATTGGCGTTGTCGGAGGGTTGAGTCAAGTTCGCTGAGGTATTACTCAAGGGCCAAGGAAGTTTGGGGGGAGGAAATGTATTTCAAAGTAGGGTTGTCAGGGGAGGAGTTAAAATGGTTAGTTAGTTTGAGGGGGAGGTTTAGCTATAGGGGAGAAAATAAAATATATTGGTAAAAACCGGGTAAAGAATGGTCCTTACTTTTGCCCAATGTGTGGTAAGATGAATGAGTTTTTTTTAGTTTAATACTCTTTATTAGACAAACCAAGTTACATATACTAAACTACATGAAAAAACTTTTTATAATACTCTTACCATTCTTTATACATCGTCGGTCGGATATCAAATTTACGTATCTCCAAAAAACGCGAGTTTCATGTTTTAACAGAATCAAATTCTCCGTTCAAAAATACGTATCTTTCAATTTTCGTAATATCATCATGCTTATGCAGGAGTGCCATCTATCCGAGAAATTAGAAAACACGTATCATAGGTAGCGCTTCAGCCCGGATATCAAAAATACGTATCTGCAGATACGTCAAATTGAACTGCTTCTGCGCTCCATAGCTGGAGTTACGTCATCAGCGCACGTGCAGCAGCAAGTATCGTCACTGGAGAATCCAGCTCAGACGAAAACGATGTCCTACCTGATTTAAGCAATAGTGACGACGACATGGATTCAAGTTATATCCCTTCCGAATCGGAAGACGAAACGAAACTGAAGAGAAATGAGTTATCATTTCCGAATGCAGGAGTTGAACGCCGAACATCAGAGGACTTCGGCAATCAGACAACTTCGCCGTCAACTTCAGATGCCGAAGTTGAATGCGGAGCTTCTGCAATTGATCAGCCAAAGGGTGCCAGCAATCAGAGAAAGACAGATGGATCTAACCCACCTTCTGGCAAGCGGAAAGTAGTCGGCCGGGAAAACTGGATTAAGTGTAAGAACAAGAGACTGAAAACTCATGGCAAAGCCCATAAATCTTGAAGAAACGCGGTGACAATAGGGAGCTAGTAGAACGACCTGCCGTTGTGCAGAAACCGACTTGTGCTTCCGAAAAATGCGAGAAAAGTAAACTTTTCTTTTGTTCTACTCTATCTGATGAAGAAAGAGCTCAAATGTTCCAGTGTTTCTGGGAGATGGATGATGGTCCATCTCAACTCGATAGTACAGTCTACAAGAACTGCGAGATGTAGGAGCGGTGTTGAGGTTGACTCGCGGCCATCTTCATCATACTTCTATCACCTAGGAAGCTCGGACTGCAAGCTCTTAAGGGTATGTAAAGTTACGTTTTTTAATACTCTCGGACTGCGGGAAGGTAGAGTCTTAAGATGGCTCTCTGAGAGCAAAGGTTCCCATGGTACTTCTCAGCCTGGAGGCAACTCCTCGAAACGTCGAGGCAGTAGTGGTGGCAAAGCAAGGGTATCTGAAGACCACAATGAATGCCTCCTAAATCTTATCCATGAACTTCCGAAGCTTCCTAGTCACTACTGCCGTTCGACTAGTAGCAAGCAGTATCTTGAGCCTGTTTTTAGGAACAAAGCAGATGTATATTCACAGTACAAAAAATACTGTGAAGAAAAAGTGAAGGCACTCTTGTCAATGCGGTACTTCAGCAATGTCCTTGAAGCTCAGAACATTGGTATAATTATATCAACCTAAGAAAGATCAGTGTGACACGTGCGTTGGATATGAACAAAAGAATATTACCGAGGAGGCTTGGCTTGTACACAGGCAGCTAAAAGACGAAGCCCGTCTAATGAAGTCTCTTGACAAAGAGCTCTCTTGTAACGACGTCGGTGTTTATACCATGGATCAACAGGCTTTGATGGATCAACAGGCTTTGATCCAGCTACCGAAGAGTCAGGCGAGCATGCTGTATTACAAATCAAAGTTAAATGTGCATAACTTTACTTTCTTCGACCTGGGATCAAAAGAAGGCTATTGCTACCTGTGGAATGAGACGGAGGGAGATTTGACCTCTAACGAGTATGCCAGCATCATTACTGACTTTCTTAGAAAAGAAATAGACAAAGGCAAGAAGACGCTTATCCTTTGGTCTGACGGTTGCGGTTATCAGAACCGCAATGCTGTTCTCGCCAACGCTCTGCTACAACTTAGTGTTGAAAAAGATGCTATTATCTATCAAAAGTATCTTGTTGTGGGGCATACACAGAAGGAATGCGACTCGATGCACTCCATCATAGAAAGGAAAAATAAAAAACAGTCCCTGTTCGTCCCGTTTGAGCTTTTCAATCAGATTCAGTCTGCACGACCTTACGTCTGTAGTTTGCTTGATCATAAGTTTTTCAAAGACTTCAAGCAACTTAACTATGTTTACTCAATCCGTCCAGACGAAAAGGCAGGTGATCCGGAAGTAAGGGACATCCGAGGTCTGAAGTATTGTGATGGAACCATCACCTACAAGCTTTCATTCACTGATGAATGGTCAGTTTTACCCCGAAGAGTGAAAAATGTTGAGGTGAGCGTGCTAGCTCGAGTCTACAATACTAAAATTCCGTTCCACCCACTGAAACAGAAGCATCTCAAAGAGCTCCTTCAGATCATGCCAGAAGAGGTTTGGCCATTTTATCAGTCGCTCATGGATGGAAATTAACTACTCTGGTGCGACTTGCACGCTTTTATTTATTTCTGGAAGTTGACTAGTGATGATTTGCTCTATTATTGACAGATTCTTCATTTTTTATACTGTTTTTTATATAAATGAACAGAAGAATTAAAATGTATGAACCGTTCTATTTGACGTATCTCCAAGTTTCATGCTAGAACCATGGATTCAAAACAAGTTATCTCCTGCCTTTCGATTCTGTTACTTTGGACGTGAAATCTACCACCGGAAACGGAATTCTAACCCCTGAAATAGGGCAAAATGATTTTTGTAGATTTTTCTTTAAACTTTTGAAGAACTGGTGAAGTTTTTTTCGTCTCCTGTAAAGTTGAAAAAATGGAGATACGTAAATTTGATATCCGACCGACGACATGTAGTCATACCTCTGGGCTCTCTCTGACTGCAGGAAAGCCCTAATGGGCCTGTGGGGGCAGTAAAAAAAAACTTCACTTTATATTAATTTTCACACAGGATGTCTTCCATTTTTTATGTGATTGTCATGAGTTGATAGGTCTAAGGGAAGAAATTTTTGGGCAGGGAATTATGAGGGAGGATTGGTTAGTGGATAAGATGGGAAGTACAAATAAGAGGGATATTCGTAACTTGGGTAAATTCCTCTGAGTTGCAATGTCTAAGGGAAGAAATTTTGGGGCAGGGAATTATGAGGGAGGATTGGTTAGTGGATAAGATGGGAAGTACAAATAAGAGGGATATTCGTAACTTTTTTTGAGTGTTAAGGATGTAAGGTCTCAAAGATAGTTTCTTTTATTTAGTGATTTTTTGTTCCTCCATTTTTGTTGCCATGACCCTCGGGTTTTTGTGTGCAATATATTCATATTCATTCATTCATATTCATTTGGCATCAGGCTTCAGTTTGTTAAGTTGGTTTAGAACATGTGCTGGGGTGATTTTGATCTCCTTCATCTGGGGACTGTTGTGCGGGCTATTGCTGGCGGCTGTTCTGGTTGGTGCGGCTGTCTGGGAGGTGTATACGAAGCTGAGAAAGTCGTTGAGGAGTTGCGCTTTTTCTTTGTTCTCTGACACAGTGCCACCATCCTTGTTGACCACGTCCGGCACCCCTTGGCGAGAAGTGATTTTGGAGTTCAAATGCTTCCAAAAATTTTTAGGGGCTGTTTCGGCTTCGGATGCTATCTACTTTTCAGTTGCTCTTGTTATCTTTCTTAACGAATTTCGGACTGCATTTTTTGCCTCTTCGTAATCATCATGGTCTGAGATTGAACCAGTCTTCCTCCATTTCTTGAACTTTCTTGATTTCCTGTTGATGAGTCGTTTCATCTTGGAGTCGAGTCTAGGAAGGGTCTTTGGAACAAGGCTTTTCTTCCATTTTGTTGCAGAATCAGTAGACCGTTCGATGACATCCTTCAAAAGATGGCCATTTTTTCATCTACACTTTCTGCAACTTTGATCATTTCCCAGTCAACAGCCTGCATTTCTTTCCTGTACTTATGGAAGTCCACACAGGCATATTCCTGTTTGCTGCCTTGGGAGCGTTTGGTTGAGCTTGGTACATTCTGTGTTGTCATACGACAACAGTGATCGCTTTTCGCAATGGGGGGCATGTGCTTTACATCCAGTATGCTTTCGGGATTTGTTGACAGTATCAGGTCCAGTATGTTTTCAGTCTGACCCTCCCTGTAATGTGTTGGTTCAGTTACATGCTGTGTCAAGAACAGATCTTGTATCAGTTCAAGATGGTTTGGGCTTTCTTTTGAGGTCCACATGAGTTCATGTAGGTTGAAGTCACCCATACAGAGGAGATATCCCTTTGCACTGACAGTTTCCCTGAGAAGGGTATTTATGTCTGTTACTGAGATGGGTTGGCTCGGTGATCTGTATGCACACACCTGGCCCTTAGAAAAGCTAGCCTTACTGCAACCCTCCCACAGCAGTCACCCCTAAACTGAAATCATGTGTTGTAGATAAACTCTAAAAAGGTAGCTTTGCTTAATATCATGCAGGGCAGGCTGGTGTTGATGCCATCCAGCTCGATGGCCATTTTCATGTGAAAAGCTCAACATGTGACATCACCATCCAGCTGAATGTGTCTCTCCCCATCAACGACGCTCCTTAAGCTCTATTGAACGGATAGAGGGAGATGGCATTTTCTCTGTCCTAACCCGTTATTGCGTGGATGGCATCCACGTGGTATTTTTGCGTGGTTAGCATCATCCACTGACATTTTTGCCTGGATGTCTGGCTCAACAGCCATTCACACACAAAAATCCCCTTAGCTGATCTTTCTTCAAAGAAAAGGAAAATACCTTTGTTCTCTTACTGAAAAATTTTACAAAATTTTTAGTTTTGGAGACATAATCAGTTCTTTACACTAAGAGAAACCACAGCTCATGAGTGAAATAAAAGGTGCATTTTTGTTCATGGTTCTCAGGTCTCAGTTCTCTGGTCTCAGTTCTCTGTTTTGCCAAAAAATGACGTTTTCGTTCGCAGTTCTCTGTTCTCAGTTCTCTGGTGGATGGTCACCAGAGAACTGAGTAGCGAAGTCAGTTCTCTGGTGAGGCTTATCCACCAGAGAACTGAGAACAAAAACGGACTCAGGTCTCTGTTCTCAGTTCTCTGGCGTGCGAAAAAACACAAAAATTACTAACTGGCAGGAGACCAGAGACCAACCAGAGAACAAAAATGCACCTAAAGTTGAATTCATAACATATTTTGGTCTTAAGAGGAATGAAATGGTGGGTTATTCATATATTGCCTAGGGTTTGTCAAACTGAAATAGGCAAACCAAATTCCTAACTGTTGTGCTATTTCCCCCCAAATGAGAAATAAATCTCCTAGACATCAGAGCTTTTCTCACCTGAAAAGGCAATTACAATCGAAGCCAGTTCCTGGCTGTAGTTTTATCAGTCCTTTTACAGGTTACCTTGCTATTTTCTCCACCCATATATTTGGGCTACCCCTAGTAAACTTGTGTAAATAAAGACTAAATCACAAGGATCGGGTGTGGAACATTAAAATACAATACATCCATCGTGACCAATTAATTAATATCAAATGTCATTCATTAATTGCTATTTCTTCTTTGAGGAATTACCTGGTGCAAAACAGAGCCGAAAATGCATGCCACAGAAAAACGCTGGCGCAAATAGTCACACCCAAGCTATCTGGCTTATGGTAGGGTAAATAAATCCGCGAAAGGCGCAAAAAAATGGATATGGAAGGTGGCGCAAAAACAATTCGGACATGGTCAGTAGGTGTTGAGAAGAAAGGCATTTGGCAACGTTGCAACTTCGTTCAACGAAAATGAATCAAGGCCCAGTTTCACACATTTGGTAAGAGTAGAGGCTGGAAAGAAACGTAGGGAATTGCACGCATATAACTCATTCACGGTGGGTGGCGCAAATAGCAAGGTATCTTAGGTATCCTATGTTTACCCTTACGGTACATGATTTCGCATAATCCAGCAAAGTTGGGAAAGCTCGTAATTTGTTTTCCCTGTGGGCCAGAAAGGCTCTATATTCAGCTTTGCCGAAATCTTATACCTGGATTTTTGAAATTGTGTACCTACCTAAATTTTTAAATCCAAACTAGAGTTCTGAATCTGCCAGTAACGGACCTACAGACTTCCCAGAAAACTCATCCCAGTCTTTACGGAATAGTAAACAGTGGATTGGCAAAAAGGTCCTTACAACATACCTACAAGAGATTCTTCTTCTAACAACTCGTATCATCTAGGCTAGACTAAAAACTGTGGGTGATTGTTGGATGTTTCTTTTTGCAGGGAATTTGTATTTTGGCATCTACCTCAGCTGCAGTACAAGAATCCAAATGTTCAAGTCATTACCTTCAAAAATATGACACCTACTCCATTTTTGAGATGTTATTTGGGTAAGGTCGAGCAGTTCTGCTTTATAACTGAACACTACTAGTACCATATGGTAGGCAGTGGTTGAGAATATGCCCGTTTCATGTTAAAAAAGCTAGAAACATTGGTGTTGTTCTCTTTTCCCGATGTTTCAACACCCATATTTAATTTCGAGTGAGAACTAGGGATTTATTTTGTTCAGTTCAACTTTCAGAATCAGTTAAAAGGCTGTTGTTCAGACATATCTCGAGTTAACTCATGTGCTCTAAGATTGATGCAATGGTCTGACTTTTACAGGTTTTGAATTTCAGAAATAGGTAAAGAAATATTAATATGGTCTATGGTAGCGTTCCAGCTAGTTATTATTAGTTATGATCGTTGCGATTCTTGTTATTATTTTCGTTTCAGAGGCCGCCGTAATAAGTAACTTACCTCCTCCCTCTTATTATTTTCGTTGCACGACTGGGCGGTCTCGAGCATCATAAGTGATAATAAGTTTTCTCGAATAGGTATGCAATGCATAGCCTATCTTCTTATGTCCCACAGGAAGTTATTAAAGATTAACTTCAGACATCGAGGTCGATATCGGAAAATAACACCGAGACGGCCATTGAAAATAACCTGTCCGAGCCGAAGGCGAGGCAGGTTATGGAAAATATCAGCCGAGCCGAAGGCGAGGTTGATATTTTTAAATGGCCATCGAGGTTGTCATTCCGATATCAAGCGAGATGGAGGTGTGTTAACTGTTATAACTTTTTCGACCTCGGCATGACGTTGGAGGAGGATATGACTTATATCCTCCTCTCCGGAGGCGGTTATGAATAATTCTGTAACGTGATTGGCTTGATTATCCCGTGGAGTGATTTTACGTTTTCTCTGTGAAGATTACCGTAAGATAACTGACCGTGGGTCATAGGAAGGTATGCATTACACGCCTGTTCGAAAAAAGTTATATTATGATATTTACTTTTATGGAGGTTGCTACGACCTCGTATCATCCTCGAGAGAGGCTGATACGAAGTCGTATCAGCCTCCGCAGATGTTCACCAAGCACTTTTCCTCAAATACTGAATTCATCGAGCACTTTTCTTCAAGTACTGAAAAGAAGAAGCTGACCTAAAAAAATAAATAAAAAACAATACTTTCAGTAAAAAACAAAAAAATTAAATAGAATATAAGAAATTAAGAAATAAAAAAAATGTTGAAAAATTACAGAGCATCTTCCTCCATTAGACAACCAGCCTATGCCCTAGGTCATACCTTGTTGCAATCAGATTTCCACTGAAAATACAGTTTGTCAACTGAAACATCATCCTATTATCTCTTGCTTTCCAAAACTACAACCTCCTACTATCCCTTGCTTTTAAAAATCGCTGTCTTTATTCTTGAATATTTCTTGATTTATCAAGAGCCAACACGGGGTTTTGTTGCTGTTTACTTTTTACTTCCACGACCCCTAGTCATTTTAGTAGATCTGTAGTAGGCTTTCACGACCGCTAGATGGCATTTGAATCGCCAAAAAAGTAAAAGACTGTATTGGTAGAAACTGAAGTGCTTGGGTCCCAACAGTAGTCATATTAGTAGGTCTACAGTAGGCTTGGGTTGCTACTTCACCAAAATAAAATTCCTACCCCATTAGCAAAAAAGTACAACAAAAGAAGAATAAGTCCTACCCATAAAATGTATTCTGTTCGAAAAAGTTATAATAGTTAACACACCTCCGTCTCGGTTCATATCAGAATATGAATACCTTGACGGCCATTTAAAAATATCAACCTCGCCTTCGGCTTGGTAGATATTTTCATAACCTACAACGCCTTCGGCTCGGATGTTATTTTCAGTGGCCTTCTCAATGTTATTTTCCGATATCAACCTCGATGTCGGAAGTTAACCTTCGATAACTGTCGGTTCAGCAGGAACTCCCGTAAAGCGTTGTTCAAATAGGTGTAATAAAGTGTGATGCGGCGTATACAGATTCCTCTTTCCCTCGAGGCGCGCTGTAATAAGCTATATTAAGAGAATAGACCCGGGTTCTGTTATGGCTTTTGCAGAGCCAATCAGATCGCTTGGATGGCTCCGTCATCGGGCCGAGAGAAAAGCAGCGTCGCCAGGGTTGCCACGGGAAGCACTAAAGTTCAACTTTGTTGAAGGTTGTAACAACTTTTCTTCCAAAGAACACGTTTTGTTCTGTTTGTTATGACTTCTTATTGTTAGTTCGAGGATCAATGCTATCCATCCGTTAACGTAGTTGTTTTTACAGTATAACAGACGGAAGTTGTACTCGTGTACATCAAGTAGTACTAAGAACACTTTTCTGGTCGTTTCTGTGTGGCAACACCGAACGTTGCATTGATAAGAAACATTTACTTTCAGTTTGAACAAAGGTGTGAGAACAAGGACGTAGACATCAGGTATAGCGCTGTGCGAACTTAAACAATGCTTGAAGTGATGATCTATGTCCGCGTTGTTATTATTTTGGTTCGAGAGAGCGTTGTAAGTATCACAATACGGCGCTTATCATCCTCTCTTATCATCATAATCCTCCTCTTATCATCATAATTTGTAACCTGCTGGAACGGGGGTTGCAGCTGAATTTAGACTATCAGGATAGGCTATTAAATTTGGGACGTAGCTGAAAGACAGCTTCACTATAGGTTTCAGATCTTTCAACATCCACAGCATTCTAGTTTGCTTTCGATCCAAATGATACTGACCAACACAAAGGTGTTAGGACAAGATAACCAGGGTTTTCTTTGAAGCAAAAATGAATGCTTTAAAGGATACCAAATGGCTTTGACATTTGAAAGAAGATGTTTACTGTTTTACTATTTTAGAAAACGGTGAAGAAATTTTGATGGATGTAGATGGACAATCAAAAGAAGATGTTTATGAGAGGATAAAACGAGTCGTCGGAAAACCTCAGTAAGTATGTTATGAAAACAATTGTGTGCTTTTACCATTAACCATTTTCGGCAGGTATTTTCCTGCTGAACATCCTCTTGTTTTTTTCAAACTCTTTTCATATTATGCAGGTTGCAGCTGCTCGGTTTATTTTCTTTCTTTGGACCTGGAAAAGGCTTTTCAGACTTCAAGAACAATTCTTGTAAGCATAGTGCCTATGGAATATGAGATTGGTTACTGTTTATGAATTAAAGGAACAGAAAACTTGACTCAAACTTGACTCGGGGAGCTAGTTAACATATCAAGAATTTACCCTGAGTCGATATTGAGAGTAAGAAAAATTCTCGTTACTACCATTGCAGTTTCCGGGCATTTTCCGAGAATTCGACTTTGAGCAAAAGGTTCGCAAAAGCAAAAGGTTTGTGTGCCGTGACTAGGAATCGAACCCCGGCCGCCTTGTCGGGGAGGTCGTTACTCTGTAGTCTACATGTAAAAAGGAGAACTTTTACAGTACATGAGTGCATAATTACAGTCAGGGGCGTCGCAAGTGCATTTTCGTTGGGGGGGTGCAAGGCCAAAATTTTACCGAATCTCTCAAAAATTTTACCGAATCCTAGAAACTGAAAATTCGAGCTTTAAATTATGGAACAGAAAGGATTACGTAGGAAAAGTAACATTAAAGGGCAGCATTGAAGACGATAAGCCAACTTAATTAAGTGGCGTTTTGGCGAAGGCCACTTGGAGAATATATTGCCGGGCACGATTGCAGTAACAGCTTCTATCTATTATACCCAAGAGAAAAATAAATCTAGCGCCGCAGGCGAATTTTCAGAATCTTTTTTTTTTCCTGTAGGCTAAAATTTAACTGCTTATTACAAATTCTATCATTTACCGTGGATTAAGTACCGATGTTCTAAGAAGTTCCACAAACCGAATGGGGCGACGTTCCGAAAGCAGCAGCTACTGTAGTATAGTCAATACTACCCATGATCACAGAAAGTGAGCGCCGCAGGCGAGATTTTTTTCCTGTAGGCTAAAATTTAACTGCTTATCTTACAAATTCTATCATTAACCGTGGATTAAATACCGATGCTCTAAGAAGTTCCAGAAACCGAATGGAGCGACGTTCCTGCAGCAGCAGCTACTCTACCATAGTCAATACTACCCATGATCACATAAAGTGGGCGCCGCAGGCGAAATTTTATTTTAGTTAGCTTTATCCTGCCAAATTTAACTGTTTCCATCCAGATTTTAGCTTTTAATGTTTCGAAATCCCAGTTCTAAAACTGTCTTAAAACCCAAATGACGCACCCTTCCGCAAAATGTAGAATATTAAGATTCATGATTAAATCTTCTTTTTGGGATCCAAAGTAAAAGTAAGGACTATCGATGAGATCATAAATCAGTCCTTTTGTCTGCAACCAGTGCTTCACTCGACCTCTTCCGAGTTTCGAGGTTCGTGGTAACTCCCGAATGGCAATTATACCGAATCCCAGTTATTATACCAAATAAGTTTAGACCGATACCATGTTCGAGATTCTGTATAACGACCGTATCTCGGTTATTATACCGAATTGTTTTGATATCGAAACAGTACCGAATAATTTTCGTATTCGGTATAATTTCGTCGAAACTGGAACAAAAGTAGGGATTTGTGGTAACTACCGGATCCTGAAAATTATACCGAATAAATTACCGAATCCCAATTATGATTCCGAATAATTCTGGACCGATATACCTTATTCGGGATTCCGTGTAACTACCGAATCTCCATAAGTATACCGAATAGTTCTGGCATCGAACAGTTACCAAATAATTTCCGTAAATTCTCTCCCCGAATTCGTGATAACTACCGAATACTGGGAATTATACCGAATCCCGATCATTATACCAAATAGATTTGTACCGATAGCCTATTTGGGATTCTGTATAACTACCGAATCTCCGTAAATATACCGAATAGTTCCGCTATCGAAAAAATACCAAACAGTTTTAGTAAAATTTTGGGCCTCCGGCCCAAAATTTTACCGAATCTCAAAAAGTTGGGGGGGTGCTGCACCCCCCGCACCCCCCCCTTGCGACGCCCCTGATTACAGTACATAAGGGGCAAGGGCCTGCCAGCTAGCTTTGGGAACACTAAGGAGGGGGTTCGAGACGGTTCGAGATGACAAAGAAGGGGGGTTCTGTCGACAGTAAGACCCTGTATATTTATCCAAGCCCCCTGGGCGATTCGATGGCCGAAAGTTGCGTAGTCAAGTTTACTGTTCCTTTAAGCTGTAAAATGCATCTTTTACATCATACCAAGAACAAATAATCAGAAGAACTTCTGTCTTTAGTCGCATGCAGCAACTATTAAAACCCCGACAGATCTGAGCGGACTTGGAGGTATTTACTATAGCTTTGAGCTGATGTTGATACCCGTTTACTCCTCTTCCGTCTTCACCATTGCCTATGGCACAAGAAATATCGAAAGAGGCGAGCAGAAGGCGTACCCCGCGCGCTGATCCGCTCTGGAGCGCGTCCATAGAACCAATCAGCGTTGATTTCTAGATTTCCTGTTTAGCAACTTAACGGCGATCTAGCTATTTGTAGAGGTAATGAAACGTGATGTGGCGCGAAGCCGCTCGTTTGCATCGGGAGTCGGTCGTATTTTACTCGACTCAGCATGTTTGTATGACCGAGATAGGGAGACAGCAGTTCTGTCTCGTTATTTGTTCTTGAACATACTAAGTATTTTGTGGACTCTCTTTTAACAGTATTTCCAGCAACACTGGTAGTTACAAGAGTGGCTCCTGGAACCGGTAATTTAAAATAGCTGTTTCTGAGATAAGTATAAAATAAACTAATTTCAGAACTGAAAAATCATCCCCTTTGTGTTATTCAGCTATCAGGGAAATGCACTCTGATTGACTCTGAAGTTGAGAAATTTTAGTTTCTTGGCAATGTATGGAATGTCACACTATAAGTTTTTATTGTGCCGATATCAGCTAGGTAGCATAAAACATTTTACTGTTTGTTTCTAGGTCTCAGCTGCAACAAGAAGCAAAGTCTTCTCTTGAGAATCCAGCAAATTTTGGTGCTACATGTGGGAAACATTGTATATGTGAAGTTCAGGGTCAAGTTCCATGCCCTCAAGTAGTACCTTTGCCAAAGTTAATGAGAGGCAAGTATAAGCAAAACCCTGAGCTACTGAACGAAGAGTATTCTTAAGTCTGTTTTTGTAATGTTTTCCTAATAAATAGTAAAAATTCAATATTATAATGCTGACGGCATGATTTCTGTACCATGAAGTTCTCTTGCGATTTGTACTCCAAGGGCGAAAAAGGCTACCGACTTGACAACGGACCTGAAAGAAAGTTTAAAACAGTGCTGATATGATATTCAAAACGAGTCTAGGCGAGAACCCCCCCCCAGCGAGCCCCCCCGGTGACCCCCCCCCCCCCCCCCCGAATCCTTTACATTTACTACAAATTCAAAACATTCAACTTGACTTCCCGTGATCTTAGTCTAACTCAAGTGTCTTTAGTCTAACAAACAAGCATGGGACAGTTTGACCGTTGACAAGCACGTGTATGGTGAAGAGCTGGTAGAATAACTCTGGGACTATCTTGAAAGTGCCATCACAAAACCAGTGACGGTACAACCCAAGTAGTTCCAGGTTACGCTCTGTCTCAACCACAAGAATGCGATTATCATCATCAACGCCGCTGTCAATCAGAAAAAAACAGCTGCCCATCTTGGAGTTTCTGGTATGAATCAGGGGTATCAAAAGAGGAATAGGGAGCAGGCAAGGGGAGAGGGCAATGCCTGACTGTTTAAAGCGTCTGATGTCCCTTCGCATTGTACGAATGAGTGGCATCCTAACTGCAGCCTCCTCGCCAGGAAGGGGAAGGAATTGGGAAAGGATTTGTTAGGGGTACTATCCGTGGCATAGGGATTATTTGGGACTAGGAGATTCTTATGGGATTGTCTTTTTTATTTATGAGGGGAGGGTTTAGCCGGGAGGGTTTCGGTACCGGGGGGGGGTATTCGGGGGGTTTTGGTACCCGGGTTATTTTAGCCGGAACCCATTCCTAACACTTGCACTGTGCATTTGTCCTCGCATAAGGTAGCCTGTATTTGTTTCTTCCTCTTATTCCTAGTTCTATATCCAGAATTAGTACTACCTGTACCCACTTAATACGAACACCTAATTCTGTGCATACCAATTAAGATCCTTTAGTGGGCAAAGTGTTTCACCTCGTCACAGAGCTGCTGGAAACTTTCTGTGGCACTTGCAGCCTTCAGCTCATGTGTTTCGGCTCAAGTGCCATGTAGCGATCTTAACGTCTGTCAGTCTGTCCCGATTTTGCTAGTTTGGGCACTTCCCCATCAGCTAGGACCAGGGGCGCCACTATGGGGGGGGGACTCCCCCCCCCCGAAGGTTTTGAGAAAGTACTTTCGTCGGGCGAAGCCCGGCGAAAGTTCACTTGTTTGTCGGCGCGGAGCGCCGGCAAACCCAGGAGAAATAAAATATTGCATGCTTTTGTCGGGCGTCGGTCGACTCGTCGGCACATCGGGTTCATTTCATACGCAAGAAGTCAAATTTTGCACACATTCGTCGTGCACAACACAGAAGAAGTCGAATTCTGTATCCTTTTGTCGGGCCTCGATATTCTCGTTGGCACATCGGGTTCTTTTTAAACATAAAAAATACAGAAGAAATTCAATTTTATATGCTTTCGTCGGACGTCGGTAGACTCGTCGGCATATTGGGTTCTTTTTATACGCAAGAAATCGAATTCGGCAAATATCTGTCGGGCAAAACACAGAAGAAATTGACTTCTGAATGCCTTTGTCGGGCGTCAGTCGACTCGTCAGTTCTGTTTATTTGTGATAAATCAGTTTCAGCAAAAATTTGTCGGGCGCACCCGGGAAGTTGAAGTATCGTCGGCACATCGTGCTCTTTTTAGATATGTAAGAAATCAAATTCTGCAAACGTTTATCAGGCGCATCCCGAAAGTTTAAGTTTTATTATTGTCGGCTCATCGGCTTTTATTTACATGTAAGAAGTAAAGTCCTTTACAGTCTTGTCGAGCGAAACAAAGAAGAATTCGAATTCTAATGCTTTAGTCGGGCGTCGGTATTCTTGTCGGCACATCGGGATATTTTTATTCGCAAGAAATCAAATTCTTCAAACATTTGTCGGGCGTGGAAAGTTTAATCGGAATCTCATTACACGTAAGAAATCAAATCCGTAAACTTTTGTCCAATCCCCAAAGTTTATGTCTCGTCTGCAAATCGAGATTTTCTACACACAAGAATCAAATTTTTGCCTACTTTCTTCTGGATGGCCATACTATTTTGGCGGAAAGATCTGTGATTTCACAGGTAACCTTACTTTTATTTGAGATCGCTCATAAGCGTTTCCACAAAAGTTCGCCTGCGGCGCATTCCGTAGTACTCTCTATTTGGAAGAATGGTGTTTCCTTTAGTTGGCGTTTTAGGATTGAAATGCTTGGGGGTTGGAAACATATTAAAAGCTAGAACTTGTAAAGTATAGGATAGAATAGCCTAAAATTTTCCAGAAAAAAGAAAGATTAAAAAAAAAAATCGCCTGCGGCGCTTCATTTAACTTGTTCTGGGTTCGGTCTTTTTAGCGAAAGGTGAAAAGTAAAGCCGAATATGTGAATTTAAACATACGAATTTACATTAAAAAATAATCTCAGCTAATGCATTACAGTTAGTTTTACACAAAATTTCGCGTGCGGCGCATTTCGTAGTATTCTTTATTCGGAAGAACGGTGTTTCATTTAGTTGGCATTTTAGGATTGAAATTCTTGTGGTTTGAAACACCTTAAAAGCTAGAACTTGTAAGCTAAATTTTTCCAGAAAAAAATGCAGATTTAAAATACTTCGCCTGCGGCGATTAATTTGTCTTGTTCTGGGTACAGTCGTTGGAAGCTTCAGTTTTTAACAAAGCTGCAATGAAATCCCGAATATGAGAATTTAAGAATTTACATTCAAGGACTAATAATTTTGTGCTGGCGGGAAATGTACGCCGTTGCCGCGAAGCGGCAACGGCGTTTTTTGTCGGCACATTTTTGAGTCCGTCGGCACAAACTGGACGTCCCCCCCCCAAAGGTAAAAGGCTAGTGGCGCCCCTGGCTAGGACGAAGAAACTTAGCAGTCGTGGACGTGACCACATTGACGTGGAAACAGCAGACCTGATCAACGTGGGGGGAGTGGAGGGATGGGGAGTCTGGAATTTAGTGGTTAGCGTAATTTTCTAACAGGTCATGGGATGTGAATGAAACTTGACGAGTGGCAACAGCAAGTGTCAAGTCCGGACCAGATACAACAACTGTGGTGGAGCTGGAGGGGGCACCGACAATTTTTGTGAAACACTTACAGTCGAAGATTTGCCTGAAACTTGGCGGGAAGAAGAAGAAAACTTTAGATACATTATTGACAGAACAGGAACGGATCGGTGGAGTTTCCAGGAATCCCAGTGATCATGAACATGGTATTTCCAGATGTGCTAGGACCACGAAACTTGGCAGGGGTATCAAGGAACTGACCAGAATTGGAAATGTCACTTCTCGATACGATCATCATCAGGGGAATAGAGGAATGGGGACTGTGGAATCTACTGGCATGCACAACTTCGGAATGGTAATCGGATGGTAATCAGGTATTTTGGATCTTAAAGCAGAAATATAAAAATGCTATTTCTGCAAGAGATACAGTGCTTACCATCCCTACAGCCTTTCTGATTCTTCCAACACACGAAAAAGAAAGAAAACAACAAGAAAATCCAAAGAGACACGCCAGGTTTCAGTTTGGCCTTATTACAGTTCAGCACTCAAAGTGGAGTAACAGTCCCCTATTTCCTCAGGCTCAACACTTGCGTAGACATAGTAAAAAGTCGGTTCCATAGGGTAATGGGTGACTTTCACTTTCTGCTGCTGAGACATATGTAAAATCTCAATTACCCGGGATGCAAATGACAGGTTTTCCACTTTTGACACCTGTGGATCTATTTTAGCATGCCTGATCCAAGTGCTGACGGTGAGGCTAACAGAAACTAGTCCTCTTGGAAGCGGGGAGACGGAAAAGAAAATTCCGTAAAAAACAAGCTAACTAATCCAACTTTCTTTAAAATTAAAAAAGAAAGAGTAGAAGCAACAACTGTAATTGTGAAAAAAATAGCAGTTACGTAGCATATTTTTATCTTTTCTAATTGCTGACGCATCCTCTGAGGGATGGACGTTAGGTTTCTGCGCGGTTTTTCTCTCGAACCGAAACAGCAACGATAAAGAAAAAGGCAGTCGTACTTGAGTTGCAGGGTCGCAATCACTTTGGAAAGGTAAACTGAAAGTTTATATATCATCTTTAACTTAAGATACTTACCTGTAGCATACAGGTGTGTTCTTAACAGGTTCTTAAGACTTAAGTCTACCATTTAGCCCAAAACTGCAGTGTTCACATTAAAGTAACTGTTCACATAAGCATACCTCTACTGTCCTTCCAGATGTGCCTAGGACAGTCAATAATGGAACTTGGTCTTGTCAGGCATATTAGGGACTAGACCAGATTGACTTAAAATTAGTCATTTCCCTGATCTGGCCTTCTTGAGAGCAACATGCAATTATACACTAGAAAACACAAGTGGAATGAGAATTCAGTAAATAAAATGCAAGAAGCTTTGTCTATGAACTTATGCACAGAGAAGCAATAAAAATCAGACAGGTTTTCCTGTCTTCCTGACACTACTAACCATCTAAAGGGGTCTGTGTAGCAGCTGACCAACTGGTCTTTCAGAGTCATTTTTCTGGCCTTGGGTCTTTCAATGGGCATGCCAAACATTTTCTATTTAAATTTTCTGGCTTGGTATTCCAGTTAAAATTCAATTTCTGCTCCTTCTTCTAAATGGTTTTGCTTTCCCAGTTTTCTCCTTGCCATACATATTACCTCTCTACTAGTTTTTGTAGTAATCTACCTTGGAAGAAAACGTTTGCTTAGGAGGGGGTCTAAAACTGTTTGTTTGGGTTTTGCTTTGAAGAGAATTGAATTATTGAAGACAGCATTGTATGAAATATGATTAAGAACTTGTTTGGAGCTAAAGTCCAACCTAAGAGAGAATTCTCGGTTGTTGAGGATATTGGTACGCCAACAAATGTTCAGAGAGGGGTGCACGTGAGGAGAGGGCCTGATGGCCAGTTGGAAGGCCTACCAGATCAGTGGCAGAAGCTCTTAGGCAAGGAGATCAGGTGAGTAACATCTATTTATTGAAAGAAGTGGTGTTTACTGAGACATTCCAGGCTTTATAGATATAGGGTACCAAACGAGCAATCAACATGACTCTCGTAATCCTCTCATTAAAACAGTCTTGACCATATTCTCCTCTTGCGGCAAGATGGGTAGACCATGTAAAGACTATACTCCATACTCCAGTCCTTAGTTGCATTTTCAGCAATTAGCGTGTTGGACTCGAATCCTAATACGCTGCACTGTGCAGGCACTGTGCCCGTGTTTTGCATAAGGTAACCGGGTCCGGGAACAGGATTTGGTGTTCTACCGAATCGGTTTGTGCTTGGACTTGGTGTTGAACTAGAAAGAAACACAGGAGCTAAAAACACTTGAAGCCACACGACAAACACAGGTTGAGAATCCCGACCCTGGATTACCTGGTAACTCAACACTTAATGATGGAGTATGGTTGCTGCATAAGTCAACTCCCCTTGCCCTGGGAGGAGAATGTGGTCCAGACTGCATTGATATGCCTTAATTAGTAGCCTAGGCAACATGAAAGCTTGGCTTATGCTCTCCGGAATCTGCTCTAAAACTACAGTACATATTTTGTAATGCGAAGGCTATGTTGCTTTGCCCCAAAATATAAAATCAGTCAGTAACCAAGTTTACGCAGATCCCCTGAACACCCCTAATAAGTCTAAGTCGTACTATGATCATATGTATCCAGTATCGATATATCAGTAGCCTACTATATTACATTCATTTCAACCACCTCAACCAGTAGAGTCAACAAGCTACAATCTGACTAGTTCTGACCTAATCAGCAACTAAATGATCAGCAGAAATTCTGATCATAAAGAGGCAGTAATTGCATAGAGTGATATGTTATATACGGTAGTAATATAGAGTCTTGCTAAGCATCAAGCAAGCGTAATTGATAAGTATAGCCAGTCTCTTCTCAGTGATAAAAATCGATTTGGAAGTTTATAAAGCTGAAGGCTGGTATAGCACCTCCTGATAAAGATGTTCCCACTGATGATGAGCTGGTAGAACATTTTCCAGAGTTCACTTCACCTGATTCTGGTCTTGAAAAAAGTTTAACTTAGAGCTCAATATGAATGAATGAATGAATGATTTATTTGCACATTAAAGCCATCAGGCCATCACGCAACAAAACAAAAAATCAATAATCTGACATATGTATCCTCACACAAACACATGCTTAATATTTTTTAAATTACACTAAATACTTTATAAACACTATAGACACAACTTCCTCATCAAAAGAAATTTTTCCAAAAGAAATATTTCCTCAAGTCCCACACTTGTGACCTTGGGTTTGTTGTGACAACCCAGTAATCTGTGACAACCCAGTAATCTGTGACGTAATAATGAAAATGAAGAAGAAACGTCTGTGCATAAAAAGGGAAAACATGTCAGTGATTGTCAGTCTTACCGCCCAATAACTGTTTCTCCAGTGTTGTGCAAGCTAATGGAATCTCTTGTGATTGATATGTTAATCATACCTGCTCCACACCAGAAAACCAGTTCGGTTGTAAAAAGGTTCTTAGCTGTGAGCACGTCCACACCGTACTTGCGAACATTTTACTTGAAACCGCTTCATCTGAGGATGCATTGTTTCTTGCTGGCCATGATGTCAGCAGAGCTTTTGACTCTGGAGTCCATCCGCAAATTCTTCTAGCGGCATTGGATCCTGGTTTGGACGCTTCAGTAATAGCTACCGTTTGTGATATGTAAAGATTAAATGTAAAGGTCAAGTCACTTTCCAGAAACGCCTCTAATTTAATTGACATGTCCATCCGTATACATAAAGGTATTTGGCAAGGTGCTATAACTTCACTCCCACTATTTAATAACAGTGTGGTCATTGCCCAGAACAAAGTTGAAACAAGTTTTATTATTCGGGGTCTGAACCTGTCGCTGTTAAATTATTTATTTATTTATTCATTCATTTGTTTCCCTCAAAACTGAGGAGTACAATATATAAATTATAAAACAAAACCATTCCTAAATCAACTATGATCCTTTCAGTAAAATACTGTGAGATACTATACAAAATACACATTATTTCAGCAACTAACTTACAATAGGCATAGGCATAGGTTTATTACAGAACGAACAGTGTAGCCAAGGCTAATTTACGTCGTCTTAACAACAATAATTCAAAAATAACGAAAAAGCACTAGATCGCATTGTATACTTCCACAAAAAAGGGGACAAACGTGTTCTTGAAGCGGTTTGTTCTGCAGATGGGAGGCTGAAGCTTTAACTGGGATCTGGTACGTGTGTTAACAGGAGCGTCAGGTGGGAGGATCGGCCTGTGATGGGACGAAGATAGCAGTGACTTGCCGAAAGACAGAATCTTTGATAGTCGTCTGTCGCCGAGAGACTCAAGGTTATTACTTATGCTGATGATATTTTTAATCTGAGTAGAATCCTGGCTTTGACAGAGAAGAATTTTGCTAGTTTAAGTGAGAAGTATAAGGGTATCGGTTTAAAATTCAATCTGAGTAAGAGTGAATACATCAAGTTCAATTGTAATCGACCAGGTTCCAATAGTGCTACAATTTCTTTGGGTGATTCCAGTATCCAGCTTTTGTTGTCCCTAACCTATCGCGGTCTGCCACTTAATACCGACTTGAAAAGTACCCGTGCTGGCCTACTCGGACATTTTTGCGCGATAGCTAGAGCAGTTAGTGCTAAAATTCATTATAATAGAAGTATTTTGGCTAGACTCTACAATGCTTACACAATCTCCCACATTCTAGCCCTATCTCTTCTTTGGAAGTTATTTAGCATAACTGATCTAAGGACAATCCATAAGTTGTTCTACAAGTAGCCTATGCTTAGTACCTACTCGGCCTTCCCACATGGGCTGATAACCACGAAGTTACGCGACTTTACGGCATTACCGATCCCTTTACGGCTGTGGCCCAACGCCGTGCCGAGTTTGACTCCTCTCTCGATCGGAGCGGAGCCATCCGTATTATAGAGCGTTTGTATAGTAATTTAATTTAGTCGGATTCTTTTTCTTTTCTTTGTTATTCTTCATATAGCATATATGTATGAGTCCTATTCTCACGCCTGCCAGAATGCCCCTTTTGAGCATGGTTTTTGGGATCCCAAAACGTTAGTGACGGATACCTATGACATCGCAAAAGTTGTCCGTCTGTCCATCTGTAAGCACGGTAACTCTCGAAGGGAACGAGATATTTTGATGAAACTTGGTGTGAGGATTCTTTGGGTCAAGAGTAAGGTCGAGTTCATAGATGGGCATGGGCTCTGTAGCCCTACATTCAGGGGTGGGGTTAAATTAAGGGGCAAACAAAATGTTTTGAGACAGCTAATGTGATAGTCGATTTTGAGGTAATAAGACATGCTGAACACGACGGTGAAAACCATTTTCTCGCCGGACAAGTAGTTCGCCCGGAATCCGGCCGAAACCGGAAAATTTGTTAAAAGCAAAATTTTTATTTGAAGTTGATTAGATGGCAGATCTAAGGGTAAGAAGAGACGCTGAATCTGTATATGGCAATAGTTTTTTACCTGGACATATAGTTCGTCCGGAATCCGGTAGAAACCGGTTTTTTTTGTTTTTTAACTTCAAGTTTTATTTGAAGTTGATTACATGTTCTTTATAGGGATAAGGAGATACGCTGAATTCGTTTTTGAACTATCTTTCTTTTGCTGGACAAGTCTGGATCAAATATTAAATTTTTGGGATCCCATCGAAACCTTTGGTCTTGTTAACAGGGCCTAGTGTAGGGTGAACTCGGGAAAGTCCGGCCATTTACTATGCTTTTTTTATCAAAAGCATGATGGAAGATTTTCTGTTGAGTGTCGGACTTGGTTTAATGTATTTCTAGGGTAGTTGACATTCTTGCAAATATTTTGCATATTTTAGTTTCTTGATAACTTAACTCAGTTGAGTTCCGTGGTCCTTCTAACTAGGACACCTCAGGATGGCCGGACTTACCCCAAATTTAGGGTAAATACGGCCACCCCATCTATCTTTTTTATTTTTGAAGATAAAAATAATTGGAGCCTGCCATCTTGTAGAGCATGCTGCGATCAATATGAATGCATCTCTAAAATTAGGCTATATCATCAACAAAAGCCACCACATGTCAGAACCATTGATTTTCCCTTAGTCTGTGGTAACTCCGGCCGGCCGGACTTACCCCGGAACGTAAATGCACGACAATGACAATGTGGTACACACGAAAATGTGGTATCTTGTAAATCTTGATCATATATTTGAATACGAAACTTCAAATACAATCAGAACTGCGTCCACAAACTTCGCTCACTCATTTGCGTTTGGCAATGATCTCCTTGTAGGCTACGCTTTGACCCCTTGACGATTAACTTAAACTTCAAAAGACCCTGATTCAGTAAGCTTTAATGGCTTAATTTTTAAGCGGCTTTAATTTAAACTTCAACTGGAATTTCTTGGTATAGATATTCTAACTTTTTCTGTTTCGGAAAAATACTTCGCCCTTTAAAGTTTAACTGAAAAGCCAACTTATTTTTTTTTTTCATTTACTTGGATACATTGAATTATTTGGATTCTGCAAAGGGATTTTTTGATTTTCCACTATTTGCTCTAGTTATGAGGCTCAGAATAGCTCCGTCCTTCCCCACAGCGAAAATTCTACTATGACGCGGGAAATTTTAATTGCAACACAAATGCGGTTTTTTTGTGGGCAGTGGTGAGATTGGTGACGATTGCCTAGTGCCTGAACAAAAAAAATGATAAATCTTGCTCGTAAGGCATTAAAAAAATACAAGCGCATAGACGCACCACATATTCCACTTTCTGAATTCCACTATTTGAAAATCGGTTATTCGTGAATAGCGGAACAACGAAGTAACTCGTTTTCAGCGGGTGTTCAAGCCAGGTTATGTGAATAAGTGACGGGTAACTAAATTGTCCTATCCTAGCCCTTTTCGGTTAAACTTTAGATGATTCATTGTCTCGTTAATGATCATTATTGTTGTTTCCTTCACATTCTTTGTTTTGTTATACCAAAACTGCAGTCCCCCCTCCTTGTCCTCGATTATTTTTTCAAAAGTATCCCCATGGCGTCGGTAGAATTTTGCAGATGAATATTGCGAAAGAGGCCAACACATTAACAAAGACTTTCTTACAGACTTTCCGTCTTTTTAGTGGGTCAAGCTGAAGTCTTTTCCAATGAGTATCTTGTCAATATGTCTCATGTTGAAACGATTAACAAGAGCAGGAAGTTGAAAATGCTTGAACTGGCCTGAATAATTTTTTTTTGCACAAAGTAATAGGCTATTTCAGTTAAAAATCCCTTGTTTGGGGGAAGTCCGGCCAGTGGCCGAAGTTCCCTCATGCGAGGAAAGTACGGCCGGCCGCTCTTTCCCAAAACAGGGTTTTTTGGGGGTAAGTCCGGCCATCCCTCTAAGTCAAGTAGCTATCTAGAGAAAAATGTGGAAATATTCTGGGGAACTCTCCAATCACCATAGATTGTAAGTACATTTCAAAAACAGCTGTAACTGATTGCATCTCCAAGAAAAAATGACTTTAGTGAAGTCCCCTACCCTGGAACCATAAAAATGGCCGTCCTCAAATTTTCAACCTGTTGTAACTCCGCGAGGTAAATACAATTGTGGAAATCTCCGACACTATTCCCAAGTGCTATACTTAAGAATGAAAAGAGGCTAGTTAGCCACAGTAAATACAAAAAAACACAGACGAGGGGTGAAATGGCCGGACTTACCCCGTGGCCGGACTTACCCGAGTTCACCCTACTGGACCTCGCTAGGCTATGCTTCTTTGAACACTTTCCTAAATTTTGGACTAGCCTACCTTGATTTTGCCTTTGCCTCGATACTAAAAAAAATGGGCTAGAGAGCCAAGTGTTTCAGCTTTCAGAGAGCCAAGTGTTGGCCAGAGAACCAAGCAGGAACCAAGTGTTAGCCAGAGAGCCAAGTGTTTCGTCTTTCGTTTGATAAAAACAATTGAATCAGATTATTTTATTTTCATCTGCTCTTCCTTTTTTTTTCTGTTGGGATACTTTATAAAGTCGCCAGAGTAATGCAAAGCTGAGCAAAAAAGACCAAAAGATTATAAAAAAAAATATGCGTGACTTTAATTTGTATTTGTTTTACTTGACTTGCTGCTAAGCCTAGGGTCGAATTTCATTAGATTCTTGAGTGCTAGGCGACATCCGAAGTAACATACCTAACTGTACAAGGATAAATGTGACTGTGAACAAGCTCAATAACTCTGAAAACTTTGAAGTTCTGATTCAGCTTTAAAAGTTGGATACCCTGATGGTGTATCCAGGATGTATCCTGCGATGAGCATTAGTGTCGAACTCTGTAAATAAAAGGAGGTAGCCTAATTCTAGAATTTGGGGAGGGAGATTTTAAGAATTAAAGAAAAATCTGGAAAAATGCAAGATAACGAGAAATTCACTTTTTCGCCACCAACTTTCTCTCCAAAGACACAGGAAGCAAACTAGAAACGCATAAAGGTTTTTCTACACACTTTTCTAATCAACCATACACTGGTTTGTAAGTTTTGTGGTTTTTATGTGTTTTGCACTAGGCTACATGGCTTTGGCTGGAGTAAAAATAAATAAAAATACAGAAAGTCAGTTCCGTTGGCACTGAAAGTAGCAGCAATGAATGAGTAGGATTGCAGGTATGTTCCTTTCCCAGCGTTGGCACAGAAGACTGCCAAGAAGACTGCCAGCCTGAAGAGGACCCTTGCCAAGAAGGGCCGAAATATCGCTTCATAAGCATCACAGCTGACGAATCCGTTTTTGTATATTACATGAATATGGGAAAACACAACAATCAGAACCCTTGAAAATACCCTAAATTGTAAATAATCTCTTTTCAAATGGACCTCCTCTGTTTGGGTTTATCTCAAACCTGTAAATATTGAAAAATTGTCTAGGAGATATTTAGCCCCAATACTCCTTACGCCCTTTGGCCAGGTGTGGGTGAGAGTAGGGTGGAGGAAACATTTTCTAGAAGTATTAAGCCAGCCTCAAGTCCATCAGTTCTTCTTTCATTGGGGGATGGGTTAAAAAAAAACAGCTCATTACATTACTTGTATACTGTAATTCCATCCTGTGGGGGAATGCCGGGTGGGAAAACAACAAAGGTCGGAGAAGAGAGACCCCACTGCTTTTAATTTAACCAGAGTGTATTATACTGTAAAACTAATAGCTCTGCTATGTCAGCTGAAATTACCTTAAAGTAATGTTCCTTAAATTGGAGCTTTGGGTGAAATTTTGCTTATGTTGGCTACTCCTGATGATTGTATTCCAATCTATTAAATGCTGGTGAAAGGCAAGAGCTTTGATAGCATGTTCTTCCAGTCACCGCCAAGGCATTGTTCGAAAGTGTCTGTTAGCACTGGTTTCTCCTGTGAGTGTTCTTCTGTTCCTCGAGAATATGGATTGACTCGCTTTTACTGAATATTCTTGAATTTGCAGTGAGGATGAGCAGAAAAATCATCCAGAGGCTGTGATAGGAGCTTTCAGGACTTTCCAGAGTAGCATGAAAAAGAAGAAGCCAGATGTTTTTAAAGTGACTAAAAAAGGATCTGCAATTGATGAAGAGGAGGATGCTGAATCTGGTGGAGGTAACCTAATATGCTTAAGTAGTCTAAACTACTGCATCTAAAGTTTTCTGTGGGCTTATACAGTTGTATATTATTTTCCAGCCATTCCCAAAAGTTGGTAGTAGTGGTTAGTAGCTAGTAGCCATGTAGACTTGCCAATGAATGAATTTACTCCCAAAAAAGCCTGTGGGACCATGGATGAGAAATCCACCACTAGATTATATTTGTTGGGGATAACTTCAGTAATCCTTCAGCCCAATCTGGCTGCAATCATGTTTCGTGGTGGCAAATAGATTGGTCAATTTAAGCTTTGTTTTGGCAATATCTGGGACCTTCTTCACAAGGGTTCTCTTCAGGCCATAGCAAAAATCGAAATTGTGGTAAAGTTCAAGTTCTGTCTATCTTAAAGTATAACTGAAAAGCCAACTTATTTTTGTGTCATTTAGTTGAATACACTGAATTATTTGGATTCTGCAAAGGGATTTTTTTGTTTTCCACTATCTGCTCTAGTTATGGCGTTCAGAATATCTGCGGCCACCCCCACAGCGAAAATTCTACTATGACGCGGGAAATGTTTATCTAAACACAAACAAGGCTTTTCAGTGGGCAGTGTCGATAATGGTGAAGATTGCTTAGTGCCTGAACAAAAAAAAGTCATAAATCTTTCTTGTAAGGCATACACCAAATTAGAGGTACCACAAATCACACGGAAATTCCACTATTTGAAAATCGATTATTCCTGAATAGCGGAAAAACCAAGTAACGCATTTTCAGTGGGTCTTCAAGCCAATTTAAGTGAATAAGTGATGGGTAACTAGATTGTCCTATCCCAGTCCTTTTCGGTTAAACTTTAAAAGTGCAACACGGCAATGAGGCATCGTGAGAATTTCATGTAGGGATTGTCGAATAAAACTTATTTATGTAACGGGGTTTAAGTTTGTTTGTTTGTTTCTGTATGTTTTTTTTCGTTGAGTATTTGTGTTGCCATGGCCCTTGGGCTTTTTAGCAATAAACATCATATCATAACATCAGAAAGAGCCAATTTGGAAGGGAGATAGCTCGAGGCAAAAGAGTCAAATTCCAGCAACTAGAGTGTGTAACCTTCGAAAAGTAAACTACAATAGTGACCTAGACCATGATCATAAAGATAAATATAGCTCACATGGGGTTATAGGCACTTACCACATTTAGTCTTTGTGCATTGTTCATGGCCGGAAATGCAAATAAGATAGGTCGACCTTTAGGAGCTAACATAACAACTACAATTATGAAAAATGAGGATAACATAAGCACCCTTGAGTAATGCATAACAGGTAGAGGGCGTAGTCGTTTTGTTTTGGTACCCTAGTAGGAGAAAAGCATTTCTGTTATTTTTTTTCTTGCTCTATACTGTCTTAATGTTTCATGTCTTAACTTCCTTCTAGTTTTACCTCAGTTTGCTCTTGCTGCTGCTAACCTTTCATTTGGCTTGCTAACATCTGCTTCCTCTGCTGATACCCTGAATAAGATTGAGATAGACTCAAGCCCTGGTCATAAAACGAATGCCACTGGTAAGTAGGAACAAGAACAAGATAAAAGCCAGGCTTCTCCTTCCGGATTTTCCTTCGGGAGTCCAGATATCTGTTTTCGTTGAGGCTGACCCGAAAGGTGAAGCCAGGCTAAAAACGTCTGGAAGTCCGGGATGTTGGGAATCCGGAATCTGGAAAGTCTCTTAGAGGAACCAGATTCGAGAGACGTAATCTGGATGTAGTAACGAACACGTAACTGGATGGGTAAAAAAGGAACAGCGCGAACCGGCTCATAGGTAATGTTGGCCTATATCGAAATTAACTATTATCATTATCATGAAAATTTTGAATGGCTGGAGCTTGACTGTGCTGAATCCGATAGGTAAAGCCCGACTTTAAGCCTGTTAAAGTGTGCAACAGAGAGGTATTTCGTTGTACACTCCTCGAACTTTTCCATATTTTCCGTATGTAATTGGTGATAGAGCAGAAATTCTGGCAGGAATTGCGGTCCCCGACTGATAGTCTGTTCGCACTGTAATTCAATCAGGCTATGGCTATTGGGCGGGAACATCCCGTAGGGAAAAAAGGTACCCGGATTCCCGTAAAGGTGTCCGGAATTTTGGAACAACATTCCGGGCACGGAAAACGTAACGGAAATCCCGCCTGGGGAGTCTTGTTTCCTGGAATTCCGCAGTTTAACGCGGAATTCCGGGAAATAAACCCCCCAGCCGGGATTTCCGTAACGTTTTCCGTGCCCGGAATGTTGTTCCAAAATTCCGGACACCTTTACGGGAATCCGGGTACCTTTTTTCCCTACGGGATAGAAACTGTGCAGGTATGAGCGTGTCGAATCAAAAGCCCACGTAAAGCCTCGTTTACACGATGGGTATTTACCCGTCCTCCGTGGGTATTTTCCTCCGCAACAGCAACAAATACCCGGGTATTTTAGACTTCAATTTCGCGAACTTTTTACCCGGGGATTTGTTTGTCGAAGGGTATTCTTCGACGTCAGCAACAATAAAATATGCAATTGAAGGAAAAAAAGTGAAAGTGATTGACAGTTGTGACTGGGATGCAAGATATATTTGAAATGTGAAGAAATCTTTTGTATTATTTGAATCTATTCACACATGACAGTACTCTCCATTGAAAAATACCCGGGTATTCTGTGTGTCCGTGTGAACACTTTCCCCTCTCGTCTCCGGGGAAAAATACCCGTCGTGTAAATGAAGCTTAAAAGGTTTGACGCGAGTCAACTCTTGCCCTTGCCATTGCTTGGGTTTGGGCCACTGACCAAGTGATGACCAATGGTGCCGTTGACTAGGATGGACGAGTCATGCTCTCTTATTATGTGTTCTGTGTCGTACCGGATACGTCGCCCAACTCGTAACCTAGCATGCATTGGTAAAAAGTACTTAGTACGGACTGAAAAGTCCGTATGCAGTTACAGAAGTATATCAGATATTGTGGAGACGATGAGCATTATGTATGAAATTAGTGATTTTTTCTTTGTTTTTGAAACTTATTTGGAGAGGTAGGGTCAGCAAAACTCTGCTTAGGGAAAAGCGTGTTCGTAGTTATACTATCCAACATATATACATTTAGTGTATAGAGAAATTTATAGAGGCGAAAGCCTTTTGATGCAGTTATATTATTATTGTGAGCATCAGTCGGCCCAAGGGAGAACCATTTGAACGTAAACTTTGTCTAAATGTCCATGGTAAACGTTTTTTTCATGTACCATATCCTGTGGCGGTCAATCCGCTCTGAATCGGATATTTCACAGCAATTTTTTAGTAACAGTTAGATTAGATTATTTTATTGCTAAATTACATAATAACCCTTCATGATAGGATATCATGAATCATGAACAATACCCTAATTTTATTTCAACACTAATTAATCAAATTTTTTGTTCATACTAAATTGTTGATTGTTTTTTCTTGTTATTGAAGCCCCTGAACTTTTTTGCAGAGGAGGGGTCACCAAAAACTCCGCGTAGAAAAAATGCTGTTGGTAGATATCCATACCCAACATCAGCACCAGTTGGCTCAAGTATCCCAAGTAAGAACGAAGTGAATGTGGATATCGTGAACGTCAATTGTAAATGTCTTTTTCATGCTTCGTCCGGATGTCGATCTGCTGTGGGTGGTAAACATAACGACGTACCAAGCACAAGATATAAGCCAGGCTTCACCTTCTGGATACCAGATATCTGTTTTCGTTAAGTTTAACCCGAAAGGTGAAGCCAGGCCAAAAACGTCACGAAGTCCTGGATGTTGGGGAGTCCTGAATCTGGTGTCGTAGAGACACCAGATTCGAGAGAAGTAATCTGGATGTAATCAATACGTAATAAAATGGGGCAGGAGATGATAAGCATTATGTATAAAACTATCCAGTATTTAAGTGATGTTTTTCTTTGTTATTGAGACCTATTTGCAGACGTGGGGACTCCAAAAACTCTGCTGCGTAGGCAAAACGCTGTTCGTAATGATAAATACTCAAGATCAACCCCAGTTGACCCAAGTAAGAACAAACGTGGACATCGTCTAAACGTCAGTTGTAAACGTCTTTTTCGTCCGGGTGTCGGTCTGCTCTGGATGGGGTATTGTGCAGCCCTGAATTTGTTTTCTTTGAAGGAACACTCGCCATTTTAAGTATTTCCCTCAAGCCTTCGAACTGCAGTATCTGCATTTCCTGGTCTTATTTTCTGCTTTTAACTTTGCTAACCAGCCAGACATAAATCATAAAAATATAAAAATCTCATCATTCATTCATTCAGTTACCAGTTCGTACGTCCTTGTCAAAGGTATGTTGATGAACTGATCATACAGAGATAAAAAGGAAAGCAAATTCTGTGATTGGTTCATGTTGCTGACTTGGTCCTCGGGAGAAAATGGCTTGCGTTACAGACTGTCGTGTCGCTTTCTTTTGTTCATCGTTTCTTCTCTTGCTTGTTGTGTTCATGTCCGCTCTTTGCTTTGCAGCTTTAAAACGCCAACCTTACGTCATCTCTGGAAAAATATTTCGACTTCCTAACAAGGATAAGGAGAACAACTCACCACCGCGAGATGTCAGGTCAAGTAAGTTACCATCAACTGATCCTATAACTAGACCACTTCATATACAAGTGCCGTCCTGACAGAATGTTTTAAACGATATACTCGGCTTAATTCGTTGACAGTGCAAAACGGATACGTCAGCTAAATAGCGCAGTCAGCTTGTGTAATTCTTTGGTTTTGGGATCCCAAAACGTAAGTGGAGGGATACCTATGACTTCGTATTAGTTGTCCGTCTATCTGTCCGTCTTTCAGCACGATATCTCTCGAAGGGGTAGAGATATTTTCTTCAACTTGGTATGAGGATCTTGACCTGAAAGTACATGTCAAGTTCGTAGATGAGACCTGTAGCCCCATATTTAGGGGTGGGGGAGGGGTTTGAAATTAAGGGACGAAAACAAATCGTTTAAAAAGCCAATTAGATAGTTGATCTAGGAGTAAGGAGATGCTGAATCCATCTCTGTTTCTTATTTTCTCGCCGGACAATCCGGCCAAAACCGGAAAATTTGTTGAAAGTAAAAGTTTTATTTGAAGTTGACTAAATGTTCGATTTAGGGCGAAAAGACATGCTGAATCCGCGTATGACATTAATTTTCTACCCAGACAAGTAGTTCGCCCGGAATCCGGCCAAAACTGGAAAATTTGTTAAAAGTAAAAATTTGAAGTTGATTAAATGTTCGATTAAGAGTTAAGAAGACGTCATTTTTACCGGGACATTTAGTTCGCCCGAATCCGGCCAAAACCGGAAAATTTTAAAAAGTTTTATTTGAAGTTGATTAGAGGTTTGGTGTAGTGGTAAGGAGGCATGCTGAAGTTGTACATGAAAATTATCTTCTCGCCCGACAAATAGTTCGCCCGGAATTCGGCCAAAACCGGAAAAAATTTTAAAAAAAAGTTTATCTGACGTTGATTAAGGTTCGATGTAGGGGTAAGGAAATATTCTGAATTCGTCTTGGGCTTTAGTTTATTGCCGGACAAGCCCTTTACCCGGAACCGGATATTTGGCAGAAGTAATGCAGGAAGTTTTGCTGAATCCATACCTGAACTTGGTTTTCTCAGATGACTAGCCATTGGCATTAATCTGTTTCTAAATTTTAATAATAGCCTACAAATGTTCAAGGAGTCTGGCGAAGACCGGATATCTACAAGACGCAATTGTCTGGATCAAATATTAAATTTTGGTATCCCATCGAAACCTTTGGTCCTGTTCTCTCAAGAGTAGACTGTAATGGATGAATGACCATATTAAAGACCGATTAATTGTAGCGAGTAAGAACAAGAACGAACTTAAAAGCCGGAAGTGGATTCCTTTTTCGGTAACTTTTGCGTAAGTGCGTATTTTTGTGATTCCTTTTTTCTTTTGCGTTGTTGGCTTCGGTTTTGGCGGAGAGAAATGAAATGTTAACGGTAATAATAATTCAGTTTTGGTTGACGTTTTTCGGGATATTCCGGTCACCACACCCCCCACCGTGCTCGGATCCGGTCCGGACCCTAAAATATGTCGTCTACGGCCTCTCAACTTTCCAAGTTTCATTCAAGTCGCTCCACTCGTTTGACCCACACAATTTCTAGGGCAAAGTTTTGTCAAAAAATCAACTCCGCAAACTGTGGCCGAGTACGGCTGGGACACATATCTCCCCTTCCCGTCAATCAGTTTTGACTCGAATCGAAGCATATCTGCAAATTTCCTCCTCGCTACCGTAGCCAGATTCGGTTCGGACACGAAATAACGAATCTAAGCCGCATAAACTCGGTTCTGTCCAACTTACATATTCGTTTGTTTCTTGTACATGTTGCTATGTTTCGGGACCCCCCCCCCCCCCCCCCCCCCTCCAAATGACCCAACCATGGCTGCATGTGGTTCGGACACATGTTTTCATACTTAGGTCCTCAGTTCTTATCGCCCATCAAGTTTCACTCGAATCGGACCACCCGCTCACAACCTACGGAAGTTAGTAATTTCTGGATTACCCTTCCCTCAACTCCCCCAAAAATGGTCGGATCCAGGAACGGAAGCTTTCCTAGGGCATTGTGTCAGGTCCTCAAACCTATTTGATTGGATCACTAATATTCCAGCCATGTTTCATCGTCCTCAGCACACATGGAAGTATTTTAACTCGCGATCACCGGAATTCCGGAAAACCCCCTCCATCTGGCATCAACACCTCTCAAAGAGCTCTTATTCGATCTGTTTCTGTCAAGGACGTATCTAAGGCTTATGCTTGTTTTCCCCACCAAATTCCATCCCGATCCCTCAACTCTAAGCGTTTCACGGGATTTCCAGTGGCCCACTCGAACTCCCCCCCCCACCAGTATCGGATCCGGTCCAGAATTGAAATGGAACAACTGATAGGATAGCACTTTCCACTTGCCAAGTCTCATTGAATTCCGATCACCCGTTCAAAAGTTATTCATGCCACTAGATGCCGAATTCCCTATCTCTCCACTCCCCCACGATTTTCGGATCAGAGAAACAACTGTTTGGTCTGTTTGGATCTCTGATATGCCTGTCAAGTTTCATCCTCCTAGTTCATCAGGAAGTACCGAACTCGCGGGATCGCCGGAATTCCGGACCCCCTCCAGCTCCCCCCACAGTGGCCAAATCCGGTCCGGTTTTGTCAGCGATATATCTAGGGCTTGTGCTTGTCCTTCCATCAAATTTCATAGCGATCCCTCCACTATAGACGTTTCCAAAGATTTCCGGTTTCCCCCTCCGGCTGAGACACGAACTACTGAGACACGGGGCCTTTCCAAATATCAAGTTTCATTAAGATCCGATCAACCATTCGAAAGTTAAAAATACCTTTCCGGATCCCCCCTCCTTTCACTCTCCTCAGATGGTCGGGGAAAGTGACTATTTCTAAGTTCATCTTTTCGGGCCCTTGATACGTGTGTCAAGTTTTATCGTCCTACCTTATGCCTGAACTAGTAAGACCCGGACCGACAAACCGACGGACGGACGGACGGAAATTGCGATCGCCAAATGGCACCTGGCCGAAGGGCAAGTGCCATAAAATTAGTCTGAAAAAATATTGTAAGATTGGCGTTAGCATACATTTTTGGCTGAGCCCTCTTTTGCTTACCTTTAGTTTCTTTTCCAAGCGACTACGATAGGATTTGAATATATCGCTGATATTCATTTCCTGTTTTGAGTAGGCTACTGTTTTGCTCATGCTATGATGTTGTGGGGATTTTGCAAACATAGAGATCATGGTGATGACAGGGCTATGACAAACATTCAGAGCGGCGTACTATTCGATTTGGTCGTACATCGTGGACCTTCTGGTGTTATTAACCTCTGTTCTTGTAAAGCTAGGTGCCCACAGAACGCGAATCTTTTCCGCCACGCGGCGCGAAACAAATTCGACTTGGAGTTGAAACGGCGGGTCGCGAATTTTTTCCGCTCGCGACGTCAAATTCGCCCAGGCGAACGCGAATTCGCGTTCTGTGGGCACTTAGACTAAGACAAAAAATCTTTTAGCTGATAGAATTTTTGTGTTTCAGAAACTTCTCCGCGCATCTCCCCAGAAAATAAGGAACCAGCCCTACCACCCAAGCAACGGCATAAACAGGATGTAAGTATACACAGTTTGTCAGTTACTAGTAGTGAAACGATTCTCTTGGAACTTATCTCTGACACGTTCTTGGCACATGTTCCGTTAAAACGTAGCGTTTGTCAGTTTCCTGTCGCGACGTTATCAGCCATTTTTTTGTTTAAACGTATCAGGTTATGCGTTGGCAGCGCAGCGTCTTTGCTCCTGCGAAGAAACGCAGCGCAGTCGATGCAGTTTGTGTAATTGATTTATTGAACTATGGGCCAACTAAGGCCACTCACACATACATACAAAAAAAAGAAAGAAATGGAAAGAAATTTCTGATGCATCGTCAAACACAAAAAAATGACTTGAACATCATAGCAGGGGCCCATAAATTTCCTTTACAGGTGGCCTGTCAATAAGAGATTTCTGATGCTATCTTGAGCACACGGAAGATAGTTCGAGAAATACCCACGGTCCAATCACGTTCAAGACCAGATAGACAAAATTTGGGATTGGCTGCTGGCGCCTTGAGGGAGGAGTCTCTTTGGCGCGCACGTCCAATGAGGCAAACGAGAATGCCGATCGACTCAAGCGGAGATTTTTGGAAACTGGATCTGGTTCGGTCATCATAGCAATATAGAAGCACAGGAAATGACAGGCCCCTGTCAGGCCCCAGGACCTAATTTATGGGTCCCTATCATAGTCACACGTCCTTCTAGATTAGAAGACTAATGTGAAGATTAGGATACCGTTCTGTACGTAAAAGGGTGATGTCAGTAAGATTATTCTTTATACTAGGACCAGTAAAAGTTACAACAACGTCCTTGCATATCACGGTCAGAACAAAGATAAGCGTAAGCGACGTTTACTGCCCTCCTAAAACATTGCAAGTATCCCGTCTGTCATTATCAGATAACCTAATTATGGCATAGAAAATCATACAGTATTCGTGACGCAAAAAGGGAGGTGTAAGGTTTATTAAGATCCCATCGATCCCGTGTGACTAAATATAAGGTTTCTTTATTTCGGTTTTAAATCCTCTGAAGTTGTCCGCGAAAATTTGTTTCAGAGGTTTTAATTCATCAGTCTTTATTTTTCAAAAACCTTCGTCAGAATACTAAAAAAGTGTATGGATAATGTCTGACACCTGTTCCTATCAAAAGTCATGGACAACTGGGCCAAACCAGCCACATGACGTTCTTCACTGTTTCCTGGCTTAAGAAATTTGTATTTTTGATATGTTGTATTTTTTTTTATGGACAACTCCGCTTTTCAAAATGGCGGGTGACAAAAAAATAATTTCTTACCTACTTTCACAGTGCCATTAGCATTCTGCACGCTGGACACATTCCTTACCACAAATGAAGACAAAAAATGCGAACAAAACTTCTCTCGTCCCTTTTGTTTGTGACGTTGGACGGCTGCTCTGTTGAAGCAGTCGCAAACAGCGCTATGGTCTCCACTTCGAAAAGATCTATATGGGATGGGAAGATAGGACACGGTTCAGGGCGACAGAGACTCTGAAAAGAAAGTTTCTAAAATACAAATATTCTAGCGAATAAGATTTTTTGTCTTTGTTGTTTTACAGTGATGGCTATCTCCTTGAAACGATGCAGGACGTAGAAACAGATTTCTTTGTCAGGGCATGAACGATGAAGCTAAATAAAATAGCTTGAATTGTTTTAGGGTTTGGTTGTCGAGATACAGAACGAACTCAAGAACATCGACTTGGACACCCCCGACCCTGACTACGACATTCCACGTGGATTAGCTGCGCCGGTGAAACCCGTACCCGTCGCAAGGACCCAGCCCCCCGTCCAGTCTCCTCCTACAATTAGGAAAGCCAACCCCGCCCCCCAACCCCACATTGACATTTATAGTGAGCTGGCGAAAATATGCAAAAATGAAGATCCGTTTAGGACTCAGTATGTGAATATTAAGATGCTCGGTGCTGGGTAAGTTATAAAGTTTTATTTATTTAGTTTATTCGATGATATATGAATAGAAAAATAGTGGTTGAGCGAAAGCATCTCCCACACAAAACACCAATCCTCCATCATTTAATACACCTCCTTCGGTTTGATCCATCCAGCCCCAGTTTCAACAGAAATGAGATAACACACTACATTTTGACGTTACAGAAAATTGAGTTTCGAGTTCAAGTGTTAAGTTTCTTTAAAACATAGCGCTAAACATTGTTTGCACCGTTGCTTTGAGCTGAAAAAAAACAAACAGCACTTAAAAGGTGCTATATGTACGGAAATATTTTGTTACGTCAACAAATGGTAGTGAATCTGATCAGATCGTTTATTAATAACCCAACTTCATAGCTTCCTCCGTAAAGATGCTAAAGTACAGTAGAGGTATGCTTATGTGAACGTTTGTTGACTTCGGACTTTGCCATTTTCATGCACTTGCAGTGTCTAAAGCTAACTACCAGTTAGCCAAAGTAGGTAAGAAGGGCAGCTAAAAACACCTGTACAGGTATTTTGGATCTCCAGTCTACCATTTAGCCCAAAACTGCAGTGTTCACATTAAAGTAACTGTTCACATAAGCATACCTCTACTGTACGCTGGTTATTACAGTCATAAATAAACATATGACTACTTATTCACTTTTTTTGGAAACTTCTGGAAAAAAGAGCACGAGCGAGTTTATAAACCTTGAGATTTGCCCTCTGGCAGGTACTGTTGGTGCCTTGTCCTGCCGTTTTGGGGGCACCATGGTAGCATGGATCGGTACTTCTCATTCGCCAGCAGCTTTTTACCAAAAGTTTTGTATTAGTTCTTGTCTTAGAGGCCCGGGATCTTCAACTCGTACAGTGCTTGATCAGATGACTAATAGCAGGGTGGGGTGGCTCTTGATGGATTTTCAGTTTTCCCACCAGTTCTGACAATTATGGTACGTTAAGAATATGGAAGAAACGCTGAATTTGGTCAAGAAAACAGTTGTGATCTTTTGGTCTCTCAAGTGATCGAGGTTCATGGCTAGAGAATCAAATATCAGACTTTGCTTTTTAGTGGAGTGTTCCTTGGAACAATCCACTATTGCGAGCGCTGTAGCAGCTTTCGGCTTTCGGTTTCCGGTTTTCGGTTTTCACCGTATTTTGTGGAGCTCATAACTCGTGAACCAGTGCAAGTATCAAGTTCAAACTTGGTACGCTGGTGGGGACTGGGGTCTAGTTGTGCCTTTTGGGGGTCCGGCCCCCCACACCCACCCGGTTCAGGGGCAAATGGGCCCAGATTGCCCAGTGAATAATGTTCATAACTTGACCAGAGTTGGACATAAGACGATGAAATTCCTTGTACATGTAGACCCTAGGGCTGGGACATTACTTTTAAAGTTGCACCTCCCCCACCCATCACGTTCATGGGCAAATGGGCCCAGATTGCCCAGGAGTAAAGTTCGTTACCCGTGACAGGAATCAACAGGTATCAAGTTGAAACTTGGTAGGTTTGTGAGTATTGGGGTCTCTTTTTCATTTTTGCGGGTCCCAAACCCCACCCCCACTTGGTTCAGGGGCAATTTTGCCCAGATTGCCCATTTTTTAATGATTTCAACTTGACAATAACTGGAGATAGGGCGATGAAATTCCTATGTGCTTTTGGATCATAGGGTTGGGGATTTATATGTGGAGTTGAACCACCCCCTGGCCCCTACCCTCCCCGTTCATGGGCAAGTGGGCCCAATTTGCCCACGAGTCAAGTTTTTGGCCCGTGACTGGAATCAAACTCTAAGCTGGTATAGTCGAGGATATTTAGGTCTAGATATGCAACTGATGCCCCCCCCCCCCCCACCCTCCCGTTCATGAGTAACTGGGCCCAGATTTTTCATGAGTTACGTTCGTATATTTGGGGAGATATATCTATGAATGAGGATTTTGGTGTATAGCTGCAAGAAATAAGACGACGCGACGTATCTTTAATGAACAGCTGGAAAATTTACGGTGTTGTCATATGATCGATGATATGCCGTTCTTAATGAATTGTGACAAAGGGGGTGTTAGGCTGCTATAATTTGGTTATTGCACTTGTTTTATTACCTTGCTAATGGAAAAGAGGTTTAAAGGGTCGGACTGGCTGGCAGACCATTCAGATTCAGTGTTCCGATTCTCTGATCTTGTGTTAGAACTCATGCTGTTCTTGCAAGATCTTCAACATTTCTTTGGATTTATACTTGCGGTTTGTTTACATTTAAACCTTTTAAAGTGGGATGATTACAAATTAGGTTATTTCAATACTTGTTTGGTTATTGGGGATGTAAAATGTCTTGGTTTTAACGCTGTTTGAATATAAAATATGATAAACATTTTACTTTCACACTCCACGTCTGAGCGCTTGCGCACTTGTTAGATATCAGACGATATACATATACATATCTGTATTGAAGAATACAGAGGCCATATACAAGAAATAAACGAATAACTCGTAGAAAACTAGGACTAAATAACAAACTAAGAAACGGCACTTCTCAACTAGAGTTCTTTTCGCATGAAAGTACCAAATGAAACAATCACTCTTGGTGACGTAGATATTAGGCGTTGCAAATGTCAGACTTACAATCTGTTTCTTCCTAATTATATTTTCTGGGAAGAGTTTGCCCCTGTAATTGCTAAATATTCAAGGATAGAGGTGTAATCAGATATCGAAAGGGAGAATTCATGATATGAAAATCGGCTATTCGTGAACAGCGGAATGAAGAAGTCGTATTTTTATCAGAAGTGATGGGTAACTAGATGTCGTCCTTTTCGGTCGAAGTTTAATCAACATTTTATTTTAGTGCGTCTGGGACGGTGTATATAGCAGAGAACCGGATAACTGGTAAATTCGTGGCAGTCAAAGAAATCGATATCAGCAAACAAGCCAGGAAGGAAATGCTGATTAGCGAAATTCTCGTAATGAGGGACTGCATTCATCCGAACCTAGTCAACTACCTAGATGGGTATTTCATGGACAGGCGACTGTGGGTAAGCAGCTTCATAGAATAACTGACCCTGCTTCCTTAGGATTTTATTACCAACAGTTAAAGGAACAGAAAACTTGACTCAAACTTGACTCGGGGAGCTAGCTAACATATCAAGAATGTACCCTGAGTCGATATTGAGAGTAAGAAAAATTCTCGTTACTACCATTGCAGTTTCCGGGCAGTTTCCGAGAATTCGACTTTTGAGCAAAAAGTTTGCAAAAGCAAAAGGTTTGTGTGCCGCGACTAGGAATCGAACCCCGGCCGTCTAGTCGGGAGGTCGTTACTCTGTAGTCTACATGTAAAAAGGCGAACTTTTACAGTACATGAGTGCATAATTACAGTGCATAAGGGGCAAGGGCCTGCCAGCTAGCTTTGGGAACACTACGGAGGGGGTCCGAGATAGTTCGAGATGACAAAGAAGGGGGGGCCTGTCGATAATAAGACCCTATATATTTATCCAAGCCCCCCGGGCGATTCGATGGCCGAAAGTTGCATAGTCAAGTTTACTGTTCCTTTAAAGGAACAGAAAACTTGACTCAAACTTGACTCGGGGAGCTAGCCAACATATCAAGAATGTACCCTGAGTCGATATTGAGAGTAAGAAAAATTCTCGTTACGACCATTGCAGTTTTCGGGCAGTTTCCGAGAATTCGACTTTGAGCAAAAGGTTTGCAAAAGCAAAAGGTTTGTGTGCCGCGACTAGGAATCGAACCCCGGCCGCCTTGTCGGGGAGGTCGTTTCTCTGTGGTCTACATGTAAAAAGGCGAACTTTTACAGTAGATAAGTGCATAATTACAGTGCATAAGGGGCAAGGGCCTGCCAGCTAGCTTTTGGAACACTAAGGAGGGGGTTCGAGACGGTTCGAGATAACAAAGAAGGGGGGGCCTGTCGTCAATAAGACCCTGTATATTTATCTAAGCCCCCCCCTGGCGATTCGATGGCCGAAAGTTGCGTAGTCAAGTTTACTGTTCCTTTAAGCTCGGCTTTGACGTTAAGCCATCCAGATTCGCGTGACAGTGTAAGGTTTAAAACCAAGCTGATCATTCGTATTTCACAATGAAAGAACATAATGAGAATTTCAGGGGTTTTATTGATCAGCTTTTGGGTAAATTTTGGGTATTTCGGTTGTCTTCCGGCCAGCGTAGCCAGCGAAAAACGATTGATTCACATATTCCAAGACACTGACAATAGAAAAGCTGTACGGGCTCGACAAACAATAAGATGGCATAGCCTATCATACCATTGAAACAGAAGAACGATGCTGATTCAGACTTTCAAAAATCAGAATTGTACATATATATAAAACCTTTAAAACACGCACTTTTTACACATTTTAATATCCGTAATTTTATTTCTACTTGCATGTCATCGTATTTTTTGTCTAATCCGCATCCGAAACCACCGTTTCGCCGACTGAATATTCTAGACGCTTGACTCCCAGCTCCGACCGAAGCATGGGAAATAAGAGAAACGGAATTACTCTAAAAACTGGCTGCCCTGAATTTTGTAACCTATAGGTTGCTTTACTGCCACTAGAAGTTAAAGGAACTGCGCTCTGGTTTCATTTTGATAACGATAATGATGATCTAATCCGTAATATCTTTAAATGTATAAAAGTAGCTTTGGATATGTCAATTCCAAGGATTGGACAACCGAGTCGAAGTCGCAAAAAACAGCCGGCACTTGAGAGTGACGGAGATTTCCAGCAGCGCACTCTATCTGGATGAAACAGTTTTTTTCATTTAAATGACAACGCCATCTCTTGGATTTTAGGTTATAATGGAACTGTTGGATGGAGGACCACTCACTGATGTGGTTACTGAGACGGTGCTCAGAGAGGGACAAATTGCCGGAATCCTCAAAGAAGTTCTCGCCGGTATTCAGTTCCTGCATAGTAAGGTAAGAGCATCTACTTGACTATGGCTCTTTTCTTTGGGGGGGGGGGGGGTCGGAGGCCTATAGTAGTACACTATTTCAAGCTATTTCTAAGCCTACAACAATAGAATAGAATAGAATATTTACACAAAAGCCCGAAGGCCATGGCAAAACATTGGAAAAAAACACGGCATATTATCAACATGAAAAACAAAAACAAGAACGAAATGGGAATAATCTGTTCAAGAAAAAACAGTTCGCGTTGACGCAGACCGACCCGGAGGAATTTCCCAAACATCCGTATATCTCCAAAATGCCTACTTTTCAACAACCTTATCATCCACTCTTCCCCAAATATTCTTTGTTCGAATACTTCGACTCTTAACTCATTTAGTTCCCTACACTCATACATGAAATGGCTCGCACTATTATCAACACACCCACACATCGGGCAGAAGTAAGGACCAGTCTTATCGCGAAATTTACCAATATATTTTCTTTTTTCTCCAAATGCTAAACAATCTCCCCGAAAACTTAATAACACCTTTAAATCCTCCCTTTCTAGACCTGCCTTAAAATAAACATCCTCCCCCCAACTCTCCTTGACCACCGCGTACAGACCCAGCGAACCCGAAGCCACCCTCTCCACCTGCCACCTCCGGATCTCCTGGTCCTGGACTGGATTCTTACTAATTTTCTCACCGGTTGATAACAGAAGTTTTCTCCTGAAACATACACTTAAAAGGGTCACAACAGATATACTCTCATAACGTTCAAAGGACCCCTCTTGCTTATTCTGCCTTTCACATTATCCCTAGATCCCTTATGGAAATACAAGCTTCTGGATTCCCCGACTTTCGCCATTTTTCGTTTTGTCCTGCGACTTTTAGCGCTTTTACGGCCTAGCCGAGTTTTGCCAGTCACGCTACATAAACTTCGCCGAAAGCTTGAAGGTCCACCGACAACTCTTTCACACATAAGGACATGAGAAGTTTCAAAGTGTTGTTTATGGTAGGCCATCAGGTTTATATTCTGTTTTGGACATCTTCTGTTTGCTTGTTTTTGTTTCACTTTTTAACAACTGCGCGTTCAGTTTTCAAATATTTTGCGTCCAGCCGCCGCGTCGGAGAGCGGGAAGGCTAGATAGAATTGACAGGCGCTAAAAGGAACATCGCTCATTTCACTTGGAGAGTAATGGTATTTCGAAAAACAAAATTTCTGAGCCATTTCGTCGGGAAAAGGCCATTTCCAGTAAGAGTTGTGCTTTAAGACAAGGATGCGCCATTATGTGTTATCTGCTGTCAGCTTCTGACAGTATAGTAGCCTTTCCTCAAGATTTCTATGCGGAATCGTATCCCCTTTCTCCATTAGGCTACCTGTTGCAACAATGGTATGCGCGTAACCTACCATTGTACTTGCTCCTGTCTGGTCTTTCTTTAATTGTGGTAAGAGGAAGCAAGTTCACCGCCTTTATTTTAAATTTGCAAAGTATTTGATGGGACTGCCAGCGTGGACAAGTAATTCTTTTCAGCAGAGAAAATATCGATTGGTAAACCCAGCGGGAGCTATAGAGAAGCGTATTAGTGATTTTTCTACTGAATGCCAGGAGTCATTCCATCTTTGGTCATTTCTGTTTGTTCCGAGTTTCCAACTTTCCGTTGCTTCTTTTCGTTTTTCTTGTTTTTACTCCGTCTTTTCTGGGCCTCGCCCAGTTTTGTTCAGTGACGGGTTATAAGTAAAATGATGAATATGATGGTGATGTCATATTTGACGGTGCCAAATCAATAAGTCACCTGGAATTTACTCCAGCGATATTTCGTCCTTCCTGTCAGTGTCCTCTTTAGGCTCTAGTTAGAAAAAACGAATCTGCAATCAGTTAGTGTCATTACAAGTTTGGTCACGCAGCCTAGCCTAAACAGTGTGTGCCACCTTTCTCCCCTAGAAACTTCGTGTAGGCTACTATATTATATTGATCGACATTTGTAGAGAGGCATTTTTTCAACCTAAACGTTGATAAACAGTGAAAGACACTTAAAGTGCAGGTTTTGATTGAGAATGATTTTGTTTTAGAATATCATCCATCGAGATATCAAGTCGGATAACATCCTCCTCGGATTGGACGGGAGTGTGAAAATCACAGACTTCGGTTTTTCGGCCAATATTCAACCCGATGAGCAGAGACAAACGATGGTTGGAACGCCATATTGGATGGCACCTGAGGTAGGTAGACCCACAGTCAACGAAGTATCAGTAGTCGAATCCGAATTTACTTATTTTTTTTTCCGGAGGATTCCGGAACCCGCCGAAAACACGCTCGAATAGATACTCCCCCATAATGGAAGGGAAAGGCAAGAGCGAGCAGTCTCTAAGAGGTTCGAATTCAATCCAGTAATGGCCAAACACAAGCCGCCAAATAGTTTCAGACCAAAGATTACCTTAATTCGGAGCAAATTTAGATCTGAAGAGCTGTTGAATGCTCATAGCAGCAGGATGGGATGTCGCACTCATACTTCCAGTGTTTAACGGCCCACTCTTTGTCCAGTGCCTTCTTGAATGCTTCAGGAGTGGGGGGCTGAGCCTGTTGTTTCGGACAGTTCATTCCAGGATTTGACAACTCTGTTGGTGTAGAAATTTTTTCTGGCCCTGGTTTTGACAGACCGTTCGAACAGCTTCTTTGAGTGCACTCTTGTGCACTGTGAGGGGCCTGGTAGCAAGGCAGGATCTTGGTATATGAAGAATTCCGTAGTGTTTGGGTGACCCAGAGATGGGCGAATCCGACCATGAAAGGATTCGGATCCGAATCCAGGGCTAGGCACGAATCCGATTCCGAATCCACCATTTCATGCTGAGGATCCGAATCCGGATTCGAATCCGACTTTAACAAAAATCAGACCATAGCCTATATGTAGGTTATATTTTAAAAATCAGAGGTGACAAAAGTCACTATAATGTCTGACGTAATCGAATAACGTGACAGATGGTTGGTGGTGGAATAAAAAAAGTTGGATTGGATTGCCTAAGCCCACTGTGTAAAAATTGGGAAGCGGAAACTAGAAACATGTAGACCAGAAATTTGAGCGGATTCGTGAGATTGAGGGTTTGGAATCCGAATCCAGCCTGACAAGCAGAAGGTCGAATCCGGATTCGAATCTGGCCAAAAGGACGAATCCTGGATTCGAATCCGAATCCCGGATTCGCCCATTTCTGGGGTGGCCATCATGTCGCCACGGTTGCGCCTGTACACGAGGGTAGGGATTGTTTTAAATAGCATTTGACCATTTGTACGTGGACAACTTTTAAATTTAACTGTAATATTGACAAAGTGGTGGATGACAGTACGTACCAATTTTGGT
This sequence comes from Branchinecta lindahli, assembly GCA_023053555.1. Classification (NCBI taxonomy): domain Eukaryota; kingdom Metazoa; phylum Arthropoda; class Branchiopoda; order Anostraca; family Branchinectidae; genus Branchinecta; species Branchinecta lindahli. Next base: position 28,312,422 of record JAKZAO010000006.1, read on the forward strand.
TTTGTTAACGTGAAAGTGTCAGTAAGATAGAATTTTATTCAACGTATCAGGCTTTCGGTCTTTGGGCGATTCACCACCAAGATTTTTAACTTAGCAATTACATAGTAATGTCACCAGTTGTGTGGCACCATTTCTGGCATAAAAATGGATCTTGACGTACTCGACTTGATTCTCCTGTCGATGTTGAGAGTTTAAACTCTGTTTTTTTTTGTTTTTTTTTCCTTAAATGCATGAAAACAAAACATGAAGCACCTGTGTCCATGGGATCTGAAAAGCGAAAATGTAAATGAGAGTGGGCCCACCATTTGGTCTCATTGCCTATCCTTTAACGGGAATTTTTTCTTTATTTTTCACCCAGCAGAAAGAATAAGGCGTAAATGAAGTAACAAAAACGAAAGAAAAGAAGAAGGAAACACTATAATAAGAGGGAAAAAAAAGATGATGATATGGTTTGAACCATATCATCATCTCTAAAGAGATGATGAAGGAAATTTTGTATTCTTTGGTTTTCAGCAAGATTTTCTTTTCTTTCTTGAAGTTTCTTTGCTGGCCCAAATTGGAGAGCGCAGCACCCCGTAATATTTGTCGGCCCTGTATGACGTCTAGCGGGAGTCAAGGAAACCTGGGGGGGGGGGGGGATAATAGCCAATAACTCATGCTAGCGGAGGATGTGAGTGATATCAACAACAACATCAGCTAGACAAATCAGAGGGGGAATCAAAATCCGTTCTGGAACCCCCACACAAGTAAAGAATGCTGGCTTTTATTATTAACATATTTTTTTTGTCCCTCGAAATACTCTAGAGAGTATAGATACAAAAAAAAAATACATAACGGTAAACTACATCACAGACAATGTACATGACAGTGTAGGATTATGAAAGTGCAATCAAACAGTTAGAAGAAGAAAAAAAAAACACATTGGGTGAAATGATTGCTGTTTGACAGACAATGTACACACCCATTTAATGGCATCTTTCTCACACGTATTTTAATTATTAATTACTTTTAGGTTGTCAGCCGAAAAACATACGGCAAGAAAATTGACATCTGGTCCTTGGGGATTATGGCCATAGAGATGATCGATGGAAAACCCCCCTATTTGGAACAGACCCCCATGAGAGCCCTCTATCTCATCGCTGCCAACGGTCGACCCACCATTCCGCAGTGGGATAAACTATCGCTCGAGTTCCAGGTAAAGCTTATACTTTTCGTATCAACTTCAAATAAAATTTTACTTTTAGCAATCTTTCCGGTTTTGTCCGGATTCCGGGCGAATTACTTGTCCGGCGAGAAAATGGTTTTCATATTCGTGTTCAGCATATTGTCTTCTTACCCCTTAATCGACTATCTCATTATCTGTTTTTGTTTGTCCCTTAATTTGAACCCCCACCCATAAATGTAGGGCTACAGAGCCCATCTACGAATTCGACCTTTCCCTTGACCCAAAGAATCCTCCCAGCAAGTTTCATCAAAATATCTCATTCCCTTCGAAAGTTACCGTGCTCACAGACAGACGGACAACTTTTGCGATGTCATAGGTATCCTTCCACTTACGTTTTGGGATCCCAAAAACGTAAACTTATAACCATTTTTCTACAATCATGTTTAACTTGAACATATAATCTCCACTCCATTTTTCATCCATCAGTTTTGTATACATCAGTCTACTTCAAATCAGCAATTCTAAAAATTCGTTAATCAGTGTTATTTATAATTCTTTTTTTTTGTGTCCTCAAATCCACGCTTTTGATAATATTCGGCATCGGGATAACTTGTGGGGCCAGCAGTGCATATTCTGAACATCACTACTAGAGCCCAAGATGAAAAAAATATCTGAAAAGAAAATTATTCAGTGTATTCAAATCTTATAATATAAAATTAAGCTGGTCAGTTAAACTTTTAAGTGTGCATCTGTTGCCGTTTCCAAAAACTATTCTTGAATCTGAGATGAGATTCGTTTGCTGTAAGCCAACGGTCATGGCATGTGCAAACGCGTAGGTACATAATCACAAACAGATAAAAATAACACAAATATAATACTCCTGCAGCAGAGATGAGCGAATCCGAATCCGGATTCGGATTCGAATCCAGGATTCGTCCTTTTGGCTGGATTCGAATCCGGATTCGAATCTTCTGCTTGTCAGGCTGGATTCGGATTCGGACTCGGATTCCAAACACTCAATCTTACGAATCCGCTCAAATTTCTAGTCTAAATCCTTCCGGTTTCCGTTTTCCCAATTTTTACACAGTGGGCTTAGGCAATACAACTTTTTGGTCTCCACCACAAACCATCCTCAGTGATCTACCACGTTATCTGACTCCCTTGGATATCAGTGTTTTTTGTCACCTCTGATTTTTAAACTATAACCTGTGTACATGATCCATGATTTGCTTTTTGTTAAGGTTGGATTCGAATCCGGATTCGATTCCGGATTCGAATCCTCAGCATAAAATGGTGGATTCGGAATCGGATTCGTACCTAGCCCTGGATTCGGAATCGAATCCTTTCATGATTGGATTCGCCCATCTCTGTCCTGCAGGCACCTATCCGTTTTGGGCTGAGACGAACCTCGCTAAGTGTTACTTAAGTTATACAACGGGTTTTGTATTTAAATAGAGGAGTGCTTTATTTTAATTTTTTTCCAGGACTTCCTTGACCGGTGCCTTCAGATCGACGTCGATATCCGCGCAACAGCCGACGAGTTAGTCTCGCACCCCTTCCTTAGGAAAGCAACCGGGCTCACCACACTAAAGGCTAATATTTTAGCCGCTAGAAAGCAAAAACTTTTGAATTCATAAAGACGCTCTTTTTTCGAAGTATTATCCTATTCTGCTTACTATTTATTGTTCGAGCAGGCGCTGAAAATTTTGCCAGTTGTCTAGTTAGCTGAGTTGACCAACGTGAAGAAAATTCTCGCCTTGTATAGTATTTAGACTGCAAAAGTCATCGTTGAATCATTCTACCTTCCTTGAAGTACGCCTAACAACTTCAGTATCTACTTTAGAAATGTTCTTCAGACTAAAGTGTCCTTAAAGACCAAAGGGTCATGATGTCTGCTCTAGGGTATTCTTTCTGTGTTGTTCCGTACTTCTTTGGTAAGGGCTCGCTTCGTCTATTGCAATCCCGGACTTTGAAAGCTGGTCGGCTAATATGAACACGGAGATCACACACACTACCCAGCGGCTCTGTCTGTCTAGTCACGACACGCCAGTACAAAACTTTAATAGAGAGATTTCACCCTACCCGAAGAAAACGGATATTTCTACACCGTCATCTTCGGGATCATAACAAAGAAAATTAACATTACGAGGCATAGGGCTTTCAACTTTGAGAATAAATTACCGGCCTTGGATAGCTGCTGTGAGTCAGAAGTGGCGTTTTTGATTGCCGATGAGTTCGGCGATAGCGTAGCCGTTAGACTTTTTGGCGTTTTCGACGTTCGCCGGAAGCCGATAGCCGTAGCCGTTTCTTCTCATTTCTGTTTTTGTGCTCAACGGCTAACGGCTATCGCCTAAATTCCTATCCATCGCCTATCGGCCTCAGACTCGCCGATAGGCGATAGACGTTGCTTCCAACGGCTATCGGCTTTCGAAAACAGTAAATAAGCACGAATCGGCAAACTTCCTTTGTCTACCGGGGAACTTTCATCGGCAATCAAAAACGCCACTAGAGAGTTGTTGAAATCGTTATCTGGCTTCTTCTTGTTGGAATAATATAACATATGCAAATTAATGTTATTTTTTAATAGAGTTTGAAGGCTTCAGAGATTGTAAACAAAGACGGAGACTCGCGTCCTATTGGTCGGTTATGACGCGGATTTCAAAGAACGCGTCATAGCTGACCAATAGGACGCGAGACCGACAACGGACGAGGACCGTTCCGTTTTCGTCGGATATGGTGCAATCTCTCTATATGCGGAAAAATCTGCTTAGGGAATGTTTTCGAAGTCTGGGACCATAAAAGACCGGAGTCTGTCGTAAAGGCCTAGTCTAGAGTATTGTTTCTGCAAAAGATGTATCATTTTTTCGGTGATGATTTACTATGTGCTTCCATGTGCCATTCGTGACCAAAAATTTGTTTTCGGTGCTGTAAATACTTCTTGTGCCTTATGGTGTTTTAATGAATGTGCACCCTACCTCCCAAATAGCCTTATTTTTATGGGGTGTTACTTGTTAGTCTTGAGTAAGACGCTAAGTTATAATAAGCAACACAAATGTGTGACAATCCTCTCTGAGAGTTCAAAGGGGGGTTCAAACCCTGGTGATGCCCTTGGTAGTTAAATTCAGAACTTAAATGTCAAAGCCTGTAATGAGGTACGTCTTTTACTCTCTATCCGAATCGCCTTATTCCATTTCAGCGCTCAGATCAGTTTCTGAAAGTCATCCATTGTCTCATTATCATCACTTGTGACAAAGAGTTATAAAATATGGATCCACAGGGTAAGGGGCAGAAAAAAAAAATATGTGACACTTACTACTCCAAAGACAGCGCAAATTGCAAATTGCAGATCTTCTACTCATCAACATGTGGATCCGACAATGAGCCAAGGAGGGACTTTGAGAAACCAGTCCGCTTGGTACTTAGTTAATTAATATATTTAAGTTTGCATTCTTGCCCCCCCCCCCGGATCAAGACCACCAATATTCGTCCACGTTTATCATATTTGAATCTTTTGCCACTCCTCTGGCAGTGGTGCGTTTCTAACGATGTGGGTAGGCGATTAGGACCTGGTGATCACGGATTGGAATTCCTGCCTTTATCTTCAGCCACGTCATTAATTCTGTACGAAAGAGTTGAGATTTATCGGCTGAAGTGATGCAAGTGGTCAAATGTAGGAAGTTACACTACTATAGTGTTATTTTTCCGCATTAAAATGGGTTTAAGGTCGATCGTGGATCAACTATGCTTGGGCCAAATCACAATTTGGTTATACTGTACTTATGGTGACTTGCTGGTGCTCATGTAATTACATGATATTCGCAAGGTATGAAACTGTAAAAGATGAATTATTTGCAATCGCTCAGTTTTGCAGGCCAGAACGTTCCTCGTTATTTGGTTCCGTATTTTGGGGGCGTTGTACTTTGAAAACTGCATTTCTATAATAGTGCAGTATCTGAATTATACTTCCGGTCCATTAAGTGCAATAGCATAATGGTTTAATTGGCAAGTTAACAATGAGGATACATTTTAAGCATAACTTAATTTCTTGATCTTGCCTTAAGGTACAGATGTCGTACCTGCCCAAAGTAAACAAGTAGCAAACTTGGGAAGACTATGGTTTGGAAACTTGTTTTATACATTACGTGAACGCTTTGTGATGATATGCTTATGTGTAGTTTCTCTATCGTGTTTAGTCCTAGTCACACAGTTGTCTTTCTATTTTATATAGCGCGGGACCAATGCTGGTATATATGTGGAATTGTAAAGTTTGCTGTGCAATACAGTTCTTTCGAATATTGTAGCGAGTTCTACCTCACTCAAACCGCGCAGATTTACAGGATTCGTAGCAGTGCTTTAGCGCCACTGTAATTTTTCGCCACTGGGTATTTTTCGCCACTCTGGGTTTCGACCCATATCCTAATGACGGTCTGAACCTTGTGTAGTTTACCTGAAGGCTTAGTGGGATTAGTGACCTAGGATTTTTCGCCACTCTCATAACTCATTAAATAATCCAATTAGCCTAGCCATTCAGTAAGTAAAATCGTATGACTTTGTTAGGGCCTTGCCAGAGAATCTCTTGAAGATAAGCATTTATAGTTTATATTTACAGAAAATACAATACAGTAAAAACACGAAAACTGGCAAAACATAGTTAAAACTTGCAAAGTGTACTAGATGCAGGGGCGTCGCAAGTGCATTTTCGGTGGTGGGTGCAGAGCCGAAATTTTACCGAATCTCTCAAAATTTTACCGAAGCCTAGAAACTGAGAATTCGAGCTTTAAATTATGGATCATGAAATGATTACGAAGGATGAGTAACATTAAAGGGCAGTATGAAAGACGATAAACCAACTATTAGGCGGCGTTTCGGCGAAGCCCACTTGGAGAATCGGGCACGATTGCAGTAACAGCTTCGATATGTTATACACAAGAGAAATTTAAACTGAGCGTCGCAGGCGAAATTTTTTGTTTCTGTATGCTAAAACTTAACCGCTTCTCTTACAAATTCTATCATTTACCGTGGATTAAATATGAGACTCAAACAAGTTCCGACAGCAGCAACTACTCGAGTCTAGTCAATAACACCGCAGGCGAGATTTTTGTAAGTTAGCTGTTTCCAGTCAAATTTAACTATTTCCATCCAGATTCTAGCTTTTAGTGTTTCAAAATCCCAATCCTAAAACTTAAAACCCCAGTCAAATGACGCGCCCTTCCACAAAATAGAGAATATTACCAAAAGCGCGCAGGCGGAATTTTTGAAACATTGATTAGATCTCTTTTTTGGGATCAAAGATAAAAGCAGGGTAAAAGTAAGGACTATCGTCCTAACAGTCCTTTTGTCTGCGACCAGTGCTTCACTCGAGCTCTTCAGAGTTTCGAGATTCGTGGTAACTCCCGAATCCTGGCAAATATACCGAATCCCAGTTATTATACCGAAAAGGTTCAGACCGACAGCATGTTCGGGATACTGTATAACTGCCGTATCCCGGTTATTATACCGAATTGTTTTGGGATCGAAAGAGTGCCGAATCCGAATTCGGATTCGGTATAATTCGTGGTAACCGAATATACCAGATAACTACCGAATCCCAATCATGATTTTTTATTGTCCCTCATGTGGTTTGGTGACCACGAACTACAGAGAACCTTGGGGCAGACATAGTACTTATTGTCTCCATTCTTGGACTTGTAGCGAAACAAAAATCCGACAGCGATATAAATCGTATTGTCTTGGCAGCTCGTAGTTTTACTAATTTCCATCCTTATCGGTTAGAAGAGTAGACAGAGTGAGATACAATGAACTCAGTAATTTTTCTTTTAATACTTTGAGCTAATCCTATATAGGTTTTTTAATACTTTGAGCTAATCCTTTATAAGTCGTAACGAGGAGTGGCGCAAAATCCTTCTGAGATTCTTTCGCTAATCCCACCACTTATTTGTAATCTGTTTTTGATCTTTTTTTTTACCTGTCGCGTTACCTGTAGTGGCGAATAATACCCAGTGGCGAAAAATCACGGTAGCACAAAAGAACGTATCTCACAGGATTACCTCTAGTTGCCTGTCTCCCCCTATTGCAGTACTCCTCTAATATTAAAGGAGTTGCATCATAAGCATTATAGCACTTGCAACGTCTAGAACCCCTCCACCCAAGACCCAAGATGAAGCCACGACTCGATCCGACCGTTGGGTCATCTAGTGGCGCGGGTCGGAAATGCCCGAAATGGGGAGGCTGGGATCATAGTTTGACTATGGATCTAACAAAATGTTTTTGTTGTAGCAGGCATATGGAAAATGTATAGAAAAATCAAAATAATTATTTGCATTATTGATTTCTCTCAGTATTTTATTTTCTGTTTTTTCTTGTTAATTCCCGCAAATCCAAAGAACTCCTCTTCCGTCTTCGCCGTTGCTTGTCGCACAAGAAATAGTGAAGGATTCTGGCAGGAGGCTTACTCCGCACGCTAACCCGCTCTGGAGCGCGTCCATAGAATAAATAGGCTTTGACTCCTAGTTTTCATCCACCGCGGGTTGACAGCGATTTAGCCATTTGTAGAGGTAACGACACGTGATGTGGCGCGAAGCTAGGCTCGTTCGTAGCGTACAGGGTATTGGGAAATATTCAACTCCGCATAGTCATATAACAGAGATAGGGAGACGGAGGTTCTGTCAGATTATTTGTTCTTGATAACTTAGTGTGAGACTTCTTCTTTCTGTCCCGTTAACTCTCAGCTTTCAGCGCAAGAAAATATAAGAAACAATCTGGTGGATGATTTTTATCTCCATCCAATGGCAAAATTACGACCCTTCTTCAAAGTGAGAGGTTGGGTATAGGTCCCTGAGTGGGAGCTGGGTATTTCGATCCGTCTTCAAAAATGGGAGGTTGGTATTTGTCCTGGGTGGGAGGTTGGTTATTTGTCTCTGTGGAGGGAGGTTAGGTATTTGACCCGGAGCGTATCGAAAGTCCGAAAGTTAGAGATTGGGTAGCCTACTTTTTTCTGAGAAGATTACTAGCCTAGCAACACGGCTCTGAACGACCAACTGCGAAGACGAGCTTTTCCCAGCTAGCCTCGGTTGCGAGTTGAAATCAGTAGTTCCATTTTCGCCAAGAATCAGGCTGTTATGGAAAAGAAGAACCCCTTTTTTGTTTCTGTGGTTCCAGCGCTATTAGCCAGAATATTTGGGATCGTAAGAACAAATCTTTCCCTTCTCCAGCCTCAGATAACGAACTTTTTTTTTTTTAAGTTTGTTTTTTTTTTCTTCTCTTTTTACTCTGATTAGCTGACAATACTCAACCTTCACGTACTCCAAGTAATTACGGGCTCGCACTGAAATTATGGCTTTCGGGTATATTCCAGCCTTCTGTTTTTTGTTGTCCACGTGGCAACGTCTCGTCTTCCTTCTTAAATTTATAACTTGGTATTTTCGTAGTTTTTCTCTTTTTTTTACATTTGCCGTGCTCCGTTCTTTGTGTTCAGCAGTTCTGTCGGTTAAGAACACGGTTAAGAAAGTTCGTTCGGTCATTCCTACTCCTCTTAATTTCCTTACCTTCTGGGCGTCGGCTGCTCCTCAGTGAAGTTAACATTTCGAACAATTTGTTTGAACGTTTCAGTGTTTCTGCAGACTTTTTTTTCTACATACAGCCTGACGGGGACCCTTGCCAACAAGAGCCGAAATATCGGCACAGCAAACCTCAGCTGACTTATCCGTCTAGTGCTATCAAATATCATCATTTGATCAATATCAATCATCCTTTCTTGGCGAGGGTCCTCTTCAGGCTCAAGCTGGAAAATGAGCTTGTGGAAAAACAACTAAAGATTCTTATTTAAGTAACTGATTTTGTGAATTACTTCGTGAAAATTGCTTGGAACTAAAGCTGGGCTGCTATTTCATTATCACCTGTCCTTCTTTCCAGCTAAGATGGATACTTGTCGGCAATTAAATATCTAGACAATTTGAAGTTCCTCACTTCATTGACAAATATCCCTTCAGCCCAAGGTGGCTGCGAATCATATTTGACAAAGCATAACGGATACGTCAGCCACATTTTATTATAGCTATATTTCGGCCCTTCTTGGCAGGGGTCCTCTTCAGGTTCAAGCTGGAAAATGAACTTAAAATGGGATACAAAAGCCAAAATACCAAAATATTCATTTTTGCCTCAAGGGTTTTGCTTACGTATTAATCTCTAGCGCCCTTGAAGTGCGCATATTAGCCGCAAAGTAAAAACAAAAACAAAAATATATTTGACCCAAAGATACATTTTCATAATCTCCAAGGGCACATGGTCGTCTGTGCCTCAAGAATTTTGCGTACAATGGAATTAAAGCGCGCATCACCACCGCAAAGTGCAAAAAAATACAAATAAAAAGGGTTTCGCTTACAAAGGATAACAGTAAACCCACAAATTGACAAACTCCCACTATCATCCTCTGACCCAACCCTGCAAGTGTCATTTGAGCTTCTATCTCTTGATTTTGCCTGGAGGGGCAACCGTGCGTTCTTCTTTCTTTAACAAACAAGATGTTTTGTCTAATTTATTTCTCAAAGCCGTAAAACACATGCGTAAAACAAAGCCGTCGACACTCGGTCATGAAACTGAACTGTTACAGGCTGGAATGCTGTTTAGTGACGGTTGATGGAAGGTTGGAAGTGTTGGAACACACCCTTTGTTACCGAGGTCGGTTAAAATTATTTTCTAGACGTATGCTGGGTATGAGGGCTATCATTTCAATAATCAGCTGATCTTTTAATGATTTACATAATTTGAATTTCACGTCAAGGAATTCCTATTTCTAACCCTCAACTCAAACAAACGAGATATGTTTTATCCCCTTTTTTCTCAAAGCCGTCGAAGAGATTGTCGTAGCCACTCGGTCATGAAACTTGAGTCGGGAACCAGGTCAGGACCCTCCAAGACCGTCCCTTTGTCCCCTTTCCCCATAGGGACCAACGTGTCTTATCAGTCCTAGAACAGAAATACATATTTCCAGACACCAGAGGGGATCTTACCATCTCATCTCTAGCCATTCTTAACAACTCCCTCATTGTGTCACATTGAAAACAGATTTCCAGTTGAGATAAGAAATGATTGACTGCATTGGACCTGATGGTGGAATGCGTGCGCTTGATTTGGCCCTCAAATTGACTCCATTAAAGTACCCTGGTCAGCCTTTGAGTGATGGGTCGGAAGACATTTTATAGGTTGATTGAATTCATCAGTACACACTGCAGTGTAAGATTACTTAAAGAAATGAACGAAAGCAACCAACAGAAGATCGTCCGGACCCATCAAAAGCTGGACTTCCTAAATGGCGGAATTTGAAACCAGAAAACGAATAGTGAAGTCTGTATTAAAACTTAGACACATGAGTCCAAATCCGATCTTCAGCCTCTGCTCGATTGCGTCGCCCCACCCCCCTGTTCTGGGTCGCCATCAATACCAGCTAAGATTTCAGCCACGCCCTACACAGCAACCAATTTCGAGCAAGAACAGAGATAAAAAATGAAAGGAGACAGTACCACCCACATCGTTAGAAACGCACCATTGCCAGAGAAGTGGAGTGGCGAAAAATTCAAATATGGTAAACGTTGACAGTGTATTTTGTTCCCGTCTTTAAATAAGATCTCGCATGGGGCCGACCTATCGATATATATATTGTTATGAAGCATTTTTGAAATTAAAGAACCTGAACCAGTTGCAATATATTATTTCGCAAGGACGCTAATAAGACAGGTTCAAAGATGCCAAATATTTAGGGGTCTTTTATTAAATATCGAGACTCGACATGACGAATGATTAAGATTATCCAAAGTAAATTTTGTATAGATGACAAAGTCATGTGACACAATTTTCGTCACACTCCCCCCTCTGACGATTTTTCAAGCCACGAGGAAAACAAACAGTCCTCAAGCAGGTATTCTATAACTACTAAAAGACTAGCAGTAAACTTCCATTCGGGACCCGGACCCCAGTTTTCTATAAAGATAAGCAAGACCATGGTCCTTTGGGCATTTTCGTGTGTTGTGTAAATACTTAAAGTTTAACTGAAAGGCCAACTTATTTTTGTGTCATTTAACTGAACACGTATTTGACAAGCCGCTCAAGGTCTTCACAAGTTTCCTTTTTCCAACTTGAGCGGCTTTGAGCCTGAAGAGGACCCTTGCCAAGAAGGGCCGAAATATAGCTCTAAGAAACTTCAGCTGACGTATCCGTTTTGCACTGTCAAATGATTTGCAGTCAGCTTGGGCTGAAGGAATATTTAACTGAATACACTTAGTTATTTGGATTCCGCTCAGGGATTTTATGATTTTCCACTATCTGCTCTATTAAGAATCTTCAGAATATCTACGGCCGTCCCCACAACGCAAATTCTACTATGGCGAAAAATTTGAATCTCAACACAAACGCGGTTTTTCAGTGAAGACTGAACACAAATTTTTTGGGAATCTTTTTCGTCAAGCATACAACATAGGTACGAGTGTACAGAGGTGCCACAAATCCGACAGAGACGTTCTACTATGCGAAAAATCGATTAATCGTGAATAGCGGAGCAACGAAGGAACGAATTTTCATCGGGTCTTCAAGCTTATTTAAGTGAATAAGCATGGGTAACTAGGTTGTCCTATCTCAGGCTTTTTCGGTTACGCCTTAACGGTTTAATATTACCATACAGCGGCAATGTTAAAGTAACGAGAAGACCCACCCCACCCAGGGTTGGTCACCAAAAGTAACTTCGTACACCCTGGAAAGTAACCCAAAAGTATGTCAAAGTAACCCAATGTAACCTCATGTAACCCAATGTAACCCAAAGTATCCCAAAGTATCTCTAAGTTTTCGTGAATTTCAATTGCTTCGTGAAGGAATTTCGCATTAGTTTCAAGATATTGCAATCGACGCCTCGTCTCGTCTGACGAAAAGTTTGAAACGACACCACGCAAGTCTTGCGCCCGAGGGGTTACTTTGGGTTACATTGGGTTACTTTGGGTTACATTGGGTTACTTTGGGTTACTTTGGGATACTTTGAGATACTTGGGTTACTTTAGGATACTTTTGAGACTAGTGCAAGCGTGATGTACGCCATTTGTGCGCAAGACTCGTGACCCAATGTAGGCTAACCCAAAGTAACCCAAAGTAACCCAATGTAACCCATAGTAACCCAAAGTAACCCTGAGTAACCCAAAGTATCCTGAAGTAAGCAAGTAACTCGTGCACCCTGGTTCTTGGTGACCAACCCTGGCACCCCACCCCCCAACTCACGGCAGAATGTTCGGAACTAAATACGTTACTGCAACTAATCGCCGAAGGCAGCCCCGAAGTATCACCTAATTTCTCCCTGTTTTCTCACTCTGACACCCCTATTAGTAGCTCATTACATGCGGTTTACACAAAAGCTGTCTGTATTTCCCATGTCACTTTGTGTTCCATCACACATTTTTCATACACCATTAAATCGAATCATAACCACCCACTATAGCCTATTAGGAACAGTCGGTTAGTTTGCTTAGAAGTCCATGTCTTATCAGACGCGCCCTGGGAGAAGGGGGTGGGGTGAGAAAACGATTCACAGGATCGGTTTGAAGATAATAAAGCATCCAGTTAATCAGAGAGAACATGAAATAGAACACGTTATGCATACTGGCCGAAGATTTAAAACATGGTGATGAAAAAGAGTCGCTAGATTCCACGCGCGATGTATAGCCTACCCAGTAATTTTACAGTCTGATCCAGGTCTGATCAGTAGGTTTCTGTGCGGCATTTGTTATTCTTGCTTTGTAGACTGTATTCTTGGCAGTGGTTTTTTTTTTTAATTAAACTTTGATACTCACTTCTGATTAAATTTTGCTTCTAGAAAGATCGGCTCCTTTTCGACACCCGTCCAGGGGTTTCTTGATAGCCAGGCAAGGTACTGGCCCTTCCTTTTTCCCAGCATATGGTAGCGAAAATGCGCTAGGCTACATTTGATTTGGTACTGTGAGGAGTTGATAGATTCGAGAAAAGTCGGGAGGAAATGGATCTGGTTTTCAGTATGAGAAGTAAGCGTTTTGGTGACCTCCGAAGGCTGGGTAGATTTCTGAAGGCTGCTATTCTACAGCACACCTTGAATTATTTCCTTAGATGTTGACTTTCAGTTTGTTTATTTGAGGGCTGTAGCCTGAGTTTATTTGTAATTTTTTCCCACCGTAGCCCATGTGCTTTGCTGGGAATAAATCCGTTCATTTATTCATTAAAACCAGTTTGTCTCAGTTTTCGCACCCAGACTAACGAAATCGAAATGTTGAAATGCGTTAAAAGTTGTGTGTGATCTCTTAAAACCCTTAAAGCACAGCTTTTACTGGGAATGATCTTTTCACTACAAAATGGATAATAAATTTCGTTTTTCGAAAATACCATTCCTTTCCACCTGAATTTAGAGATTTTCTTGTTGGTGCTTGTCAATTTTATCCAACCTTCCTGCTCTCCGACGCGGTGGCTGGGCGCACAACATTTGAAAACCAAACAAGCCATGGTTAAAAAGTTGGAAAACTAAGCAAAACAAAAGACGTAAGAAACAGAAGATATATCTGATGGTCAACTATATCTTGCAGAATGAAAAACAACAATTTCAAGCTTCTCATATCCTCGTGTGTGAAAAAGTTTTCAGAGGACGTTTGAAGATCCCGGCGAAGTTTGTTAAGCGACCGGCAAAACTCGGCACGGCCAAAAAAGCGCTAATAATTCGTAGGCACAAAACGAAACAACGGAGAAAGGTTGGGATTTTAGAAGTTTACAATTCGTTTAAGGAGCTATGTATATTATAAAAGGCAGAATAAGCAAGAGGGGTCCTTTAAGAGTATCCGGAAGAAACAGTAGGCTACCGTGCTGTATTTCCGTGAACATTGACAATAATGTTTCTTGCCACACGCTTATTTTGTTACAGTATAGGCCTAAACCAGGAGGATTCCCCTAACATGATTATGATTATGATGATTATGATTATATGGGGTTTTATTGCAAAAATACGATAAACTACAAAACCCTCAGAAGTTTTCACTTGTTGAGAGGTTTGACAAACCCCCTTTGACAAATTAACCTACATACACTACTAATAAAGAATAAAATGAAAAAAGAAAGAAGAGAAAAGAAATAAGAGCACCTCTGTTCCTTACATTTTGATCCAAAAGAAACATTTGTATGGAATTACGTATTTGATTATATATAATACACGCACTACACAACATGTAAACCCCTCAAAATGGGATGAGAAACCAGGGAAGGTTTCTCTTAAGGATGGCCACTCTGTAATTTATTTTATCCCCCCCCCCCAACGAGTGATTTACCTTAATTTCTGTAGTCTACCTTTAAGATTAGAAATTTAATTTCCAAGAAGCAATTCCCCAAAATAGGGTACTTAAAGCTGCTAAATTGCTTCATTTACATATTACAAGTTTGAAGAGAAGCCTTGTCAAGAAGGACCGAAGTATCGCTGAAGCTGACTTATCCAATTTGAGTCATTTTTTATATATTCTGATTCTTTTTTTGTCAGATTTTTAAAACCTTGCAGAAGTCAGAAGTTTCTTAACAGACAACACAAAATTTTATCAACTTTTAAAATGTTATGCATATCAAGCATTGCCAAAGAGCCGAAAAAGCATCTGCTGACTTTTTTGTTTGTCGTCATGATATCGGAAAATTCAGCAAATGCTTTTTTGTGCTGTTATTCGCGCTCTTCCTTGCAATGCATGTTATGCATAACATTTCATGCACATTTAAAAATCACAACATATTACATCCCAAGTGTTGTCTGTAGAAACAGCGCATCCTTGTGTTATCTGTTATGAAACTTCTGACAGTGAGTGGATACTCCGAGATCGGTCTTTTGATAGTGATATGCATCAAATTTGCTAACAGGGACCTAGCACGCCCCATTTTAAATGGAAATGTGCACTTCCCAACGCCTTCGTTCTCTTTGCCACTTTAACTCCCCCCATCGGTTTACTTCTTATCAGTCCAAATGACTTCTGAACGCATTCGGAAGGAGAACTCAATTACCAGGCGCTATCCCCCCACAAATTCAATCTCGGCTTCCCATTGTACGAGCGTCGGAGATATCTCAAACGCTTTAATGAGATTGTTGGTGCAACAGATTCGATACGGGTGCCATCCCGCGACTGGCCATTAGCGCCGGAGAAAACCGGATTAATATCCATAGCTTCGGGCATAGCGCTGCGCCGCGGGGGATGCCGGCGACCGCTGACGTCAGAACAATGGGCTGCGGTGTATGTCTTTGCATGGGAGATTATGGGAAATGTCATTGCTCGACTAAAGTATGTTTGATGGGTTTCGAATGCGGAGGGGGGCGCGGGCTTCCGGATTTCTAAGGAGTCGGAAATGAGGGTGAAAGTGGCTTCAGTTTTTTATTCACCGATAAATCCGCCTGCTTTAACCGGTGGGAAAAAATATCAGCTTGTATTTATTCATTACACTGATAACCATCAAGGGTCGGTGAGTGGTTAATCCAAATGGCCTTCCACTAGCATGATGAGGGCTAGCAGCTATAGTCAGATATGAAACTGGTTAGATCTTGTAAAAATTTATTTAATGCATAATTTAGTTATTCTATCTGATCACAGAAAAGTGAACTTCAGCACCATTTCAGGCAGGGGGCAGAAGTGACTTTACATAAAGTGGAAGACCCCTGGATTAACTATTATTACCAAAGTATAGCGGGATCTTCCTATCATCAATAATGGTACACTTCACCTTGACACTGTCTTCTTTGCACAACTGTCTTACAAAACTCCAAGAGCAATTAAAGTTCTACATGATCCCCAGAATAAAAAGGTACAAACAAAAAAGAGAACATGTTAGGATTACAAAGAAAACACCATGGCCGTATTTTCAGTAGGGGAGAAGGGGCCACGATCGGCAGGGCCCAGGTTCGTCTTTTTTATTTTAAAGGCGAGCCATCTTTCGAAGGGGGATCTTTCGCTGGGACGTTGTCTCAGTTGTTCTGGATGTTTTGATTGTAACTTCGATGCTCTCTGTTCAATTTTGAAGTTTGTGTTGAGACAAGTTGTTTTAAGCCGTTACAGTGAAATTTTTGGGATCCACAAAAAATTGAAAAGTCGGCATGAAATATTTGCAGAAGAAAAAACTGTTAACTGTGCCGATTTCGGGTAGGCTTGACCTGGTGTGTTCCGTTGTTGAGATCAACGACATCTTTTATTTCCGTCTGAAGTTATATTTTTCCCGAAAGGTGGCGAGAATCCCAGGTTCGGCCCCTAACCCAGGCCTTCGTTCGGCATGCAGTTATCCATGCAATCCTCCCCTGCCGAACGTGGGCCCCACATGCTGGAGTAGTATAACAGTAATGTGCATCGGCTACATAATATTTGCAGGTCCTAGGTTTCCATTCCATCCTTGAGCCTGAATAAAAAATAAATAGTTTGTTTTTAGTGTGGATACAGTGTAATAAAATAATTTTTGTAAGACTAGCCTTTACAGTTATTTCAGAAGTGTCAGACATCCTTTTTTTTTACTTTTCCAAAGTACAAACTTCAGTTTCACAATATTAGTCATTACAAGACCACTTGAGAGATGGTTCGCCATTGGTCCTAGTACCGAAATAGTGACATGCCGAACCTGGACCAATGTATGCCGAACGTAGGACAGGGGTGGGGCAGGTTCGGCACTTTTCACCAGCTTCAGGAAAACCACTTTTGCTGACAGCACGATAGGAATCGGAAGGATTTATTGATGCGAATTTCGCCTGCGAAGTCTTAGAGGCACATGGCTTTAAAGCACACCTCGTACTATTTACTTTTTATGCTCCAGTATTCAGAACTATTTGAATACTGTAGAACTAAGCTCTGTTTTAACATACTAGCCAAAGCTTTGGCTGTCTTAAGCCTTTTCCCAGGAACACTGACATCTATAGCAAAAGCTCGGCAAAATCCAGATAACTGATTTTACACACCAGTAGCATGATACGCGAACACTCACTGGACTCATAATGAGCATGGAAAATAGTGAACCTTGGCAAGTGCAAAGATTAGTGAAGTATCATTAGTGGCCTTAGAATGCCACATATTAAATTGTGGTCTCCGGGCTTGAGAATTAATGAACACAGCTACGGAAGTAGGTTGCATTGGCATTATGCCCGGGCCCCACTACGGACACACTTGTTCGTAATTCGGTTTTTAACGTTTTTAAGATCGGTTTTTAGCGGGTTTTCAGACGTTCCTCTCTCAACCCGTTCATAAAATCTGGGATGGAATAATCCATCTCCCGTTCTTAATTTGTTATGAACAACCATAATGACAGAGGAGCGTCCTAAGCGTCTTAAAAACCGGTCTTAAAAACGTCTTAAATACCGAATTCCGAACAGGTGTGTCCGTAGTGGGGCCGGGGCATTATAGACACGACTGGTCCTTTAAAGGAACAGAAAACTTGACTCAAACTTGACTCGGGGAGCTAGCTAACATATCAAGAATGTACCCTGAGTTGATATTGAGAGTAAGAAAAATTATCGTTACGACCATTGCAGTTTCTGGGCAGTTTCCGAGAATTAAACTTTTGAGCAAAAGGTTTGCAAAAGCAAAAGGTTTGTGTGCCGCGACTAGGAATCGAACCCCGGCCGTCTAGTCGGGAGGTCGTTACTCTGTAGTCTACATGTAAAAAGGCGAACTTTTACAGTACTTGAGTGCATAATTACAGTGCATAAGGGGCAAGGGCCTGCCAGCTAGCTTTGGGAACACTAAGGAGGGGGATCGAGACAGTTCGAGATGACAAAGAAGGGGGGGCCTGCCGACAATAAGACCCTGTATATTTATCCAAGCCCCCCGGGCGATTCGACGGCCGAAAGTTGCCTAGTCAAGTTTACTGTTCCTTTAAGTCTTTAGTACAATACAATGAAATATGGCGACAAATGTTCCGACAAAACGAGTCTGACCCAAGGATAAAGGAAATATTGGTACGAAAGCAAAAACAGAACCTTTTACTTAGCGTGGTTTCGACCAGTCATGGTTTTACTTGTCGCGGAATTGACTTCCACTGTTTTGGTAGTCACATTTTCGCCCTGTCCCTGTTTTTGCATGGCAAGGTTACAAGGTATGGAGAGATTGCATCGAACCCGACGAAAACGGGTATGTCTCACTACCGGAAAAGATAGAACAAAGAGCCTGACATTGCGAAGTAAAGGATTTTCAACTTTCCGGACTTAATTCTGGGAGTCTGGTAAATTGTAAACTTGTAAATCCGACCATCTTTTGATTTATTAAACACGGTTATGGCGGATTCTTTCTGTGTGTTCGTGATAGTTTGAGGTCTGAAATTATCAAAAATAAGAATTACAAGTACTTCATTATTGGTAGGATGTTATTTTTTTTTAAAGAGTAGGTAACGTCAACGAGTTTTAAGGAGAAAATTAAATTCACCGGGTGGAGGAGGAGTCGTGCTACGCCGGTCAGAACACAAACAAAAAGCACAGTTTTGGAATAAAGAATAATCGGGAATGTGTATTCGAAGGCTTCCATGGTTTACTCTAAAACATGCGAGTCTCAATCGTATTCGTCTGTTACGACGCAAACATGCGAACACCGACCAATACAATGCGAAAAATTTATTTTTTCGTAAAGGCAAGGCTTCTAAAACACTTTGTTCGAAAACTGTGTTTATTCAAACAAGAATGGGTCAAAGAAACGCATTTACAAGCTTACAAAAATTACGAAACGACAACAATTCAATACCAAAATCATATTCCTCGCATTGAAAAATTCTTACTTTTCCCGCGCTTTTTCCGTTAACAGAAAGGTTCAGTTCCTTAAATTTGGGACCACGTCTTTACCGTTTCCAGAATTACCCAATAGTTCTGGTGCATGTACAATAGAGTATACTTCAACTGAGCATTGTAGACTACCCTACTTCTGGCCCCTAAAAGAGCCAAACGGTAATAATAAATAAGAACTTCAGACCAACTAATTGCCAAGTATTCGGCTTCCCTTTTTGGCGTAAAGAATGGCACTGTAGCCTATTCTCTTCCTATGATTTCTCGTTTCTCTTTGAATCTTATTTTTTTTTGTGCTAGGATACTTTAGACCTAGCTTCTGGACGGTCAACGTAACGAAAAACTGCTGCAAATTTCTGGACGCCACAACTTGGTCGTAACAGGCTGCAGAAAAAAGTGAGCAAGGAAACAGCAAAAGAATCAAAAGAACGACAGTTCGTGGTAT
Organism: Branchinecta lindahli; assembly: GCA_023053555.1. Classification (NCBI taxonomy): domain Eukaryota; kingdom Metazoa; phylum Arthropoda; class Branchiopoda; order Anostraca; family Branchinectidae; genus Branchinecta; species Branchinecta lindahli. The sequence continues at coordinate 28,331,796 of JAKZAO010000006.1, forward strand.
TTATCTGATTTTGTTATCATTAGATGACTCTTTCCGTTCATTACTGTGCATAAATATTTGTCTCGTTTCATTTTTGGCATGCTCTCTGGGGCCCTAAATGGTTGGGGCACTGTCTGTAACCGTATGCTCACAGTTTCTTTCGCTCTTAGCTGAAACGGAAGGATTCGTGTAGCTTTCATTGTCATTCTCTCTCCAGAAAAAAAACAACCATATTTCATTTCCAAGAATTCTTATCGCCCTTCAGAGCACGTTTTCACCTTCCCCACTTTTCTTCGATTTATCTTTTCATCTTTCCTTCGCACTTCATGCTCTGGTTCCTCTTTTGTTTCCGTTTTTCCTTCGTTTATCTCGAAGACTCATCTGAGCGGAAAGCAATTTTTCTATTTTCTCCTTCAGATGACTCGACCTGGTGGTCGAAATCCGACACCCCCGGAATTGAATTTTTTCTTTGTCGTTTAGCGTGTGCTGGATCTCCTTCGGTGGTCCGTGTCCGAAACCGAATCTGGGGTCACTTTTTTTCAAGAACGGTAGTCAAGTCCATTTTAACTAGTTCGAATACTTACCGACCAATAACTTTTATTTAAATAAATTTATTTCCGAAATATTTGGCATATGCTTGGCTGACCTTTTTGTCATCCCTCGAAGATTGATTTCAGCTCGGGTATACTACCTAGCGGATCCAATCGATAAGTAAGTTTTGCAAATTCACAATAGTGCGTATACACGAACAGGATTACCGGCCGGATTGTCTGCACTTTCATCATCAAGATGAACAAATCTCAGCTTTTCCATATGATGTTGCGACGATGTTGCGGAAAATCAAGGCAGAAATTCCAGTCCACGAGCACCGGACCCTTATCGTCTGTTCAAGGCATAATTAACAGAGCACTGAGAGTTAGAAAGTGTTTTGCTGACTAGTTTATGGATATTTACATGTTTGTACATTATGCCTACAAGTTGAACGTATATGTGGCCGTTTGACTTTTTACAAGACCTTCACCGACTCTCGCACTCGTGTAGCGCTTTGGGGATGTTCGCAAATACTCGTATGCCTTCGTTTTAGAACTAAAACATAAAGCAGTTGTGTCACTAAAAAGCCGCCTTTTGAGGTCAGATAACAAACAACTGGTCCAATTCTGTCCACTTCAATTTTTCAACTTTCGCTGCCTTTGTGGAAAAAATGGAGTGATAAACTTGTGGTTCGTTGATTTTGTTACATATGTGTGACTATAGTGTTAATGTGTGTTTTTCCTATGTATATGGCTACGGCTGAAGTAAATAAATAAACATATATCTTTCACTAATCAGCTAGTTTCTAGTCCATAGTGGTACGCCGAAACAAATATTACGAAACTTAAAGGACACGGCGTTTCTATTATGACAATGAAACCTACTTCCGTATCTGCAATTCTGCGTTCATTTATTTTTCAGTCCGGAGACCCAAATTTCATATGTTACATTCTAAGACCACTAATGATATCTTACTAATCTTTGCACTTGCCAAGATTCACAATTTTCCATGCACGTTATGCTCCCGAAGGGTGTTGGCGTATCATGCTACACTGTCAGAAGTTTCATAACAGATTTCATAACAGATCGTTTTGTAGATAGGTTAATGTTGTAGTAGTCTCTATGTTTGTTTGGTCTCTTCTTATTCTAGTGTTTCCTCCTTCATTTCTTTCTTTATTCTACTCCGTCTATGCCATGTGCTTTTTGATGGGTGAAAAATAAAATTATTATTATTATTATTAATTATAATTATTAATTGTTATTATTATAGCACATAACACTTTCAAGAATAACACCTTTTCACTTAGAATTAAAGTGTTATGACCAATTAAGTTTACACTATTTCGTGCCTAGATCTCCAACAACACCTTCAATTGGTAAAAATACTAACGGGAACGAAGAAACATAAAAGATAACACCCCAAAGTGTTATCTGTTGAAACCGGGCATCCTTCTGCTGTCGTTATGTAACTTCTGACAGTGTAGTATTTTTACCAATTGAAGGTGTTGTTGGAGACCTAGTCACGAAATAGTATAAACTTAATTGGTCGCAACACTTTATTTCTAAGTGAAAAGGTGTTATTCTTGAAAGTGTTATGCGCGATCTGTTATGAAACTTCTGACAGTGTATTAATGCGTAGAACCGGTTATCTAATAGGCCGAGTTTTGCTAGAAGTCAATGGGCCTGGGGTAAGGATTAAAACAGGCACAGCCATGGATAATCTGTTAAAAGCAGAGCCTAGTTTGACAGCAAGCATTCAATTAGTTTTGAATATGGAAATATAAACAGTAAATAGTGCGAGGTGTGCTTGAAAGCTTTCGGCCTTTTTCCAATATCCCTTCATAGTTGAAGCCCCTTGAGTTAGCACCAGAACTTCTGATGGATCAAAAAGTTTTGATACCCGCTAATCCTATTAAAGCCCCCCTCTTCGATACAGTTAGCATCATTCTCTTAGAAAGTCAAGCGGCGTCCAGACACGCGGCAATTGTCGGAAGCCTGCGGCTTAGTCCCCATGGGAGTCGGATAGCGAACATACGTCATAGAGATTGGAAACGGATGACATAAGCGGCGATGTATGAATAAATCAATTCTTTACGCCTGGACAGCCATTTAGCCTCCCTTGGGAATGGTATTCGGTCTGCTTTCTTCAGGATCATCGAAGATGTCAAAGCACGACTCTTGCTAGAAATGATCTTTTCACGATGAAATGGCTCGGTAATGTCCTTATATAAATACAACTACTTGCCACTTGAAATAAGCGATTTTCTTGTTAGCGCTTGACAACTCTGTCCAGCCTTCCCGCTCTCCGGCGCGGCGGGTGGACGCAAAATATTTGAAAATCGAACGCGCCATGGTTAAAAAGTGGGGAAACCAAGTAACACAGTCCAAAGTACAAGATAGACAAGAGACAAAAGAGATATACATAGATAAAAACAGAAGATAGACCTGACGGCCTACCGTCTTCCAAAATGAAAAGCAACACTTTAAAGCGTAGTGTCCTTATGTGTGAAAGAGTTGTCGGCGGACCTTGAAGATTTCGGCGAAGTTTGCGTTTCGTGACCGGCAAAACTTGGCTAAGCCGAAAAAGCGCTAAAAGTCGTAGGTACAAAACGAAACAATGGCGAAAGGCGGGGATTTCAGGAGCTTATTATTCCTTAAGGGAGCTAGGGATAAGACAAAAGAGAGAATAAGCAAGAAGGGTCCTTTGAAGGAGTCAATTCGGAAGCACTATCGCATTAGCAATCTCCGGATCGCCCACATAGCCTACGGGCAGCTAGTTTAAACTAGGTCGTCTAGGGCTCAGTATGCCCATCTAGTGGCGCGATTCAGAAGTACATAGTTGGGCGCATGCAGGATAGCTCTCAGTAGAGGACTGAAGAGAAAGGCAAACATTTAGCTGGCGCATAAATAAGAAATTAATAAATAAAAACAGGAAGAGATCTCGCTGTCTCTATTTCTTTTAATGTTTTGTTTTGATTTTTAAAAAATACGCCATGTTTTCAGAAGAAACGGTGTGTTTAGTATGTTCATTGATTGCTACCTAGCCCAGTGAATATTTAAAGAGGATGAGCCCGCAGGTCTGTTACTCAAAATAGTTAACGCGAGTCCTGTTCTTTGTGAATAATTTTGGCTAATGCTAGGGTTTTGCAGAACCCTAGCTGGCATGGCGTTTATGCTGGCGTATAAATAAGAAATTAATAAATAAAAACAGGATGAGATCTCGCTGTCTCTATTTCTTTTAATGTTTTGTTTTGATTTTTTTTTAAAACGCCATATTTTCAGAAGAAACGGTGTGTTTAGTATGTTCATTGATTGCTACCTAGCCCAGTGAATATTTAAAGAGGATGGGCCCGCAGGTCTGTTACTCAAAATAGTTAACGCGAGTCCTGTTCTTTGTGAATAATTTTGGCTAATGTTAGGGTTTTGCAGAAAGAAAAAGTACAGCTGTGTTCCCAGTAATCATTGCTGTTGACTATTAGTTTCTTCCCCATTTTCTGTCGTATCAGTCGGCTTATTCAGAGGGCATGGAAATATCGAGCAGGGTTTCCCAGACGTGTCATCGTAGGGTAAAATCTTGGTTACATTGCATAACGTCAACAACCCATGCAGTCCATAATTATCGAGGGATTACCCACTTCACTCTACTTGTATGTACACCCATTCCCGGCTCCAGCGGGGCTGGCCATGAATTAAGTGATTCCTTTTTCAACGCTTCCAAATCCGCTGATTTTAAAATTCATATTACAACACACGGCAACCGGTGCCTGCAACGGTCAGACACCGGGCAATACACCAAGATTGCGAGTGGACAATCCCTCTATGATTCCTTTTCTGCCTCATGCAGTTTATACTTCACTTCGTGCGTAATCCAGCTCATATCTTACATGTATCGAATTCCAACATAGCTTCCATTGACAAAGTATTATTAACTACACCCCAATAATAGTCCTATTGTCAGGCCGTATATGATCTAATAGTGCTCTATTGTGACATACTAAAAATCGAATCAAAATTTATGCGTTAAAGGAGCACACCTCCGCCACCTTTTGTGAGATAACCAGCGGGTCAACTACTTCTGTCCAATGCCAATTACTCCCCCACAATAGACCCACGATGGGACCCGCCAGGGGACCCAACCTCGGCAACACTTGGGGGTATCATAATGTTTCCTTGACATATACTATCCTATGTCTATGTTGATATCGTCTAGCGTGCGATACGTATCTGATCCTAGATGTGCATCAATGATGTATTAAACTGAAGAAAATGCAAAGTACCTGTCTGGCGTTCTGGCATTTATGCTGTGACAACTGACAATGGTAGGGATAGATATTCAGCAGAGATAAAAGGCATATAAACGTCTTTTGAGTAATGCGAGGGCCGTTTTTGAATGTGTGTGAAAAGTTTTCGATTGTTTTAAATGTCAGACCCTTCTGTCTTTGATCTCATGAATTGCAGTCCTTACTTGATATCTCCAGTCAATCGCGAATGCCCCAGATGAGTATCAGGGGGAAAGTCACATTTTACTACTTTAGATACCTTTAGTATAGTTTATGTACCTTCGGAGTAGAACTAACCTTCAGTTATAGAAGTTTCTCATTTTGTAAACTCGGCATCTGCTCGTGCCTTTCGAAGTCTATGTTACCAAATTATTCACCTATCTAATCTACATTTCATTTATTGCCCACATGCTTGAGAAAGTTTTTAATTTTATTGTTTTGACGTTATTTTGCTGCTAAATATGAATTTCCGACCAAAATCGAGCTACAAAAGGCGAATTCTCGCCGTTCCCCGAGGACTCCTCGGGGAATCGAAGGGAGCGGCGAGAATAAAGGGAGTCACTCCACGAAGGACTCCGCAGACGAAAACAACGAGAACACGGGGAATGCTTCTGAAATGGATTCTGTTCGAAAAGAAATATGCAGTTGACGAAATTAGTCTGGATCCACTTTATTTTTGCTTTTGTTTATTCTCACTGTTTTTAATTAATTTTACATTGCACAACACCAGCAAAAATTGATTCCCCTCCGAATCTGAAATGGAGTCTTTTTGATGATGGTGATGATAATCGGAGCATTCCCCGTCCGTGGGGACTCGCGAGAATGCGGGGAGTGAGTCCCCGGGACAAAAAAAAACTTGAGTCCTCGGGGAACGGCGAGTATACGCCTAAAACCGACAATCACCTCGGCAGTTGTTTGTCGAATTTGAGCCACAAAGCGAGCCACGAAAATCTTGTTGGTCGCGGAAACAAACTTGTGGGCCGCACAAAAGGCCGCGGAAACGCTCTTTTTCGAGCCCCAATCGACCCACAACCTCTTTGTGGGAGCATGAAAAAACGCCTTAGTTGTAGTGTCGGCAGCGGATATGCTTCTGGGGAAATGTAAAGGGATAAATTCCCTATCTTCATTTTTTTTTATACTTACGAAATACTCGTAAATGTTAAAGGCCCATTATTATATTACCATTTTACAAAAAGAACATAATAAAATCACCGTGAGCACCGTTGCTACGGCGAAGTGTCAGTGAATTTATTTTTATTCTTAATAAAAGTTATCAAGGATAGAGAATGTAAATAAAATTTTGAAAGGCAAGTTTATATGTAGAAGAACGGTTTATCTAAGTTTTCTTTTTTAATGGGTGTCAGGTGCCGTTTAAAAGTTAATAAACAAATTAACGTCACGGAGTTAAAATGAGCAGTAGCCAGAAAAGTATAAAACATGAAAGAAATCAGAAAAGATGCTAAGCGGGATAAACAAATCAAGGGTCTGGGATGTGTTATGACGTAAAAGCTGCAACCAGATTTGAATGAGGACTTTCGTGAAACTTATGTTCAACCTAGAAAAAGCTGACGGTTGAATTAGATTGACTGAATTCAAAGATCTGGATGAGGACTCCAATGAAATCTTACGTCGGTTGTTTATGTTCCTGTGTTGCTTACATTTTGTTTTGTTTTGAGGTCCATCTGTTTACCTAACTAAGACAAGGAACAATGAAACCACACCCCAGCACTGTCGCCGCCCTAGACCAGTCTTTTCCTTTACTTTTTCAAATCCAACAGGAAATAAAAACTTGATAAGATCAGATACTAGCAGGAAGGGACATTTGTAGACAAGGGGGATCCCACTAAGGCTGGGATATGAATGGGGTACAGGCAGATGTTTGGCGACATCGGGGTCCACTGTCCGAGGGTTCTGCTGTTTAGGAAATTCTGGTAGCATTGCAAATACTGACGAGAGGACTTGTCAAAAAACGTAGATTGTGTTCTTCATTAATAGTCACAAGTATCTCACGTAATTAACACGAATGAATTTTATAATTTATTTATTTACTGAATATAATAGAATATATATCTATCTATACTGAACAGATATTGTGTATAAACTGTACACAAATTATGTAAAGTACACTTTTGTTGCTGTTTTTAAGTTGGTCGTATTTCTGTTGACATTTCCTATGCTATCTTGCACAACGAAGAATTTGTTGAAAAAATAAGCGAGCTGAACTGAATTGAAGTTCTGAACAGTGCACACTTTAGTACTTATTAAATTCAGAGAATGATGTAAAAATTACATTCTTTACAATTATGTGAGTTTTCCAATCTCTTTCAACACATCAGCGTCCAATGCGGCACGCTATGAGAAGTAGGATTGTGGTGTGAGCGGGCGGGGTTGGTGGTCGGGAATTCGCAATAATCCTTAAAGGGCCCTTGAAAAGGTGTTTAAAGATCTAAGAAGAGGCACTAAATATCCAACAGCTGAAGAGCATTCAAAGCAAAAGTGTCTGATTGATCAATGCCCATCTGTCTTTGTTCACGACAAATCCACAAAAAGTGACACATTTGGCTGGAACTTGGTAATGTGACCCTTTCCGAAAAAGAAGTACTGGTCATCCAGGAAAAAAAAAACTTGAAACAGAGCAGACATGTTCTCAATTTCTGTTAAAACACAAAGCACCTTTGCATGAAACTAACAAATCCTTGAAAATATGCGCCACAAGCAAAATCAGCCTGAATTTTGTTGAATGGAGAGATGTTGGTACGTAACAAATCGTGTCGGTTTAGAAAAGTCTTGGTATCCTGAACTACCCTTACTGACGTTTCCCGAATACGTCTACACTTCCAACGCCCAGTTTAGCTGAATTTTTATGGTTGGGCACTCTGCTAGCGCCAAGAATAAAAAAAAATGCTACACCTCTCTGGAAAATCGCGCTGCAAATAAAAGATAACCCTGCGCCAACAAATGTTTACATTAATTAATTAAGAATTCTCATGAATCAGTCCCTGGCACGAAACTCAATTTGCTGCTTCGACATATTCTATTCGTCACTATTGGAGACATGTCGCATTTTACCATGGAAATGAAAAGGAACTGACTCAATTTGATTTTCTAGATTTCAATCTGCAGGATCGGCAAAAGGGTCGCCGGTGCAACAAGTCGCCGCTGATTACGCGACGTATATGCGCAGTTGAACTGTACACAAACCACCCCACATTGTCACTTTACCCGACTTGCAAATTTATTACGGGGAGAACCGCAGAAACCGAAGCAAAAGAATTTACGAGAAAAGGAAGTAAGATAGTCATCGGAAAACCTTAATTGGACCTAATCCGCGGTCGGACGAGAGGGAATACTAGGAAATAGGTCGACTTTTTGACAATTTTCGGACTAAAGAGGCGACACGGTCCCAAAGGAAGGGTGCGGTCTTTTTTGTCTAGGCGTGTTCGCAGAAAAAGGACAGACGAATTCGAAGAAACGGCGCGACACAGGTCTCAAAAGAGACATGTTTTGATCGACTGACGACCTTCAGCTTGGGAAAGGTAGGGCAACAATGGCCTGACCTAAGACGGGAAAACCGACCCGCCTAACCTTGAAAGGCGCCGAACAATATGACAAAAACCTAACCTAGCAAATAGATCACGGCGGTGTATACCAGGTGTCGGTGTGTGAGCATACCCTCGCGCCAGCATGGACTTGAAGGATAAGGTTCTGAAGCACAATTTACAATCAATCAAAGTGTTTGTTCAGAAAAGGATTACCTAATAGGCAGAGCCCACGGGCCCCACCTGACTATGGGTCCCACTCCTGTACGGTTCCAGCGCAAATGGTTGCGTCAAGATAACGCCGGCTGTTGTTGGAATGTCAACTAAAACTGAAAATAAAATTTTTCGTCTCGTCATCTGAGGTACAAATCAAGCATAAAATAAGGCCTTTGAATAATCACGGATAAATAACCTTTTCGTTCCGATCACTGACATGGCCTGAGGTTTTTGCTTTACCCCATTTTTAGTAAACAGCACCTTCTTAGCCAAGTCGGACAAACAACAAATCCGATCCATCTTTTCTGCTTTTTTTTTTTTTTTTTTACTTATTACATTTCATGCCTTAGAACAGAAATTAAATAATTCCACAGTGTAAACCGGTAACATCAGAGGAGAAACAAAATAAAACACATGAACAAAAGATAGGTGAACCGTGAACGAATTGTAAAAAGTTAAAATTTGTTTTAAAATGATTTTAAGGTTATTATTAAAGTTAATTTTTATTTTTTTGTAAAAGTTTTGATTACTTTATTGGATTATGATATTATAGCAGCAAAAATAGTCTGTTGGTTAATTTTAAATAAGTTTATTTTTATTGGTTGATATGGTTTTTTTTTTGTTTCAAATGAGTAATTGGCAAATGTGTACTCAAATAGGGTCTAGGCGAGACACCCCCGGCGAAAACCCCCGGACAACCCCCCCCCCCCGGTACCCCCCCCCCGGCGAAAACCCCCGGTACCAACCCCCCCGGCGAAAAACCCCCGGTACAGCCCCCCCCCCCCGACCAAACCCCCCCGGTACCCCCCCCCCCGAATCCTTAAATTTAATACAAATTCAAAACATGCAACTTGACTTCCCGTGATCTTAGTCTAACTCAAGTGTCTTAGTATATTCTAACAAACAAGCATGGGATAGTCTCGGGGACAGTTTGACCGTTGACAAGCACGTGTATGGTGAAGAGCTGGTAGAATAACTCTGGGACTATCTTGAAAGTGCCATCACAATACCAGTGACGGTACAACCCAAGTAGTTCCAGGTTACGCTCTGTCCCAACCACAAGAATGCGATTATCATCGTCAACGCCGCTGTCGTTCTGTAACAAGACCAAAGGTTCCGATGGGATCCCAAAACTTCGATATCTGATCAAGACAATTAGGTTTTGTCTTCGTCAGATCCGGACTTCGCCAGACTCCATGAACATTTATACTCTTAATATTTAGAAACAGATTAAGGCCGAACAGCTAATCATTAAGAAAACCAAGATTCAGCTTGTGTGTTTACCCCTACAAGTCGATTGAAACGATCCTGGCTTACTTCTGTGAATTTTCCGGTTTCTGGCGGAATTCCAGAACTACTTGTCCGACGAAAAACTAAAGCTGAAAAACGAATTCAGCGTATCTAGTTACCCCTATTTCCAACATCTAATCAACTTCAAATAAAAATTTAACTTATCACAAATTTTCCGGTTTCAACCGGATTCCGAACGAACTATATGTCAGGCAAAAAAATTATTGTCATATACGGATTCAGCATCTCGTCTTACCCCTAAACCGGACATCTAATCAACTTCAAATAAAACTTTAACTTTTAACAAACTTTCCGGTTTTGGCCGGATTCCGGGCGAACTACTTGTCTGATAAAAAAAAGGGTTTTGATATTCGTGTTCAGCATGCCTTCTTACCCCTATATCGAACGTCTAATCAACTTCAAATAAGACTTCCACTTTTAACAAATTTTCCGGTTTTGGCTGGATTCCGGGCGAACTACCTGTCCGACAAGAAAATGGTTTTCATATTCGTGTTCAGCATGCCTTCTTACCCCTAAATCAAACATCTAATCAACTTCAAACAAAACTTTTACTTTTAACAAACTTATCGGTTTTGGCCGGATTCCGGACGAACTACTTGTCCGGTGAGAAAATGGTTTTCATATTCATGTTCAGCGTGTCTTCTTACCCCATAATCGACCATCACATTAGCTGTTTAAAAATATTTTGCTTGCCCCTTTATTTGAACCCCCTCCCCCACCCCTAAATGTACGGCTACAGGGCCCATCTACGAACTCGACCTTACTCTTGACCCAAAGAATGCTCACACCAAGTTTCATCAAAATATCTCATTCCCTTCGAGAGTTATCGTGCTCACAGACAGACAGACGGACGGACAGACGGACAACTTTTGCGATGTCATAGGTATCCCTCCACTTACGTTTTGGGATCCCAAAAACAGCTCCCCATCTTGGAGTTTCTGGTATGAATCAGGGATATCGAAAGAGGAACGGGGAGCAGGCAAGGGGAGAGGGCAACCTGACTTTTGTACGAATGAGTGGCATCCTAACTGCAGCCTCCTCGCCAAGAAGGGGAAAGAATTGCGAAAGGATTTGTGGGGGGGGGATCGTTACGCTGACACGTCCAGTTATTCTACTCTTATATACCCGTCAATAGGTACATAAGCTAATCCGGGTACCCAGCTAATCCCTTGTACTATCCGTGGCGTAGGGATTATTTGGGACTAGGAGATTCTTCTGGGATTGTTTTTTTTTTTATTTATGCGGGTAGGGTTCCACCGGGAGGGTTTTGGTACCGGGGGGTTTTGGTATCGGGGGGGGGGGGTTAGGTACCGGGGGGTTTTGGTACCGGGGGGGTTGGTCCGGGGGGGGGGGTTCGCTGGGGGGTGTTGGTAGCGGGGGTGTTGGGGGGATTTTCTCCGGGGGGGGGTCGCCGGGGGGGGGGGGGTTAGCCGGAACCCACTCAAATAATCCTCCTTCCTTGTTGTAAAAGCAGGATACTTTGAGTTTAATTTTTTTTTTTTTTTTTTTAAGTAGACTTGAAAATTAGGTCAAAGTTGAATGAAGGATTTAAGTAATGCCACCGTAAGTAGGGGTTCCCTATTACGGAGGGGCACCCTTCCTGCGGGAGTTGCAATTGTTTTCTTATTTGCTTTCTGTTTGTAGGGTACCTGATTGGAAAGTCTACTTTTTTGCTGCTATAATTAAAATATAAAATAATATGGGTCTTAAAGTAGGCTATAAAGGAAAAAATGAGAAGAAATAGAAAAAAAGTGTTTTGTTATATATTGAATTTAATGTTATTTAACGAAATTAAGATTGTTTAAAATTTAGTGTAAGTGACGTTAAGTAAGGTTTTTTGATGTTTTGATAATAGTTTTAACGTCATTGAGTGGAGTTGGAGACGTAGCCACTCACTTTGAATAACTTCGATGGATAAGTTTATGTGTATTTTGTAATGATCTTTTGCTCCGTCTTTTTTCTTCTTCGTCTTTTTGGGATCCCAAAACGTAAGTGGAGGGATACCTATGACATCGCAAAAGTTGTCCGTCTGTCCGTCCGTCCGTCCGTCTGTCCGTCCGTCCGTCCGTCTGTCCGTCCGTCTGTCTGTCTGTGAGCACGATAACTCTCGAAGGGAACGAGATATTTTGATGAAACTTGGTGTGAGCATTCTTTGGGTCAAGAGTAAGGTCGACTTCGTAGATGGGCTCCGTAGCCCTACATTTAGGGGTGGGGGAGGGGGTTCAAATTAAGGGACGAGCAAAATATTCTTAAACAGCCAATGTGATAATCGATTATGGGGTAAGAAGACATGGTGATCAGGAATATGAAAACCATTTTGTCGCCGGACAAGTAGTTCGCCCGGAATCCGGCAAAAACCGGAAAGTTTGTTAAAAGTAAAAGTTTTATTTGAAGTTGATTAGATGTTCGATCTAGGGTAAGAAGGCATGCTGAACATGAATATGATTCTCGCCGGACAAGTAGTTAGCCCGGAATCCGGCCAAAACCGGAAAGTTTGTTAAAAGTAAAAGTTTTATTTGAAGTTGAGTAGATGCTTGATTTTGGGGTAAGAAGGCATGCTGAACATGAATATGAAAACCATTTTCTCGCCGGACAATTAGTTCACCCTGGATCTGGCCAAAACCGGAAAGTTTGTTAAAAGTAAAAGTTTCATTTGAAGTTGATTAGATGTTCGAAATAGGGGTAAAAAGGCATGCTGAAGACGAATATGAAAACCGTTTTCTCGCCGGACAAGTAGTTCGCCCGGAATCCGGTGAATCATGAAAATATTATATTGTTTTTACCGAGGTTTTTACCATGATTTCTAAAATTCGTTTTCTTAATGATTAGTTATTTCACCTTAATCCTTTCCCAAAGTTCAACAGTAAAAATCTTCAAGAAGTCTAGCGGACACTGGAGAAGGCAAAACCGATTTGTCTGGATCAAATATTCGGTTTTTGGGATCCCATCGGAACCTTTGGTCTTGTTTATCTCTTGCTAATCTTTTCAACGAGTAAAAAACATAATTATTGATCATAAGAGGACTAGAATGTGTGCTAGATCGGCCATTTCTTGTTACTTGGCAGTTGTCTTTTCAAAGGCAGAGGAAGATTAAAACAGCAAAACAACGACATGAAAATTTTGGTCAGAAAAAAACGTTCTCTCGCCTCGCGACGCGCAATCCGGACAGCCCAGCGAAATCCGGCCCAGCTTGGTGCTCATATATTCCGGATTGCACACCTGGACATACAAATACACGGCCAAAGGGGGGGGGGGGTCCCGGGAAATACAAATATAACAGCTGGTTCATTTTCTATTTCCTTATACTTTTTGCTTGGTGTAAACTCGAGCAGGAGCCCAAACAATTTCCTCCGAGGCAGGCCCGTATCCAGGAATTTATTTCGGGGGGGGGGGGGGGGGTGCCCATCGGTGGGGGGGATTTGCCAGCGGGCTGGACCATAAAGTACAACAAATACATAGATCAGATTTTAAAGCCTACAAGAAATGATTAATTTTGTAGGTTTCGGGGGGGGGGGGGTCGAACCCCCTAACGCCCCTGGATACGGCCTTGCTCCGAGGTATCTTTACTGATATCAGTCACAATACAGAATAACAAAATAGGCAAGATGAGCAACCGCCCACTCCTTTTAGACAACAGGTCAAAATAATACTTTTCTGGTCTTCAAAGAAATTTACTTTCCATCATTTAAAACCATAATTTAAAAATATGTTTAATAACTTTCATAAATAGTACAGTTTTGCGGAAAGAAATTAGTTTATTATTCAATTTAAAAGTATATCGAAAAAGATTAAAAGTTTGTTTATTTTTTGCAGGTTTGTTTCTTCTAGCTACAGCCTGAAGAGGACCCTTACCAAGAGGGCCAAAATATCGCTAAAGATCCTAGCTTACTAGTTTGGCGGGGAAATTTTTAAATAATATTATGTTATTTATTTAAAGAAGTGAACCACATTAGAAGATAATTTGCGAGGGGCCAATAAAATTTTGACCGCTTTGGGGCCTCAGCAGGATTGAACCGGCATCGATCAGCTAATAAACTCGCTAATAAATAGGCTAGTGTCAGAATTTACACAACAGCAATGTACGATTTTTTTCCCGGAGGCCGTATGTCGGGCTCACAGCTTATCAGGATTTCAAAGTAACGGGGCTTTTAGGGATCAGAGTAGGTTCATTGTCTTTTTTTTTTTTTACTTCAAATAATTAACGACGTAATTTTCAGCTAGGAGCGCAACTAGATGGCCATCATTTATTTGACTGTAGATTTTTCCAGGTATAGCCTGAAGAGGACTCTGTATGGGGTCACAGATCCGATTAAAGCCATCGCGGAACGGAGATTGCGGTCGTTTGATTCGACGAATAGCTTGTTCAGCGCCTTTCTGTAAATTGTTACCTGAAGATGTTTTTTTCTTTCTTTTTGTTAAGTGTGTTCCTTTTTGCAGTTGTTGTGATGAGAAAGTGTTTTGTCTATGTTTGTATCTGCTTTTTCTTCTTTTTCTTTTTTCTCTTTATATTTACTCCGTGTTTACACCATCTGTGTATTTCGGGTAATAAATTTATTGATTGATTGATTGATTGACTATTGTTCGATAGGGCCGAAATATTGCTGGAACTAATCTCCGCTGATATATTTGTTTCAGTATCGAAGAAAAAAAAAGTACTAAATTAACAGTTGAGGGTCAGTCAGTTTGAAAACCCCGACAAAATACTTTTGTAAATAACACATTTTATAAACTAAGGGGTGAGACAGTTACATTTTGAAAAGCCAGACAAAAATGACCGGAAAGATGCTAAAAGTAAGACGTACATTTTAAAACGTCATGATGTTCTTGATAAATTTGTTTTATCCAATCTGATAAACAACTTCGAAGTAGATGGTCCCTCGCAGCAAAACACAGGAAACGATGTGATCAGCAGAAAATGCCATCCCCCAACGACGGGCCGTGACAGTTCTATGGCAACGGAATTGTAGTATTTTTTGCTTAGTAAATATTGTATTATTGTTCTTTCGGTCCCACTGCAGACTGACGGGCGCCGCTGGGCCGTTTTGCCCAATCGGAAACAACCAAGGCCCCGCCCCTCGTTCGATCTAGCACGGATAAATTTGGCCTAGGGCTTGAAAAAGGTAGAAAGGACTCAAGTTGTATTGATCCGACAAAAAAGGACAAAGTGAAAATTAATCCTAATGGCTCAGCCGCGATTCGAGATGGTATCGCATTAAAAAAGAATGTGCCAAGGTGGAAGATGCAGAGGCTGCCAGAAGATTTTTAGATTGCAATTATGTGTTTTTACAAGTCAGACATAAAAGCGCTACTAGTCTTTGAGGTATAATTGCCAATTCAGCTATTCGTGAGCATCTTTTTAAAATTCAGCGGACTACTGCGTGACAGAACTGCATAAGCCGTCCGTGATATAGATATCCAGACGTGTACCTGAAATTGAAGGCCGTCTGACCATCTATTCGTCTTCAGGAGGGGGCTGTTCAAGATCTCATGGAACGGAATAACACAATTCTTCAAAATTCTACCATGTTTCCATCTACTAGCACTGTCTCAGAAAATGGAAAATCCCTAAATCTAGACCCCACACTCGACAATCAGCTAGGATCGACAATCAACAGTTTGAATTGGCCGAAGGCATAGGTTAGTTTAAGTCTTAGTATTATTATTATGCGGGGTGGGCCAAAAACTCTGGCCGAAACTCAGACCACAAATGGCCCACTTTCTCAATCCTCCCGTACACAATTGATGGTAAGCCATCACTCTAAATACACTTGGCCATTTTACTTTGTTCCAGCTCAATCTTGTCAATAAACTGAATCTTCATCGATCAGGCACGTACGCAGGGGGGGGGGCCTCCGTGCCCGGGCCCCCCCCGAAATCGATTTTTTTTCGCATAATTTTCTGATCCTTCACACAGAATAAGGGATAGTGGTTAATTACTGATCTAGACAGAATTTGTTAACCGTTTTCGATGATTTTTCGGCCTGTAATTACCCAATAGGGTCACCAGCACCAGCTTTTGGCTTTTGTAGATGTTACATAATATAATGCGCCTTTTATATACTGTTATGAAGGATTTGGGCCCCCACCGAAAAAAATTCCTGCGTACGTGCCTGTCATCGATGGATTATAATTGCCTTGGATCTGAGAGATTTTACAGGCATTTAAGTCGTTTTCAGCTGACACAGCCTAGTTGCCTTGGATTGAAACAACATTGCCTACAACTGTTTCCGTCACTAATGACTTTAACTCGAGAGGTCAAGATCACAGACCACATCCAGCCGCCAACAGCCTCCAGCCCCCGATGGAGGGGGGTAAGTTTAGGTTAGCGGGCTACATTCATGGGCACGAACTCATTATGCAAAGCTGCCCTGGGTCACTAGAGACTTCACGTTCCTTTCCAGGGAGCTTGGTAAATTTTAAATAAGAGCAACTTTATTTAAATAACCGCAACCTGCAACGTTGCAGGTTATTTTCTTCCAGCTAGAGCCTGAATAGGACCCTTGCCAAGAAGGGCCGAAATATATCGCTAGTTGACTTTACCGTTCTGAAACATTACATTTTGTAACTAAAATTGTATTTAAACTGCAGTGAAGCCTTTCTGAAACAATAAAGTTAACTGATTTGAAACACGTTGTATTAGATTGTTATACTGGCTTTAGCAGAAGCAAATTTCATTACTCATTTTCGGACTGTATTTGACTGCAAGTTTAGGTCTTAGCTACGGCCTAAAGAGAGGCCTTGCAAAGGACGGTGGAAACAAAATGTCATCAGACAGATCCGTTGAGCCTGACCGAACACGGTCCCCTGTCACAATGGCCTGATGAAATATTAATTGTTAAAGGACACGTCGTACTTCTGATCCATTCTATTTCAGTAGCATTGGCAACCATTCTCGTTCCTAGGATTCTACATTTCATAAATGTATCCTATCTACTCTACTGGCATTACACAGATTATCACGCTTGCCATGTTTGTTCATTTTACGTGACGTGTCTGTCTCTCCATCATTGTTTTCGAGAAGCTTATTGGTCAGCAGACCGGTTATGCGATTTTTGCCACGTCTATCATGCAAAGCAAGGGACATGGACATAGGCTAAAAACAGCCACAGCCTTGTGTAATTTGTTGCAAGCATAGCTAAGTTTTAAAGTAGATAACTATCTCAGAACATATTAGCATAAACACTATTTAGTGCGGGGTGTCCTTTAAGGCTGCCTACTATTAAGTTTCCAACCTTTCACCTCATCAAACCACAAACCTTAGCACCCACCGCAGTCCGATTTCGCGATAATCAAAACAGAGAACGCCTGCAGCTTATAATATTTCCCGAGCCAATCACCACTCGATGAAGGGTCCAGGTGACAGGTTTACTAATGCTGATTTTGCAGTATTCTCGGTCTTATCAGATTTTAGTGTTTACGCTCATTGACGGTTACCCAATTAGTAGTTCCGTCTGCACTCTGCAGTGTTCCACGCGTCATCCCACACAAACCTCGAAAGGCGTAAAATATTTTTTTTTATATGGGCATGAGAAAGTATTGCCAAATATCGGCAGACTAGGGGCTAGGCATTACCTGGAACCGGATGAACACCACTTAACCGGATGAACACTGGCACTTAAAGTCGCACACCAAAATCCAGTGCTCACCCCTCATTCCATAAGTATTGCCAAAGACAAAATTGAAGGCTTGGAACAATAAGTATTAGAAATAAAATAAAATGGAATTACTGTTCGAAGACAAAATTGAAGGCTTGGAACAGTAATTCCATTTTATTTTATTTCTAATACCCTTCGAGTTTTCTGAAGTAAATAAATGATAAATATTCCTTCAACCCAAGCTGACTGCGAATCATATTTGACAGTGCAAAAACGGATACGTCAGCTAAAATTTTATTCGAGCTATATTTCGGCCCTTCTTGGCAAGGGTCCTCTTCAGGCTCAAAACCGCTCAAGTTGGAAAAACGAAACTTGTGATAACAAAACTGAAGATTCTAGCTTAGTGTTAAATATCTAAATTGGTGAACTTCCTTTTGGAGAGTAGCTTGGAGTTAAAATGGTTGCTGAGATTTCATTTTGGACACGGCTGCTGTTTTTGCTGCTCTAATGGGTCGTTGATCGGGTAGAGATTTTTCTGCATTTGGGTTGACTTTGGTTTTGTTATGGACAAGAGCTTGGGGCCTGAATTTCCTTTCGCTGATGACGCCGTTCCATGTCTCTGGTAGTGAGTATTCGCCTGTGTCTCGGTTGATCCCAGAACGGTTTTTCTTGATCTCAACGGCTTCTCTTATGGTTTGATGCAGTCCAGTGCAAGTTGCAAGAATTTGCGCTTTTTCAAAATGTACGAGATGGGATGGGTTTCCGAAAACGTGTTCTGCCAGTGCCGATTTAAAGTTGTAATTTGGACGGTGTCCATTGGAAAGGGCGTGGTCGATCTCCTGTTCATGTTCCGAGAGCCTCTTTTCGAAAGTCCTCTCTGTCCTACCGACATAGCGCTTCCCACAGTCGCAGGGTATCGAATAGATACCTCGTTGGTTCTGGTTTGGGACTGGGTCTTTGGCGGTGTTTAGGTAGGACAGTAGGGTGTTCTGAGTCCGGTGAAATGTTTCGACGTTGTACTTTTTTAGATTCCTGGACAGTTTTTCAGTGACCCCTTTTTTTTTTTCGAAATTTTCGAAAATTACCCAGAATTGGATGAAAAAACTCCCCTTTCAGTAAGTGAAATCTTGGAAAGTTTCAAAGTCGTCTGGGAATCCACATACTTCATCTACATGGGCGTCTTCTACTGGCAGCATGAGGGAGCAGCAATGGGGAGTTCCATTTCTCAAGGACTCGCAGAACTAACCCTGAGAAAGATAGAGCAGATTGCATTCAGTATCGCACCGATGACCCCCCGTTTTTACAAACGTTACGTCGACGATGGTTTTACAGCCTGGGAAGGTCAAAAGACTGACATAGTATCTTTTGTCGACGCCCTAAATCAAGTCCAACCGACGATCCAGTTCACCACCGAATTTGAGAATGACGACTTGAAGCTTCCGTATTTAGACGTGTTGATTGCCAACGGAAAAACAGATTTCATTTGCTCAGTTTACAGGAAACCCACTCACAACGACCGGTATCTACCTTACGATTCATACCAACCAGAAAACGTGAAACGCGCAGTTATCATTTCCCTAGTCGACAGAGCTATCAAAATTTCCGATGAAACCCTCCTAGACGCTGAGCTGAGTCACATTCGGGACGTGCTTTACGGCAACAAATACCCCATCCAACTGGTCGAAAAAATCATTCGAAGAAGATTGAAGATCCATCAGGCCTCCAAAAGCAACACTAGCACTCCTAGCACTGACAAACCAGAAGAAAAGAATGCCCGTGTCTACCTCCCGTACATTCAAGGGGTCACTGAAAAACTGTCCAGGAATCTAAAAAAGTACAACGTCGAAACATTTCACCGGACTCAGAACACCCTACTGTCCTACCTAAACACCGCCAAAGACCCAGTCCCAAACCAGAACCAACGAGGTATCTATTCGATACCCTGCGACTGTGGGAAGCGCTATGTCGGTAGGACAGAGAGGACTTTCGAAAAGAGGCTCTCGGAACATGAACAGGAGATCGACCACGCCCTTTCCAATGGACACCGTCCAAATTACAACTTTAAATCGGCACTGGCAGAACACGTTTTCGGAAACCCATCCCATCTCGTACATTTTGAAAAAGCGCAAATTCTTGCAACTTGCACTGGACTGCATCAAACCATAAGAGAAGCCGTTGAGATCAAGAAAAACCGTTCTGGGATCAACCGAGACACAGGCGAATACTCACTACCAGAGACATGGAACGGCGTCATCAGCGAAAGGAAATTCAGGCCCCAAGCTCTTGTCCATAACAAAACCAAAGTCAACCCAAATGCAGAAAAATCTCTACCCGATCAACGACCCATTAGAGCAGCAAAAACAGCAGCCGTGTCCAAAATGAAATCTCAGCAACCATTTTAACTCCAAGCTACTCTCCAAAAGGAAGTTCACCAATTTAGATATTTAACACTAAGCTAGAATCTTCAGTTTTGTTATCACAAGTTTCGTTTTTCCAACTTGAGCGGTTTTGAGCCTGAAGAGGACCCTTGCCAAGAAGGGCCGAAATATAGCTCGAATAAAATTTTAGCTGACGTATCCGTTTTTGCACTGTCAAATATAAATAAATGATGATACTAATCACGTTGATAATAGTTAGGTTTTCAAGAATTTAAATTTTGTTGTATTTAAGCAGTCCTGTTTGATTCACTTGTATCCTACCAGCTTTTCGAAGGAAATAATTGGGTCGTGTGGATTTTTATTAGTTCACGTGTCCACTCTTTGAGAAAAAATTGCGCTGATTGCTAATGCTAAGACTCTGGGACGACTGGTCAAAAAGCTGATGGTACAGTCAAGTTATTAAGACCTATTTTAAAATTTCTGTTGTACCTTCCTCGACGTTATAGGAATTCCCGTATAACTGCGAATTTTTTGCCCTCTGACCCTTGTACAAAGTTGTCTTCTATTGTCCAGGACCTTCACGTTTCTGCCCTTGGCCATTTTTCCGCATTCCATTTAGGAAGAAGATTTTTTAGACCCGATTAGTCTCTTTTCTTGTTTCGTGTTTATTTTCTGAACCTGTGAATTTACCCCGTTATCGAAAGCTCAGAGTAGTTTTTCCTTTTCTTTATCTGTACTGCACTATTTATTTCTTCTCGTCTTAGTGCGTAAATAAAATATCATCATCATCATCATCAAAGTCCTTCTCTGGCGGACATTAAACAAAGATCAATCAAAGAAGCACTGTCGCGACTTAATTCTCCCTGAGCCCAAAACCAACCGAAACCAAGACCATATATTTTTATGACAATTAAAATATGCAACGTTCCGGCTTAGCCAATCACGAAGGACCCGAAGACTGATGACACTGCTTCAGTCAGTTGACATAAACACAGCCGAGAAGTTTCCACGATTTCCCATCTAGATAACACGCCATCGAATGACAGACGAATATGCTTTGTTATATATAAGGTTATAATGAGCAGACAGTATCTGATCGACATAGAAATATACCATCGTTAATATGATGGATAGGAGGCATTTTGGTCAATTAGCATGGGCCCCGACTGCGACAAGAAGACAACGATGCGACCTGTATGTCCAGTCGAAGATCCTTTAAGTGCCTTGCCTTTTTTGACCACTTACGTCCGTCATTACGTCCGTTGCGAAGCCAACATATGAATATCTACCACAACAAGACCTAACGTATTTGCCTGGCCTTCTGTTTAGCTCAGTAGAACTTTGTGGTTTGAGGACCATACAGATATTACTGTCAGTGTTTTCGGTCGCTGATCAATTTTACCGCCCCTTTTTGGAAAAAAAAACAATAATTAGGCTTACCACAGTTACTCAACTTTAATTACTGATTTATATTTTTCATCAATATACTCAAACAATTGCCAAAAATGGATACGTCAGCTACGTTGCTTTGGCAGCGATACTTCGATCTATCGTTACGCCTTAAAACGTCTTGTAAAGCTCTCCATTTGCAGGAAAAGAGAAACAAACGTGGACAGCTATAAATTCTGGTTTCAACTTACTTGAGCTGTGTCAGACAACTGGTAATTGGTTCCGCCGGCTACTTAGGTATCCGGTCAACACTGCGAAAGCAACAAGACGATCCCAAAAATTTAATATTTGATCCAGACAACTGGGTCTTGCCTTCGCCAGATCCAGTCTTCGCCAGGCTAATCATCTGAGAAAACCAAGTTCAGATATACCTCTATAAGCCATAATATCTATTTTGACGATACTGACAGAAACTTCCTGCTTTACTTCCGAATTCGGCCGTATTCCGAGCGAACTACTTGTCCAGCAAAAAAAAAGAAAATTCAGAAACAAATTCAGAGTATCTGCTATACAGATTCAGCGTTTCTTCTTACCCCTAAATCTGTCATCTAATCAACTTCAAATACTACTTTCGCTTTTAACAAATTTTCCGGTTCTGGCCGGATTTCGTGCGAACTAGTTGTCCGGGTAGAAAATGCTTTTCACACAAGTGTTCCGCATGTCTTCTTACCCCTAAACCGAACATTTATTTAACTTCAAATAAAACTTTTGCTTTTAAAATTTTTTCCGGTTTGGTCGGATTCCAGGTGAACTACTTGTCCGGCGAGAAAATGGTTTTCACCATCGTGTTCAGCATGTCTTCTTGCCCCTAAGCCGAACATCTAATCAACTTCAAATAAAACTTTTACTTTTCACAAACTTTCCGGTTTTGGCCGGATTCCGGGCGAACTACTTGTCCGTGCGAGAAAATCGTTTTCACCATCGTGTTCAGCATGTCTTACCCCATAATCGACTATCACATTAGCTGTTTCAAAATATTTTGTTTGCCCCACAATTTAATTCCCCTCCCCCACCCCTAAATGTAGGGCTACAGAGCCCATCTACGAACACGACCTTACTCTTGACCCAAAGGATCCTCACACCAAGTTTCATCAAAATATTTCATTCCCTTCGAGAGTATCGTGCTCACAGACGGACACACGGACAGACGGACGGACAGACAGACAACTTTTGCGATGTCATAGGTATCCCTCACTTACGTTTCGGGATCCCAAAAACCGAGCCATACAAACGCAGCGACAGGGCAAAAACCGCGATTCTTTGTGTCAAGAAAAAGCTGACTTGTTTTTTTTCAATACAATTGTTTATTCTTCAACATAATCAGCATTCGAAATTTTGTTTGCCCCACAATTTAATTCCCCTCCCCCACCCCTAAATGTAGGGCTACAGATCCCATCTACGAACTCGACCTTACTCTTGACCCAAAGAATCCTCACACCAAGTTTCATCAAAATATTTCATTCCCTTCGAGAGTATCGTGCTCACAGACGGACACACGGACGGACGGACGGACAGACAGACAACTTTTGCGATGTCATAGGTATCCCTCACTTACGTTTTGGGATCCCAAAAACCGAGCCATACAAACGCAGCGACAGGGCAAAAACCGCGATTCTTTGTGTCAAGAAAAAGCTGACTTGTTTTTTTTTTCAATACAATTGTTTATTCTTCAACATAATCAACATTCGAAATATTCATGTACCAACATTCTGTCTTAAGGTGTGACAACAGGTCACCTGTGAAGACGGTCACCAAGTTACCAAAAACTATTTCTATACAAACATTTTTTTAGTTTAAATTGAAAACTTAGCCTACAATTAATCTATTTGTTATTTTTTTGTTCAGTTTATAAAGCATTTAATTTAAAATCTATTTGTTATTGATACGGCGGATCTTTAACTGAAGGATATGGGGTAAGATATGTAACCTCTTCATTTGTCTAGTAGACACATGCGAGGATAGGAATCAGATTGTTTGTCACATGTCGTGGAAGCTAGTGTGGTATAAACAGGACACCAGTTTAGATCGAAGAATGACCACGCCCGAAACCTTGGGTGCGATGTAAAGCGGGGTACAGAAGTTTCGAAATGTACTTTGGAAAATATGTCATGAGGTCAAATAGACAAATAAATTTTCGACAAAAGCAAATCGATTTTATTCATTGTAGAAGGGTATAGGATACACTTGAAGTTCTCAAAAGAGGCCACCCTAGATACTGTGGGACAAACAAGATAGGCCAGCCGCCGTATTTCTCAGTATGTTCAGATGGAATGACCACACCCAAAATCTAGCTTACATTCAAAAACGTGGGGGTATCTCCACCTATCTGACACAAATATGACCTTGAAAGACAACACGAACTAACGTCGATATTTCTAAACTTGCATCAGAAGAAGAATCCGGTATTGACACAGATTTAACCTTGAAAAGCAACATGAACAAATGACGATATTTCTAAACATGCATCAGAAGGAAAACATAGAAAATTGATTTCGTCTCAAGTGAGATACGCCCTCTTGCGTATATTTTCCTGAAAATGTTTTGAAACATCGTTGCAAAATGCTTCCATGGCAGCTACGTGGTCGCACCAGAGGCCCTGATCCTAGCCTACGATATTCTGTTCTCGTCAACAAGCGCACGTGGTAGGAGAGCACTCTTCATTCCCAAAATGACTTACATCAGAAAGTTTGGGAATTTCTTGGGATGTTTTCGACTGGAAGGGTTGTTTATCGCTAGACGATTTTACCTACTCGATGATCATCGGCAATACAAGTCCTTCCCAGATCCCATTTTATCATCAAACCGTTAGAAGAACAAAAAGAAAACAGATTTCGTATGAATCATCCCGATACCAGCGACATTGGCGATAACTGATGAATCCAATGAATTTGTACACGACATTCGATTCTAGAATTTTTCCCATTTTCGCCGGATTCCGGTCTTAATCTGCTCGCATCGCCTTGGCTTTTTGCACGTTTTCTTCCCCCATACCCACCTACGGTTCCAGTATTTACAAGTTTCTAGGTCTAACAACTTCTCGGTTTGAGCCGAACCTCGGTCCTACTGGGATTTTGGTCGAAAAGCAAGCAGTAATACAGAATAAGAAAGTCCTCTTGCATGTAAACCAACATCGAACAAAGCTTGATCGAAACTTTCTTGTTCCGATAATTTCATGTATCACTGGTTTTCCCTATAGGTCCTGGAAGAAAAGGAAGCAGATATTCTGAGTCAGGACGTCTTCTTACCTTTGTTCTTTGGAATCCAGTGACTTCGACTTGAATCTGGGACTTTAGCCGGATTTCGGTCGAGCTACTGTGCACGTCTGGAAAAAAAACAATAACAATAACAGACATACAGAGTCAATCTCGTTCACACTCCGGTCATTTCCCGTATGGAAATAATTCAAGTCGTAAACGATCGTAAACGATCGTTTTTTTACGATCGTATTATGGGACATTCCGATCGTAAACGATCGTTTTTTTACGATTGGAAACAGTTGTTTACGATTGGAAACAGTCGTTTACGATCGTAAACGATCGTTTACGATCGTTTCCAATCGTAAACGATCGTATTTTTACGATCGTAAACGATCGTTTCCAATCGTAAACGATCGTATACGATCGTTTTTTTACGATCGTATTATGGGACATTCCGATCGTAAACGATCGTTTTTTTACGATCGGAAACAGTTGTTAACGATCGTTTTTTTACGATCGTATTATGGGACATTCCGATCGTAAACGATCGTTTTTTTACGATCGGAAACAGTTGTTAACGATCGTATTTTTACGATCGTATTTTTACGTATTTTTACGTTTTTTTTATCGTATTTTTACGATCGTAAAAAAAACGATCGTTAACAACTGTTTCCAGTCGTAAACGATCGTTTTTTCCCAATTGTATTATGGGACAATCCAAACGATCGTTTTTTTACGATCGGAAACAGTTGTTAACGATCGTATTTTTACGATCGTATTTTTACGTATTTTTACGTTTTTTTTATCGTATTTTTACGATCGTAAAAAAAACGATCGTTAACAACTGTTTCCAGTCGTAAACGATCGTTTTTTCCCAATTGTATTATGGGACAATCCGATCGTAAACGATTGTATTTTTATGATTGGAAAGAGTTGTTAACGATCGTATTTTTCCGATCGGAAACGGTTGTTCCCAATCGTATTTCCAGTATGATTATGGCAGATAATTCAAGCTGAAAAAAAAACAATAGTAAACGATCGTTATTATCGAAAACAGTTATTTCTAAGATTTTTTTTTCAATACGAGCATTGGGCATATTTCCCGAGGGACTACCCACTCCCCGGCACCTGCTGTACACCCTTTCCCGGCACCGGCCGGCACCAACCGAAATAGGCGGTGCCGGCACCGGTGCCGACAATAAATTGGTCGATTCATCTTTCAAACGCTTCCAAAAATGGTTATTTTGTTGATTTAACACGTGACAACCGGTGCCGACGGGTTTCAGCCGGTGCCGGCACCGACCGGGCATCGCGGCACCGGGCACTTGCTGTACACTAAAATCGAGAGTGGTCAACCCCTCGATATTTCCACACTGTATGTAGTCACTTCCATTTTTATAACTGAATTAAGCACTGATATTTCCAGATTTTTGTAAAATATGCTGTCATGAAGGCATTCCACTTCCAGCTGGTGAGGTCCTGAAAGATCTGCGACCATAAGAAGACATGAAGATTCCACTAAGCCACCCACTAGAGTAGAAAAGATATCATTCTCAGCCAGTTCTACATTTGTTCAATTGTTTGGACAAAACGAATAAAAACTAACGAAGGGAACATTTATCCGCAACACCCCGAAGAAATGTCACTCCCTGAGGCGGTCGTGGTCTGAGGCGGTCGGCGCTGATTGGCTTGTTGCAGAGTGCAGTCACAGGTCATGC
Organism: Branchinecta lindahli; assembly: GCA_023053555.1. NCBI lineage: Eukaryota > Metazoa > Arthropoda > Branchiopoda > Anostraca > Branchinectidae > Branchinecta > Branchinecta lindahli. The sequence goes on from JAKZAO010000006.1 coordinate 28,357,989, forward strand.
TTTGCGCACGTGAGGTCAGCATACCTCTGGGAATTCATTGTATAGGAAGACGGCATTTTCGGTATAACTTGTCAGCACCAAGTTATAGGGGTGAATAATGGTATACGTAACTTTTCAGAGTGGGTAGAATAATAGGGGTTAAGTGAAAAGGAAAGGCAATCAATTGGTTAGGTATGATCGCCTGGCAATGGTCGCTAGTGATCCGTTAACCTAACTACCTCAACCTAATCCTATTCTAACACTATCCCAACCCTACCCCTATATATAGCTATACCAAACCTCCCAGCCACTAAAAACTAATCAACTTTCTTATCGTCTTGAAAATAAAAACAATTGCTTCCGATCGAAAACAGTTGAAAACGATCGGAAACAATTGAAAACGATCGTCAAATTACGATCGTAAAAAAACGATCGTAAAATTACGATCGTAAACAACCGTTTACGATTGGGATTTTAGTTTCAGCTTTTAGTTAAACTATTTGGATTATGCAAAACTAAAAACTAATCAACTTTCTTATTGCCGTTGTTAGAAATCAGGCCTGTATTTATTGTCTTGAAAATAAAAACAATTGTTTCCGATCGAAAACAGTTGAAAACGATCGTAAACAATTGAAAACGATCGTTAAATTACGATCGTAAAAAAACGATCGTAAAATTACGATCGTAAACAATTGTTTACGATCGTTAAATTACGATCGTAAAAAAAACGATCGTTAAATTACGATCGTAAAAAAACGATCGTAAAATTACGATCGTAAACAACCGTTTACGATCGTAAACAACCGTTTACGATCGTAAACAACCGTTTACGATCGTAAACAATTGTTTACGATCGTTAAATTACGATCGTAAAAAAACGATCGTAAAATTACGATCGTAAACAACCGTTTACGATCGTAAACAATTGTTTACGATCGTAAACAATTGTTTACGATCGTTAACAATTGTAAACGATCGTTAACAACTGTTTACGACTTAATTATTTCCATACGGGTTGATAAGCATTTTCTCCTTTAGTTTCTGTTCTAATTTCCATACAGCAGCAGATTTCACCGCATGTCCCAATGAAGAGACAGACTCGATTACTGGGCAATAACAATCAAGCAAAATTGTTGGCCCTCGTCCGAGAAATTTGAAGAAAGACAAATCAAAATGCAAAAAGAAAAGTATTCTTTCAAACCAAAGTTCGTTGTACAATAGATATCGGATCTCCGCCCGATTCCGGCCGAATTTACTGAAAAGTAGAGGCGTCACTACTTGGGGGGGGGGGAGGGGGAACACAATCGAACACAATCGATTTTTCATAAAAACAGCCGGTTTTTCGTAAAATAGTCGTTTTTTCTTAAAATCAGCCGATTTTTCGTCAACACAGTCGTATTTTCTCAATAATAGTCGTTTTCATCCGCAAAACAGTCGGTAAAAAGAACCAGCCAGTCGGTAAATACCTTGTCCCCCCCCCCCGAAACATTTGGCTAGTAACGCCTCCGGGGCAAAGCACGCCTTCTCACCCAGTAGATGATATAAAAGCATTGCAAAAACAATCCTTCAAAGAAAATCATCATTTTCCCAACACATTTCGCAGTCTAAGGATGTTCTGTTCGGTGGAAAGGAAAACTACAACTGTAACGAAACAGAGATTAAAGTTGGCTTTAAACCGAAACAGCGTATTTTGAGACAGTGTTTAAGGAATCTCTAATAAACAAAGGCAAGGAGAACGATCGAGGATAGGGTTGGCTGATGACAGGACCGTTTCACCCGGAACAAAATGGTGACATTTGTTTTAGCTCTACTGTAAGCACACCTTTCGCAAAACTGAAGACCCCTCTTCTTCTTTTTCCTATCCTTAATAGTCACGATAGACAGTTGTCTGTTGTCAGCTCTAAAACCGAGGTCTAAAGATCCGTTGATCAGATTGCTTCTTGATTCGGAATTTGATAAATCGGCCTGCTGGCAAAGCTATGCCTCAGTCTAGGCTCTGCTATTCAGGCCTGACATGAGTGGAGTCATAGGGCTGTATCAGGTGTCATCGTGTAGATCTTGTAGGCAGATTGGGTAGGCCATTTTAGGCACTTAGTGGGGGCCGGTAATGAGCCCACTTATCGCCTTGGATTGGCAGGGTTAAGCAAACAAACATGAAGATTTTGGGGCAATTACAGAATAGAATCCGAATCCAGTCCAGAACTTTCGTTGTTCCGAGCCCTCGTTCTTCACTTTTATGAACCGAACCAAGGTTGGCCGCCCAAAAATAAAGTAGTAGTTTCGAATTGTTGAAGATAGGGCGATGGAAAAATATAGTACATTGTAAGTGGGCTACATAAATCTGAAGTAAACGTAAGCAACGAAATCTATTTTGTTTAAAAAGTGTAAGTTGCATTCAACGGAAATTTTAACTGTTTCGAATATTAACTATCTCTGTCATACAACCATGCGTAGTCGAATATATATTATCGATACCCTGCCCGATGCAAACGAGCGGAGGGTGGAAGCTACGCGGAACATCACAATTCGTTCCCTCTACATGCAGCTATATTGCAGTAGAGCCCCGAAGGAGAAATATCCTTAACGCCGTCTGAGTCGTCCTTTCCAGATGATTGGTTTCCACCACTGTGACGGCACGTGTGACGCGATGCAGAGCGGGTCCTCTGCAGTTTTTCATCTGGTATGCGCAGCAGCAAAGAGGGAAGTAGACTGGTATCAACTCAAAGCTTAGCAAGTACCTCTATCTCCGTCAGTTTTGTCGGGGTATCGGTAGTCGCTGCATGGGACCAAAGAAGGAGGTTCTATTGGATTCTTTGTTCTTGCTTGGATGAGCCGTACCAGAAAAAGCAAGAAAATTACGAGGAAACAGTAAAGACGCTACGTGGGTATAAAACGAAAATGCATTAAATTAAAGAGTCACCGCGGCTACTGAAGTGTTCTGTCAGCGTACTGGAAACAGCACTAGTACGAGAAGGAGACAAATCACTGCAGGCATATCCTTCTTTAATTATTCCGATGCATTCTGAGTGACATAGGTGCTTGTATATTCCAATAATTTCATTTCTCTACTACTAAATTGACGAGTAAATTCTTCTAGTAAATAATAACATCCCATTTTCTTTAACATAAATGTAAATGTCTGGAAGGCTTTTATGAGATTAGGTTCCTCTGATGGTGCGCAACGGACAAATCTATTTACTTTATGTATTAAAACTGTGGTAAGCCTACTGGCTTGTCAAACAAAAGCGGAAGAGAGAGAAAGAACAACAGAAAAGAGAAAGGCGAGTCTTTTGCAAAGTCTACTTTGGTTGAGAAAATACAAAAATTTTCGCTTTCGCTATACTGAAGGTGGAATAAAAGGTTCACCCGGCTGGCAGCGAAACATTCTAAGCTTTTCGTACGAGGAACTGCGCGGTTGATACTATTTTTCTTTATTTGTTCGTATTATATGTTAATAAATGAAATATTATTTCGGTTTAACTACGGCGAATAATAATCTATGGGTCTACTTGTTTCTAAAACATTCATACAGCTTTCTGAACATTCAAAAGGGGGAGACGAGAGTCTCTACCCCCTAGTCCAACGTGAGAAAGTTGCTTTCCGATAGAAATCCAATGAGTGATTGATAGAACAAGGTACCCATGTGGAAACGGATGGCACAAGCTTATGGAAAGTGTAACAGCAAGATAACGGAGGATGGGGGAATCTGTTCCTTAATCCCCCTTAAATGCGGGGTTAATTTTCGAGGGCTATAGATGGGATACCAACAGAAAGGGATGAAAGAGGGACCAGTTGACTGTTGCATGACTGGGAAGCTATGCATGGCAAATCGCTCGCTAGGGTTATGCCTAGTTTGCCTAAGGTTACAGTTTCATTGGGCTATTTTAGACAAAAACAGATCATTAACATTCCTGCCAGGTAAGCATAGAAGAATTGCTTGGCTAGGGCAGGGAAATATCCGATATTAATTAAACAACATAACAGAAAACAACTAACTGAATACCCTATATAAAGAAAAAGGGAGGAGAGGAAAAAAACCTATGGTTTCAACCTTAGATGAAAAAAAGAGAAAAAACAAGAGAAACAAGGAAAGAGAAAGACAGAAAGCAAAAAACGGGGGGGGGGTCTAGAGGAGGAGAACACTAAACAATTTTCCTAAATGACCTTTCGCTGCTCGCTTGAATGAAACAAGGTTACCGTATTCGAATTCCGGATATCGAACTGTAGTAGATTCCAAATAGTCGGCGCAAAAAAATCTAATTAAAAGAAGCTGTTTTGGGATCCCAAAACGTAAGTGGGAAAATACCTATGACTCGCAAAAGTTGTCCGTCTGTCTGTGAGCACGATAACTCTCGAAGGGGATGAGATATTTTGATGAAACTTGGTGGGAGGATCCTTTGGGTCAAAGGGAAGGTCGAGTTCGTAGATGGGCTATGTAGCCCTACATTTAAAGGTGGGGGTTCAAATTAAGGGACAAACAAAATTTTTTAAACAGCTAATGAGATAATCGATTAAGGGGTAAGAAGACATGCTGAATACGAATGTAAAACCATTTTCTCGCCGGACAAGTAGTTCGCCCGGATTCCGGCCAAAACCGAAAAGTTTGTTAAAAGTAAAAGTTTTATTTGAAGTTCATTAGATGTTCGATTTAGAGGTAAGACTTACGTGAAAATCATTTTTTACCCGGACAAGTAGTTCGCCCGGAATCCGGCCCAAACCGGAAAATTTGTTCAAAGCAAAAGTTGTGTTTGTAGTTGATCAGATGTCCGATTAAGGGGTAAGAAGAGATGCTGAATCCGTATATGACAATCACTTTTTAGCCGGACATATAGTTCGCCCGGAATCCGGCTGAAACCGAAAATTTATTATAAGTTAATCTTTTATTTGCAGTTGATTGGATGTTGGATATAGGGGCCAAGGAGATACGCTGAATTCATTTTTGACCTTTTTTTCACCGGACAAGTAGTGCCTGAATTTCGGCGAAGCCTGAATTTCAGCGAAGCCGAAAAACTGGCAGAAGTAAGGCTGGATCGTTTCGATCGAAACCGATCGATCGGTTTCGTCAAAACAGATATAACTTATAGGAGTTATAGGGGTAAACACACATGCTGAATCCATATCTAAACTTGTTTTTGGGATCCCAAAACGTTAGTGACGGATACCTATGACATCGCAAAAGTTGTCCGTCTGTCTGTAAGCACGATAACTCTCGAAGGGATTGAGATATTTTGATGAAACTTGGCAGGAGGATTGGTTGGGTCAAAGTACAGGTCAAGTTCGAAGATGGGCTCTGTAGCCCTATATTTGAGGGTGGGGGAGGGGTTTCAAAGTAAGGGGCAAAACAAATATTTTTTGAAAGCTTTTTAGATAGTTGATATAGGGGTAAGGGGACACGCTGAATCCGAATATGAAAGTTATTTTCTCGCCGGACAAGTAGTTAGCCCGGAATCTGGCCGAAATCGGAAAATTTGTTAAAAGCAAAAGTTTTACTTGAAGTTGATTAGATGTTCGATTTAGGGGTAAGAAGAAATGCTGAATACGATGGTGAAAACTATTTTCTCGCCGGACAAGTAGTTCGCCCGGAATCCGGCCAAAACCGGAAAATTTGTTAAAAGTAAAATTTGTATTTGAAGTTGATTAGATGACAGATTTAAGGGTAAGAAGAGACGCTGAATCTGTATATGACAATCATTTTTTGTCCGGACATATAGTTCGTCCGGAATCCGGTTGAAACCGGATTTTTTTTTTTATAATTTAAAGTTTTATTTGAAGTTGATTAGATGTTCTTTATAGGGATAAGGAGATGTGCTGAATTCGTTTCTGAACTATCTTTTCTTGGCTGGACAAGTAGTTCGCTCGGAATTCGGCCGAAACCGGAAGTATGGCGGAAGTAAAGCAGGAAGTTTCGATCAGTATCGTCAAAATGGATATGGCTTATACAGGTATATCTGAATTTGATTTTTTCAGATGATTAGCCTGGCGAAGACTGGATCTGGCGTAGACAAGACCTAGTTGTCTGGGTCAGATATACAATTTTTGGGATCCCATCGAAGACTTTGGTCTTGTTCCCAGATGATTAGCTATTTGGCCTTAATCTGTTTCTAAATTTTAAGACTAAAAATGTTCAAGGAGTCTGGCGAAGACAAAACCTAATTGTCTGGATCAAATGTTGAATTTTTGAGATCACATCGAAACGTTTGGCTTTGTTGTTGAGGGCGCTTCTTGGACGATGTCACAAGAATTTCGGGTGTCATAAGAATGCAGGTCTTGTTTTGTTTAATGGCGGCTTTGTTTACTGAATTTCTGAACAGATTGAAGGGAAAACAAAGTCTTTTCGAAGGAAAGAAATAGAAAAGAGAGAAAAGTAACAGGTGATATCTTATTTACCAAAACATTAACGATGTGTTCGAACCACCTTCAATATCAATCTTTCAAATCTTTCCGTTCCAACCATTGTTAGGGAAATCTTTTTAGCCCGCATGCTCCGGAGCATGGGGAGTGGTGGTAGCTTTGATGATCTGAGAGGGGGGAGGGGGTAAGTCAAATTTCGAAAAATAAAAAGCTGAGGTTACTTGAAGATCATTTATTATGCGGGTTGTGGTGAATGTTGTAAACTATGACTTGCCAAGATGCACCTCTTGCTCCGATAGCCACTTTTGAAACAGAAATCGGAAAATTCTCAACGAACTTTCGGACAAACCCTTAGCTACTTCTAGTAAAAGGCTGTAAGTATCGCAAAGAGTTTGGAATCTCACTGTTCAATAGCAGAAGAGTATGGACTACATTTCCTTACTTTGATGTCCAATTTCACTGCGTCTATCGACCCTGTCAATACGGGTAACCTAGAATAATCAACGAATTTCTTTTACTTAGTCGCTGATTTTCGTTGTCGGATTGGCCGGAAGTGACGCTTTTACTTCCTCAGCCGTTCGAGGAGGATGTGATACAAACTAGCTTGAAGCCCAAGCAGTCCGCCTACAATCCAATAGAGATAAGTAGACGGTATTGGGCACAATGCTTAAACGTTAAGGTATGCCCCGATGTATCAGCGCCGGTTGGGACACCGTACGTTAGGGCACACCTTATCGTTGGAGCACTGTGACCGAAAACTATGTATTTGTGTATGATTGGAAAGAATGAATATTTAGTTTGTAACACATGCTTCTAAGTGCTTGAACAGGCAGAAAGCCGCACCCACATTTAGTGGAGTTGTTGATGGCTGGAAGATGTGCCATACTGGCCAGGTATAGAAATGCGTGATTGAAATTTCTTGGATTCGGGCATGATTTCAAAAAGTACATAATCTTGGTGAAACATTGTGCTTTTAACACTTTATTTTTTCTGTTAGTATTTATTGAATAATTTTAAGTTAAAAGGTGGTTAGAAGATACAGCCACTCACAGAACTTCTGATTTTATGTGGTTGTTGAGTTTTTTCTATGATGTATTGTGTTTTTTTTTGTAAAGTAAAATACATCTGAATCTGAATCTATTACTTTACAATTAGTAGCCCGTGCAACAACAACTAAAGATGCCAAACGATGCAATAGCATCAACGACAGGCAGGAAGACGACTGAAAGCTGAAAGGTACTTTACTATTGCGATTTCTTGGATTTTGCCAAAATGGAGTTCAAAAGCCTTCGTTAAATACAATAAACATCTTTATTGTGGCTGTACTTTGCACTTCAAAGAGTTTATTACTCTTATGATTGTTTTTACAATCATGTCAGATTAGGAATCTTTTTAAACCAGTGGGAAACTTCTACACAATACTACCAGCGTCAGCAAATCACATCATATGCCGATGTCCGGTTTGATAAGGGCACGCGTGCAAGATTGCCTCATAGGGGGGCCGCGTAAAAATGGGGGCCCCTCACACTTCCTCTAGAGCATCCCATTATGATGCCCTTTTGCAGCCAGCAAGATCAACTTGATACTGTCAGTGGTTTACTCAGTTTTTCTAGGCTATTGTTGTGGGGTTGCGGGGATTGGCAGCTGGTAGGTCCCTGGTGTTGTAGCGAGCTAGTGGTTTCATTCAGATTGATTGCTGAAGAGTTCAAAACCGATGGTTACCAAAACGAATACCCAGCGCTCGCTTCACAGTCAAACAGCAAGGATCCTCCTATGGTGCAGCTACACTAACCTATTGAGGTGAACTGTCAGTTGGTGATGACAAAACCGAAAAAGTAGGTATAGGCTACCGTGAGTTAGGGTATTGTATAGGCAATGTATAGGCTATTGTATAGGCTTCGTGAGTATAGGCTATTCATTGGCGGTAAAACAAAAATTTCTACTAAAAGGTCGTGAAAGAGCTACCCCACCCCAGCAAACGACGCTTATGATTTCACCAGAATCCCCTATAGACTACAAAAAGGAGACGTTTATTAGTGACAGAGTCCTCAGTCCAAAGAAAACCTTGTCGCGATAAGGCGACATTGCGACGCGACATAATCCGTACCTATTGGCGCCACTGTTGCGCGCGTCTTAAAATTCTTAGCCTCAACAGGCTTAATGGACTACCAATGATCATCTTCTGGCAATTAAAGACTTTAAGGTATGCTGTTGTGTCTACAATAAAAGAAAGGCCAAGTTTTCGTCTAAACTGAGGATTATACTATTGGTGATCCATTTTCGAAACTACAGTTTAGTTTAATTTGTTTACTCACAAAAGAAAGAATGACAACATTTACTCCTCTAGCCTCACCATGAAAATAGCGCCTGACAATGCATGGGACATAACTTTTAATCAATTTGTTCCTCCAAGTACAAAAAAGTAGAAAAAGTGAGAAGAAAAGTTAAAGGACAAAGAAAAGAAAACCGAGAGAAAAACAACATTAACAAACTAACAAGAAAAAATAAAACAAAAGAAAACCCGAGCGAACGATCTTCTATCAAAGGATAACAAAAAATGTCATGCCTTGGACAAGAAAAATTACCTGAAAGCTGCCAGGGTCAAAGCAACTTTTACCGGTTTCAGGTAGAGAGCAACGTGTTTATGTTACATGACCTGTCATTTTTTAAAAGCGATGAAAAAACTGAAAAAGCGATTAGAAAAATTAAAGGACAGAGAAAAACGATAAGAAAACAGACATTTAATAAACTAACAAGAAAAAAACACGAGCGAACATGAGATGATAACAAAAAAAATGTCATGTCTTGGACAAGAAAGACATTGACCTGAATTTTTCGATTTATATTGATTTCACCATCCCTGTCACTAACGGTGTGTCCCAACGCCCTATGGATTGTCACTGAAAGCTCCATGGTCGTTCCACCCTGCATATCCCTTCTAACCGACTGGAACGAGGAAGGTAGCTTTCAGTAACCATTTGCAGAAAACTGGAACGCACCCTTAGTGGAGTAAATTACCATAAGTCTTCCTAAAAAAAATGGAATTTCTAGCATTTTCTAGCATTTCTTTTATAGGATATTTATAGTTGCTAGAAATTTCATTTATTTTATCGCAGATTTGTGTTTCTAGCTACACCCCGAAGAGGACCCTTGTCAAGAAGTACTGTTTACATCGCTGGAATAAATCTAGCTGACTTATCAATTTAGCAAACATAAACCGCCAACATTTCCTTTTTTTATGTATTTTTGGAACAGTAAAACAGACTGCCGAATTTGACTTGGCTAAATCCTTTGATAAATTACTCCAAAATGTTATCAGAGAAGCCTTGGCGTAACCTGTCTACTACTCTGCAATACAGAATCCGATAATTCATAGAAACGGCCCGTACTTTTTCAATTGAAAAAGAAAATCAGTTTGATGTCCGGCGTGCAGAGTCACAGGTACTTCGCACAGACAAAGTATAATATGGAAGAGACGAAATGAGGAAAGTAGACTGTGGTGAGCAAGAAAACCAAGAGGAACTCTCTTTTCCAAAGTACATCGCAAACGGTCGATCGGTTCAGTAATCAGTATAAAACAGAATAATCAGTCTACCACTCTGAAACATAGAAACTGACACTTACCGAGGATAGGAGGTATAAATGTCAGTTTGCTGGTAAATAAAACCAAATCCAGAGGAACTGTATTTGCGATGCAAATAGAAATGGCCAATACAGGAGTTTTCGTCTATTAAGGTGGCGGTAACTAACGTTGTTGCGATTAGCGCCTATATACGCATGGACGTTTCTCACATGATCTAAGAAATAATTAACTTCGCCGAATCCCGCGTTCAATAAGTGACATTCGTTAAATTAACATTTTCAGTGTTATTAATAATTGGTTCGGACGAAACGGACTTACAGAAAATAACCAAAGGATTCAAACACTTCCCAGGTTGGCGTGTACTCAGCCAAATGTTTAGCAGCCCGCGATGCAGATTGTTTTCCAACCAGTTTTCAGTTTCAGTTTCATTTGCACAAGAATGTGTGCTTGGCTGTCGCCTAACACTTTCTCGGATTGGTGATTCCCGAGTCACACGTGACGTCATAATTCAAACACCACTGTCGTGTTACTGGCCGATATTTTGCTCATCTAATCTATAGCAATTTATCATCATCTTTCTCCTGTTTTCTTTGGGAAGATTCCCCCACTGTGGTCAAATAAAAAGATTTTGGTCGGAGCAAAGCATTCAACATACGACTTCAAATATTACAGTTAACAGAAAATTTCAGGAAAAGAAGTCCACAAATTTTATACAGCTCACTAACACTTGTACATTTTTGAATAATGACCGGCTAGTTAGGGGAAGCCTTTCAACGTTGGCCGACAAAGGAAGTTTTCGAAGCCTCGCGTCATATTTGCGAATCATATTGCATATTCGATCCGCGATCAAAGATACCGACCGACCGTATCCGAGATTTGACTCCGATAAAGCCACACTCCTGGTTTCAAAGCAAAATATTTGGATCTCTTGCTTGTTGTGGATTAATCGTACAATCACTTTTCTAAAAATGAAACACTTGCGTACTTTTTTCTATATATTTTCGTCTGTGATGACTGCACAAGAAACGCGGAATTCAATTACGTGTTGCAACCCTTCTTAAAGCACAATTCTTGCTAGAAACTAGACCTACGTTGCCCGGGCAACGTGAAGTGTTGCAGCAACCTTTGTTCGGCTTCGCCGACTAAAAGTGTTGCGAGAGCAACACTTTGCTTTGTTTCTTCACTATCTGTTAAACGCTGAAGTTGTCAACACATCTAGGTTTTGAAAATGGTATGTTCCAAAAAGACTTTTTTTTTGTCTGAACCAATGACACAATCTGTAATCACATTTTAAAGAAATACAGAATATCGGAAGTAGGGACTAAATTGACTTTGCAGACAGTTGAACTTTATCCTTTTCAATCGTAGACATCGGGACTGGTGAAAACTTGGGACATTATCTTAAATAATCTATTTGGTATTATAAAGCTGTCCGTAACTTTTCAGGATCATATTGCCACAAATTCCACTTTACTAATAACTGCAAAACTATGTCATTGTTGCCATACCTCAGGGATTAAAGCACAACTCTTACTACAAATAATCTTTTCCCTATGAAATGGATCAGGAAAAAACATTTTCGAAAATACCATTACTTTCCATCTTAAATTAGCGATTTTCTTATTAGCGCCTGTCGACTATGTCCAGCCTTCCTGCTCTCCGACGCGGCGGCTGGGCGCAAAACGTTCGAAAACTGATCGCGCCGTGGTTAAAAAGTGTGAAAACTAAGCAAATAAAAGAAGTAATAAATAAAAGCTTCTCAGATCCTTATGTGTGCAAGAGTTGTCAGCAGACGTTGATGATCCCGGCAAACGTTTTGTTTTGTGACGGGCAAAACTCGGCAAGGCCAAAAAAGCGCTAAAATTTCGTAGGCACAAAACTAAACAATGGAGAAAGGTGGGGATTTCAGAAGCTTATAATTCTGTATGGGAGCTAGATATATTATTAAAAGCAGAATAAGCAAGAGGGGTCCTTTAAAGAAAAAACAGAAAATCGGAAGTTGGGACTAAATTGACTTTGCAGCCAGTTGAACGTTATCCTTTTCAATCGTTGACTTTGGGACTAAAGAAAACATGGAACATTATTTTACATAACCTAGTTTATATCATCAAGCTGTCGGTAGCTTTTCCAGATCAAAATACCATAGATGCCACTTTACAGATCATATTGTTTCAAAATATGATCTGTATCGTTGCGTCGACATTTAATTATCGGTTATATATAGAGATTCTAAGGTATAGGTAGACCAAAGAGACCAGCTTTCTTATCCTCAGATTTATAGAGATCAAGTAAAATGTGCATTGATTTGCAAAAGTTTCTAACCCATCGTGAAGCCCTTCTAGCAAACGATTCTTACTTACAACTCAAGTCCATCTCCCCGTGATAGACATGGTACCGTATCGTTATTACCATGAAATACACTGGCAAAAAATAATATGTATACCAACTAGTAAAAGCTACCACCCCTCATCACCAAAGATTCTAGCGGTTCTTACTTATAAGTCCATCTCCCTGTGATAGACCTTGGATAGACGTCGTACCAAATTGTTCTTACCATATAAAACACAAGAAACAATTTGTACGTACACCAAGTAGACAAAATTGCTAACCCCTCGTTGCCAAAGAAAGTCTAACGAGATACGTGCTTTTGTGCCACCATGATTTTTCGCCACTGGGTATTTTTCGCCACTCTGGGTTTCGACCCATATCCTAATGACGGTCTGAACCTTGTGTAGTTACCTGAAAGCTTAGTGGGATTAGTGATCTAGGATTTTTCGCCACTCTCATAACTCATTACATAATCCAGTTAGCCTAGCCATTCAACAAGTAAAATCGTGTGACTTTGTTAGGGCCTTGCCAGAAAATCTCTTGAAGATAAGCATTTATAGTTTATGTTTACAGAAAATACAATACATTAAAAACACGAAAACTGGCGAAACATCGTTAAAACTTGCAAAGTTTCAGTCCAAGTGTACTAGATGAGACACTGCCCTTAGAAAGGTTGCTCTAGTCGTTAACCCACTTTGGTACGTCGATTTGTCGATGCTTTTAACAAATTTTCTGGTTTCGGCCGGATTCCAGGCGAACTACTTGTCCGGCGAGAAAATGGTTTTCACCATCGTGTTCAGCATGTCTTCTTACCTCACAATCGACTATCACATTAGCTGTTTCAAAACATTTTGTTTGCCCCTTAATTTAAACCCCCTCCCCCACCCCTAAATGTAGGGCTACAAAGCCCATCAACGAATTCGACCTTACTCTTAACCCAAAGAATCCTCACACCAAGTTTCATCAAAATATCTCATTCCCTTCGAGAGTTATGTGCTCACAGACGGACGGACGGACAGACAGACAACTTTTGCAATGTCATAGGTATCCGTCACTAACGTTTTGGGATCCCAAAAACTGCTGAGTTGATACCATCTCACTCTGTCTTCTCTTCTAACCGATAAGGATGGAAATCAGTAAAACTACGAGCTGCCAAGACAATACGATTTATATCGCTGACGGATTTTTGTTTCGCTACAAGTCCCAGAATGGAGACAATAAGTACTATGTCTGCCCCAAGGTTCTCTGTATGACAAGAGGGGTTTTGCGAGCTACGGGGGAATTCGTGGTCACCAAACCACATGAGGGACATGGTCCTGATTGTGCAAAAACAGAAGTTCTTCAAGCAAAAGCGGCGATTCGGAAACGCGTTCGCGAAAAGTAACAACGGCAGTAGCAACCATATTTCGAGAAAATCACAGAAAGTTATTGATACAGGTAGGTACGTGCACGTATTGCACTGCTCGATAATACATTTTTGTCTCTGAATTTTAGGTTCTTCTCACTACGGCCAATGATGGAGATCGCTTAATTTAGACCTGTAATCGAATCTCATTGAAGGTTACATATTTGCTTTTTGGGATCCCAAAACGTTAGTGACAAATACCTTATGACATCGCAAAAATTGTCCGTCCGTCTGTCTGTCTGTAAGCACGGTAACTCTCGAAGGAAATGAGATATTTTGATGAAACTTGGTGTGAGGATTCTTTGGGTCAAGAGTAAGGTCGAGTTCATAGATGGGCTCTGTAGCTCTACATTTAGGGGTGGGGGAGGGGGTTTAAATTAAGGGACAAACAAAATGTTTTGAAAGAGGTAATGTGATAGTCGATTATGAGGTAAGAAGACATGCTGAACACGATGGTGAAAACCATTTTCTCGCCGGACAAGTAGTTCGCCTGGAATCCGGCCGAAACCAGAAAATTTGTTAAAAGCATCGACAAATCGACGTACCAAAGTGGGTCAACGACTAGAGCAACCTTTCTAAGGGCAGTGTCTCATCTAGTACACTTGGACTAGACACTTTGCACGCTTTAACGATGTTTTGCCAGTTTTCGTGTTTTTACTGTATTGTATTTTCTGTAAACATAAACTATAAATGCTTATCTTCAAGAGGTTTTCTGGCAAGGCCCTAATAAAGCCATACGATTTTACTTGTTGAATGGCTAGGCTAATTGGATTATTTAATGAGTTATCAGAGTGGCGAAAAATCCTAGGTCACTAATCCCACTAAGCCTTCAGGTAACTACACAAGGTTCAGACCGTCATTAGGATATGGGTCGAAACCCAGAGTGGCGAAAAATACCCAGTGGCGAAAAATCACGGTGGCGCTAAAGCACTGCTACGAGTCTAACAGCCTTTTGTTGCTTAGAAGTCCAATACATGTCTCACAATTGGGATCGGCTTATTTTTGGTTTCAGTGTGTACCTTACTACTGAAGTTGTCAACCCCTCTAAACTTTCAAACTGTTGTATGTCATGAAGGAATTTTTGTACGAAACAACGGATAACATATACTTTGATCAGCTCATCAAGGTCTATCGATTGCCATTGAAAAAAAAATTCTATCTGCATTTGTTCAAAAGTTGACTTTTTTTCCGTAGGCCAACTTTCTAATATCACCCCTTAGAAAGGAGCAAAGTATAAGCTCCAATTTCGCTAGTAATGAGAGAAATTTTAAAGTTCAAGACCCACGTCTGATACCATTTCTCTTCCTCAATCCCAAGTGCAGAAAATGGAATGAGAAACTCAACAGAAATCACGAACAGAAATGGGCAGAAACAATAGATGGCAGCACTTTTTTGTTTCTGTAAATTTTTCTATTTATCAATCAAAGAAGATATATTGGCTGTGGGGCCGGGGAAATGCCGCACATATTTAGCATTTATAGATTTCAAGTCCATCTTCATTTTGAAACTGGTGTCTGCCTGCTTGCCTGCTAGAGCAGAGCTTTCCACTCGAAAGCAGAAACGTGGTTTGATGAAACGAAAGACGTGGTGCACAACTTCAGATAACCCTCCCTGACATAGGCTATACAACTCCACTTCACTCCACACACCGTAGGCTCTGGCTCGCGCACAAGCAAAAACCATCCTTTTTTGGCCCAGGCAAGAGTTCTACCAAGCTTTCCAAAATGTGATGTGATATTCATCAATCCGGCCTAAGGTCCACACTTTCCGTAAAATCCGCAGAGGTTAGACCCTTGCCACCTTCTAGGAATAAGCTGAAATCGGGGATCGACTAAAAGCAGGAAGGGAAGGGAACACGAGAAAAGCAGGAAGGCATGCTAAAACGAGGAAGGTCATCCTAAAACGAGGAAGGATGTCGCCAGAACTCAAGTCTGCGAAAACGAGGAAGGCTGCATCGTTCCCTTCCTCTGTTTGGTATTCCTTGAGGGGTCAGTAACTATCAAAATTCTTAGTTCACCGTTCCCTTCCTCGTTTTAGTATCCTGACATGCGTAGGCATTAGGTTCAGTGAGGGGTGGGCAACTATCAAAATTTTAATTCACCGTTCCCTTCCTCGTTTTAGTGCTTTGCGGGGTTGGCAACTAGAAATCTCAGTCCAGCGAGGGGCCTGAAACTAAGATACCAACCCCTCAAGGAATACAAAACAGAGGAAGGAAACGATGCAGCCTTCCTCGTTTTCGCAGACTTGAACTCTGGCGACATCCATCCTCGTTTTAGGATGCCCTTCCTCGTTTTAGTATGCCCTTCCTGGTTTTAGTATGCCTTCCTGCTTTTCTCGTGTTCCCTTCCCTTTCTGCTTTTAGTCGATCCCCTGAAATCGGGGTGCTCGGAAAAAAAAAACACGACAAAACCAAAGTGTTGCTCTCGCAACATAATGATCTTTTCACGATAAACTCTTCAAGGAAGATCGTTTTCCGAAAATACCAACACTTTCCCCCTGAAAGTAGTGATTTTCTTGTTGGGGCTTGTCGACTCTATCGAGAGTTCCTGCTCTTGGACACGGCGATTGTACGCAAAACATTTGAAAAATGTGCGCGACGTGGTTAAAAACCGGAAAACCAAGCAAAAGAATAGTAGCCCGAGACGCAAGATAGAGGTGCTGGCCTATCAAATCTGCTAAAAACAAAACACACATTTTGAAGTTTCTCATACACTTATTTTAAAAGATTTATTGATGGCTTTTGGCGAAGATTGCGCACCGCGACTGACAAACTAGGCTAAACCGAAAAAGCGCTAAAAGATCGTAGGTGAAAAACAAAACAATGGCGAAAGGCGGGAATTCCTGAAGCTTATAATTCCACATATGAGCTAGAGATCATCGAAATTAGTAAGCAGGGTCCTTCAATGTTAAGAAAATCTCATCTTCGTGATATTTTAGTGAGGGTTCATTCGCACAACCATACTGTTGAAATAAAAAATTTCTGTTGTGTTTTATGTCTGTTTTTGATGTTGTGTTGACCGCACAAAAACATGGAATTCTGCTATTTCTTCAATTTCTATTTTCTTGTAGATGTGTTAATTTAATTTCATCCCAGCAATATCTTTAAATTGAGTTTAGTAAATAAGTCCTTCTCTCTTCAATATCTGCAATACATCGAATTAAACTGAAATTTCTAATTTCCCTTGGAAATACTTTTTATGCAAAAAATTATTTCTATCGTTTTGAATTCTCCTGAACGAATGGTCAAAACGAATGAGTTGCGTATTATTTTTGTTGTGTGATCTCTGACATTAAAACGAGTACCATAAAAAACTAAAAAGAGTACCTACATGATCAAGATAAAAGAGGAAGTTATTCAAAAGAACGCTAAAAAATTGAAGTGTCACCCAGAGTACAGTAGGCTACACAAGTCTGCTAAGTCTTTCAATTATTTGGCTGGTTAAGGAAACCTCTCAGATATTAAACAGAATAAACTAGAAAAGCAACAGTCCTCGTAAAGTGAAACAAATCTCTAATAAAGAAGACAGCTTTCGTAATCCTAATAAGTCGCAGTCTCCCCGTCGCCTGTCAAGTTACCCGATATTCCGCTTGACAGCCTCCGATCCACCTTTTCCAAATTCAAATCCCTTGCCATTTCATTTCATCCCCTACTCATTCCTATCTAAACCTTCTATCACCCAGGTCCACTAGGGACAGTTAAATGGGGCTCTTTGATTCTCGATTTCCCTGACCGAATGATCCCCAGGTCTCGGATAAATCGCTTGTTTATGGCACCGATTCCCCTGAATTGGGTCCCGGAGGAGTAGTAGTTTTGCATTTAGAAAGTATTGATAAAAGGGACGACTCTGTCAAGTTTATCTTTCTAATAGTTTACTCTGTACAGTGTGGGCCACGCAAAGAACGCTATACCTATAAGACCTTACTAATCTATTGACAATTCTTTTGTTGGAAAATATTTGACTATCTGAACATATTTCTACTGTATTTAAATTGCACTGCAAATTACTAAACGATTCCTACGCTATTCTTCTTGAAAAATAATTAATTGAGTAAGAAAGTGAATTTGAACTGGAAAGTAATAACCGACAATAATAAACAATTCTATAAGAAAACAACCAAAAAACCAACGAAAATGGGGTTTATAAAGGCCAACGAATGTACTGCAATTTTGGTTGTTTTCTTATGGTATGTCAGGCCAATGTGGTTTACGAAATTATCTTCTTTATAAACAATTCTGTTTGTCAGCCGCTGCACCGAGCGAGGCACCGAGAAAAAGAGACGATTTTCCGAAATGGTGAGCAGGTGCTTATACGGGATGGGGTGTAGACCAGTTGTACCGCAATACCATAGCGGCTAGTGTATTGATAGTTGCACAGACGTAGGAGTTCCCGAACGTTCTGGTTGAGAGTGCTGGAAATTTCTGAACTGGAGAAACAGATGTTCTACAAGCTCTTAATGAAAGTACCGTCATTCGACTTTCGACATAAACTTCACCTCCTGAACAAAAATTATGCCCAGGTAGAGCTTCCGGCTATTGAAACTTTCGTGACTAAATTCACTTCGAGGAAAAGCAAATCTAAACCCACCCTCTGTTGTCGCCCATGAAAAGACAAGATTCCAGGCATCAAATATCACCCTACCAAATATCACCAAGAAGAAGAGAATAAAAAAGAAAGAAGACAGTTACAATACTGTAAGCAAGTCTTGTAGATTAGTAAATATAGAGCGTTTAGTGTTCGGAAAGCTTTTTGTTAATTAGTTTTAAAGATATGTACGAGTTTGTGTAGTAATAAATTGTGCGTGTACATAATAATAGTACTAATTTATTTATAACCCACAAACCGTACAAGACGAAAACAGTGGAGTACAAAAAATGATTAAGAAGACATAATTAGGGAAAACACATACAAAAAAAATCTACTCAAGAGTCATACAGACGAATAAGCCCACGAGAGGGCGACAGACTCGCGTACGCCGTTTCGGACAGTTTTCTGTGGAGAACAGACAACTTTTCCGTAATATCCGGTACAGGGGCGGATCCAGCGCTCGACTCTAGGGGGGGCGAATGCTTTGAGAAAATTGTTGTCTCAACCCTTTTTTCGGCCGGCAGGCCGAAAAAATTTGACGTTTTGACAACTTCCCCCCATCATTTTGCGAGCACAAATTCTCTGTTCTGTACCACCATTTCCATATTTTAACGACAAGCAGTTCCACGTATCTGCAAATTCATCTGCGCTTGCTCTAAAACAGCATTAAAAGGAGACTTTTTAGTCCGTCTAGGGGGGGCGATCGCCCCCCTCGGCCCCCCCCCCTGGATCCGCCCCTGATCCGGTAGCGAATACTTACTGATAATTTTAGAATTTCTTTGCCAAGGAGGGAGAAAAAGAAGAAATTTACAAAAACGAAAGTAAGAAGATCGCATGGCTTTATATCCTTTTTCTTTAAAACAGGAAAAACACCAGATAGAAAGAGAATAGAATGGTCACAGAAGGAAGGGTATAGCTTGCCAAGAGCTTTCCGATTGTATTTCCCCCTGTTAGCAACATTTTCGAGTAACCCAATTGAATTTTTAATCTACAACCGGAAACCGTCCCAGATTGGAAAGAACGAGTATTTTTAGTAATGGTAATTCCTCACCACCGAATAGAATCAACTACTAGCGAGGATTGGGAGGGGGGGGATCTCGTTGCAGGTCTAAGCGCCAAACGGGTTGAGGGATAATGGTGAAAGCCACAGATTTGCCATTTGTAGACCCGGACCAGATCCGGCCACTGTTGAAGAGCTGGAAGTCTGTTTTTCAGTTAAATGAACTGTTTTTCAGTTAAATGAACTGTTTCTTAAGAAAGTCGACTGTTTTCTTTCTTTACCGACAACATTGGGGGGGGGGGTCCCCTAAACGTTACGCCTTATCTGACTTAATCTTCTTTTTCTGGATGCTTCTACTTTGCACTCCGGACAACTCGGGACAATGCTGAATTTCCAAGGGAGCTCTCAGTGTCCCTGGATAAAAGCATAAATGATACTCGACGACATGTTGCGAAACTGATAACCTTTATAGGTCTGTTCAGACACACAAACTGACCTGTGCTCTAGGTTCAAACAAGCCTCGAAAACATTCCTCGCACAATGGGTCATTATCTCGGGTTAAAAAGGGGTAAATTATCATTAGTGACTTTCGGTAAACTGGAATGGCGCAACTACATGTCACAATGCAGACGAGGAGCTGAACTTTCCGGCCATTTTTTTGTTTTTCCTGGATAACTCTGTGGCCTTCGGAAATCCAGGGGGTAGCTGCCCCCTTGCCCCTCCCCCAAATCACGCCTCTGCATTTTATTTTGTGCTTCAACGGTTTTGCTCATAAACGAATTCATGGTACCGTTAAAGGACCCGTCGTACCTATAATGCCAATGCAACCTATTTCCGTAATTGCATTCATTAATTCTTAAGCCCGGAGACCGAATTTCCATATGTTACATTTTAAACCCGCTAACGACTCCTCACTCTTTGCACTTGCCACGATTCACTATTTGCATGCGCATTATGCTGCAGACTAGTGTTCGCGTAGCACGCTGTCGATGCGCAATACCAGTTATCTTAATTTTGCCAAGTTTTGCAATGTCCCCGAGAAAAGGGGTCGAGCCAAAGCCGTGTATAATTTGTTAAAAGCAGAGAGTAGGTTTAAAATATCAAATTGTTTCAAATACTGGAACATAGACAGCAAATAGTGAAGAGTTGTGCCTTAAAATGTGCACCTTCACCGCACTGTGCATAATTGTTGTGTGCCACCCAAAGAAATACAGCTTTTTTGGGATCCCAAAACGTAAGTGGCGGGATAGCTATGACATCCGCAAAAGTTGTCCGTCTGTCCGTCTGTCTGTCTGTCTGTAAGCACTAACTCTCGAAGGGATTGAGATATTTTGATGAAACTTGGCGGGGGGTTTCAAATTAAGAGGCAAAAAAATTTTGTTGAAAGCTATTTAGATAGTTGATTTAGGGTTAAGAAGACACGCTGAATCCGCATATGAAAGTTATTTTCTCGCCGGACAAGTAGTTCACCCGAAATCCGTCGAAAACCGGAAAATTTGTTAAAAGCAAAATTTGTATTGTATTTGAAGTTGATTGATGTTCGATTTAGAGGTAAGAAGACATGCTGAACACGATGGTGAAATTCATTTTCTCGCCGGACAAGTAGTTCGTCCGTAATCCGGCCAAAACCGGAAAATTTGTTAAAAGCAAAATTTTTATTTGAAGTTGATTAGATGATAGATTTAAGGGTAAGAAAAGACGCTGAATCTGTATACGACAATCATTTTTACCCGGACATATAGTTCGTCCGGAATCCGGTTGAAACAGGATTCTTTTTTGAAAGTTTTATTTGAAGTTGATTAGATGTTCTTTATAGGGATAACAAGATACGCTGAATTCGTTTCTGAACTATATTTTTTTTCCTGGGCAAGTAGTTCGCTTGGAATTCGGCCGAAACCGGAAATCTGGCAGAAGTAAAGCAGGAAGTTTCGATCAGTATCGTCAAAATAGATATGGCTTATACAGGTATATCTGAACTTGGTTTTCTCAGATGATTAGCCTGGCGAAGACTGGATCTGGCGAAGACAAGACCCAGTTGTCTGGAACAAATATTAAATTTTTGGGATCCCATCGAAACCTTTGGTCTTATTTTGTAAGTTCACATATCCTGATGTTCAGTTACAGGTCCAAATTGAACTCGGCCACTGCGATGGCAGTTAGAGGATGAGCCTGGGAGGCACCATACGACCTTAGCCTCGTTTTTGTTGCAATAGTGCTGCTGCATCGCTGCTGCAGCACGGACTTGGTCGGTGGTTCGGTGAGCAAGTCCGCGGTTCTCGAGAAGCGCTGCCGTCTCTCGGAAGTACTGCAGAGCAAAAACGCTAATTATAGCAGAAGCGGCCGAGAAGTGGACGTGCAACGAAAACGAGGCTCTTTGGAGCGCGAAACTTAGTTTATATACCTGATACCTACCCTTGCAATTGCCATACGAACTTACAGCTCTTGCTTTTTATGTGCGTTTTACAAAAGTTATCGCCATCATCATATGTTGAGTATGTTACAAGGTCAACCCGGCACAAAAATATTTTTATTTCGATAAAAATCGAAAAGGGTGTCCGACAGGCGGGTGATGTACAGAATCTTGCCGTTTGGAAACGGTGGTGTTTTCAGGCTACTTGATCGACCAAGGCTGGAAAAGGGATAAGGACATGGTTTCAACTTCATTCAAGAGTAAGACGTGACAAAACCTGTAGAAAGGGTGAGGATGTGATTTCTAGTGGAACCGTATGATCTGTTAAAGTTTAACTGAAAAGCCAACTTATTTGTGTGTCATTTAATTGGATACACTGAATTATTTGGATTCTGCAAAGAGATTTTTTGATTTTCCACTATCTGCTCTAGTTATGAGGCGCAGAATATCTCCGGCCGTCCCCAGAGCGTAAATTCTACTATGACGCGGAAAATTTTAATCTCAACACAAATGCGGCTTTTCAGTGGGCAGTGGTGAGATTGGTGACGATTACTTAGTGCCTGAACAAAAAAAAAAGATAAATCTTTCTCGGAAGGTATACAGCAAAAATACAAGCGTATAGAGGCACCACAAAATCACACTGAAATTTCACTATTTGAAAATCGATTATTCGTAAATAGCGGAACAACGAAGTAACTCATTTTCAGCGGGTCTTCAAGCCAATTTAAGTGAATAAGTGATGAGTAACTAGATGTTCCTATCCTAGCCCTTTTCGGTTAAGCTTTAAAGGTCTTTAAAGGTAAAACCATCCCCCATCACTTGACTGATTACCTCATTTTACCTAGAAAACCAAAGAAGAAATAAAACACATTCGACTCATTACCACTGCTCTTCGGTTGGGGTGGCATTAGGTGGTACAGTAATGGTGAATTAGTATTTTTCCAGGGCTAGTGCAAAACTCATCCACCGGAGGGATGAATGTTCTTTTATGGCTTCTCAGAACGAATGTTTTTTAGCATTGCTGTGTAACAGCTTTGCCACGGGGTTCTCCAGGGTTATGAGGGGTGGTGAAATTGGTTAATGAATGAATGAAATACTGTACAACCCCTCATCATCACAAAGGAGAAGAAGATCTAAAACTGGAAATAGTAAAAGAAGAAGAAAAAGAACAACAACAAAAATCGAAACAATATCAACCTTCATTCAAAATCAAACCATTCTCGTCAAAAAAGAATACCAATCCAGGTGTGAGTAACGTCCATCTTACTGAAGTAAACGTATATTCTCTGACAGATAGTACAAAAATAACTCGTTATTATGGTTGAATGGATTTTTATGGCACTTCGGTCGGTCTGTCGGTCGGTCAGTCCGATGTTTGCGAGTTAGGGTAATTCCAGAGGTGCTAGGACGATGAAACTTGGCAGGCTAGTAGGGACCCGACCGAACTAACTTGGAAGTAGTCACTTGCCCGATCCGACCACCGTGGGGGGAGGGAGGGGAGCCGGAATCCGGAATTTAGAGGAATGTTCCGATCCGACCACCGTGGGGGGAGGGAGGGGAGCCGGAATCCGGAATTTAGAGGAATGCATAACTTTCGAACGGGTGATCGGATCTTAATGAAACTTGACATTTGGAAAGACGTCACGTCTCTGATGTCCCATTTCAAATCCCAAATCCGATAAATGTGGGGGGTCGAGGGGGGGAACCGGAAAGCATGTGACACGCTTGGAGTGGAGCGATCGGGATGAAACTTGGTGGGAGGAACAAGCACAATCCCTAGGTACATCACTGACAAAACCGGACCGGATTCGTGCACTGTAATGGGAGTTGGAGAGGGGTTCCGGAATTCCGGTGATACGGAGTTAACTTGCTTCCAGGTGGGCTAGGACAATGAAACTTTGCAGGCAAATCAAGGACCCGACCAGATTAACCTGTAAATGGTCAACTTTCCGATACGACCATCGGGGGGGAGTGGAGGAAGGGGGAATCCGAAATCTTGCTTACGAAAGGGTGATCGGATCATAATCAAACTTGATATGGAGAAAGACCGCATGTCTCGGATTTCCCATTTCAAGTCCGGACCGGATCCGATGAAGGTGGGAAGGTCGGAGGGGAGAACCAGACACCTGATGTTGTAGCCTATCGTTCAAATCATGTTTAATTTGCTCCTTCTTTGTTTTAGTTTAATTGCACTCAGGCCATAAGTCAGCTGAGATTTATTCTGCCGGTATTCTGGCCCTTCCTGGCAAGAATCCTATTCAGGTTTTAGCCAGAATAATGAAACTGCGATTCAAAGTCAGCTTGGGCTGAAGGCAGACCTATGCCTGATCTTTTCATACCAATGAATATGGAAACTGAATTCACGGTTTTTTGGCAACAGTGATAAAATAATAAGGTCAAGATCTATCTTCTTTATCGAGGTTCCGGGCCATTGATGGAAGAATGGCATACACCTGGCATATAGTTAGCCCTTCAACTACAGAAACAACAGCACAAACGCCAGTGCAGAATACTAAACTTATCGATGGCAAAACACGATATTTTGCATCAAAATGCTTACCTTGAGCAAATTTCCTCAAGAAACGAATGCAAAAAATTATCAAACTGAATCGATTGTTCAACTTGCGAATAAATTATAAACCCAGCCTCGTTTTTGCAATTCAGGGTCGCCATTAAAATTTGCAGTCCGCTGCCCCAAACTAATTGGCAAGCCTTGCACAGAGGACAGTCCGTGACAGAGTTGACAATTACTGCCGAATGATATAGGTTTGTGTCGTGCAAGAAGACGTCAGGAAGGCGGGTCATAATTTTCGAACGACATTTCGGACCGCTTCTCATGCTACGGGTCTGTCAACAGTGAGGATTGTCATTTATGACTTGGGTATACTCCCTACCAAAGTGGAATGCTACTCAACAGCGACTTATTGCTAGAACACTGGAGGACAAATTATATCAACAAGATACAGATTCTGCAGGACCAAGAGATCAGAGGTGCCATTTCTTATGTAGGGGAGGGGGCTAAGTCCCCCCAGATTTCCTCCTCCTTGGTGCTATTTTTCAGCCGCTAATTAGGTTTCAAAAGATTAAATACAAAGTTATGACTTTGCTTTAAGGTAGGAAATATTCGCTACTTTAGATTTAACCCTAAAAAATATGCTGAATAAACCTGAGACTGGGACCCAAAATTTATCTTTGGCCCCCTCCTACAAAGGTTTACTGAAATTGCACCACTGCAAGAGATTCAGCAGTGAGGGAAGTCAGAATCATTAGGGTTCTATGACTAAAATATAAGGTTTGAAGCCAAGCTGACCATTCATTGCAAATAAAATTTTGAAAACGAGATTTTCTTTTTTTTCTTGATCAGCCAACTATCCCTCTAAGATGATGTGCGAGGGATAAATAAAATTCCGGATGTTCTGTGGAAGTGTTTATTTGGAGTGCTTGTAAATTACTGATGGGTTTTTGGATTTTGCCGTTTTCTGGGTGAAAGCTTCTGCGCTTTCCCAGGCAGATATTTGTACACACAAGCATCAAACTGTTAATACACACAGATCTCAGAATTGTAAATAACCACAAATTTGTACATACGCAATTTTAACACGCACATTTTATCTTTCTTTATTTTACTTTTATCTGCAATTCGTTCAGTCCGTATCGTTAGTTTTTTTTCGCTGTTTCCCGGAAGTGCAACCGAAATTTCCGGAAGCTGATCAAGAAAAAAGCCCAAAAATCTCGTTTTCATAATTTTGGTTCTCTAAGTTAGAAAATTTTTCATTTGTAGTGAAATACTATTTCAAATCGAACTGTCCACTCAAAATACCTCAAATTTTGGATTCCGTTGAGAGCGAATCGCTTACCAATACAAAAGAAAAGTAAATTCTAAAAATAAAACTTGGAGGGCCGAGTACAGTAACGGCCTGCCCTTTATGAGGTAAATGACGGGCTGAAGGACTCCTATGACACAGGAGTGTCCCACGCT
Source organism: Branchinecta lindahli (assembly GCA_023053555.1). NCBI lineage: Eukaryota > Metazoa > Arthropoda > Branchiopoda > Anostraca > Branchinectidae > Branchinecta > Branchinecta lindahli. The sequence goes on from JAKZAO010000006.1 coordinate 28,383,610, forward strand.
CTCGGAGTTATGGTCATCCTTTGCAGTTTCTTGACATCTTGGGATCCACCTTGGCAAATATTAAAAACAATTCATAATAGAAAAATATCAGCTAGGGTATTCTTCAGCGATATTTTGGCCCTTCTTGGCAGAACTCACTACTTGAAACATGGAACGGCATCATCCTCTACGACAAAACCAAAGTCAACCCAAATACCAGAAAATCTCTACCCTATAAACGACCCAATCGAGCAGCAAAAACAGCAGCCGTGTCCGACCACCTTTAACTACAAGCAACTCTCACAACGGATCCACCAAATCCGATACTTACGGCTAAGCTAGAATCTTCCAACAAGCCTCTCCACAAGCCTGAAGAGGACCCTTGCCAAGAAGGGCCGAAATATAACTCTGATAAAATTCAGCTGACGGATCCGTTTTGCACTGTGAAATTTGGCACGGTTCCTCTTTTGGCTGTAGCTGGAAGGAACGAACTTGCAATCTGTAAGTTTGTTTCCGTCAGCGCAAGTACGCACGCCTCCCTGAAATGCAAACCCGAGCAAGTCTGCTGTCAGTGCAAAAACAGAGTACATTGGGTAAGAGAAGACAGCGACAATCACATATAAGATCAGATTTCACCAAGCATCTGTCTGTCTGTATGGATGTCTATCCCAGTAGCCCGAAGGAGCCAGTAGCCCGAAGAAAGCGCAACCGTTTTAAAAGACCCCTCTTACTTATTCTCCCTGTTAACGACCAAAAACTTGTTAAGAAAACAGCAGACAAACAGTGCAAGTAAGCAGCGTCGGTGACGGACAATCCAGAGAGTATTCAAGAGCGGCTAAAGAAAGCGCAACCGTTTTAAAAGACCCCTCTTACTTATTCTCCCTGTTATATTATCATTGGCTCCTTTATGGGATTATGAGCTTAGGACAATCACAGCCCTTCGGCATTGTTTCGCTATGCACTTACAGATTTTTAGTGCTTTTTCAGTCGAGAAGAGTTTGCTAGTCAAGCAGCGCAAACTTCACCGAAAGCTTCTATGTCCGCTGGCTACTGTTTCATAAATAGCCTAAGGTCAAGCGAAGCTTCAAAATAGGTTTTCAGTTTAAAAGACTTGGTGGGACACATTACAGGCCTATCTTATCTGCATGTGCCAAACGGATAAGTCAGCTGATATCTAATCTAGCGATATTCCGACCCTTCTTTCGTCAGGCTCAAGCAAGAAAAACGACCATACGATTTTATAGCTTGAGCCTAACGAGAACCCTTGCTGAGAAGGGCCGAAATATCGCTAGATTAAATTTAAGCTAATAATAAACAATAAACATCCATTTTGCGAAGTCAAATTTGATCCGCAGCAAGCTTGGGCTAAAGGAATACTTAGGCCTATATTGTGTTTCGGATTTCTTTTCTTTTTCGGCTGGTCCCGTTTTCTAACCACGGTGCGGACTGTTTTCAAATATTTTGAGTCGAACCTCCGCTTCGAACTACGGGAATGCTGTCAACAAGTGCCAGCAAGAAGTAGCCTACTGGTATTTTCGATAAACGATATTTTTGAACCATTTTATCTATAGAATCATTTCTGGTAAGAGTTTTGCCTTAACTATAACTCTTCAATTTCGTACAGACACCCAGAAAAGAACTGGAAGCGGGGGGGGGGAGTTCCGGAACCCCATACAAAAGATGAGAGTAACAAACCAGTCGACTGTTCATATAAGACTGACCAATGTCGTCATGACACTACTGACCCTCTGACAATGTGCTATGTTGAGAACGGTAATGACCAATTACAATCGGTCTTAACCGACATGTTGGTATGACAGGAAGATCTGATGTGAGGTGGAAATCGGGTCTGTTTCTATGACAAATCCTGACAGCCCCGACCCGCCCCCTGCCTCCAAGTCTCGTGCCTAGAAGCTTTTTTTCGGCCCGATGGAGCTGGGCGGATCTCGCTTGTAATCGCCAGTGAAGCCAATTGTCAGCCGGGTGGACGTTTAGAAACAAATGCAGTTGTCTGGCAGCCTAGTCCCCCTTTCAGGGACGGTACCCCCCCCCCACTCTCTCCACCGTGGACAGATTTGTTTCGGAACTATAATTGGTACCTCGATTGGTACATTAGGGTAAGGTTATCTCCTACCAAGTTTCGCTCGAATAGTCTGGCTAGTATTAGGAGGTAATACCATTTGAGGATAAAAAATGTTGAGGGTGGTTTTGTTTTGCTACCCGGTATCCTGAAATCTAGGAACCCCAACCTCATCGTGGTTGTTTGTAGACAAGTACTTAAAGGGTTCAAACTTCAAACTGAAAGCTTATTTTCGTTATTTTCTGTGATGTTATACATGCCATTGATACTGTATGGCCTTTCAGCTAAATAAACAAGCATCAAGTTCTTTCAATGACCATAATAATTCATCAACGAATAACTTAGAATATCATATTTGTTACTTTTGTTGTAGAGGACCGCTAAATATTTGTCTAAGAACCGTTGGTATTTGTACAAATTTTGAAAGTCCTGTTTTGACTTTTTCTCTCGAAATTGTTTGCTGTGTAGAAAACGAAATTTTTTATGCCTAAAACCTTGTCTAAATGTATGATAAATGGTAATAGGAATAAAAACAAAAAAAAATGTATATTTTATACGATTGTTATAGAGTTTTTTTGTTTGTTCTGAGGATGAATTTTGTAATAAAAATAATTTGAATGATGATAATAATAAACGTGGAAAGATAATCATGTTAAAATTGTATAATATGATTGAAATGTAGAGATAGTGGAAAGAGTAAATATTGATATTGAATTTAGTTTTGTTAATTTTATTTTATAAATAAAGATAGGATGGAAGTGTAAAGATTAGAAAGAATTGAAGTAAAAAAAATAATTAAGAAATTAAAAATAAACGTAGAGATAGAGGAAAGTGTAGGTGACGCTAAATAGATAGGCCGGTCATGTGATTAAGAAAAAAAAAAATAAAAAAAATAATTAAGTTGATAAGACCGTTGGCGTCACCGAGGGCAAGTGGAAGCGTAGTCACCTGGCCAATTCATATTGGACTGGACTGGAAGAATACAAAAGATACTACGAGGTTTAAAAAAAAAACAAAAAAAAAACCTTGTCTTGTTTTGCCGATCGCCAACAACAGAAGATGGGTTTGTGTGAAGCAAGAACTGAAGATTAGTGATGAGCCCAAGCAGGGCCGTATCCAGGGGGGAGGGGTTCAGATCCCCCCCCCCCCCAAAAGCATACAAAAGTAATAGTTTTTTATGGGCTTTAATCACCCTCCCCCCCCCGAAAGATATTCCTGGATACGGACCTGAGAGCATGAGCACACTGAGCACAAAGATTAAACGGCGGAAAGTAGCACTGGCTCTTCGCTCTTAATTGAGGACAAACCTCGGGACAAACATAGAAGAAGTTATAGCCATTGAGGACCGTTGAGGACCCACGAGCTAGCAAACATTTCTCCCACCTCAGCTGGCGAGTCAGCTGGTTCATCACATTTGTTCGCAGACAGTGACGGATTAAACCACGCGGAGTCCCTTAGGCAGTCGACCCCCCCCCCCCCCTCCACCCGTAAAGACCATTATGATTCAGATGAGCAATTTAACAACGCAGACGTCAGGTTACTTATACTCGTTTGTGTTCCAGAAGCTTCTAAGATTGCTTGTTGTTTTCTGTTGAGGTCAATCAATTCTCTTTCTGATCGCGGGCGAGGTATCGGATCCCAAAAAAGGAGTGGAGCTCACACCTATGCAGCCTATTTTGTACTCCGTCACTGAAACCAGAGTCTCAGCCCCTTCGCAGCACCAACCAACTTCAGTTCAGTTAAAGCAGGGCTAATAGACGGCGCCAACCTCTCGTCTACACGGACAGAATAATTCAATAAAAGGGTAAAGTATGACTAGGCCGCTTTCGACGCAACAACAACAGAAAATACTACTCATCACGTGCTCGAGTGATTTCAAAAGATGAGCCGTGACTTCGCGAGAGCGTGACTCTTGAGGAGAAAAATCACTAATTACACCATCAAAGTACTACTTGAAAACAATGAAATGAGTTTCACAGTAGGACTTGAAAGGTGAAAAGTGTAATAAAAGCAATATCATACTTGAGACTGTATCAGTGCTATGATCAGTTATTAGTCAATATGCCGACTTTAATTACATGGTAGATCAATGCGTATTCAGTTATGCATACTTGTTTAGTTCAGTGTGGGAACTATTTCTTTTCGTATTAGTCGCCTAGTAAAGACGACAGTATTAAAGAGGTCTTTAAAATACGCTGATTTTGCTTTAACAAAAAACTTTTCTTCCACGAGCATAACGAATCATCAGTGAATAGTCAGTAAGAAGTTCAGTTGTAACAAGTTCATCCTTGAGAATATTCTCAATGTCTCTTTTCATTTTATTTCTGTTCTTGCTCGACTCCGGTTGCTACATGGGAGAAGTTTCATGCCTGAAACTGTTGACCTATGGTGACAATAGGGTAGTTGCGTGACAAGTAGAAGCTGAAGTTTGGATTAGTATGTCCACGTTCTGATTTTCACGATTTTGATGAGGATTTAAGCTTAGCGCACACAGATGTGAACTCATGTGGGTACAGGCTCTATTGTGACTTGCATCAACCCTTCTAGCAAGGTTCCACTTCGTCGCATTAACACGGTTATAAAATCGGTCTCCTAGGGTTAATATCGCCCTTCCTAATGACCAGGGGTAGGGGATAGCCGAAGGCGATTACGACGATTTAGATTTCCCAGTTTTAACATGCTGTGATCCGCCACTGCTCTCTTGAGTTCGCAAGTGGGGTTCTTGACAGTAAATTCATCCGAGTGGCTTGACCACTTGTTCCTCAAAGAGTCGGCGATTAGACATGGATGTCACACAATCTTTCCAAAATCTGCACAGGCTTCCTACAAAGTGAGGTCTTCGCCTGGTCAAAACAAACTGGTACAACATTTTGTTGTCTCACAACTTTTATCAGGTGAAATTTTAGTTATATCAATATAAAGCGTTCCGAAAGCGTTCTGTTTATTCTCCTGGATACCCTCATAGGTTTTCCTCCAGCGCGAAAGTGTTATTTTTTATTTTATTTATTTGTGAATGTGAAAATAAAAACTTGAACTATTCTAATTCTACCCGACTAGGCAGCTAAACTAACTATAAACGTGACCATAAGAAAGGACCTGGACCCTTTATCTAAAAAATGGAAAATTTCCCCTGTACCTTCTTCGACACAAGAGTTCCCGCATTGCTTCAAACTATTTTATCCGATGGTTTGCCCACTCTCGATTTAGGTGTACAGCAGAAGCAGGTGTCCGGTGCCGTGGTGACCGGCGCCAGCTGGTGCCGGGAAAGGGTGTACAGAAAGCGCCAGGGAGTGGGTGACCCTTCTATTTTACCCGCCCATTCTTGAGAGGAGTTATCATTCACGTTTCTTCTCTTTGCTATTTTTCCACATTCAGGGAGTGAATGAACGAATGAAGGGTTTATTAAAAAAAAACTAGAATCTTCAATGCCCAGAGGCGAACCTGTAAGGGACTAATTACCCTCAAAACAGAACAATTTTGATTTTGGATTTTGTTTTCTCATGTAGTTTTTTTCTTTGCTTTCTTTGTTTTCTTTTATTCACCTCGTTATCGAAATTTCGGTGCTACTTCTTTTCACACACTGCACTGCTTTCGTTTTTTTGTGAAGTGCAAAATTGCCTGAAGAGGACACCTCGCGGAGGACACTTGCCACAAAGGACGACATATCGCTGAAAGGAACCTCAGCGGACTTTTCCGCGATCGAACACGATTCGCAGTCTGCTTCGGCTGAACGAATACTCATCATAATCATTATTGTACACAGTAAAAGCAGTGATTGAATTTAATTCAAAAGCCAATGGAGGCCGCTTCACTTGGGGAAGATATTTTTCATTTGGTTGGTAGTTGCGTTGAGTTAAAAGAGCTGCGGATAGAGATGTTTGGGAAAGAAAGGATGGAGGAAGAGGATTTGGTCAAGATTATGGGGAAGAAAAATTTTGGGGACCTTCGTCGGCTGGGGAGGTTCCTCAAGCAGTCTATGGAGCATCGGGAGCGTTTTCTGGGGTAAGGCGTTCTATCTTCTTGGTGTATATATTGAGTTTTCGTGTTTTTTTGTGTTTATTATGTTTGTTTTCCGCCATGGCCCCACGGGCTTTTTTGGGATTAAATTCATTCATTCATTCATTCATATAGGAGTAAAAACAAATACAAGAAGAGATTGTTGACAGAAGACTACCTCCAACACTGAAGGTAAGGGGCCTGAATCAAAACGGCCCAAACCCACAGTACAGTCCTTCCCCCAACCACACAGGCAGAGACTGACACATTTGCGGGGCAGACAGGACCGCAGGCAGAAAATTCCTTGAGGCGGGAAAACAGAAAAATAACCAAAACACTCATCACCGTTTAGTAATGTGGCATTATTGTTTGTGCACGCCTAATAGCTCTAACATACATCTATCATCTAAGACGAACTTGGGGACCCCTCCTGGACAAATCCGAAGTGCCAGCAACGGCTATCCTCCCAATAGTTGCCCGGGGAAACGAGGAAAAACCTTCCTAAAACTTTCAAGCACTCATTCGTGATTGGTTCGCAACTCCCGCAATGTCATTCAGTAAAACAATAGTAAGGCCACAGTCACCATTACTGCTTTTTGTCATGAATAATACAGGAGCCATTTCCGTTGGGACTCGTTACCCAACAGCCAAGTAATGGTCTTTACCTTTCATTTATTTCGACCAAAAAAATGAAGGTTACCGCGAGGGAGTAGACACTTCGTCTCTGAGGATTCTGAGCGAAGCAGGAGGTATACAATATACAACGCCCGACTAGCCAATACGGACTTGGGCCAGAGAAACTGAAATGTATGGCAAGATTGCGGCAGATTATCTCCCATTACGGGTACCTATTGCCCTATGTGGGATTCACACAGGTAGGATATTTTCCAGGGGGATTTGAGGAGGATTTGGTTAAAAATATGTAGAGCAAAATTTTGGTAATTTTCGTCGGCTCGTGAGGTTATGAAGCAGGCTATGAAGCACCGAGAGCGTTCTTTGGGACAAGGACCTAGCTCGATTTGAGGGTCCCAGAAGTGAATATTTAGGTTTTTGTTGGTTTATTAAGACTAAATGAAAAACAATTTATGTTTAGTAACATGAATAACTTTCAATGTTTAATTTGATGGCGATAAGCTGTTGGCTAACGAAAAACAATGACACTGTTTTCACATTCAATGTCGATGTTCACTGTTTAATTTGATGGCGACAAGCTGTGTTGATTGTACAGATTCAAAACTTATTAGGAATTAATTTGCAAGGGGACCCCGAAATCTCGACTGTCTAGAGGCCTCCACAGCCTCCACAGGGTTTGTGGATTTGTGTTGTGGACCACAAGTCTAGGACTGGTGGTCTACCACGTAGGAGGGCAGGCAGACCATATGGCACAGAAGCCTATTTTCTGTATAAGCCAATAGCCTATTTTATGCATTATTTTATATTATTATTATGAAGAGTATACTAAACGAATTATTTAGGAAGCATTACCACATTTGCAACATCTTGATCAACGACCTCGAAGTCGCTAATTTAAAAGATTGTACTGGTGTGGCGGAAAATAGTCAAGATAGAAATGATTAATGCGAAAACAACTGTACACCTTAATTCTGCAAAATCCTCAAATTCACGCCCTTACAGCAATTCGTCCCCTTCCGTGTGGGCTCATTTATTATTCATTAGGTTTGTCAGAATTCACTGATTCTAGGTTCACACCTTTTCTTCTTCAAAATGTGGCAGATTTTTACGAAGAAATATAAAAAAATCTCAAAGTCGCTGAAAGAAATAAATACTATAAAATATTCATTCAGCCCAAGCTGACTGCGAGTTACAGTTGACAGCGCTAAACGGATAAGTCAGTTGAGTTTATCAGAGCAACATTTCGGCCCTTCTTGACAAGGGTCCTCTTTGGGCTCAATCTGAAAGTGAACTTGTGAAAGAATAACTAAAGGTTCTAGTTAAGTATCTTATTTTGGTGAATTTCTTCGTAAGAATTGTTTTCGCTAACTCGGTATTATCGAAACCTTGAAATATCGCTGCAATAAAATTCAGCTGACTTATCCGTTTAACGCTGTCAGCTAAGAAATAAACACTGTCAAATATTTATCTTTTTGGCCAAGTATTTTCCATTCTTTTTGCTTGTGTTGTTGAGAGCTCAACTTTGACAGTATATCGCGCAGCTAGGCAATCCCATAGTCGTACCGAGTCGTGGTTTAAACTAGCGTTTCGAACGTCAGTGATTTAGACATGGCAAATGCTGAAATGCTTCTGATACGCCAGGAATTATTCAAGGGGTTGCTTACGCTCAATTTTGGTGTGCACCAGGTGCCAGGTACCGATCGGGGGTGCCATGAGAGGGTTACAACAAGGACCGGAGAGTGAGCAACCCCTCGAAATTAGTGCGACCGTGGGGTTATCTAATGTTCGAGTTAATGGCGCGATCCAAAAGTCCGTCTTGGGCGTTGACGAAATAGATTCCAGCCCTCTCTTAGCGAGGATACAGTGATGGCGGAAACAACAGATTCCTTCAAGAGAAGGGCAGACTGCGACTAGAGAGACTTGACCTTGAAAACATACCACAGGGATCCAGTGTCAGCTTCCATATCATAAGCACCGGCGACGTCAACACGCTACACAGCCTTGTCGCTAGCAAGTGCGATTTAAGGTAATGTGACGAACTACTGCCTAGGGGCATCCTCGGGGGCACCAGCCTCGGAAGGGGACCCGACCAGGGGCCCAAGTGGTAATCGTAATTGAGATTGTAATGTCTTAAAAAGCAAAGGTTACCCACTCATTAGAACTGGTATACACCGTTTCCTGATCAGTACGGTTCACACCAACACTAACGTCGAGAGTGGACAGCCCAGTCATACAGAAATCCTCAATTCTTGGGCATGGTACCCCAACGTATGGGTATGGTGCTCATAAGTTGGGGCACCATGCCCTGCAGCAAGGGGCCGAGAAACAAGGGCATGCGAGAGGGCATGGTACACCCATACAAACCTGTTTGAAAAGCTAATTTTCACTTCACATTCTCAATTCAACAGATTTTCATGGTGGTACCATGCCCTCCCTGCAGGTGACGGTGCCCCAACGTATGAGCACCATGCCCAAAAAATTAGGATTTCTGCATGACTGAGACAGCCCCTCGGTAAAAAAAATGTAGTTGGTACTTGACTATTTCTTTTTCTAAAGTGAAGGTACATTTAAGTTTTTGTTTGCTAAATTACCAAAAAGGGGGCACCGAAACTACCTCGCGACCCTGGACATATACGTCTGAACTGATTCCATAAGAAAATTCAAAATATGTATATAAGCTAGTCTGTAAGTCAAAAGAAACAAGACCAAAGGTTCCGATGGGATCCCAAAAATTTCAATATTTATGATACAGACAATTAGGTTTTGTCTTAGCCATATCCAGTCTTCGCCGGGCCAAACAGCTACTCATTAAGAAATCCAAGCTCAGATATGGATTCAGCATGTGCGTTTACCTCTATAAGCCGATCGAAACGATCCTAGCTTACTTTTGTGAATTTTGCGGTTTTGGCGAAATTCAAGAACTACTTGTCCGGCGAAAAGCCGAAGCTCAAAAATGGATTCAGCGTATCTCCTTACCCTTATATCCAACATCTAATCAACTTCAAATAAAAATATAACTTCTAACAAATTTTCCGGTTTCAGCCGGATTCCGGACGAACTATATGTCCGGCTAAAGAGTGATTGTCATATACGGATTCTGGATCTCTTCTTACCCCTAAATCTATCATCTAATCAACTTCAAATAAAACTTTTACTTTTAACAAATTTTCCGGTTTTGGCCGGATCCCGGGCAAACTACTTGTCTGGCGATAAAATGGTTTTCGTATTCTTGTTCAGCATGCCTTCTTACCCCTACATCAAACATCTGATCAACTTCAGATAAAACTTTAACTTCTAACAAACTTTCCGGTTTTGGCCGGATTCCAGGCGAACTGCTTGTCCGGCGAGAAAATGGTTTTCATATTCGTGTTCAGCATGGCTTCTTACCCCAAAATCAAACATCTAATCAGCCTCAAATAAATTTTTTACTTTTAACAAGCTTTCCGGTTTTGGCCGGATTCCGGACGAACTACTTGTCCGGCGAGAAAATGGTTTTCATATTCGCGTTCAGCGTGTCTTCTTACCCCATAATCGACTATCACATTAGCTGTTTAAAAAATTTTGCTTGCCCCTTAATTTAAACCCCCTCCCCCACCCCTAAATGTAAAGCTACAGGGCCCATCTACGAACTCGACCTTACTCTTGACCCAAAGAATCCCCACACCAAGTTTCATCAAAATATCTCACTGCCTTCGAGAGTTATCGTGCTTACAGACAGACGGACAGACGGACGGACGGACGGACGGACGGACGGACGGACGGACAGACGGACAACTTTTGCGATGTCATAGGTATCCCTCCACTTACGTTTTGGGATCCCAAAAAGGCATCGTCTATTTCTTTCAATTTGTTTTTGAAGTTTTGAGATTATTTCTGCTCCAAAATCCGCGTACTTTCATGTCTTTCAACTGAGTGCTATCTGACACACTGAATAATTAATGATTCGAAGAAGGGATTGGTCAACTGAAACTAATAGATTTTTACTCGTGAATAAAGTGGGCTAATGTTAGGATTTTTCAGAAAGAGAAGGTACAGTTATGTTCGCAGTAATCAGTCCCATCGATTTGTAACATCACCTTCGCTACTTCCCGCCACAACAATCAATCCTTTAAAGTTTAACCGAAAAGGACTGGGATAGGACAATCCAGTTACCCATCACTTATTCACTTAAATTGGCTTGAAGACCCGCTGAAAAAGCGTTACTTGGTTGTTCCGCTATTCAGGAATAATCGATTTCCAAATAGTGGAATTTCCGTGTGATTTGTCGTACCTCTAATTTGTTGTATGCCTTACAAGAAAGATTTATTACTTTTTTTGTTCAGGCACTAAGCGATCTTCACCAATATCGCCACTGCCCACTGAAAAGCCTTGTTTGTGTTTAGATAAAAACTTCCCGCGTCATAGTAGAATTTTTGCTGTGGGGACAGCCGAAGATATTCTGAACGTCACGTCATAACTAGGAAGATAGTGGAAAACAAAAAAATCCCTTTGCAGAATCCAAATAATTCAGTGTATTCAACTAAATGACACAAAAATAAGTTGGCTTTTCAGTTAAACTTTAAAGAAGAAAAAACTGAGTGAACTAAAGAAGTCTCATATGAATCCTAGAACATTGAAATAAATATACGGTAAAGTCAACCATGTTCTTTTTACCAAATCCTTTGTACAGCTACCTTTGCGGATCGATCAACAGCTTACCGCATCTTACTTTTAACTAATAATGCAGCGTTTCCGAAATATTTCATGTCACGACAAACCCCCTCAGACATCCTATAAATTCTGCTATCATTGAACTTCAGACCATTTTTGACACGATAATATCTCTAAGCGCAAGTCCTAATCATTACCAGGGGCTTGGGACAGCCAATCAGAAAGCCGCGCACGTAATGTTTTGTAGCCATTCTTATCAGAGTAGACCAATCAGAGGGAAGGAAAATGTTATCCTTAAAGCAGAAGGCGGGGCTAAGATCACACAGCGACTAAACTGATAACGGGAGCCAGTAGTTCGACGGTGGCCGATCGTAAGATTAGATTTGAGACTTCGAGCTGTTTCGATTCTGCTTTTATTGCTTGTACTTTAGCTGATAAGCGAAGGTATCCTGTGATTCTTTTTTTCTGAAAGTGACGAATTTGTGATTTTTTGGATTTGGAGCTAAGATATGGCTCTAATGGAGCCCTATAGAAACTACTATGAAAGCCAAACAAGGCCAAGTGAAGTGAACAGTGGGGAGGAAATGGAAAACTTTTTCCACCCAATTCATGGTCACGGAATGTCCGGAGATGCGACCGGGCAGCGCGGTCCGGCTGGAATGCGCTATTTTGCGCACCATGCCGCCGCCGCTGCTGCACAAATGTCGGCGTATAACACACACGGTAAGCTCCATTGTTCTAACTTCCCATGAGCCACCGCGCAATTAAACCTTTATCCCGTCGGAACGCACCCAGCATAACACAAAACCAAAACTAACCCCAAGTCGTAACGAGGGTATTGGGAAGATGCCCAGGTGTTAAACGGTAAACAATGCTGGAATACCAACATTTTAGTTCGAGATTATTTAGTTTGAATGATTTTCGGTCCCTTATCCTACTTTAGTCAAGCTCCCCGTAAATAGGAAAATTCTGGCACGGTAGCCTAGAATCTGCAGCGGATTCCCAGTTGGTCCCATGCTATGAATATATTTTCATTGTCTGTATTTTACATTCAACTACGCGCAAATGTGTCTAAGGCTATCGCAAAGTGTCGCCCGTAATAATTAGCATATTGACAATATTACAACAAATAGGTTTAATAAACAGAAGAAATGATTTTTTTTCTACATAAGGTTCGACATCAGAATTTCTGTTTCAGCACTTCTTGTTACAACCGAGGTTACAACAAGAAAATATTGTCATTTCATACGTTGCACATCGAATCTGAACTTGGACCGTAAACGGTAAATTCTCCAGAAAAAATACTTATGAATCAAATTATAAATCAACGATAGCCTAACTAATTGTTTGTTTTATGCCCTGGCAGGCGACCAGGGTCAGGTGCTCGCGGAGTAGAATTTGATGATGAAAGTGGAGAAAATCCGGCCGGGAAATCCTGATCGTGTTTTAGGTAATCCAGCGGAAACAAACCCGAGACTTTAAGGACATGACACAGACAACAGTATTTCCTTAACGCTTGGGTTAGTTCCTTCCTCTAAATTCCTTCAGTGGACTTCCTGCCTGCATACCCCTCCCTCGACCCCTCCTAAGGCGCTCCCCTATCTCGTCCCCTATATCGCCGGAAAAACCCTTTTAACATTCGACAATCCACACGGGAAATTTCCCGACCTTTTCTGACCTGAGAATCAAATGACCCACATTCACTAAGTAAGGTAAGACTAGCAGTATCTGCAAATACAATGGCATGGCAATAGGCTACTCCCCTAGGAATAACGCTAAGGGTCTCCAGAGGTTTCACGTCAGGCAGTGTCAATTGTTAGGCCCTCATTCATTTTCCTTTCGTTCACCAGGGGTCAGACCATGAGGGAGTTTCAGAATTCAACACACCTAAACAAACCATTAGGCAGATTTAGCTTTGCGCCGAAAACTAAAACGATTGATATTCGTTCAATTCAGAACCAAAAGCGAAGCAGAAAATAAGACCATCCAACCCTCATACCCACAAAAACGGAGCAGAACAGATCAATCACAGTTCTTCGCTGCGAGTTGCAAATTAAGCTAGTTAGTCATATTGTCATCTATCTTACTTACTTTTTACAATAATTAAGGGAAATTCGACAATAGTAGCAACAATAATTTTAAGAGTTTTTTTTTGCGACTACAAGAGTAATTTGTTTGTGTAATTCAAGAATGCTTACTGCTGCCATGAATATCGTAGACCGGCTGCTAGTATTGTAGCATGGAGTTCAAGCTACAGCTAGGTTCTGGCATGGCGCGACCAAGTTCGCGTTCCGAAGGTCATCGTGCGACGGTCCGAAATGGGAACGAATTTTCACAGCGATGGAATTAGAAAGAAATACAAGATAGGTGACAGTACCGTCGAGAGTACCGTTTCTTTTGATTGCAGTGTAGTTAAAGGTCAATGACAACACAGAAATAACAACATTTGGAATCAACCGGCTTTTGAAATAAAATATTTCCTTTCTGACTGTTTTTTTCTACAGGCTACTACGAATTAATTAAAATAATTGACACATCTCGTTTATTGTCCGACTGGAAAGAAAAGGGTCTTGAAGGACACGACACAGAATACAGCATTGAGTTAGTCCTTTCAATAATGCTAACTGCTTTAACTTTTAAACGCATTTTTTTTCATATTCAGTTCCTTTTATGGAAAGAAACAAAAATTCGGCAGACATGCTGTGAAGCCTCGTTTTTAAATGAACTATCGTCACCTACTAAAGCGAGTCACTCTAAAATCCTAAGTTAATGTTTTGATGTCAGATTTCCCGAAAACATGTGCCCATTTTCTTATATTGCCTTAATTATTTTTAGTAGATGAAATGAAAAGAAGTGATTTACTTAAAATAAGCTAATTGGTTTTATTTCCCCTGCATTTTTTGTTGCCACTGTGACCATAGACGGTTACTGGACACGTATTATCTGTGTCCGTTTTACATGTATAATCAATCGTTCTTAGTTTTTAGATGAATACAAATAAATAGCGTATCGATTTGTTTCCAATACAGCGGAAACGAAAGTAAGAGTCATAACGTGGTCACTCCTATGGCTTCTCCTCATCGCAGCTTGTTGTCGACCGGGGGACAGAATATATTCTCATTTCCTCTTCCTCTCCCCGTTTCTGAATGGTACAAACAAAAATGCAGGTAGAACAACCCCACACCCCAGAAATCTTACCTTTATGCTCGCGCCACTTTAATCCATATCGTTATGGGTTCAAATCTCAAGTGGTGAGGTTTCTTTGAAGGTTCACTGAATATAAAACAAAAAAAACGTTATAGACTCAGTTCAAACGTCGTTTTCTAGTAGGCTAGGCACTTGTCGGAGTTCTGTAGGCCCACTAGACTTTCTCGGGAAGAATCGACACATTTGCAATGGCTTCCGCCGGCCGACGTAGGCCTTCTGATGTTATAGGCTTTGAAATCGGCGTATCTTCGAGGGATGCCAAAGAAACCTTACATTAACCATGCCGAAATCATGTCATTCTGTTGCTTTTTCGTTGTTTTTATTTTTATTTTATTCGTAAAGTGTACATTTTCGGCGAATTCTCCCACGATTTGGAATCTCACGTATGAAGAACGAACTACTTGAAATCAGATAGGGCGGCCAGGAGCTCCTTAATACATTATTTGTAGCTGCCTGTATTACTCTTCGAATCCCAGTCCCGTCAATGGTGAATTCAGAGCACTTATTTATTAATTTTAACTCTTCCCCTTTTTTTCGTCATAATTGTCGAGATAATTGTAACCCATCAGTTCTTCTTTCATTGTGTTAAGGTCAAGGCCGTATCCAGGGGGGGTGTTAGGGGGTTCGAACACCCCCCGAAACCCACGAAAGTAATATTTTTTTGCAGGTTTTAACATCTGATCTATGTATTTTTTGTACTTTTTGGTCCGACCCGTGGACAAAACACCCCCCGAAATAAATTCCTGGATATGGCCCTGGTTAAGGTGTATATTACATTTCAGTTGGCTACATTTGGTTCCAAGCTGACTTCGACGCTCTGTATCAATTATAATGTTTATTTGAAAGTTTTTTCCGTGGAACATTCTACAAAGACTAGTTCTACCTTCGCCGTTCTCTGACATTAGTTTTTTTTAGCAGCTAGCTTTGCACAAAGGCTAGGCGACAGAATTTATTTCATGGGACACTACAGTTTTTTTCAAATATTATGCCAAACATTAATTTAATTTAAGAGCGACAAAATCACCGGTTCTAATTTGCTAACTCGCCCCTGCATCGTTCCTTTAGGCGTATGTAATCAATACGCGGTCTTCCATTCTCTGACCTGAAAAAATTAATAAGTCTTCAGTTCAGTAGCCCGACCGAAGCAAATTTGCATACGCGGCTGTTTTTGTTTCTGAAATTGTGTTAACTTAGTATTGATTGAATGGATCTTGAGTGGGTCTGGATTTACAGTGGTTTTACCCGGGCATCGAGCGAAATTTACGAGTTTATTTATTGGTCCTCGCACACAGTGTGATAACATTGTCGTTCATGATGTTGACCAGGATATCGATAGCATATGTCAGTCTGGATACATACTGAGGTAACGTTTTTGTTTCGCTCAGGTCATGAGAATGATAAGTAGGGACAGAAAAAAGTATATATACATAAAAGTACATAATAAGTATACGTAAACACAAATTACTTTATGGAAAACAAATGAAAAACATTTTATTTCATAATTTATCAACTATATACGAGATGTTAGTAACTGCGGTAACACTTTGCAAGTACCACCAACCATCGGCCACGCGATAAAATGCAGCAACGTTTTATTCAACATTTTTCAGTTCGGTAACATTTACAAAAAAAGTTAATACATTAAATTTATTATTACGAATGACCATTATGTTGCTTATGGTCTAGAAACGGTACGGAAGAGATTTGTTGATCCTACGATTTGCAGTGCTGTCAATAAATCAAAAGAATTTTCGATACACTTTCTTTCGAAATCAATTTTAGGATGAAGCTACAGTAGAAATAATTTAACACCTACGAATCACGAAGTATTTGTGTGGGGGGGTGGATAAAGTTACGAAACATCTCTTACAGAAACCGAAAATAAATTAAATGCTGATAAATTTCATTAAATATAAAGATATTTTTTGTATTATTATTAGCAACACCCAGAATAAACTTTGGGACTGATTTAGCTATAAACTGTTGAACGGTGTCGAATGGAAACCGAGATGGAAACATCCAAGACTCCTGATTATTTTCATAAATACTTTTTTTGGTATTCCGCTCATGAGGCACGAACTTAAACGTTGAACAAAGCGTAAGATATAACTTTTAAGACTTTTTTTTACTCGTTTTTCCTTGTGTACTTTAAAGCTCGCAGGAAACAAAAAACATTTCAGGACAGATTTGGCATGGGCTCAGTTAGCCGCCCGCCGAGCCACCTATCGTCAAACCCATCAATCTGACGAAAACTAGTAGTAAATCAAGCTCATCCGCAATTGCCAATCCGTCCGTCGGTGCACTGTGCGCATTCCTCAATACCAAATTTATTAAGATCCGTGCCTGCGACCCGCTGGGACTTCGCACCTTGTAAAGAATCTCACTGTAGCCAAAAAGGCAAGAGTTGCGAGGTAGCAATCAAGGGAGTTTAGACTGAATACTAACGAGAGAGTATTTGGTGGTCCGGATCAAATCAGAAATTCATGCTGATTTCCGACGGGTCATAGCGCGTTTTGGTGGAATCAGGTCAAAAACTTCGCGTTACTTTGAGGGAATGGGTGGTGAAAGGGTTATTGCGCTGATGAGAAGCAACGACAGTTCTTGGAGGACCTGCTCTACGGACGACACTGTATCCCACCCTACTTTTCTACCAATTGTTTGTTTTCAAAACATTATTGTAAAGGGACGAAGTCCAAAAATAAAAATAAAAAATGCACAAAAATGACTGAACTCACGACGAGAGGTGCCCTTCGATCATAGAGTACCTTTACTGTCGTAGCCAAGCATCTACGCAATCTTTAAGTCAGGAGCAGAAACCAAACAGAGCTACCCCCCTCCCCATTCTCAATCCTGAAATGTCGATTTTCATATGGTATTTTTGTCCACCCTCACAGCAATACACACATTTTTTAGTTTAGCCATCTTTCAAAAATGTATCAGGCTCGGTATAAGGCGCCTGGATAACGTTTCCAGAAAGACCGAAAGAACTGGGCACTTAATGTACATGTATTGTGGGAGTGAGCAACTCCTCGGTTTTCCGTATTTGCGATTGAAGACAAAGGACATATAGTGTGACTAATAAGATCCAAAACCCTGTGATGTAGCTATGTGTGCTCTGTGGAATCATCAGTTGACACTTCAAACACAATGACCGAATCCCCGTAAACCACGAACTGGTCCCAACCAGAATTACGTAGAGAACACGAACCGTAGGCTACGTCAAAAACCCAACAGGCTACACTCCAACCCAAAACAATAAACGTGTTTTCAGTGATGTTTAAATTCTACAAGATCATATTCGGTCTAAGTCAAATATTGTAAACAGTATATCTTACTCTCCATCTCTGATACGATCAGTTTATGCTAGACACTTGCCCAGTTGCTGCAGTACCGATGCGCCTGGATTTGACATTATTTCACGGTTATTTCAGTGAACTTAATCCGAGGGGCTTATACCCTCTACTGTACTTTCTCATTTCAGTTTATTCTTCAGACCCACAAAAGCGGTCAAGTGCGGTTTCCTTTTGTTTATTATATTAATATTGCAATATCGCAGAATAGAATGCTTTCGTCTCTACATGTATGGATGTGTGGCCCATTGGTTATTATACACTATTATATTCTGGCACAATCGATTAACCGCCATTGACAACTAAAGTTTTGGGTGACGGGTTGACTCATATTATTTAGAAAAGGTTTTTGGCGGAAAAAAAATTGTAGCATTTTGTAACGGACACTTTCATGTAGCACCATACGACGATGCCAAAACAAGATGATCTCATAACTATCCTCCTATATTTTCTCGCTTGTCGGCGACACTGCGCTGGCGGCGCGTCGAAATGTCGGGAATGGCGCGTATCAACATTTTTGCGACAGAGATACTTGAGGAGATGAATAGGTTCTGTATTTCCAAACTGAAAGGTCGGCACCAGGAATGCCTCTCCCAAGTCGGATTGACTCTCCCATTATTCCCAGACCAGCGCTAAATCTAGAGCTAGCTTGAGCTCAATTCCAAAGCATAACATTTTAATTTCACTGTTTAAGCTTCTGTTATTTTATTCATCTGGACTACCAGTCGACGGACCCCCTGGATTGTTTCGCCCGACGGTGCGCCGCAATCTCCCACCCTTGGCTAAGTATCACATAAATCTTGTACTGGTGGTCACCGTTTAAATGCAGATGACTCCCCATGCAGTAATTGGGAAGTAAGGCTGACTTCCCGAATTTATTCGCTCTGGAATAATTTCGCAACAACGGCCTCCCAAGTGAGACATTTCTGAACGTACCAGTACAAAACGGCCGACTTTCTACAAGTGCAAATCGAGAACGGAAGTACAAGGTAGCAAAAAAGGACTACATCAGACTGTGGCTCACACGAGTGAATGAAAGATTTAATTAAAAAACATTTTTATAACGGTGTTCTAGGAGAAAACGGCCAATATAACTAGACAAAAGTCAAGTAGCGTCGAGACCTATTTCTGGACAAGCGCTACCAATGAAGCAGACTTTTTTGCGCCTTTTTCTTTCAATTTCTTCCATTCGCCTGTCCGTTTGGCAAGTATTCTTGCATCTGCAAGTCGTGCAAGCACCCCGTTATCTTATTTTGCACGTTTTATGCCAAGCGCCGAACGGAAAGAGAAGGGTATGGACGAACGGGAAACGTGGTAGAGAACTGCGTTTTGTTTAGCTTGACGGGCGGCACAAAAAATAAAATACATAAGAAAATTCAGAGACGTTCAAATCATGAATAGAAAGAGCAAAAAAAACAGCTACTGTTATATGTGTAATGTGCAAACAAATCCAATCCAAACCTCGTTCGAAACTTCATTCTCAAGAAAATCGTTAATGCATTGTAATCAAGAGGCCTAAAATTTAGCCGACAAAAAGTTTTTTTTCCAAGAAACTGATATCACTCCGAAAGATCAGGTTACCAAAAGGCAGATGCAACAAAACAGGAAGAGCCAGTTCGAGTCCCAGACATAGTTTCTAGTTTTTCCTATGGAATTACTATACTCTCGGGCCGCTGCCAATTTCATTGGCTCATCTAAATCAGGTGCAAGAAAAGCTGACAATGTATAAATAACGGTTCACACACGATAACCTCCGTTTACACTGAACCCGCAAGGTCTCAAGTTACGTAAAATGCGGTACGGGTATACTAAGGGGGTACGGTAACCACGGGGTAGAAACCAAGTCTGCTAATGGAAAAAAGCTAAGCCATTGTGAAAGGCTTTCACATCAGTAGTGTCTGAGCTGACATTGTATTGCATTTTATTTTTTGTTCCGTTTCTCATCTTTTTCTTTCAGCTACTCCATCTAGCCAATTTTGCAATGCCCTCCCCCTCAAATGGCGAATCTGTTTCTGTTGTTACCTTCAAATTAAAACTGTTGTTACCTTTCTTTAACTACTACCGTCTTTTATGTAGCCTACAGTTATGGACTGTGGTGTGAAATAGCCTAAAAATTAAAATAAAAACCTTGAGAAGTTTTGATAATATTTAATACAAGCATGCGCAACTCCAGCGGATTATACTTCGGGTGCTTTCTGTCAGTGTTATTAAAATCTATGTTATATTTATTTTTTGTTGTAAATTTAAATACTCCGTCTTTATGTATAGTTCTCTATTATGATGGGAAATATATAATAAGTTAGATGCTTCATGACCTCGCAAGGTGATCAAAGGAACACAAACCAATCCATAGTCTGACAAACGCAATGATAATAAAACCGCAGTTACAAAATATTTAACAAATAGTGATTTCACAAAGGTTTCCCATGGTAATATAATTTCCGTCGCATTTTGCTCTGGCGCCCAACTATACAGTGACGTCTCGTCTAATGACTTTTTACCATCCTCGGTCGTCAGTATACTCAAACAGAAATTTACTTCGGTCCCCCTAAAACCCGAATTTCGCGACCATTAATTGTCAAATAAAATCGTCAACGAATACGGGCAATAAAACCGACGAAAATTCGCCTTTTCAAAAAACACTAGCGGGACAGTGTCTCCAAACCGGGTTTTTACACGAGGGGCTCAGCACTTGCTAGCAGTCTGTACTTGAGCATGCTAGTGAGGACCGCCCAGTAGACTTAGAGAAGTGCACAGCGTCAGTTAGGGATATAGTGGCTGTTGATCCTTATTATAGTCCTACAGTTACTATGAAAAGAACTTACAGTAATAAAGCAAAGATATTCACTGATCTGTATAACCGATGAGGAGTAAAGACGGGCAGCCAATAATGAGCAATTTCTATTGAGACTGATAGTCCTTGATATAACCATAA
Organism: Branchinecta lindahli; assembly: GCA_023053555.1. Lineage (NCBI taxonomy): Eukaryota > Metazoa > Arthropoda > Branchiopoda > Anostraca > Branchinectidae > Branchinecta > Branchinecta lindahli. The sequence continues at coordinate 28,404,440 of JAKZAO010000006.1, forward strand.
TAAGAAATAATCCACAATGAGAAATAAAATGAAGCAATTTAATCACAAATCTTCGCATAATTTAACTATAATTCAGTATAATTTTTTCCCCGTAGTATTTATGAGTTGAGTTGTAGGATAGACGTTTATGATTATTTGTCTTATCCTGAGTTGGACTTGAAAATCGCCACAACGAAATGTATCTGCAAATGTAATCTATTACTTTTTTACATGACATCTTAATGCTCAATTTTTCAAAATATTTTCTTCTCGTGCTTTAAGGCGGAATAAATAAAATAAATAAGTAACTCCGTTTTTAACTTTCGTCACAAGTCGAAACTTCGGTATAAGCCACTTACTCCCAACAACGCCTTTATATGTCAAAGAAACAAAACAGGACTGGACCAGCACTACGGTTGTCCAAGGTAAACATTAATCGATAAAAAATATGTTTCATAGTTTTGCAAAATCATTGGTATGCTAGAGGTGGGAGTCAATCTGGCTTCAGCGCGAAAAACGGCATCAGAGCATGGTTCGATATGCACCAGTTGCAGGGGAGTCTGAAGCGCCTCGATTTTTTATTAGTTGAAAGGATATTAGGATGTCATTTTGAATCGTAAAAAAACACTTTTATGGTTTTGCAAAATTTGAGGTGGCTATTCACAGAACTGACATCTTATTTAGCGAATTTTTGTCAGTAAATGGGGGCCGTAATGAAAAAAAGTTGCCCAAGCGTTCATGACGCAACCTGTTCAGCTTAGTCTGGTTTACTATTGAAAGTCAAATGAGGTTACATTTAAAAAAAAAAAGAGGTGTTTCCTTTGGTTCTAACAGAGCTATCTACAAATGCGGCGACTGGGAAAAGCTTTGCAACTCTAGATGCAAGATCGCATCGCACTTGCACGTAAATGAAAGAACTAGCATGTTTTTTCACAAATGAATAATAAACACTTTATTTTTGACATATTAATGAAACAAAGAAACAACCATATAATCGGATCGAAGGAAACTAGTATAAGATCTTTATTGCTCGCCCTTTTTTGGGTGTGGTCCGATTATTCCGAAAATAACTGAAACCAACTAACTTAGCAGCCAATATTTGAAGTAGTGTCTGTGTGTCCAGTGTGCCATCACTTGCTGCCTCCGCCATAAAATCTTGTTCACTTCCAGACATGTCTACGGAATAACGTTACCTCATTTTCCCTTCGTCCCAGCCTCTAACCCCACTCGGCCAATCCACCTCTGCCTTCAACTGTAGCCCCTTGGTTTGCCCCGTGTTTGAAAAAAAAAAAAAATATCGCCTCTTTTGAGTTCGGTCCTGGAAATTTTCATATAACCCCTTTTTTCTTTTACAGCTGCTCGGCTCGGCAGTTCACAGATGTGCCGGCCTTCCCCCCACATGCTAACACCATGGCTTCAGAGTGAATCAAAGGGTATGATAGGAGTGAACGGCCACCAGGGTCACCCGGCATGGGGCTCCCATTTTCCCATGCCTTCTCCTGCGTACAAGAACCACCCTCATGGCAGTCCACCACCCAGCTTTCTCCCACCGACACCACCCGATGAAAACCCGGATATCCCCAACCCCCAGTTGCTCCAGAGGAACGTCAGTCCGTCGTCGGACGGAAGCAGTTCGGAAACGGAGACGAGCCAGAAAGAGGACGGCAGTTATAACGGCAACGGCCCCATCGACCTGAAAACGCCCGGATTATGCGGTTTGAATTCCGACTTCAGTAAAACGGCCGGAATGGTGTTCGGCGGATTCCACGGATCTTTTTCTGCCTGTGCAGTTAGCAAGCCGAGAGAAGGTACATCCCCCTACCCTTCTCCGGGTAATGCCGGCAGTGGCGGGTATTATAACGGCGAGCTGCACCCGGGAGCCTATGGTTTCCACCCATCTGCCGCTGCGGCACTTAATTCTAAGTCACTCCAAGCTGCCAGAGCCAGAACGAAAACGAGGTCAAGTGCCGGTAAGATTGTATTGTAAAGCACAGCTTACTATCAGCGCACATGGTGGTGGAAGTAGTAACTAATTTAGCCCACACCGAGAATGGCGAGGGTTCAAGCCTTTCCGGGTCCAACAATTGTTCATATTTCTTACTGTATTTGGTGATGGGCGCACTTTCTCGTTCTCGTTCTTAACTTTGGATATAGTGTAGATGGCTTTACTAGACTAGAGTAGCTAACCGATTTCAGTGTTTTCTTCCTGTTCAGGCAAACGTTTCACTCATTATTACCATTGGAAATGGGATAGGAACCAATCTGCACATTCCCCTTTTCTTTTTACAACAATGACTCCTAGACAGCCTAGGAACCGGAAAATGACGGGAGATTCATTTGCAAAATCACTATACTATCATCGACGATGATGTATCTGCTTTGACAATATAATAATTGGTTTTAATCCCGCTTAGCCTAGATGAACGCGAATTAAAAAGAAAAAAGCTCCATGGAACGGAGTGTGTTCTAGACCACAGGTAAGGAACTAGTGCATGAGGCCTTAAAAGTAAGGATTCGATGGGATCCCAAAGGGAATTCCTGATTCAGACATCTGTCCTTGCAGCTTTCCCGAGATTCCGTAAGCGCGTGAAACTATCCTAATAGACCCCGTAACCAGGTCCAATAGGTGACACTTTCATCGAAAAGATTATCAGGAAATTAGGTTCATTCGTAAGCTTCTGGTTTTGACCGGATTCCGATCGGAGTATCCATCATAGGATGGTATTTTCTGGTTCACCATAACCTGTTCCAGTATACCAAACTTCCAACCAGTTTTATCGAAGAACCTTATATGTCCCTAAATCCCTAAGCCCCTTCTATCTAAACGTTCGGATAAAACTTGGCCCGAGTTCATTCACCAGTTTGTTACTTGGACGGAAAGTCGTGGGTATCCGTCACTAGCGTTTTGGTATCCCAAAAAATTTCGAGAAAAAGCTGGCGTTTTTATATACTTAAACTCAGTTCCGTACAATTCCATACAATAAATACCCCTAATTGTTCTATTTTTACGTTTACAAAAAGCAATGCCCAGAATTAACACTATAGCAGCAAACGGGATTGGAACTTCATGTATCACTTTCAGACATAGCCACGAGTAGGATAGGAACCCGCCAACGGGGATCCCGGAAACATGGAAATTCGAGAAATGCGGGTCGAGTACCCATAGAAGAGATAAAATCAAGAGTTAGAGCCACTCGATCTTATCAGATCGCACGCGGGCCACGCGCGTGCCACCCACCAAATTTATTAATTGCCCTTCTTTTGTTTTTTACGATTTGGGGGGCGCGAGGACGGCGCCAGGGAAACGGAAGAAGTGATAAAATCCCGCTTTCGTCCCTAAAATATAATGCACTTCTTAATTAGGCTTGCATCTTATAAGTGGTTATCAATTAGTGTGGCTGGTTATTGGGAGGTTTCGATCCTTAAAACTGATTAGAAAGGTGATGAAAGTAATTGTTCTTACCGAGTGTTGGATGTTATGATTTGTCATTAGGGATTGGCCCAATGGCTCATAGGAAAGCTGTGAGTAATGCATCGGTAAATTTGATTGATAAACACATGATGTACTTCTTAATTTGGCTTGCCTTTTGGAAATGGCTATCAATTAGTGGTTCGTTGGTTCGTGGTTCGTTACTGGAAAATGTTCGATACTTAAGTAAGAAAGTAACCGAGACTTGATTGTGATGATTTATTATTAGGAGGTTGATCTAATGGCCGATGTTCTATGGGCGCCGTCACAACTGATGGTGCTCCAAAGTATCGTGAAAGATTTCAACATAAGACAACATGAGGGAAGTGAAATGCTGGTTTGTTAAAAAAAAAAAAAAATTGTTCGATCAAACTACCTTTTGTTTTCTTTTGGTAAATCTTTTGGTAAATCTTTCTTTTGGTAGATCTGGTAAAATTTGAAACTTACTTGAAGAAAATTTGCGAGAGGAGTGCCGGATTTTGACTGCCTAGGGTCCTCCACAGGGATTACTCCGGTACTGGATGTACACCTGATTACCAGGAGTTCCAAACCCGTCGGGTGTCGACTGCCGTCAGATCCAAATTTATTTGAAAAGTTGAAACGATTTTAACCCCTTCTTTTTCCGTTTGATAAAACTATTGTAAAACTGACTTCTCTCCTGGGGGCACGCGTCTGAAATATATACGTCCATTGAGAAAACAAGGGGTGAATCAGCCCCCTTTTGTGGTACCGGTGTAGCAAAGGGGTTTGATTTTGTTTGTTGGTTTTATTACATTTGCATTAGACCGAAGTGAGCTGCCTGTAAACTTGAAACGGAAGTATTCTGCTTCAAAAGCAACCAGTCGCTGCAAATTTCAGCAACAGGAATTCAAGAAAGAAGAAATCACATCTAAAGCTCAGAATTGGTTATCCAAAGTGCTGCTAAGAATTCAAATGGTCGTATAGGGCACCACGGCCACAAAACTAAGCCGATATTGAAAAGTGTGCTGGTTGTTCTTCATTTCTGGACTTGGCTCTTTTGTTCCTTGTGGCGGGTTACAAAATAAATGAACAAATGACAGAAGTCATCACTAACTGGTGCTACTTACTACACATTTGCTGTAAAGACTGTTATTACCTGAATTTTCATTTTCCAGTATTTATATTTGCTCAGTTTATACAATCGATTTCTGCACTGCAAGAAAACTGAGACAAAAACTGTCAATTTTGGCAAATTACCAGTCTGACGACCATATATTATAACATCCTCATCCATTAACGCTTCTTGCTGCCCGTAATTTCTTGCATCTAAAACGGCACACGATACGATGCTATTTATTTCAACCTGCATATTTCACAGCAGTTCGCTAATTCTTTTATTCAATTTCACAGAGGGTCGAGAATGTGTCAATTGCGGCGCAACTTCGACTCCCCTGTGGCGACGGGATGGCACGGGACATTATTTGTGCAACGCCTGTGGCCTCTACTATAAAATGAATGGACAGAATCGACCCCTCATCAAACCAAAACGAAGACTGGTAAGTAAATAGTCATCCTTTTCAACATCTTTATTTCTTATCACTTTACTGCCTCCTCGTCCTCTGAGCCTATTGTTTCCTTATCTTCTTCAACCGTGCAAGCGATCGTAAAAAATTCCAGGTCAAATAGGAAGATATTGTTATTAGTACCATTATTATGAAGACCATGGTGGTATACGAATATGTTTTATGATAACACGGTTTTTATGGGTGGCACAAAAATGCCGATTATATTTCGTTATTCACCACACTTCGCTGAAAATGGTCTAAGAAGTTGCTTCCTCGCCAGTAGCGATTCGCGACTAAAAAAAATGGTTCTTCTCGGAAAGAAAGTTCATAAACTCTTTAGTTCTCGAGTACTGGCTAGTAACCAATGTGTGGCCTTCAGCTATCATGCCGGTAATATGTACTGAAGAGGAGTCCATTTTGCTGCCTCAGGGTTTGCGGTGTTCAGTTCTAGAGTCGTTTTTGGGCCAAGTTTTTAGTATTAATTACTTTGACATTTGTGAGACACATCATAAAGAAACGATCTTCGATGGCTAGAGAATGTTTATACGAGATTCCGAAACCACTTTCGAGCGACCAAAGCGCACCGAGAAGTTGCAGCAAACATATTTTTATAAGACATATGTGAAAGCGATTACATAATCCTTCCTAGCTCGTGGAAACCCTGCTTAAAGTCCGTATTATAACCTGAACATACTGGTCATTATACAGCCTTAGCCTTCTAATTGACACATACTTATCTTGTGAATTGTGATAACAATAGAAGGAGGCACTGAAAATGTTCACAAGTTAGAACTGCTGATATTTAAGATATTACACTGCTAGTTATTCACTGATCATTCATTAGGCTCATGGACGGTAATTAACAATCCCGGCGTCGTCGTTATACATCCAGGTGGTGAGCAACTGGGTTAGCCACTTGCGAGTAGCGACCTAAAGAGAGTGACGTTTGTGCGTTTTTCCAGTGTTTGTGGCACTTTCTTGCACTGTATGCACTTTAACCATAAACGCCGTATTTTGAATAGTATAAAAATGTCAAATGTTCAACCTTTACATGTCCCGCTAGCTCTTCTTAATTACACCAACCAAGTTCAAATTCATCAGTGAAACGGAAGCTCGGACACCAAAAATCGCTCACCGTATCGACGACCCAAACACGCCATCGCGAGATAATAGAAAATCCCTACCTGGATTCCGCAACGTACTTTTTTTTACACCCAGCGGTTGAACCTGCGAATTAGTGGTCATACAAAAACTCAAATTTAGAGTGGCCTGATTGCTACCTTCCCGAACGAGGATACGCAAACCCATGATTAGCACTTCAACTATGAATAAATATGGCGATGGAAATATTAACTTATTATTGCTTCTTTGGGTTGAGGAATTTGCTGTAAGGTATTTCCGAGGGTATTTCACGGTCTGGGAGGGAGGCTGCGAATCTGAGAATGCTTTTTCAGAATATTTGTTATTAATCTGGAATAACTAACTGGCTGATGAGCTGACCCGTGTAATGTTCAAATGTTTCATGATTTAATTGTTTCCTAGCGTTGAACCCGTGTCATTAGGTGCATTTTTGTTCTCTGGTTGGTCTCTGGTCTCCTGCCAGTTAGTAATTTTTGTGTTTTTTCGCACGCCAGAGAACTGAGAACAGAGACCTGAGTCCGTTTTTGTTCTCAGTTCTCTGGTGGATAAGCCTCACCAGAGAACTGACTTCGCTACTCAGTTCTCTGGTGACCATCCACCAGAGAACTGAGAACAGAGAACTGCGAACGAAAACGTCATTTTTTGGCAAAACAGAGAACTGAGACCAGAGAACTGAGACCTGAGAACCATGAACAAAAATGCACCTATTAATTAGCCTACAGCAGTCTGGATTTTCTAAGAATGGATTAATTTTTTGTTCCACCACAATTGGCGATAGTAAAAATAAGTCACGAACCAATACACAAAAACAAACACAGCATTAAAAAATATCAAACTTTGATCCTTCCGACCGACCCGATGAAAAGTTCTTTGACTGTATAGCTGTATGGTAGTTGTACGAAATAGTTCCATGATGTAGTAGTATGCCCCCCGACTGGGTTAATCTTAAGTAGCAGTATCTGATAGCATCCAATCTTGCTGTAGTAGCATATAGTTTGCTAGTAGTAGCATGGAGTGGCAACAGTTACTACTGCATGTTACTTTTTCGTACAACTCCATATGACTAATTCTCGAAAATTTCTCATCGGGGACTAATCTGCACACAAAAGTGGCGAAGGCAGAACAAAAAATAGAAAGAAACTAGATGATCCTTAGGCCTTTCTTTTTGCTTCAAAGTATATTACTTTAGTTTAGTTTTTGTTTGTAAGTTAGAACTCAAACAAATATAAATCATGAAAGTAAAACAATGAAATAATTTACACTCATGAAGGAAAGACGAAGATTTGTTCTTCCTGTTTTCTTTGTATTGTGCCTTGTGCTTATTACGACGGGCACAAATAAATAAATCATCATCGCTATCACCATGCAGATGAACATATTCCCGAACAAGGGTTCAAACTGACGTCAATAACGTTTTTAATAAAGATCAAGCAATCAACCTTTTCGTATCTAAAAAACTCGATTCCCTCCTGCACTTTAGTGGAGACTTCAATGTCCCCTTGTTCACAACATAATTTATCGCTTTGTGGGATGTTGGGTATGAAAAACTCCGCATTGCGCTCACAAAGGGTTAGCCTCCTCATATTTAAATTTCTCGCGACACAATGACATTCCCCTAAATTTATTAACATCGCGACATTTTGCATTTTACGACCTGAAACATTTGAGGAATTCAAATTCAAACTTCCCGCCAGGTTGGAAGCTTTAGTGTGTCACAATTACTTCATGTTAGGCATCTAATCGTTACCCAGGGTAGCCCCCGCCAGGGTGCCCGGGTAGAGTCGTAAATCAAGAGACAGTCGAGACGCACCCCTGTCGTGATGAGGTAGCTAACCCCCCGCCATCCCGGCGAGCTGGGGGCTACCTACGACAGACTCAGGCGCCACTCTGCTTACTGGAACTGACAATTAAGTGTAGTACACTTTTGAATAAAAGGATGTCCACTTACTGTCATTGCGCCTCTGTGTCGCATAATTACGGTCCTGTTGTGACAACGTAAGGACACCTTTTTAATTTGTTCAAGGTGCTTATTTAGTGCGCCCGCGCCGTATTTCCGTTAATCGCCCACTTGACCGCGCCGTTCCATAATAACAGCATAAAATCAAGGGCCCATTACAACTTGTTCATAACTTTGTCATTCACAAGGCTCTTTTTGACAGAGCGACATTCTTCCATTATTTACAGCGCGCGCGTACCGAGAGCATCGAGAGCCCATAATGAGTCGGGAATACATTAGGAATCCACACTGCCTTAATAGACCGATTCTCTTCCCCCTATAGTTGCGGCAACTTTTCTCCGATTCTTGTTATTTGTCCAGGTTTAATAAAGCACTTGGTTCGTTGGGTTCCTTTTCTTTATTTTGTTGCAATACCCAACCAAAGTTCTGTCAGACAAAAGTAAATCGAACGGATATCATCTACGTTTTGACGTAGACTACCTGTCATCGACTGGACAGGTAGGAAACTTAAGAAGGTCGCTTAGAAACCCTTCTACTAAAAGGCTGTTAGTCACTACGAAGAACACAATTTTGATCACATCTACAATCTGTCAATGTTATCCATTTAATAATTTATGCATCCGTTTTTGTAATTTCTATTATTATGATCTGTTATAACCTTCAAGGTAGAGATGCCGTGGCAGCTGAACCATTAAATCACAATAACTAAAGACCCTCTTTCATAAATGCCAATTAAGAAGTAACAAAAAATCAGCGTCACTTATCTTCCTGGATGATAAACGAACTTAATTAAATTTAAACTGGAATGGCCTCCTTTTCACTGCTATACAAGCATGCTTTACGCAACTTCCATTTCTAAGGGGACCCAGCTTTAGAACGAGAAACGTACCCTTCCTACTAAACGTTCGAGGTTCACCGACTCACAACCGAAGACCTGAACTATGAACTGAAGATCATCTCGTTATCATGTTCAAACTGTCATTAGTCTAAAGCTAATAGCTCTGTTATGGTTTACAAAAAATGGAGTTAAAGTAAACAGGTGTCGTATGGCAGGGGTGTTCCACCCTCTATCTCTCCGCGAAGATCATCAGACACACTTGTCATTATGTCTTCGGTCACAACAGCGTATTTAAGTGGTCACAGGTGTCAGACCTTTCGTTCGCGTAACGAGCACTCGATTCAAGGCAGGGCCGTATCCAGGAATTAATTTGGGGGGGGGGATCTTCCCGTGGGTCGGACCGAACCCACGCCTAACAGTGAAACAAGAGGATAGATCAGAGGTCAAGCCTATAAAAGACGATTCTTTTCTTTGTTTCGAGAGGGGGGGGGATCAAATCTCCTGGATAAGGCCTAGATGAAATGCACTGTTTCTTGCGCTGTGTAGGTCAAGCTGTTTTCCTTGCTCGATTTTACCGTCTGTATTTTCTCCTTCCCTTTTCTTTTACTCCATCTATAGTCTAATATGTGAAAAAGCTAATTTAGCAATAAATTTATTAATTAACTCAGTCATGTTCGTTGGCGGCTATTCTGGCTATGTAGTATGATTCCACAAAGAGCTTGGCCGACATGGATATTTGTGTATTATGTATACATGGTTTTTGTGTATTTTTGGCTTAGCAAAATAAATGTCTTCGCCCAATCCCGTGACATAAGGATGTGAACTGCTCTGACGAATTTACCTTCGGAGCCCGATTCTATCTGACTATTTAAGGATTTGTGAACTTCAAGCCTCTCTGTAGCTCAGTGGTAGAACAGCGGCCGTCTGAACCGAAGGGTTCAAATCCCGCCTGAGAAGCACTTTGTCTTTCAGTTCAACTGTCTTTGTTTTCAGTCAGCAGCCCGTCGTGCCGGTACGACTTGTGCCAACTGCAAAACTACGATGACGACGTTATGGCGACGAAACCCGAACGGAGAGCCGGTCTGTAATGCCTGTGGTCTCTACTTCAAACTGCATAATGTAAGTCACCTCTTTCCATTTTCTTTAAACAAAATTATTCTAACTCTGCGTGTTTTATTCTTCGAACAGCAATGTGTTTAACAATCTCCCCGTGCTCGCGTTCTAGAACACATTTTTGTATGTTGTAGGTTCTTCTTCCACTCGATAACGTTCAACAAAAAACTACGCTTTCAAATCTTGATCAGTTTTACACCTATTATTCCATATACTGCATAATGGAAGTCATTACTATTAACTACAATTAATTGCTATTAACATTACTATTAATAGTAAGTCCTACTATTAACATACCTATCCATCCAAATCTGATTTCTCGGCAGCAAAATACTGATATGGAAGGTTCTAAGACACATCTAAACAAAAAATCTATGTACCAAAATACAGTAAAATACACTTAATTTACGGGAAAAGTTCTTTTTCAGCCAGTTCAAAATCCCGAGCGGAGGGTGCGAATTCAACGTGCTATTAGACTAAAATTTGAATAATAATCCAATTATTTCCAGCGTGAAAACAACACCACCCTGCTCAAATTTAGTCAATCAAAATAGCCTTCGAACCTTTGTTTCACGTAGGTGGGCCACAGGCTCAATCCGGGTGGATGCACAGTAAGTACTTAATCGAAAATGTAGAACCCGTAGCTTCCAGTTGATTGATTGTCAGGATAGAAAATTGAGAAATTTTACGAAGTCACCAAAGTGACAGGTACGACCTTTTTCGCAACCCTGAATTTTTGAAGTGCGTTAGTATAGTTCAACAGTTCTTTAGAAGGATAGGCGAAATAAAAGCTTTCAGTCTGAAATTTTATACGATTTATTTTAACTTTCGCTTTGGTTTAGATCCCCTTTTCCTATTGTTTCAAAATTACACTTTATTCATTTCAGACGGATAGGAGTAACTGATAGGAGATACTGTAATATCCGATTTATTAAATGTAAAAAGCTCTATGTGATCTGCTTTAATGAATTCAACTCAGATTTAATAATTGTTATCCTTACTTGGCCAAGTTCAAAACATTATTCATTTCATATGGACTGGAGAAAAGAAAGCTTCAATAAATGTGTTAAAGTTTGAAACAAAAATAGAATTGGATGTGCTTTTGCTTTAATCGTTTATTTTTAAAGTATTTGACATCGAAACAATAATCTATACGTATACGAGGAACCAAAGCTTTCAATGTTCCGACGTATTTGAATGTGGAAAAATGGGAATTCGATCTGGTTTGCTCTAATGATCTAACTGATTTAATTTTGCTTGTGCCTTTATCCTATTACTTTAAGCTAATTACCGACACGGATAACACTTTGACCTGGCAACTTGCTGGAACAACAGTATAGCGTGGTCGTGAACTTACTCAAAGAGTTTTATTGTGTGAAAAAAAAGAGTAACTTTGATCAAGATCCGGTTGCCGGTCCCGGAAAATAATCAATCTCACCTCTATCCGGTGAGCATATCCGCTGATTAGCGAATTGCGTGCGGGGAGAATAAATAAAAATAATTAGAAGAAAAGAAAAGTCATTAATGGAGACACTTCCTCTATTGTGTTTCACGGACCAGAAAGAAACAGATTCGGTCTTGACTTTGGCTCTGAGTGAGTTTTTGCGGGTAGACGACCACACTGGCGGGGTCTTAATTCTTGAGGGCACGAGTTTTAGACTATAGAAAGTTGTGAGGAGTCAGAAATTTCACATTAGACACAAGGCCGTATCCAGGGGGGGGGGGGTTAGGGGGTTCGAACCCCCCCCCCCCCCCGAAACCCACAAAAGTAATAGTTTTTTGCAGGTTTTAACCTCTGATCTATGTATTTTTTGTACTTTTTGGTCCGACCCGTGGACAAACCCCCCCCCCCGAAATAAATTTCGCGAGCAAAACCCCCCCCGAAATAAATTCCTGGATACGGCCCTGATTAGACATAACCCAGAACCTCAACTTTCGACAACTTCCCTATGCCAGTTGTATCTATAACACTTGGCAGTGTTCAGTAATACAAATGACAGACGACGGCCAGTTAACTTTAATTATTTTCACTGTTGATTCTAAAAAAAAGTATAGGAAATGGCTAAAATAAGGTATAGTTCAATCAATTTCCATGGCACCATAACAACTTGCAAGATACTTTGGTTTTGTCACATTTTCGGTTTTTACGGAAAGTCTGTACCTCAGGCCGGACTGATGAATGAAACAATATAAAAAGCACGATGGCTCCAATCTGTTGTAGAAGCTATAGCTGTGTCAGTCACAATTAGTTGTCAGAAGGAAGGAGGGGGGGGGGGGGTGGCAAAGGAAAATTACTGCCGATTTTATTTTGAACCCCGATATTTTAAAATGCCCGGAACAAAACTGAAGCAAATGCACATAATAATAATTGCTCAACAACGAATCAAGGAGGCACACTCGTGCCTCTTTAAAGAGGCGAACCACGACAATGTTAAGCGATCTTCGGTTCCAGTGGTCGCAGAGGGATGGGGAGGGATGCATTTCGTAGCCCGAGCTCCAACTAAGAAACCTGCCAAATTTCATCCCCCTCCGACTTTTCCTTCATGGGGAAAATCTGGCCGAAAGTTTCGACCCCCCAACCCCACCCCCCCCTTTAACGTTGTCCGATCGGGCTTAAATTCACAAGTTAAGGTCCCCTAGGGCCCAGGAGCTTATCCGCGAAATTTCAGCTCGATCCGATAACTCCTTCCCTGTTTTCCAGAAACCACGCATAGCCACTTAATGTTCATGTTCTCCTTTTGTTTTTTTTTTCGCCACGCCTACAGGTCACAGCCGACATCGGATCTGGGTGTACGAAGACTCATTCGACGCGGAATTCTCCGAGTAATTTTCCTGGAAAGTTTCGTCGGAAAATCTTAACCCCCCGATTTTCTAGCTTAGAAAAACCCCATTTCCCCATAAGAGCCCATGTTAATTTTTGAAATTCTTAAAAGTTACGAATATCAACATTCAAGTACATCAAAATAATCAGCTCGGCACGGCGAGAATGACTGCAAGCATCATAAAAATCCAGCTCCATTCCAGAAATTAAATTATGTAATTGGAAAATCAATTCGAGCCAAAATCCAAAAAAACGTTGAGTTTCTGCGAAACAACCGTTTTTGAAATTCTTAAAAGTTACGAATATCAACATTCAAGTACATCAAAATAATCAGCTCGGCACGGCGAGAATGACTGCAAGCATCATAAAAATCCAGCTCCATTCCAGAAAACAACAAAAAACCTGTACAAAAGAGTCTTTAAAAGCGGGGGGGTTGGGGGGCGGCAGCCACCCAACTTCCTCTCCTAATTCCTGTACGAGGAGTACAGGAATTATTAACTTACATCCACCATGGATTGTAGAAAAACGTACAGAAATAATATGAAAAAAACTTCGTTTTCTTAAAGAGTTAAAGAGGCTGCGTCCCAAAGTCGAACCTTAAAACGTACAGGAATTAGGAGAGGCAGTTGGGGGGCTGCCGCCCACATTTTAACATAATTATTGAAACTGTTTCCCAGACACAGAGCACACAAGCTAAGAGCTGGGGGTGGGGGTAGGGTAGCAAACAAAAACCTGTTTTGTATTTGTTGTTAATTAAAAGAGGGCCTTTCCGAAGCCAAGAGCGGGGGGTTACAAAAAACCTGTACAAAAGAGTCTTTAAAAGCGGGGGGTTTGGGGGGCGGCAGCCCCCCAACTGCCTCTCCTAATTCCTGTACGTTTTAAGGTTCGACTTTGGGACGCAGCCTCTTTAACTCTTTAAGAAAACGAAGTTTTTTTCATATTATAACAACTAAAAGCCCATATAACCAAAAAAAAGCACTTCTAGTACGCAAAAAAGTTTCAATGCGAACGGAAAATATATTTCAATCTCAGACGAGGTTACGAAAAAGTCGAAGACGTTTCACTGTTGTAAGTTCGTAACCCGTAAAAATCATTCAGGCATCGAATTCGTAAAAACATTAGTCACAGACTGTCCCTTAAGCTAGCGAAAAAGATTGACCCAGAGTTTACACGACTAAGCTTTCACATTCGTCGACAAACAACAAACTGATGTTGAGTGCGCTCGTAATCCCCTAACCAGCCTAAGTGCGGCTCACTGGCTCTTTCCATCTAGGATACACAATAACCACATGTTGAACTATCATTTAAAAGTCGTCATGCTATTGTCGCGTAGATTGACCCTTCATCCTAGTGGATCACTGCAAACCCCCTTTTATTGTGCCGAAAAACAGACACAACTGGGGGTATCAGGGGGAAGAATAGACCCGTATTGGAGTGTCACCCCCTGCCCAGTAGCAACCCGGGTTGACAAGTTACAGTGGAATGCGAAGGGTATTCAAATTGGTTTTTCGTAGAGATGATTCATTGTATCCTCTTTTGTGCTTAAGAGGTTTATCGGTTCGGGGGGAGTGGTGAAAGAAGTCTGGCGACGCGAGTATGGAATTTTTCGAGTTGTCCCCCCGTGTCCCATTCACAGGTACCCCGGTAATATGAGACGTGTGCCTCGTACCGTTAGGCCTCTCAGACCATCTTAGGATTTCAGAGGATTGTGTTCAGTCAACCATGAGAAACTATAGGACTTAAAAGATACGGAAATGCAATCCGAAAAATGGGTTACGCACTTCCCACTATCGTCTGACGAAAACGCATGCGACCTAATATTTACTTTTTGTCATGGGCATATTTGTACGATCTTATTGTTATCGCAATATTAATTAAGATTTCATCAAAACTAACGAAGTGAAAAATTTAACGCATATACATCATCATACCATACTAAAAAAAAATCTGAAAAGTCAGGCCCGAGGCCGTTGTGAATGACACTTCACGGGTTTGATGAAAGTCGTTTACTTTTTAGCCACATTGGATTGAACGGTGACACGATAGATCAGTATCAATAAAGTAATTAATATAAGAACATTTTACGAAAGTTATTATCTGAAAACTCAAAAAATCAAAATCGCATAAACAATGTGATCACGATGTCTTCGACCTAATCAGATCCCGACAGAGCGACCTTTGCGGTATTGGCTATTGTGGCTCGTTTGAGCACGACTTCGATCAGATGATTCTGATCTTACCGGAAGAATAAAACCGTGCCGCAATTCCGACGCACCAAAGCCAGGCGTCGGTGGCGTCCTGTCGTCGCGCCACGGCGTCTCGCGCGGACACGATTCGGATTTCAATAGGCATCCATTTTTCTCAGGCCTTCATCTGATAACAGTTGCGGTGGCATCTGTCATAAAGTGACATGATGTGTCCACGAGGGTGACAGTGCGGCATTCGAACGAAAATAAGTTTTTTCATTGTCATTGCGTTTAGTCCGATCGACCACGCTCTGCATTGTTATTGTTGTTGCGTCCTGCATTTTCTTTTTTTTGACAAAGCTAACACCATAGTTGGAAGAAAATCAAAAACGAGATTTTGGACTTTTTCCTTCCATTCGGGCAATATTTTTGGTCCTGACTGAGCCATCCAGATATCTACTCTTTTACACACTTTAACTTTGATCAGTTATTGTTTCTCCGAAATTTTGACCATCTGTTTTATTTATTTTCCTGAACCTTTTCTTGTATACCAGAACATGGCGCTGGTTAGCTTGTTGTGGGACATGTGATTAGACTTTTTTTTTCAAAAAACAATATCAAGTTCTTACTGCTGTGTGTGTCAGCTGATTTCATTAGTCTAAAAAAATAAAAAATACATTAATTACTGTACTCCGCTGAGCTCCAAACATTCACTATCATTGTCTCGTACTTTAGGCTCTACTCCTTTTTTCGATTGTTTTTTTATTTGTAGCATTCATTATTCCCTTTATCACAACGATCCTGAACTTTGAAGTACGGCCATTAAATGACCTTAGTCACTCAGCACAAGTCCTTACATCCAACACTAACGTAAAAGTTGATGCATAGGACAACCAATCAGTTTAGATTTTCCGGTAGGCCAATCCATCTTCATTGGACACCTACGCTGGACAGGGTATCACCGGGAATCCAAATTCTAGGCTCATTAGCTAAGTCAATACACGGAAATCAAGTTGAAACAGATTGGGACCGATTAGCAGCCAAGACATGTGCCTAATACGGCATGAAAGGGCTTGGAAACAGGCGTAGAAATGGACACAACGAGAAAAATTGTGGAATACCAGTTCTAGAGTCGATCACAGTAAGATATTTTTTTTTATGATGTCACGATTTACTATGATGTGTAGTCTGTGTCGAAAGACGCAGAAAAGAACAGAGAAATTTTACCGTATTGATGCAGTAGTTCTGTATTTTCTAGATATCTGCTTATTTCATCAGTGCTTATAAAATAACAGGAATATTCGATACTGACGACAAATATTTTACAGAGCCGCTGCATTTTTCTGGCCCTCGACCTACGCCGAAAAATAGTCTAAACTCATGTCGTGAACAGTTTTTAAAATATAGTAACCTGAAATATATGATCTGGTTCCAAGCGCAGCAGAATTTGCTCGAAACGAAAGATGGATTCTTTTCAGACATGCGCTTTATGAAAAAAATGCTATAATAATGATTAAAGAGTTTCCCCCAAAAATGTCCTTTCCCAAATCTGTACTGTAAATCTTGAAGGTGTCCGATTTAGGTAACATCCTGAGAAGAGGACAGGCCTGTAAATCTATGACTTCGACTAAAATCGAAGGTCTCCACTGTCTTAAACCAAGCACTAGTCAATGCATTGAAGCTCTCGCGTGCCACGCTAATCCAATCTGAAACTATCAAGTTCAGTATTTTCGAGAAGAAAGGAGTTCTAATTGGACCACTGTACCGAAAGCCTGTCTTGGGGTCCCGTGGGGCTCTAAACGAAAGAGTTTCAACCTGGGAATGTGCAGATTCACGATCCACCCGCCGATTTTGCTCTTAACTGGCGGCTCCACGGATTGCTCCCATGTGGAGCCCAAAAAACCACGATCTCATCTCAAAACCATCTACTGTTGGTCTGTAAACAGTGATCAGCGAACTACTTGTAGAGCTCACTGATAGACCAGTAATGACTAGCATAGTATACATTCTGCCATGTAACCCTAGTAGCTCGTCTGGTCAAGGTGAATACTGCTCGAATCATGACTTTTCTTCTCGAAAAAGGATATCAATGTTCTTTTCTTTTGGTGAATCTGAACCTTTTGACTATTTATCAAGTAATAGGAAAGTTCTATTGATTTTTTTTTATGTCCTCGCTGACAGAAAAGCTGGGATTTGTGTTCATGAAACAGAGGATAACATTAAACTGAATTGAAACTGTAAGTTAAAAATACAGATGATTCAAAACAACAAATAATGGAGTAGGCATGAAAGTTTTGGTTTCTGCAATCTTTTGGTAATGTATTTTGTCGACAGCCCGTCGAGTGCTTCATTTCTTTATTTCTTCCTCATTCAGTTTCAGTTTATTTCACTGAGTATCTAAAAAAATCAAAAGAAACTGAAAAGTATGCATTTAACGAAAAAATCAAAATCCCATTGTGGATACGCTCAACTGTCAAAGGAAGCCTAATGACGAAGTGACGTAACTGAAGCTGATAATAAAGATCGTGTGTCATACATGACACATGTACAATAGAATACAATACAGGATACAAAAAATCAAAACAGAAAATTTTACAGTTCAGAAAAAATCGAAATCGCATTAACATTTTCAGTCTCATATTTCCCGAGGTGAATACGGAGCGCTTCTTAAATATCAGGTATTTTTTGAACAATTCGGAAATGGCTCGGCATCATTTTCTAGTCCCATTACTTGCTGGGGTTAATAGTGACCACCTCTCCAATATCAAGTATTTACCGGACATTGTTTCAAAAGGTCGGTTCACATTTAGCGGATAACTCAAACTGAGAGAATAGTGTTTACAATTAATGACTGCGGGTGCGAACGATGCCATTTCTTAAGCGTTAACGAGTGTGCGCTGCCAGGAGGGTCGGTGAACAAAGGCTCGAAAAAAATTTACTGCGACCCTGCGCCAGTCGTGCCCCCGAAACCGCTCAAGTCGCGCATACTCTTCCTCTATGATTTTATTACGTTTTGATCTTGTTTATAGCCCTGTCAATTCCTATTAGGCACATTCTTAACCAACTTGCCCCAGAGACATCTTTGCAGGACTAGAGTGTGGTGTCGATTGGCAACAAGACCAAAGGTTCCGATGGGATCCCAAAAAATCAATATTTGATACAGACAATTAGGTTTTGTCTTCGCCAGATCCAGTCTTCGCCAGGCCAAACAGCTAATCATTAAGAAATCCAAGCTCAGATATGGATTCAGCATGTGAGTTTACCTCTATAAGCCGATCGAAACGATCCTAGCTTACTTCTGTGAATTTTGCGGTTCTGGTGAAATTCAAGAACTACTTGTACGGCGAAAAACTAAAGCTCAAAAACGGATTCACCGTATCTTCTTACCCCTATATCCAACATCTAATCAACTTGAAAAAAAAAATTTAACTTTTAACAAATTTTCCGGTTTGGCCGGATTCCGGGCGAATTACTTGTCCGGCGATAAAACGGTTTTCGTATTCTTGTTCAGCATGCCTTCTTACCCCTACATCAAACATCTAATCAACTTCAGATAAAACTTTAACTTCTAACAAACTTTCCGGTTTTGGCCGGATTCCGGACGAACTACTTGTCCGGCGAGAAAACGGTTTTCATATTCTTGCTCAGCATGCCTTCTTACCCCTATATCGAACATCTAATCAACTTAAAATAAGACTTCTACTTTTTTAACAAACTTTCCGGTTTTGGCCGGATTCCGGACGAACTACTTGTCCGACGAGAAAATGGTTTTCATATTCGTGTTCAGCGTGTCTTCTTACCCCATAATCGACTATCACATTAGCTGTTTAAAAAAATTTTGCTAGCCCCTTAATTTAAACCCCCTCCCCCACCCCTAAATGTAAAGCTACAGGGCCCATCTACGAACTCGACCTTACTCTTGACCCAAAGAATGCTCACACCAAGTTTCATCAAAATATCTCATTCCCTTCGAGAGTTATCGTGCTTACAGACGGACGGACAGACGGACAGACGGACGGACGGACGGACAACTTTTGCGATGTCATAGGTATCCCTCCACTTACGTTTTGGGATCCCAAAAACTGCCCTAATCTAAGTAATTATTTATTTATTTGTTTGCCCGAAACTCATTAAAGGAAAGTGATGGAGCAGAAATAAGTGTACAGAAAAAAAATGGAACGATAAGAAATGAGTAAGGATTATCCTCCACAAGCTCGTCATTGATACTTATCATCAGTATTAATTTTATTGCCCATCATAATGTTTGAGTACAGAAGAAATGGAGTATCTGCTCTATACCGGAGAAAAATCAAAACACTAAAATTTTTCGCACTGGCTACGACAGAATTGTTTTCCAATTTCGGACTTGGGTCTTTGCTCGGGTCTTTGAATAAATAGAATAGCGAGACATCGTTATTTTCTACGGTACGATTTTGTGTCGCCTTTTTATACCTAAGTGGAAACGAGATTGCATTATACTCGTCCGTTCTGTAAAGCTAAGAGAGTTGCCCCTCCATCGCATCTCTAGTGCTTCTTCCGTACTTTCATCATTGTCGACGCAGCCTGTGGAGGTCAGCTCCATCTACCTATGTTGTGCAGAAAGCTATGTGGTCGAAAAGGACCGTAAGACCACCAATATTTGTATCCATTGTATGATAACCACATAGGTGGGATATGACAAATCATCCGTGAAAATGGATCAATTCCGTAACTCCGGGAATCCCAGTTCCGAAGAACAATGGATTTTACGGTCGGTAGCTCATTTAGTGCTGCGTGGGGCGGTTTATCAGCTGTTGATTATTAGCCAGTTAACCAGTTAGTCCCTCCTGTATTTTCGGTTCGTTTTCATTTTACAAAATGATTTATCTTAGTGGCTGTCAATTTTTCTGACTATTTTGGCCTTAGACCATTGTCAGGAAGTGCTGGTTTTGTACTGAGCATTTGTTCCTACTTTACATCCAACGTGGGACAAATAAATAATTAGATTTATTCAGTCAATCAACATGTTTATTATCAAATTCGTAAACGTATGAGATGGAGTAAAGGGAAAAAGAAAACAAATCAACAGAATATACAAATCATAGTTACCAGATAATAATAAGTAATTTTATTGTTATGATAGAAGGAAGGTCAACCAAATTGATAGAGAATAATTTAAAAGCATTTCGGTTTATTTCAAGGACTGACAACCGGCAGATTTCAAGAAAGTAACTCGACTTCTCTCCGGTAGTGATTTGCGACTGTACTCCTCGAGACAGCAGTTTGTTTAGTCTCGAGGCATCAGTTGCTGCCAAATTGTTTCTTCTCGAAGTATGAACTGATTTGTAAGTGGTAAAAATTTCCAGTTTTAAGGGGTTATATATTATTTTTAACAAATGCAGATACACTAGCCTACATAAATACGCAAAAATCGGCAGGTAGACAGAAAGACATGGTACTTTTCCCTACAGTTTTTTTCCGACCGTGTGATATTTTCAAAGTGATTCTTGAACACAGTCAAAAGCTCGCCCGTTCACCCTCTTCTATGGTATTCTTCCCATTTGGTAGCCAAGAAATGTTTTATCACGACGACGACTTTGTCAATCTCTTCCATCCTCGACCTCTTGATGAAATGAGACAAAATATGGGACAACCTCTTCAACCTTTTGAAGACATACTTGAAGACCCTCCTGGGACAATGACAGCCGTGGGTTTTGGCTCCCACAGTAATTTCAGGATTTTAATTGTAATTTGATACAGTCTGCTTAGTATTTTGGCCTGGTCTTGGGACGTGATCGGAGAAAGGGATTTGGAACTACTTGATTCTGTGTCTGTGGGATTCTCCAAAGACTACGCCGAGAAGTTTAAAGGTTCACTGAAGAGCTTTTTATTCCAATTCAGCTTTCAAGCTCTAATTCCCATCCACACTGTGAAAGTAGACTATCGTTTACCAACAGTCTTGACTATTTTTGCCCAACAAACATTGTCTCTGATTTGATTCCACATTCCGTATCTCCGACTGAGTCAAGCTTAAACGACACGAGGGGCGCGGCTTAACTGTGAAACATTGTCCGTGGAAAGATTAGATTTGGGCTAGAGAGCAAAAGCACGAAAGCAACCGTGGACAGAAAATTTGAAATAGGCGGACTGGCCATGTCGTTGGTAACCGAGAAGGAGAATAGTGGAATAGTATCAAGTTTCAGTTGCTCTTTAAAGAGACATTATTCAGTGCTTAAACCATCCATAACTATGCTTTTGTTTTCCAACTAGTTTTTGTAGACGCTTACTATCCTATTCTTTACACATTTACAATTCGAGTAGCCACATTTTCGCATTGCATATAAAATGAGCTTTCGTCATTATCACGAAACAAATTTGGTCAGGCGAAATTATAGAGAAAGATTTTAAAGAAATCCTGAATAACATGTCACCACGTAGATTGATTATTGTGAATTTCGTTTTTTTTTCGCTGTCGAATAGTGCCTACAGCAGGTATCACAAAAAGTATTAATTAAGCCTTTTCGGTGTTAATTAACGACATCCACTAAAAGCTGTCGCCTAATTCTTCATGTTCTAACTATATATCGTTTCCGAAAGCTAGGCTATTTAGTAGGAATTACAAAAGAACAAGTTGCACACGGTTTTTTTTAAGGATGTAAATTGCCTGCTAGGACTGCCTGTATGGTGCTGCTGAAACGTGTGTCATTACAGATCAGTGGCTTGCCGAATATGTTCTTCTTTTAACCGGCTCCATGTGTATTATAGCAGAACTTCGGAAATGCTCCGTTTAGTTCGGTTTCTTTTTTTTGTCTTCTCTTAATATTCCATGTGGACTCTTTCTGCCTGTGTGGTATGGGTACTGAAGTTATCGTTTGATCGATTACGCTTTGTTCCTTAAATTTTGTCTCCTGAATGTGTTATAAACGCCTCGACAAACAATCCTCACTATATTGGGTCTGACAGCTGCTAAAATAGCGTAGCGCCCAGCCAGCGGGATAAGCGTCACATCCATAACATAAATGTTTCTATATTCTATATTAATATTCCCTCCCCGGATCGTTTTTTCCTGCCACCATTAGGATTAACCCCCCTCTTTCTTTCCAGGTGAATCGCCCCCTCACGATGAAGAAGGAAGGTATCCAAACCCGAAACCGAAAACTCTCTTCAAAATCCAAGAAAAAGAAGGGTTGCTTGGGTCTCCCTGAGATGCTTGGCTCCTTCGACAAGGGTTTTCCCTCCTTTGGGGCGCACGGGGGCGCCGGTGCCGGCTCCTACTATATGTACAACCAATCAATGCACGGAGGGGGCCACCCAGGATCCGGTTTTATGGGTGGCGCTGCCGGAGGCATGCACCCCATGTCCGGAATCGGGGGGCTGAGCATAGGGGGGTCTTCGTCGTTTGGACTTGGAGGAGGGTTTGGTCTCACCGCTGCAGCGTCAGGAGGAATGGTGAGCAAAATTTTCAAATGTTTCTTGTCAAATTTGCGATTATTTTGTCGTCAATGGGCTTTTCGATTTGTAGGAGAACGTTATTGACCTATGGTACGAAGAGGCAACAAAAAATTCTTCTGAAAAGTAAGCCCATGTTCTCATTGGCAGGTGTTCTCTTGGTGTACTTAACAAACTGTTGAGTAATGTTTCGCCATTCTGAGTTCAATCGACCCCACACTGAGAGAACAAACCCGTTTTATATGCATGGTAGGAGCTTATACGCTTTGTAAAATCATCTAGTAATTACGGGCGTTCCGATAAACAGGAATTCGAAATGTTTGATGCGCTGGTTTTGCAGAAGTAGTAGGAGACACCCTCCAACCCTCATTGGTGAACCAACCATAGTAAGAATATTCGATAAGATACTTCGCATCTATCTCGGCGACAGGTTTAATGCGGAATTACGGATTTACGAGTTTAACGTCTAAACATGGCCGTAAAATGTGTGTTAACAACTGATCAAGCACAATAGCCCCCTAGGGACTGTATGGTTGCCAATTTTCCTCTTCCTAGTTCATCTTCCGGGTTTTGTGCACGTCAATCACTGACGTTCATCTATATCGTGCATCCATATATTCGGCCGATTTCACCCTGAGGGTAGGGGGGCCAGAGACAGGAGGCACACATAACCGGCCCTTTTCTTCTTGTTCTTGTGTCAAGATGCAAGCTATGCAGCTCTGACTGTAAAATGAACCCTCCAGAAGGAACAAATGCCTAAACCACTTTTTTCTTTCCAGCAACCAGCGTGGCGACCGGACTACAGCAGTTAATACCTCGTACCTGAACTGTTTCACACCATCCCAAAAGATTGCACACAGTGCCCAGGCCTCTGTGACCAATCAGAATAGCCCTTAAAGTCACGTGACTAGTGATGTTTAAAGCACCTTTACTATTAGGAACGAATGTACTTATTTTATGTTCATTTATAATCTATGTTCGTATACAACGCTGAAGGTTCTATGCGATCAAATCCAGGCTTTCAGTCAGAACTTTTCCAGGCACTAACGGCGTTGGAACAAATGAAAACGCTAAATAATTTGGTAAAATCTATCTGTGATGATTTGGAACATGTTTTTAACTATTTTAAAGCTAGACATTTTGAGCTTCACAGTTTCTGGCCTGAATTTGTTCGCATATAGCCTTGAAGCTTTTTCTTTAACGCAATTTACCTATACCAAATTATTTTGACCAAAAGTTAAATTTGAAGCCTTTCTTGCCCGCGTCGGTCGAAAACGATTATAGCAAAAATAAGCTTAAACTTGAGCTGATTTTTAGCTTTTTGCTTCCTTCTCAGCGCAGAAACTCGACAATCTTCTACGCTTTTTTGTGCTTTTCAAAATTTTGGGATTTTTTTCTCCGAGTCAGATGTTTGTATTTACCTGTAAAAACGACTGTATGATACTGTAAATTAATCCAATTACTAGTGGGAGTATAATGATTCTAATACTGGTTTGTTGTTAAATTTGCTGTTAGGCGAAGAATGTGATTTGTCTTTTGAGCGAACCTATTTTGATTCGATGTTGTATCAAAAATGTTTCAGTAAAGTTTATGTTTATTCGGAAATCTAGCTACGGTTAACGGTTTGAAAGGTTTATGTGACATCCTAATGGTTGCAGGCATATCGAGCTGAAGGGTATCTTCACTGCAGCGTCGAAATTTTATCTTAAGAAAGGCCAGCTGATACTGAATCGTTACCAAACGAAGAATCACAGTAGTCCGTAATTGGTCTTTAAAGCCCGTATCCAAACCTGTACTTGTTAATCCTAATCTTATTTTGAGATTTTGCTTCATACAAATACACAATCTGCTGTGGCCCTCCGTGAAAAGAAACACTATTCCAGGCAACAAACTTCTGTATGCTACATAACAACACATCCGCGGCAAGAAATAAAACAAGACCAAAGTTTTCGATGGGATCCCAAAAATTTAATATTTGACCCAGACAACTAGGTCTTGTCTACGCCAGATCCAGTCTTCGCCAGGCTAATCATCTGAGAAAATCAAGTTCAGATATACCTGTATAAGCCATATCTATTTTGACGATACTGATCGAAACTTCCTGCCTTACTTCCGCCATACTTCCGGTTTCGGTCGAATTCCGAGCGAACTACTTGTCCAGCCAAGAAAAGATAGTTCAGAAACGAATTCAGCGCATCTCCTTATCCCTATAAAGAACATCTAATCAACTTCAAATAAAACTTTAACTTGTAAAAAAAATCCGGTTTCAACCGGATTCCGGACGAACTATATGTCCGAGTAAAGAATGATTGTCATATACAGATTCAGCGTCTCTTCTTACCCTTAAATCTGTCATCTAATCAACTTCAAATACAAATTTTACTTTTAACAATTTTTCCGGTTTCGGCCGGATTCCGGGCGAACTACTTGTCCGGCGAGAAAATGGTTTTCACCATCGTGTTCATCATGTCTTCTTACCCCTAAATCGAACATCTAATCAACTTCAAGTAAAATTTTTGCTTTTAACAAATTTTCCGATTTCGGCCGGATTCCGGGCTAACTACTTGTCCGGCGAGAAAATGATTTTCAACATCGTGTTCAGCATGTCTTCTTACCCCTAAATCGAACATCTAATCAACTTCAAATACAGATTTTGCTTTTAACAAATTTTCCGGTTTTCGCCGGATTCCGGGCGAACTCCTTGTCCGGAGAGAAAATAACTTTCATATTCGGATTCAGCGTGTCTCTTTACCTCTAAATCAACTATCTAAAAAGCTTTCAAAAAATATTTTTTTGCCCCTTAATTTGAAACCCCTCCCCCACCCTCAAATATAGAGCTACAGAGCCCATCTTCGAACTTGACCTGTACTTTGACCCAACCAATACTCCCGCCAAGTTTCATCAAAATATCTCAATCCCTTCGAGAGTTATCGTGCTTACAGACAGACGGACAGACGGACAACTTTTGCGATGTCATAGGTATCCGTCACTAACGTTTTGGGATCCCAATAAAAATTAAAGAGGACATTCACAATCTTTGCAAGGAGTTGCTATGCGAAAGTGGATCTAAATGAAAAGCCTAAAACTGATGAATAAGCCACTGCTCATGATTCACATATGATTCATTGAGCTTGTGGAAGGGATTGAGGAATTCTGGCGTCGCGGAACTGGGAGAAAAGAGAGACAGGCGATAAGCAAAGGAGTTAGAGATCACAACTTACAACCCTGGGGTTGTAAGGGGTTGTACTTACCCCCCCCCCCCCTGGGGGCCCCAGGAAGTGCAAGGCTGTACAGGTTTGCCACTGTTTTATGGAACTTTGTGGGAAAAGCAGTTACAGGTATCCCGAAATAGTGAGTAGCCTACAGTTGGTTTTAAAGGACCCCTCGCATTATTTACCCTTCAACTTCCAGTGTTTTAAAATAATTGAATACTTTAAAACTCGGCTCTGCTTTCAACAAATTACCCAGGGCTTTGGCTGTTTTGAGCCTTTTTCGTGACCCGTTGACTTATAGCGAAAACAGAAAAACTTTACATAACCGTTTTTCCTGATCGAAAAACTTCTCGCGGGCAACCGTCAACACCGTGATACCCATCGAAGGTAGCAAAACACGGCAAGTGAGAAAATCAGCGAGGTTTTGTTAGAGGGGTTAAAATGTACTGTACGAAATGTGGGTCTCCGGGTTTAGAAATGGATGAAGTGATTGCGGAAGTAGGTTTCGTTTGTATTATGAGACAGGTCCTTTAAGAATAAACATCACAGTTTGAGTCGGTCTTTCAAGGACACGTCGTACCTATGATAGTAATTCATTCTACTTAAGTAGTATTTCCATCCATTCTCGTTCCCGAGATTCTTCACTTCATAAGCGTATCCCATCTCTTCTATTAGCAATAAACTGGTTATCACGCTTGCCAAGTTTATTCTCTTTACGTGACGGATGAGGCGCCCGATTAATGTTTCCGAGGAGCTTATACCAAGATTTTCATTCAAGGCAAGGGACATGGGGCCGCGTGAAATTTCTGTAAGCATGGCTTAGTCTCGGGCTTAGTTGTAAATTGGTCAACTAACTCAGAACATCTGAGCAGTGTACTGCGAGGTGTTCTTTAAGTGGTTTCCCCATCGAAACCTTACCCCAGAAGCAAACGTACTGATCTCCCAATGTACTCTGCACAGTAACGATATTGGCAGCGAAAGTGTTTATGGTGTACTCCAACCCATTCTCCCGGTCGTCACTGAGACCGATTTGGTGTTCACCAAGACACACGACGGCTCTTCAGAGGACAAGGACCTTGTACACCAAAAGATGTCGCCAAAAAAAAGCCAGCTGCCGAAAAGCTAAATACACCATTGAGCGCATAGAAGGTTTAGGAGAAGCAACTTACCACAACTTGCCGCGAGGTTTTCTTCTCGATTTGAGGATCCTTCAGAACACGTATCACCTGGAAATGACGGCACACAGTTGAAATGTGAAAAAAATCATTGCACAGAGTCAAAATAATCCAGTATACTCGGGTACGACATACAAAAATAATTCGTCTTTTCAGTCAGCCTAAGCTTAGAATCCGAAAATCGGCTGTTCTTAAACTTTTTTTTTCACAGGCTAATAGGGAATTCTGTATGAGACATGTAGGTACATGTGCGGCTGATGTGCGGTGCGGGAATGTTTCAGAAGGGAACGACCTGGTCGCGGTTCTCTTTTATTATTATTATTTTTGGGGTTCTTTTGGTTGGGGATGTTTTTAGATGGGGACGTTTTTGGCTGAGGAACTTTTTGGTGGACCGCTCTGGGAGTAGACATTATCGAGACAACCCTTTTCCATCACCCTCGATGATCCCATAGAGATATAACTCCTGGACCATGGACCACACCTACTTCATGCACGAGCGAATATACTACTCAATAACCACACGTCATTTCACAACTGCAAACTAACAAAATTAAAACATTTATAATATACCATAGGTCAGTTGCTGTTCCTGTTTTACATATACATCAACCTGTAAACTATTCATTCTAACAAACTTTGCGCACGTTTTCTTCCTTTCATTTTCTTTCTCGGTGCGATTTTGTTTTATCTTTCCTTCTTTTCTATTTATATATATGTACAAATGGTAAAGATGGAGTAAAAACCACTAATTTTATATTTTATATCCACTTTATTCTTATTTTTGTTTCTTGGTCATGGGGATGCGGGAGAAGCAAGTAAACAAGTAATCATACTACAGAAACAAATTGCTCAGATTCATCTGATGAATCTTTGTGGCACAAAAGATCGGACATGGCAGAGTTGAAGGCGAGGTTGAAGGTATGCAACATTCCCAGTCATTTTTTAGAAATTCGTCTTGGCTACTAACCTCTTCATTATCATTCTCAAGAAAATAATGATTCTGGGCCACGGCTCTAATAGTAAGCATTATTTCCTCGAACGATTAGCCATAAAAAACGATAGTTAGCCGAGTGAAGGGTTCACGAGAAGGTGTTACTCCAATGCCCCGTTTAGGCTATATCCCTATTAATTTTCCACACATCCCCATTGTCGAAATATGAGTGGGAGGCAAGTCCAGAACACAGCAAGCAGTCACCGAAATAGTAATTGCCAATCGTACCCGTACCGTCGGTTTAGAAAAAAAAGATCTAACGTTCAGAAGAGGTTCTACCAAACAACAAGCGGGAACAGATCATAGGACGAAAGGCCAAGGAGGACTTTCGTCCTGTGATTAGATGGCATCCGGTATTTGAATTTTACGAGTTTACCAGTGGTTGTATTGGGCTTTAAAACTTTTATATTTGTGATTTTTGTTTTAACTGTACGGCCTTTCTGTGTTTCAAAGGGTTAACGAGAAGCGAATTTATCGCTTATTTTTTATAGTTAGTTAAATAGTTGGCTTGGCTTGGCTTGGCAGGAAAAAGACGCGCGGCGTAAGCCCTGTGCGCCACCAAACTTAACGGATTTGTAAATATTTTGGCAGATACCAACTAAAAATCTACAAAAGAGTGATTGTGAAATCACACGTACGACAACAATCCTGTTCGGGACACAAATTCACAAAGGGCAGAGAGAATCTGCCGTTCTACATCTTCCTTGAACCGTCCAAAACCCAAAATATTCCTGGTGTTCACCTGGACAGACAGTGTAGAAACCTTACTCATCAAAATCCCTCTCTGACTCGTGAACCTAGGGCATTCTGACAACAAATGTTCCATCGTCTCTACAATACCGATAATGGAACATTAAAGAGTAGTTAAATAATAGTTAAATAGTACCGTCAAAGATTCCATTTGTTTTCTTCCCTTAACGTTTTGCAATGTGACTCATTCGGACTGCTAAGATTCCCGACGACCCAAGCCAGAAGCTTAGGGAATTCTATTTGACAGTGCGAAACGGATTAGTCAGCTGAAATTTATTGGAGCTATATTTCGGCCCTTCTTGGCAAGGGTCCTCTTCAGGCTCAAAGCCGCTCAAGATGGTAAAAACGAAACTTGTGATCAGCTGACTTATCCGTTTCGCACTGTCAAATATGATTCGCAGTCAGCTTGGGCTGAAGGAATATTTATTAGGCCCCTGGAAAATGTACGGACGTTGCAAGAACGCAAGAGGGTACTAGTTCTAGGGCTAGCGTCGATCAGGAAAGTCGAAATTGGCAGCGTCTCCAGATGTTACTATCGAGTGAAAAGGAAATGGGCAGTTTGGTTCTCAAACACGAAATACGAACATCAGTTCCGGCTGAAAGGTAGCACCACTGCTAAAGGAGTATACTGTTATCTGCCAGTCTGCTAGGGTGGGAGTTAACCAGGCACAATAGTGTGTCTGTATGTGTTTAAGACGTGGTCATCTATATGTAAACTACAATAGGTTAACAATACCAGTTCGATACACAAGTACTCATTTGGGCAGGAATAAATCATCAAACACAACACCTGACATGAAAAGGGTACGTCCGAAAAAATGAATTCGATGGGCCTATAACTCCTTTCTATTCTGCTTCAAGTCCCGCTGATGATAAATCAGATAATGGGGATACAATGGTTACAGTAGCAGATCGGTTATCTTTGGCTTGTTTTCGAAAGAATGAATTAGTAAATGTGTTTCTAATCAAGTTTTACCATGGCAGAACATAGTTGGAGTAAAAGACAAGAAAGTGCGTGCAAAAGAACAAAAAACTAATGAAAATTCCGGAAGGGTCGATGTGATAAATAAAATAAAATGTTCGTGAGATCGACAAGGATCGATTGTCTCCATTATTATATAAACTGCTGTTTTGGATCCCACCTAAACATTTGGTCTTGTTTTTGTTTAGAAGAGACGAAATGAATAACAAGGTGTTACTGAGGAACAGGAATGAATGAAAATTACAGAAAAGTTATTTTGTTTCAAGGGCGAAAATAACCTAGAATGGTATTATAAATGTATTTTATTAACGTCACTGAGCAGTAGCTCAAAAAGCAAGAAAATGAAGTGGAAAATAAGAAAAGATGCTACGCCGGTCCTCCACCGGTCGTCCTTAGTGATTTTGCGTCATTGTTTCTTTTTAATGAGCAAAAGCTACGCGAACCCAAGCAGCTAACCCCTTCCTACACACCATAAACAATGTCGAGCTGACGGGTTGGAGGCGGTCCGCGCGACACCCCGACTTAAACTGGATAAAAATGGGCAGATCATCCTGCCAATAAAGTACGGAAAAAATGGGCACCTCGTTTAGCATATGACCGCCCAGGAAAAACGGCCGGAAAACCATCAATCATAAAAAAGAAACAAGTAAACCAACCTACTCGGATTTAGATTTCCTTTTGATTTTACGATGCTTAACTGAGTGACTCATCAAACTGATGCACCAGATCGCCAATAGTAATAGTAGCAATTCAATCAGGGGCGTCACGTATAGGGGGGGGGCGTAGGGAGGCGGCCCCCCCCCCAAATGTTGTCGGCCAGTCGGTAAAAAATTACCGATTCGGCGTGAAGCGCCGCGATTATTCATAAAAACAGTCGGTTTTTTCGTACAAATCGTCAATTGTTTTCTGTAAAACAGTCGGTTTTCTGATAATCAGTCGATTTTTCGTCAAAACAGTCGTTTTTCTAAAAAAAAAGTTTTTTCCTGGAAAACAGTCGGTAAAAATAACCAGCCAGTCGACTATCCTTACTCGGAGATACTTTGTACAATGTTATGGTGGAGCTGAAGCGCCGATCAAGTTTCACAATTTGAAACGTGCAAGTCTCGAGCTATGTTCTTTTTTTCATGATGTGGTGGTGTGGTGGTTCGGAAGCGAAGTTGCTATATTCTGAATATTTGCTAGCCTTTTACTTGCTGTAAAGTACCACTTCCTGTTTAATGAAATATATAAATACAAATAATACAATAAAATACTCATTTGGGCAGGTATAATTCATCAAACACAACACCTGACATGGTGGTTCTCCTGAAACAACTTCTGAAAGTCCGAAAAAATCGATGCGGAAACTCATTTGTGCCTTTTTTATGGCACTTGCAGCCTCCGGCTAAGTGCCATATACCAATCGCAAATCCGTCCGTCTGTCTGTTGGTCGGGCCTTCTGTCCCGCGGTTGCGAGTTAGGGTACTTGCAGATGTGCTAGGACGATGGAACTTGGCAGGCATATCAGGGACCCGACCAAACTAACTTGGAAATAACCAGTTTACCCGATCCGACAATCTGGGGGGGGGGGTGGATGGATGGGGGATCCGGAACATTGAGTATTGCGTATATAACTTTCGAACGGGTGATCGGACTGGAATGAAACTTAAAAACTAAATATATGACATATCTCTGATGTCCCATTTGAAGTCCGGACTGGATTCGACAGCTGTGGGGAGCTGGGGTGGCGACCGGAAATCTAGAGAAACGGTTAGAATGGAGGGACCGGAGTGGGACCCGACACTTTGGGGGGAGGGTGGAGGCGGGTTTCCCGTAATTCCGGTGATGGCGGTTTTGGGGATTTTCACGACGAAACTTGGCAGACATATCAGGGACCCGATAAAACTGACTTGGAAATAATAAGAAGTTTCGATCCGATCATCGTGGAGTGTAGGGACGGGAATCCGGAATATTGAGTCATGCGTAACTTTGGAACGGGTGATCAGATTCCAGTGACATTTAATAATTGAACAGAGGACATTTCTCTGATGTTCTTTTTCATGCCTGGAAAGGATCCGACAACTGTTATGGGGGAGGAAAATACATGACCCGCTTAGACTGGAGAGATCGGGATGGAACTTGGTGGGAATAATAAACAAATGCTCTAGATAAATCATTTACATAACCGGATTGGATTGGATCCGGGCACTGTATGGGAAGTTCGGTGGGGGAGGGGTCCGGAATTCTGGTGATCGTAAGTTAAGGTACTTCCAGATGTGCTAGGACGATGAAACTGGAAAATTAGAGATTCGACAAGATTGGCTTAGAAGTCGTCACTTCCAAAATCCGACCATTCCTTAAAGTAGTAATCTCAACCGTAAAGTAAAAATAATACTTTGAGGCAAATTATACATTTTCATGATCTCAAGGGCCTCAAGGGTTTTGCTTACAAGTGAATTTCTAGCTCCCTCCAAGTGCGCATCTTAACTGCAAAGTCAAAAACTACTTTAGGTCAAACGATACATTTCGCCCCATGATCATTTCTGCCACAAGGGTTTTGCTTAAAAAATGTATCTCTAGCACCCTTAAAGTGTGTATCTTAACCAATAAGTGAAAAAATACTTTTTGACCAAACGATACACATTAAAGATCCCCAGGGCCTATTATCGTTTTTGTCTCAACAGTTTTGCGTACAGATGGATTTCTAGCGCCTTTACAGTGCGCATCATTACAGCCAAGTTCGAAAATAAAATAATTTTTACCAAACGATACATTCTCGTGACTTCCAAGGGCCCATGATCAATCTTATCTCAAGGGTTTTGCTTACAAATAATCAGACGAAACCCACGAAAACGCAAATTCTATATTTCATCCTCTGAACCAGCCTTGCAGGTGCCATGTGTGCTTCTAGCTCTTGTTTTGTTTTACCACGGTGCTCAATATGAAGTCATGGTGTCTGTATGTCAGAAACGGAAATGAGTGTTTCTGCTACGACGGTTTCTCAACACCGATCTCTCTCTCTCTCTTGAGGTCTCGCATAAAATACCTACATAATTACTTCTAGAGATACAACAGTCTTTCCCTGCAAAACGGCTCTGTTTTAGCAAAAATAGCTCCGTTCTTTTGGCAATTCGCTATAATCAGCATGTACGTAAAGTCTGCGAAACCGCAACCATGCTATGTTCCCTCCCCTACTACCTTTTCTCTGTATCCGAAAATTAAAACCACATCTCATGGTATCATTCCCAGTTCAATTCGCCCCAAGTTGCACAAAAATCGCATACGCAAGAGGAGCGTGGTTCCACAATTTTCATGTTTGACGAGAGTTACGAATTTTGCAATAATCAAACTTGCAATTTCTTACGTTTTCAATATTAAGATTCGTAAGTAAAACCGGTGACAGGTGATCCATCAGATTAGATAGGATGGGATTTTAATAACAGACTCCGCCGATGACTACAATACCACTGGTAATAGACAATTCCCGTAATGAAGAACGTTTCGATGCCATTGCAACGAGTGCCGGCACCGCCGTAAGGGGCAGTTACTCAGATCGCTAGTACACACCGTTAAAAGTTTTACGATATTTCCCTAGAAAATGTCGCTATCACAACACTTTCAAGAAAAATGTCGCTATGCAGACACTTTTTACGGAAAAGAGCGAGATTTTCAACAGATTTTCTTGGAAGTGTTGCGATAGCGACGTTTTCTAGGGAAATGTCGTAAAACTTTTAACAGTGCACCTTGTACTGCAGAAGTTGTAAGTGTACAAGATATTGTATTATGCCTCCCTGAGCACGGGCAGACAGCTCTGCACAAATTGTATTCAAAGTACGTATCAGAACACTATCACAAGTTTGATAGCAGACAACACATGTTGCTCACGGACTATTACACTTTCTACAAACACACTTGTATAAATACACTTGTATATTTCTAAAACAATCGGTGTGATCCCAAAGAGTATATTTCTGATCAAGTAGAGGCAAATGGTTGTTGCCGGTAAGGTCGTCCACAGGCCCGTAAATTGGGGGGGGGGCAGGGGGGGCATTTGCCCCCCCCTGATTTTCGAAAAATTTCACTTTTTAAACCTTTATTTTTCTGCATAGACCCAAACGTACTACCTTTCCCACTTTGCTTACAGAAATTCCCTGGCTTTAAGTGTTTTCTCTTACTATTCAGTCGGTGACTCACTCACTACCCGAGAGTTCAGAGCCCCTCCTATCAGTTTTATTTCGTTGATTCGTTCCTTGGCTTCCAAGCCCATTTCGAGTCAAAACAACGTGTCTCATTTCGACGTTTGGACTGGGAAAATGTATCGTTGTTAAAGTTTAACCGAAAAGGACTGGGATAGGACAATCTAGTTACCCATCACTTATTCACTTAAATTGGCTTGAAGACCCGCTGAAAATGCGTTACTTGGTTGTTCCGCTATTCAGGAATAATCGATTTTCAAATAGTGGAATTTCCGTGTGATTTGTGGTACCTCTAATTTGTTGTATGCCTTACAAGAAAGATTTATGACTTTTTTTTCGTTCAGGCACTAAGCAATCTTCACCAATATCGCCACTGCCCACTGAAAGGCTAATTGTGATTAGATAAAAACTTCCCGCGTGATAGTAGAACTTTCGCTGTGGGGACAGCCGCAGATATTCTGAACGTCATAACTAGAGCAGATAGTGGAAAACAAAAAAAATCCCTTTGCAGAATCCAAATAATTCAGTGTATTCAACTAAATGACACAAAAATAAGTTGACTTTTCACACAAAAATAAGTTGGCTTTTCAGATGCGTTCATTTTGGTTTGATCAAGCCGTCAAAAAACACAAAATGTTGATTGTTTCTGAACTCGGGGCGGTCCGATTACAGGCTTGAGGCTACTTTTGGGGGTGGGATACAAAATTTTACCGAATGGCCAAAAGCTTTAGGACGGGTGCTGCAGGGGGGGGGGGGGGGGTGCACCGTCGGAACGCACCTGTTTAAACTTTCTAAATAGGTATCCGGCTCGGATAAGAAAGCGCGATCACCGAGTGCACAGTGAAAAAAGAGGAGGCGAACTGCCTCAATGTGGAAGAGGTTGTAGACAGATTTGCTGCATTAGGGAACAGGCACTATCCCGTTGTTTAGTTCTTTTTATATGGAAATTCGTGTTAGCAATTCCTTTTTCTTACCCTTTTGTACCAGTTTATAGAAATCTAGACTTGCAATAAAAGTGCCGAATTTTAACTTTGGGCAAAGGATACACGGCTATCACTAAACAAAAACGTGGCTGGAAATACCCCCCCCCCCCCGGATTTTTCAGTGAAATGATGGTCCTAGGGGTTGAAAATTCTTTGCCCCCCCCCTAGGTTTTGCTGAAATGACGGGCCTGGTCGTCCACAGGCAGGAACTCGGCAGAATTTCTCTCATCTTACCGATCGCAGTGATGATCGGAATTATTCGTCCCTCGGTTCCCAAGCTTCTCGCGGAAGGCCAAAGCTTCGGACCGCATGGATAGGACGTTTTTACATTTTTTTTTGTATTCACTATTTTGCTGGCGGAAAATTACTACTTGTCACCGAGCTTGTCACGTAACTTACTCGGTAAATAAACAATAGTGCGTCGTTTCTTTTTGGGAAAAAATTGGCCGTCTATCCGTCCGTCTGTAAGCACGATAACTCTCGAAGGGAATGAGATATTTTGTTCAAACTTGGTGTGGGGGTTCTTTGGGTCAAAGGACAGGTCGAGTTCGTAGATGGGCTCCGTTAAATGCTAATGAGATAGTCGCAGGGGTAAACAAACATGCTGAATCTGTATGTGACTATTATTTTCTCGCCGGACAAACAGCTCGCCAGGAATCCAGCCAAAACCGGACATTTTTTTTAAAGGACACCTGAATGAAGAGTACCAAGTATCATCCCTATCTGTATGACTTCTGTTAACATTGCCTGCAGAAAACCCAATCCAAATACGAAATAGTGTTTCCAAGCTATGATTTTTGATCCATTTTGCATCTGTCCTTATTTCAGTACCGAACAATTTTAGAAATGAACAAATGTCTCCAATCAACTCTTCTTCTGGAATATTTTTTAACCAGTTAAGCCCAAACGTATATCTAGAAGAAATTCCAGTACGATCCGGCCAGCGCTGTACAAGATTTGAATGAATTGCGCTTTTTGTCTTGGAGTCTGCATGTGCAAACCTCCAGAAACGAACATCCCTATTTTGAAAACGTCACGCTAAGGAGAAGAATGCTCTCCGTGGCCATGTCTGTAAATGCATTCTCCATGGTGTGTTCAAGTATGGTTTCATTGTTCAGGTGTCCTTTAAAGTAAAAGTTTAACTCGAAGTTTATGAGATGTTCGATATAGGGGTAAGGAGACATGCTGAATTTGAATCCTTATATGTAATTTATTTTCTCCTCGGACATATATATAGTTTGCCAGGAATCAGGCCAAAACCGGACTATTTGTGAAAAGTAAAATTTTTATCTGAAGCTGATTTAAGGTTCGATGTAGAGGTGCGGCAACACGCTGAATTCGTGTACGACAATTTTTATTATTTTCTCGCCAGACAAATAATTGGCTCGGAATCCGGTCAAAACCGGATTTTCTTTAGAAGTACCTAACAATTTATCTAAAGTTGATAAGAGGTTAGATGTAGGGGTAAGGAGACATGCTGAATTCGTTCTTGAGCTTTATTTTCTTGCCCGACAAAAAATTTGCCCGGAATCCGACCGAACCGGATATTTGGCAGAATTAAAGTAGGAAGTTTTTAAACCCGATCAGATAGTCGATATAGGGTGAGAAGACATGCTGAATGCAGATCTGGAAACTAATTTCTCGCCGAACAAGTAGTTTGCCAGGAATCCGGCCAAAACAAGAAATTTGACAAAAATAAAAGTTCATCCTCAAGTCGATTAGCGATTCGCATTGGGGTGCATACACAACATACGATGAATCCATTTGTGAATTTATTTTCTTGCCAGTGTGTGATTCCACTGAAATATGCCAAAACCCGAAAATTTGGTAAACTCTAGAACTGAAATTTTTAAGTCGACTATTGATATTTGTTTATTGCAAAGTCGGCAAGTCTCAAACTAACACCAAGACGGTTATCTCAACCGTTAGAGCGTTAGACTGCAGATCGAGAGGTTTTTGGTTTGTCTATCGATGTCATCAATACATTTTGCGAAGTTTTAGAGCTGCTAGGATTCGATTAAAGAGTCGACTTAAAAATACATACTGAACCTATTTCTGAACTTCATTTTCCGAAAAGAAGTTCGCTCGAGTACAGCTAAAACAAGGAATTTCAGAAAAGGAGATATGAACTACATGAGTTCGTAAAAGTTGTCCGTCCATCTGTCTGTCGGTCTGTTCGTCTGTCAGCACGATAACTCTCGAAGGGGTTGCGACATTTTGTCCAAACCTGGTGTGATGGTCTATTGGGTCGAAGTACAGGTTAAGTTCGTAGATGGGCTCTGTAGCCCAATATTTAGGGGCGGGGGGGGGGGGGGGGGTTAAATTAAAGGATGAAGAAAATATTTTTTTTCAAGCTGATGTGAGAGCCGATTTAGAGATAAGGAGACAAGCTGAATCCACAACTGAACTTCATTTTCTCACCGGGCAAATAGTTCGCCCGGAATCCGGCCAAAACTGGAAAATGTTGTTAAAAGTAAAAGTTCTATTTGAAGTTGATTAGATGTTCGATTTAGGCCTAAAAAGACATGCCGAATCCGTCTATGGCGATTCCGGACATATGGTTCGCCCGGAATCCGGCCAAACTAGAAAATTTGTCGTAAGTAAAAGTCGAGGGGTTGCTCGCTCTCCGGCACCCGGTGTACACTCATTCCCGGCACATCCCGGCACCCACCCGGCACCTTCCGACTTTTGTCAGTTTTTAACCTCTCTAGGGTGAATTTTCCTAAATCAAGTAATATGGCGCTGCCTAGCGTCAAAAGAAAGTACTATAACCGATTAACTGCATCATAATAATCAACAACTATTCACCCTAAAGAGGTTAAAAACTGACAAAATTGGGAAGGTGCCGGAAGGTACCATCCTATTTATTAGTCGGTGTTCCAAACTCACAAAGTTCAATAAAGGTGCATTAATTGGTGCATTAGTTATGTCAGATTATTTACAATAATTATAACATTAACAAATATCGTTTTATAACTGGAGATAGGGTGATGAAATTCCTTGTACCTTTAGATCTTAGGGTTGTGAATATACATGTGGAGTCGAACAGCACCCTCCCACCCTCCACGTTCATGGGCAAGTTGGCCCAAGTTGCCCATGAGTCAAGTTTTTGACCTGTGACTGGAATCAAACTCTAAGCTGGGATACTTGAAGATATATAGGCCTAGATACGCATTTTGGTGGGTTCGCCCCTCCCGTTCACGGGCAGCTGGTCCCATATATCCCATGAGTTAAGTTCGTCTATGACAAGTCTTTCAGGTCTTTCAGTTCAACTCTTGTATAGGCTACTTGTGAACATATATGTATAGATATGGATTTTGATCTAACAGCAACAAATAAGACCACGCGACGTACTTCAATCCTTAATGAAAAGTTGGAAACTCGACGTTTGACATGCCATTATTAATGAAGTTGGACGAAGGGGGTATTAAGCTGCTACGATTTGGTTTATTGCATTTGTTATTACCTTGTTAATTAAAGAGGTTTAAAGGGTCAGACTGGCTGGCAAGACATTCAGTATCGAACTTGAAAGTGTTCTTGAAAGATCTTCAAGATCTCCTTGGATTTCTGCATGTGATGAGGTTTGTTTACATGAAAAGCTTTTAAAGTGGGATGATTTCAAATTAAGTTATTTCAATACTTGTTTGGTTATTGGGGATGTGAAATGTCTTAGTTCTAACGATGTCTGTATTTAAGATGCGATAAACATCTTACTTTAACACTCCACGTTTGAGCGCTTGCTCACTTGTTCCTTTTCAAAACACACCGTAAAGATTTTTCTTTTCTCCACATAAAATAGATTGAGCATTCGCTTCCTAGTCGCTGTAGGCTAGTTACTTTTCAAGCTTTTATAATCACTGTATCATTTCTCTTGATGAAAAAAGTTTCTATTTTTTTACACGTAGGCTACACTTTTATTTAATGCACCTTTATTAAACTTTGTGAGTTTGGAACACCGGCTATTAGATAGGATGGTACCTTCCGGCACCTCCCGGCACCTTCCCGGCACCTTCCCGGCACCTCCCGGCACCTCCCGGCACCTCCCGGCACCTCCCGGCACCTTCTCGGCACCTTCCCGGCACCTTCCCGGCACCTCCCGGCACCATCCCGGCACCTCCCGGCACCGGCACCCGGTGTACACGGGTTTGGGGAGTGAGCAACCCCTCGGTAAAAGTTCGATGTACCGGTAAGGAGGCATGCTGAATCCGCATATGAAAATTATTTTCTCGCCGGATAAATAGTTCGCCCGGAATCCGGCCCAAACCGGAAATCTGTTAAGCAAAAGTTTTATCTGAAATTGATTTGAGGTTGGATGTAAGCATAACGAGACATGGTGAATTCTTTTTTGAGCTTTAATTTTTTGCCGGACAAGTAGATGTGCCCGAATCCGGACGAAACGGGAAATTTGGTAGAAGTAAGGCAGGATGTTTTGATCAATATCGTCAAGGTTCAAGGGTTATCTTTATTTACAAACAAATGTGTCTTTGACACTTTCAACTGCTGAGAGCAGAGCAAGACGTGTAAGGGTTGACACATATACGCTGAATCCATATCCGAACTTAGTTTCTCAGATGATTAGCCATTGGCCTTAATCTGTTTCAAAATTTGTATAGTCGAAGTTTTAAGCAGTCTGGTTAAGACCGGATATCTACAAAACCCATATGTCTGGATTAGATACTAAATTTTTAGGATCCCACCTAAACCTTTGCTCTTGTTCTGCCGGAAGATATTAATTTCGCGAGTCCTGGTTTGAACTATAGACTTGAATGTGGGTGCACCTTGAAAGATGTGTTAGAGAAATATTAATATCATCGAAGTTGTCCTCATCGAAGTTGTCCAAAAGTTCACTTACCTGGGCTCCATAATTTCTTCAGATGGCTCGCTACTCCCCGAGCTGCAAGCGAGAATATCCAAAGCGTCTTCTGCCATGGGCAGACTGAACCGTCACCTTTGGCGAAAACCGAACATCAGTCGTACAACGAAACTGCGGATTTTCAACGCCCTCGTCGGCTCTGTAATGCTTTACGGAGCTGAGACATGGCAAGCATCAGTTGCAACCCTCAAGGCCATCGATGTATTTCAATCGAAGAGCCTGAGGAGGATCGAGGGACTACGATGGTCGGACTTCGTCAGCAACGAGAAGCTGCTGCAACTCACTAAGCAGTCCCGGTTTTCGACCCAAACAGCCGAGCGAACCTTACGATGGTTCGGGCACCTGCTTCGAATGCCTCCACATCTACCCGCAAAGACGATCTACGACTTCGACCCTATCAAAGCCGGCTGGAAGCGACCTCGCGGCCGACCGAAGAAACGTTGGTCCGACAGCCTGTCCGAGTTCTTGACGACGGCAAACATCAGACCCAGTGAAGCCCAAACGCTCGCCATGGATCGAAACGGATGGAGGAGGCAGACGTCACTCTCTACGCCGAGCAGCGCCCGGCAGGAGACATAAGTCAAAGTAAGTCAAAAGTAAAGTACGATGAGTGCTGAGTATTTCGTGTGGTATAGGTGGAGTGGGAGTGACCCAATGACCCGGATTTTTCGGGGGGATTATTTATTCATTCACTGTAGACGAGAAAGTGCTTCTCAATTAAAACTCCTTTAGGTAAAGCAGACTCGATCAGAAATTTGCTTCAGCGGGGCAGATAACGCTAATCCTTAAAGCACAGCTCTTACTAGAAATGTTCTTTTCACTACGAAACTGATCAGAAAAAAAAAATCTTTCGAAAATACCATTTCTTTTCTTCTGAATTTATTATTTTCAGCGCTTGTCGATTCTATCCAGCCTTCCTACTCTCCGGCGCGGCGGCTGGGCGCAAAACATTTGAAAACTGAACGCGCTGTCGTTAAAAAGTGGGAAACTGAGCAAATAAAAGAAGGCAAAAATAGGAGATCCTCATATCCTTGTGTTTAAAAGAGTTTTCAGCGGACGTTGACGATTCTGGCAAACTTTGCATTGTATAACGAACAAAACTCGGCATGGCCGAAAAAGCGCAAAAAATTCGTAGGAACAAAACAAAACAATGGAGAAAGGTGGGGGTTTTAGGAGCTTATAATTCCATAAGGTAGCTAGATATATTATAAAAGACAGAATAGGCAAGAGGGGTCCTTTAAAGGACTCCTATTTCATATTATCCCTAGCTCCCTTACGGAACTATAGGCTTCTAGAATCCCATCCCCGCCTTTCGCCATTGTTTCATTTTGTTCCCACGAATTTTTAACACTTTTCGGCCGTGCCGAGTTTTGCCAGTCACGCAGCGCAAACTTCTCCGAAAGCTTCCAAGATTCCCCGATACTCTTTCACACATATGGACATGGGAAGCTTCAAAGTGCTGTTTTTGGGATCCCAAAACGTAAGTGGAGGGATACCTATGACATCGCAAAAGTTGTCCGTCCGTCCGTCTGTCCGTCCGTCCGTCCGTCCGTCTGTCCGTCCGTCCGTCCGTCCGTCCGTCCGTCTGTAAGCACGATAACTCTCGAAGGGAATGAGATATTTTGATGAAACTTGGTGTGAGCATTCTTTGGGTCAAGAGTAAGGTCGAGTTCGTAGATGGGCCCTGTAGCTCTACATTTAGGGGTGGGGGAGGGGGTTCAAATTAAGGGGCAAGTAAAATATTTTTAAACAGCTAATGTGATAGTCGATTATGGGGTAAGAAGACACGCTGAACACGAATATGAAAACCATTTTCTCGCCGGACAAGTAATTCGTCCGGAATCCGGCCAAAACCGGAAAGTTTGTTAAAAGTAAAAGTTTTGTTTGAAGTTGATTAGATGTTTGATTTAGGGGTAAGAAGGCATGCTGAACACGAATATGAAAACCATTTTCTTGCCGGACAAGTAGTTTGTCCGGAATCCGGCCAAAACCGGAAAGTTTGTTAAAAGTAAAAGTTTTATTTGAAGTTGATTAGATGTCCGATTTAGGGGTAAGACGAGATGCTGAATCCGTATATGACAATAATTTTTTTGCCTGACATATAGTTCGTCGGGAATCCGGTTGAAACCGGAAAATTTGTGATAAGTTAAATTTTTATTTCAAGTTGATTAGATGTTGGAAACAGGGGTAACTAGATACGCTGAATTGGTTTTTGAGCTTTAGTTTGTCGTCGGACAAGTAGTTCTGGAATTCCGCCAGAAACCGGAAAATTCGCAGAAGTAAGCCAGGATCGTTTCAATCGACTTATAGGGGTAAACACACAAGCTGAATCCATATCAGAACTTGGTTTCCTTAATGATTAGCTGTTTGGCCTTAATCTGTTTTTTAAATTTTAAGAGTATAAATGTTCATGGAGTCTGGCGAAGACCGGATCTGACGAAGACAAAACCTACTTGTCTGGATCAAATATCGAAGTTTTGGGATCCCATCGGAACCTTTGGTCTTGTTCATTTAGGAAGACATGGTAGACCATCAAGTCTATCTTCTGTTTTTGACTTCTTTTATTTTGCCTGGGTTTCCCTCTTTT
Source organism: Branchinecta lindahli (assembly GCA_023053555.1). Taxonomy (NCBI): domain Eukaryota; kingdom Metazoa; phylum Arthropoda; class Branchiopoda; order Anostraca; family Branchinectidae; genus Branchinecta; species Branchinecta lindahli. Next base: position 28,446,625 of record JAKZAO010000006.1, read on the forward strand.
TAACGACGGCATGTTCAGTTTTCAAACATTTTTCGTCGAGCCGCCGAGTCGGAGAGAAGGAAAGCTGTGTAAAGCCGCGATTTTCTTGTTAGTAACAAGGACTAACAAGAAAGTCGCTAATTTCACGTGGAAAGTAATGATATTTTTGTTGTGCCTGGTTTTCCCTCTTTTTAGCGACGGCACGTTCAGTTTTCAAACATTTTGCGTCGAGCCGCCGAGTCGGAGAAAAGGAAAGCAGTGTAAAGCCGCGATTTTAGCGATTTTCTTGTTAGTAACAAGGACTAACAAGAAAATCGCTAATTTCACGTGGAAAGTAATGATATTTTTTTTTAATTTCTGAGCCATTTCAACGTGAAAAAATCCTTTCTAGTAAAGAGTTGTGCTTTAAAAGATGAAAAAAAAAGCTAGCTAGACACGAGATTTCGTTTGTTTTCAATGAAATGGCGCCTTCGGCTGTCAACCAGACTTACATACTGATATATGATAGGCCTAGAACACCCAGCTCACATTATCACCAAACTTTAAACGAGCCTATGATTTATTGCGTCGAAAAACAGTAGTCAAAACGCTTCTTTTGCAAGTCTAAGCGTCCCATCACCTTCAGTCTCAGCTCACAAATTTAAGCCTGCTTAATATTAAAATCTTGCTACTGCGTTCTCAATTTACTTTAAGATAAATTGCCGCTAATTTCAGGGTAGGTGAAAGGGGGCGGAGATTTGGAGAGCTTACGATTACGCAGGACCATATACGACGGGCCCAATTAACGGAACGAATTTAAGCAAATAATAAGAATTGATGAGAAACGATGGAAAAGGCGTATTGGTCGAGTAGTCGCGACCTCGAATAATTTCTGTGGGGAGCTATAGCTAAACCCCGAATAACTAGTTATTATTATTGTCCCTGGGTTATATCCCATCAACATACAGAACAATACATAAAATAGTGACTGTGCGATCAAAAAGAAACCCCGCTGCTGATAAAAAAGAAACCCCGAAAATCTCGTTTTCATCATTTTGTTTGCAATGAATGGTCAGCTTGGCTTCAAACCTTATATTCGAATAAGAAAAGAAAAAACAAAGGAAAAAGCGCGTGAACAGGAAAGTGTTAAAGACGGCCTCAAAACACCTTTTTTACTCGAAACCAAATTCACGAGTTTTGGGATGTGTGCAAGTTTATTCTGCCATCGAAGCATCACTGACAGTGATGCAACTGCAACTGCACAAACATCCACCCCCTTTAGATCTTTAGTGGCAGAGTATTTAACGCCTTTGCACACCACCCTTCAATCCATTACGTAGCTACTCGAGGCCGTGATTATCAAACTCTTTCCGCTGGTGTAGAAGCCCAAGTTTTGATCCAAACTTTAAGTTGCACCTTAAAGGAATTGCCGAGGGGTTGCCCACAATTCCTTCAGCCCAAGCTGACTGTCAAATACGGTTGCTCGCTCACTCTCGATTTTAGTGTCCAGCAAGTTCCCGGTGCCGCGGTGCCGGCACTGGAAGCATTTTTAAAAGCGTTTGAAAGATGAATCGCCAAATTTATTTACCGGCAACACTGATTTTGGTCGTCCGGGAAAGGGTATACAGCATAGGCCGGGGAGTGGGTAACCCCTCGATAATTGCACTGTGAAATTCATGGGGACTGCGTTTACGCCTCTTTCGCCTTTCTAGATCTGCAGGAATGGGCCGTGACACCCCACACTTGCTGGATATACTATAATGTTATTGCTTGTCCACGTCCGAAATATCTGCAGCTACTTTGCATACACATAAAAGCACTTCCTAAAATCAATTATACGTGAAAGGCAGAGCAACTTCCAAAAAGGCAACAGTGCACTAACGTGTGAAACAACGTACGAATTTTAAATGTTAGCTAATATCTGGGAGTGTAGGAGGTTCGGTCAAATAAGGTTCGGTTGTTGCCAAAGTAAGTTGTCCCCCAAGTTATAATGAAACTAAAATATACTCACATTTGGAGGAAGAGATGCCAAAGCATGTCGAAAGAACTTGGCCACACCTGAAATTTAAACGCTGTAGAAAACCGGTAATCGTTTTTGGCGTACCTTTTTTTTTTTACAAATTAAGAGAAACCTTAATTTTTCAAACCTGAGCTGCCCTTTAAAGGACCCGTCGTACCAATAATTCCAATGCAACTTACTTCCATAATCGCTCAATTCTTCTACATGGAGACCCGAATTTAATAGCCTACGGTACATTCTAAACCCCCTAACAACAACTCACTGATTTTCAGACTTGTCTTGTTTCGCTATTTTAAATGCGGATCATGCTCCTGACGATTATTTGTAAGACGCTCAGTCGTCAGCAAAACCGGTTATGGAACTATGTTTCCCTGTTTTTGCTATGAAGTCTATGGGGCTGGACAAAAGCTTAAAATAGCCAACGCTATGGGTAATTTGTTAAAAGCAGACCTAATTTGAAAGTGTTCAACTTTTGTGAAATACTGGAACATAAACAGCGAGTTGCCCTTTAAGTCTCTTCTTCAACTCGAAGATTATTTTGTACGCTGCGGAAGCTCCGTGCCGGATTACCAAATAGTAAAAGTAACAATAGTTTTAGTTCTTGTGAAGAGTGAAGGACAAGATTTTAAATAAAAATTTACTCAAAGATCAGAAGCCGTAAGGAGATTTTGAATTTTAAAGTAAAATGGAAAGAGTAGGCCCCACGTGTGTCACTGAAAGGAGGAGGAGGCAAAAAATAGTCAAAGCTAGGCTCGGCTAGGCCCTCGCCAACGAGTCCTACTCCTTTTAGGGGCCATGCACAGGCCTTGCGACAATCGACAAAACATTAATTGGGTTTTAAACTTTAACATTTTAAACATTTTAAACCTGGTAATTAAACTTAGAAGGCTGTATTTTAAGTTCGCGAAATACCTGCTCCAGGTCCCGCGGTGGAAAAGAAACGGTTTTGTGGCAAACCGATATGGCAATGTAGAGCCAACAATCGCAGCCGAAAAGAAATTCAAGTAGCAATCATAGTGGAAGCTGGTTGGAAGGGTGTATTTTTCTATAAGTGTACTCTTCGTTTTTTTTCACTTATGTTGTGTGTTACTCTTTTTTGTTCTTTTGTTCTTATTTTGTTCTTAGTACTCTGTCTTGTGTCCATGTGATCGCGTGACGGGTAAAATATAAAATTCATTCATTCATTCAAAAATAAATAAAACTGAAGCAAGATTTCTTATATTGTTTTAGTGCCTCGACTGCGTTTGTGTAATGTGTGGCAGCGATTACCATGCTCTCTAGCGGCCGACGTGCCAACTACATCAGTTAGCGTTATTTCACTAGAGCGCGCGGAAACATCAACTTCGGGTTAAAAGCCAGGTTGTATTTCAATAACAGTTGTTGTTTATTATAAAATTTTAATATACACATTTTACATTCAATGATAAAGCAATTGATGAAGAAGTGTAAAAAAAGTGGACGTAAACGAACAGTATTGACAGTAAAAAAGAGTATTTGTAAGTTATTTTACCTTGATTTTGAAAAATATAATCACATAACCAAAGAAATGGGTAGGCTGAACTGGAATTTAATTTTCTTGCAAAATGATAAGATTTCCAGTTCATACCACAACTGCGTCTTACACATTTGGTTTTCCAAAAATTTGTTTCGATGAACTTACTTGACATTATGGCAAAATTATTCCAAACTCTAGGTGTACTGTACAGGTAACTTACAGTAGAGGTATGCTTACGTGAACGTTTGTTGACTTCGGACTTTGCCATTTTCATGCACTTGCTGTGCCTAAAGCTAACTACCAGTTAGCCAAAGTAGGTAAGAAAGGCAGCTGGAAACACTTGAACAGGTATTTTGGATCTTCAATCTACTGGCCCAAAACTGCAGTGTTCACATTAAAGTAACTGTTCACCTGCTGTTCACCAGCTGTTCACATAAGCATACCTCTACTGTACTGTACATGACCTCGAACATTTCTCCCCAGTTCTAACTAACTTAGGTCTAGTTAGGACTGCAGAGAAATTTCGGTTTAACATTTTGAGGTTGGGTACCTCTCCTGTACCCTACCTTTCTCTTGCAATGTCCTTTCGTCATTTTTAAGCTTGGATTATTTGACGGTACAGTACCCATAACAGTTCAGTTTCACACAATTAAAGCCATTTGCAACAAAAACACTTCCGTCCACTTCCAAAATCGAAACGCAACTGCCACCTATCGTAACGTTATTGGTTCAACACTTCAGCTACCACCGGTGGCGTTGTCCAGAAGAAAAGAAACTTGAGACAATTCAAAACAGTGTTGCCAGATGGTGCGCATTTGCGCCATTTGGGCGCTTTTTCGAGGCGGCTGCGCTTCGATTTTTTAAGGTGTGCGCATTGCGCCATTTTTGCGCATTCCCCTAAATCTCGGCGCAAATTGGGCGCATTTTGCTATCCACAAATTTTAAAAGTTAAAACCAGATATTGACTTGTAAATTCCACTTAGTCGTTTTATATTCAGATCTCGAGGGTTGCGGAGATTGAGGCCTTGAAGGGCGAATGTTAAAAAATTTCATTCGAGAACACTGTGTAAAGGGCATGAGGGCTCGGAATGTGTATTCCTCTCTACTGCTCCAAGTCTCGTATGCCGGCGAGCAGCCGCAAAGCTGAATGCTGCGAAATTTGGATATTGGTGTATTATTTAAAATTTATTTTATACATTATTTGATTTATGTGTGAGCATTTTGCACTTTGGAAATTTGTTTTTTCCAAAAAATCTTCACTATTTCTCCTGTCACAAAAAAAAAGACCTGATTCACTTTTCTCTTGCTGGGAACATAACCAGAGGCGTTTCTAGCCAAAATAGGTGCATGGGAGGGGGGGGGGGGTAAGGTCTTTCGCGACTGGCTAGAAGTTTTTCCCGACGTTTTCAAAATAAAAGACTACATTTGAGAAAGAAAAGATTACTAATTAAAAAAAATCGTGGCGCTACGCGCCGACTCTTTTTTTTTAACGGCTGGCTGAAAACATTTGGGGGGGGGGAGGGTACCTAATTCTATCCCAAAGAGCCAAATGGCAAAAATGCGCCAAAGGCGCATTTTTGCTTCTCTTGCTGCGCGATCTTGTGTCAAGAATCTGGCAACACTGATTCAAAAGTAACCGGCAGCGTGAGAATTTAGCCAGTACGTATTTTATTTCATCACACTTTATTGCGGTAAAATTGGTTGAACTCAGATCCTTGACCCTACCTTGGCGCGAGACTGGTAAGTAAAATCATGCTTCTTTGAAGGTTATTTGACTTTGGATAGTGACGTTTTTCCAACAATGTTTGTTGACTTTGCTTTGGTCTTGGACTTTGCCATTTTTAGGGTAGCCACTTAAAAAAAAAAAATCAAACCTGAGCTTTTGAAGATCAGAGTGTGATTCTCCTATCTTTTAGCTTTGATTTGAGGCCAAAATCACCTCTCTATCTTGCCTCTGAGCATCTTAAATCTTCTTTATAATGCAGTAATTTACATTATGAAATGCCTGTGGGCAGCCATTGTTTTGGGCAGCCATCGAAATATGAAATCTCATTTTTTGGGCATGGTGCCCCAACATCTGAGCATGCCCTAATGTGTGGGGATTGTGGTCATATGCTGCTTATACGCTGGGGCTCTACGACTATGAGCTGCAGGAAGGTCATGGTACCAGTCCACCACCACAAACCCCTGATTTTTGGATACCCTATACCAAACGCTGGATATGTCTAGCATTTGGGATACCCTATGCCTAATGCTGGATACACTATGCCAGGTGCTGGATACAGTATCCCTGGACAATATTGATGATTTGAATGAAGCTAAAAAATCAACCAATCAGAACTCTTTTATATTGAGGTGGGTCAGGGATAGGTTACCTACAGGTATCCAGCGTTTGGCATAGGGCATCCAGCGTTAGGCATAGGCTATGCTAAATGCTAGATATACCCAGCGTTTGGCATAGCCTAATGTATCCAAAAATCAGGGATTTGTGGTAGACTGCATGGTACCCACATGAAAATCTGTCGAGTTGATAATCTGAAATGGAAATTAGCTTTTCAAACAGATTTTTATGGGGGTACCATGCCCAAGCTGCAGGCCATGGTACCCCAACGGATGAGCACCATACCCATACGTTGGGGCACCATACCAATTGAGGATGTGTGTATGACTGGCCTAGCTACATTTGAGGTATATTTATTTGTTATTTGAACACTTCTTTAACTGTTCCACTACCCTGATTTTTCTACTTAAAAAATATTAAATTCTATATCAGCTAATAGCCAACTGTTTAGGGGTTGTCCCTGCCCTGCCACAAACTTCAAGTACTGTATAAAATATTTTATTGTGAACTTCTAAATTCTTTTTCTTCTTGAAAGAATCTGTTTGAAAAAAAATATGTGAATGTACGGTAACTGTTTTTGGCAAGTAGGCTATTTTGCAGCAATAGTTGTCTTGTATGGCGCGGCTCGGAGGTCTCGGACAAACCAGTTCAGTTGATGATCAAGCGACGAGCACGTCGGACGTAAGACTAGTGTGCCTGAAAGTTTTTTGCGATGGAGAAGTTTCAGGTTGTGGTACTAAAGATATGGATATCAGGAAGGCATTCTTCGGAGGGATTACCTAGTAAGGATCATTCATTGGTGGCAGAAGGATTCTGGCGCTCGCTTTGAAGCTGTTAATGTAAGATGCTCGCGGACTGGCCAAGGTGCAACGTAAGGACACGAAGCCAGAGGGAGAAATTAGGTAAAAGCGAAACAAATGATTGATAGTGGGGTAGAGAATTTGTAGTTGGCATTTCGTTAAAAATGGATTTTATCGGTCTGAGGCGAATATCATTAGCATACAGTATAGTAGAGGCATGTTACTTTGAATGTCGCCTAAATTTGCATGGCAGAGAAGAATATGACAAAATCCAAACCATGCCCAACATTTCTGCAATATTAAAGCACAGTATTGAATGCAAGTAATAATTTAAGTAACAAAAAGTCAAACTAGCCTACTCAGTAACAAACCCAGCGAACCCCTGCCTAACCTAATGCCATACTTTAGCTTATTATATTTTTGAATGTTTTGCTCTTTTAAACTGAGTTGCTTTGCATCCGTTTCTGCTAAGTTAGCCTACTATGTCTATAGTCAAAGAGTTTTCCGTTATCTTGTAGACTGTTTAACTTTTTCTAACCTACCAACAGAAGAAAAATAAACAGGAAAGTAGGTTTGGAGAGTCTTTTTATATCAAGGGCAGTCTAAAATTTAGAGAAGTGTCCAAATAAGCATATCTCTGTTGCATGTAGCCTATGCTTCTTTGAATGTTAGTTAGTCTTGAACTAACTAAAAGGTAAACTGAAGACTCAGAACACCACTTCAGTTGTTCTCAGGAAACCTTAATTAGCTACTTTTATGGACTGGTAGTTGACTTTAGTCACAGCAAGTGGATTAAAATCGCATGTTCAATGTTAAAAAAGAAGCATACATCTACTGTACAGGAGAAACAGGGGTATCTAACCTAAAAAATCAGATTTCCAGACAAGCCTTCCAGTTATATACACATTTTAATTTTAGGGCACAGTGCTTCAAGGTTGGGCCACCATGCTCTGGAACAAGGGCACAGTGGCCTACCCGCATAAAAATCTGTTTGAAAAAAACCCAACAATTTTTCATTTCAGATTTTCAGTTCAGCAGATTTTTAGTGCATGAACACCAGTGCTCATGCACCAGTCGCTGGGGCATGACCCGACACTGGAGCACTCTGCGCTAAACTTCATGATTTGTGTATGACTGAAGCCGTCCATTGTTGTTCTCACTTAGTTGTTATCTGCCAAAAGATTCACAAATCCGTTTTCGGAACTGCCTCTCTCTAGACTCTAGACTTGTCTTCACCCTACCAACCCAAGAAGTAGCCAATTGAAAATAAAGCAATGGCGTACATGATCGGAGAGAAAATTGTTTCTTCAGTATTTCTAGTTTAAATTTTTTTTGTTCCATACAAACGCATCTCATTTGCACCTGAGCTTGAATTCCTTACCATAATTTACCTGGAACGAGAAAAAACAAAGTTTGTAGCGGAAACTTGAAGCAGGTTCAAACAAAAGATAAGCAAATCATTTGGTTAGGCTAGGACTCAGAACATTTGAAAGTAGGCTAGTAGGATTTTCTTTCTTGACTGCTAGCAGACTATTAGCCCTGCAAATATTCAGAGTACAGAAATCACCAGCCAATTTCGAGGTTACATAATTCTGCATTCCAAGCAGGATTCCTCCCCAGTATTTGTTTCGGTCTTATAGGAATTATTTTGTCTCATTTCTAATTTAGTAAACAAAAAGTGCAAAGGAGCAGCGAACACTGCTGTAAAACATTCACCTAAAACGATTCCGCGCCGGAATTTTTTCGTCGGGCCGGCGCCAACGACGCCAACGGGCAGCACGCCGAAATGTTTTTGGCGGCGGGCCGCTGAGTTGTTTTCGTCGGCGCGGCTTCAGGGACTAGCTACCAGAAAGAGTATGTGAACGGCAGTGTAAATTATGGTTCTAAACTAACTTGTTCCTGTTGTTCTCTTAGGCTAGTAATCACCCAGCCCTTCTGATTTTAAGGAAAGAGCAAGCTGTCAGTAGAGATGAAGTGCGAAGAAGTCATAAAATGTTCAATTGACCAGTGGTATCCGAAGTTCCGCAAAGACACTTTTCCTACAACTCTGGTTAAGCTAAGCGAGCAATTTCTGCAGTATCTGAGTGAAGATGGGATTGTTGTACCAGTGTTTGATGATACTGAAGACCCACCAGAAGATTTCCATGTTCATGTGTACAAAGAGGTTCAAGAAGCACTGAAGAAATTGAATAACATTGCATTTATCAAGTTGAATTGGAGCTCGCCAAAGGTGATGTACCATTTTATTGGTTTTATAGTTAAGAAGGACTTAACTAGGATGAAAAGTGTCGACCACCGCCAGGCAAGTCTGCCTGCAGATCCTGCACGATTACGCAGGACCATATACGACGGACCCATTTAACGGAACGAATTTGAATGAATGAATGAATGATGTATTTAAATCAGCCAAAAAAGCCATAATCTAACAAAAAAATAAATAACAAATAAGGAAAATTACACATCAACAAAACAACCGCTAACAAATTATTACTCGGCCAAAGCAAAACAATCAGCTAAAACTGCCTTCCACACTCCAAGATTAGGCTATAGAAGATAGGTTTTGCAGCCAGCTGTACAAGATCATTATCACTCTTATCGAGGCGAATGAATAGAGACACGCAAGCTTTCCGCTGGAGCTCTTTCAAGGTAAAACAACGTTTGCCACTAGAACTTTACATCTACGTGTCAGGCGAAGCAGTTTCCTTCTAGCACTGTTATACACAACCTGTAATCTTGATAGTGAACCTGAACCCCCTCTAGCATTCGTAACTAGGCCTAAGCAAAAAAACTGGTAACAAAACGTTTTATGCAACCGTATCTTAATATCCTCATTAAAGAAATTAAATTTCCAAACCAAGGCATTTGCTCTTTTACAAAAACTTAAGCAAATAATAGGAATTTATGAGAAACGATGGAAATCCATGAGGATGTGTCCTTTGTGACCCTTTTAAATGGGATCTTTTCGAGAACTTAACACTTGGAAGGGTCACAACGGAAGTGTCTTGAAATGGGTTATAACATAACAGACGTATTCTTATTACGTTTAACCCAAGGATTCGCAAACATGTTTTTATCAGTGTGCAGTGTAGTCAGTTGAGGATTCTGTTTGAGCTGCAGACTTTCCTGCTTTTGCCTGACGGAGACCCTTACTGAGGTACGCCATAGTATACGCAAATTTTTGTTCGTCCAATATCGTTTGCAGGGCTCGAAACATGTCAGCTATAACCCCTCCCTCCCCCACACACACAGTCAGCCTATGTTTATGATGACGATTTTCACAGAATACATCCTGGAGTTGGTTGTATGCTAAGTCGTTACAGAGCATAGGCCAAGGCAAGACAGTGGTGATGATTTGAACAGAGCGTTTTGTTGTGTGGTAAAAGCCTAAGCCGATCTCTCTAGTCTGGATTCAGACACGGCTCAACTGCTCAAGGAAGATAGAGATTCTCGGAGTTGCGACAGAAAAGAATGTGGAATCTGAACTTGGTTTCACGATTGAGTGGCCAGAGAGGCTTGGTTTTCTGAGTCAGTTCCAAACAAAGCCTTTGATTACAGCTGGTTCTAAGGTTTAAGTTTTCTGATGGGTTTTAATGATTTCAGGATGCAAGATGGATCCTGCCCAACAGTAACCTACAATGCACATCAGTTGATGACCTTTACATTCTTCTGAAGTCTTCAGATAGGATAGTCCATGATCTTACACAACCATTCAAGGCAAGTGCGGTTATTTTACATCTTTCATCGTACAAGGGACGGGGGGAGGGATGGGGCAAACCCAAAAAGCAGATACCTCGGTTGAGAATCACCCTAGACAACCCTTTCTGTTAGGCGTACTGTTGTCTCAGGAAATCCGTAATTGAGAAACTGTGTGCATTGTGAAGCATGTCCGTATAGCCAAAAGGGATACTGATAAGAACTTCTGTTGGTCATCAGTGCGCAGCCAAAAGGGATACTGATAAGAACTTCTGTTGGTCATCAACTGCGCCTAGCAAGATACCGTATCATATCCCGAAAGCAGGTGCTATATAGCTTTTTGACCATATGTATAGAAAGGTCACAGCCCACCCAACGAAAACGGATATTCTACACCATCATCGAAAAAAGGAAAACAAATAATTTAACCTTGTGAGGGATAGGATTTCGACGTCTGGACTGATGTAACTACTCTGGACCTGTAAGTTATTGGAAATATTTTTCCAACCCTTTTATGATTGTTTAACTACGGTATTGGAGGAAAGTTTAATCAGAAATGTGATCCTGAAGGTTTCAAAATAAGTTTTGCATCCTATTGGTCGGTTTTGGAACTTCGACTCAAAGCCTGGCTTCCTAATACGCCTTATTCCAGTTTAGCGCTCCAAGTGGACTAGTTTCCGTTAGTCCTCCATTGTCTCATAATCAACACTTCGGATCTATAAGGTAGGCTAGTGGGAAACTTTCACTTTCTACTACTGAGACATACGCAAAACCTCCAGTACCTGGGAACCAGATTGCAGATTTTCTACTCATCAACCTGTGGATCTATTTTACTATGTCTGTCAGAGGTGCTGATTGTGATGCATGAGGGGATTGATTAAAGTCGAGTCTTCACCTTCCGGAATCTGGGTTCCCGGATTTTCCGAGATTTTTTTTTAATTTCTTCTGCGATACTTAAAAATTCTGGAAATCTGGAAGTTCAAAAGCCCCTTTTTTCCGGATTATTTTGATGTACTTTCGGACCGGTTCATATTCCAGATGCAATTTACAGAAGAAGTCAAAGAATAATCTGGAAGCCCAGATTCCGGAAGTTCCGGGAGGTGAAGACCCTGAATATCCTGTCGTTGTGGTGCTTTTCCTGCTACCTTTTCGTCTGTCTCTTTGCTTTGGCATGCTGGGACCAGCGAGATCGATGCCCAACAGGCTTAAGCTGTCGCCACTTTTGGTGGTTATTAAAGCACAACTCTAACTAGACATGATGAAATGGTTCAGGAATAGTGTTTTCGAAAATACCATTCTTTTCCATGCGAAATTACAGATTGTCTTGTTAGCGCGTCTCGACTCTGCACAGACATGAAGACTGTACAGACTTGAAAAATGAACGCGCCGTGTTTTTATGGCACTTGCAGCTCCGCTCAAGTGCCATATACCGATCGCTTTTCGGTCTGTCGGTCGGTCGGGCGGTCCGCTGTTTTCGAGTTAGGGTACTTCCAGATGTGCTAGGACGATGAAACTTGGCAGGCATATCAGGGACCCAATATAACTAACCTGGAAATAATCAGTTTTACGATCCGACCATCTGGGGGGGAGTGGTGGGCCGGGGAATCCTGAAAATTAAGTAGTTTTTGTCACACTTTTTCGAGTTGGGGTACTTCCAGATGTGCTAGGACGATGAAACTTGGCAGGAGCATCAGGGACCCGATCCGAATAAACTGGAAATAATCAGTTTCCCAATCCGACCACCTGGGGGGGGGTGGAGGGCTGGGGAATCCGGAAAATTGGAGTAGTGTGTAACTTTCGAACGGGTGATCGGATTGGAATGAAACTTAATAACTGAATAAATGGCATATCTCTGATGTCCCATTTGAAGTCCGGACCGGACTCGACAGCTATGGGGGAGTTGGGGGGGGGAGACCGGAAATCTCGAGAAACGGTTAGAATGGAGGGATCGCGGTGAAACTTGCTGGGAAGAACAAGCATCTGCTCTAGATAAATCGTTTATACATTTGGACTGGATCCGGACAATGGGGGGGGGGGGTGAAGGGGAGTTTCCCGGAATTCCGGTAATGGCGGTTTGGGGGATTTTCACGACGAAACTTGGGAGGCGTATCAGGGACCCGATCAAACTAACTTATAAATAAAAATTTACATGATCCGATATTCGTGGGGGAGTAGCGGGAGGGGGAATCCGGAATATTGACTCATGCGTAACTTTGGAACGGTTGATCGGATTTGAGTGAAATTTGATAATTGAACAGAGGACATGTCTCTGGTGATCTTTGTCATGTCTTGATCTTTGTACACAACCGGATTGATTCCGTTGACTGTGGGGAGTCTGAGGGGGGGGGGGCGAAATTCCGGCGATCGCGGTTTAAGGTACTTTCATTAGTGCTAGGACGATGAAACTTGGCTGGAATATTAGAGATTCGGCAATTTTAGCTTAGAAACCGCCACTTTCTGAATCTGACCATTCCTTAAAGTACCAATCTTGACTGCAAATTCAGAAAGATAGTTTTAAGCAAAATTTACATTTGCTTGATCTCCATGAGCCCATTATCATTTTTGACTCAGGGGTTTTGCTTACAAATGAAGTTCTAGGTCCCTTAATGTGCGCTATCACCGTCTGTCACCGTTAAAGTGCGCATTTTAACCGAAAAGTGTAAAAAAATACTTTTGACCAAACGGTATATATCAATGATCCCTAAGGGCCTGTGATCGTTTTTGTCTCAATAGTTTTTCTTACAGATGAATTTCTACGCCTTTAGATTGCGCATCATTACAGCCAAGTTCACAAATAAAATACTTTTTATGGCACTTGCCTTCCGGCCAAGTGACATATACCGATCACTTTTCCGTCGGTCGGTCGGTCCGCTGATCGCGAGTTAGGGTACTTGCAGATGTGCCAGGATGATGAAACTTGGCAGGTATATCGGGGACCCGCCCAAACTAACTTGGATACAGCCACTTCCCCGATCGACCACCGTGGGGGGAGTGGAGGAAAGGGGAATCCGGAATATTGACATATTTATAACTTCTGAACGGGGAATCGGATCTTGATGAAACTTGATATTTGGAAAGACCTCGTGTCTCAGATGTCATACTTCAAGTCTGGAATGGATCCGGTGACTTTTGGGGGAGTTGGATGGGGGAACCGGAAATTGTGTGACATGCTCAGAATGGACGCATCGGCATGAAACTTGGTGGGAAGAACAAGCACAAGTCCTAGATCAATAGCTGACAAGACCAGACCGGAACCGAGTACTGTGGGGGGAGTTAGAGGGAGGCTTCCGGAATTCCGGTGATCCTGACTTAAGATGCTTCTGCATGTGCTAGGACCATGAAACTTGGCAGGCATATCAGGGACTTTACATTTTTAACTTAAGAACAGTCGCTTCTCCAATATGACCATCGTGGGGGAAGTGGAGGGAGGGGGAATCCGGAATCTTGAGTCCAACTTCTGAACGGGTGATCAAATCTTACTGAAACTTGATATTTGGAAAGAACACATGTTTCAGATGTCCCATTTCAAGTGCGAACAGGATCCGACCAATTTGGAAAGTCGGGGGGGGGGGTAAATTTTGTGACACTCTTAGAACATAGCGATTGGGATGACAATTGGTGGGATCGAAGAACAAGAACATCAGCAACAAAACCGGAACGGATCCGGTCACTCTGGGGGGGGGGATGCAGGGTGTCCAGAATTCCGGTGATCGCAATTTAAGGTACTTCAAGATGTGCTATGACGACGAAACTTGGCTTGAACAGTAGAGACTTGACAAGATTGGCTTAGAAATTGTCACTTCCCTGATCCGATCATCCCTTAAAGTACCCATCTTAACCCCAAAGTACAAAAAATACTTTTAAACAAAACCTACATTTTCATGATCCCCATGAGCCCATGATCATTTTTGCCTCAAGGGTTTTGCTTAGAAATGAGTTTCTAGCACCCTTAAAGTGCGCATCTTAACCGGAAAGTTAAATAAATACTTTTCACCACACCATATATATTCATGATCCTAAAGGGCCGAGGATCATCTTTGCCACTAGGGTTTTGATTACAAATGACATTCTAGCGCCCTTAAAGTGCACATCATCACAGCCAGGTGCAAAAAAAAAACTTTTTTACATAACGATACATTCTCTTGATTTCCAAGGGTCCGTCTTCACTCTTATCTCAAGGGTTTTTCTTACAAATGTTCACAAAAAACCCACGAATTGGCGAATTCCTACTTTCATACTTTTACCAAGCCTTGCAAGTGCCATATGAGCTTACAGCTCTTGTTTTTTTAAGTGGGAAACCAAGCAAAAGAAAAGAAGTCTGAAACCGAAGCTATACCTGAATGTCCACCATGTCTTCCAAAATGAAAACATTACTTTGAATCTTCTCATATTCTGATGTGTGGAACAGTTTCCGGCGGAGTTTGAAGCTTACGGCTAAAGTGGAATTCACACAGAGGGCGTCAAATTATTTGCCTGGCGTTGCGAATTTTTTCGACTCGGAGCCGAAGCCTGGCGAAGCCGCTTTTCAACGCCTGGCGTGACGAATATCGTCAGGCGTGGCGAAATTCGCTCTCTGTGTGAATTGGGCTTAAGTTTGCGTTCCGTGACTAATAAAACTCGGATCGGTCGAAAAAGTGCTAAAAGCCGTGAGTACAAAACGAAAGAACGGCGAAAAGCGGGGATCTCGAAAGCTTATAGTTGCACAAGGGAGCTTGGGATAATTAAAACAAGCTGAATAAGCAAGAGGCCTTGAACGTTTTTTTATGTTACTGGCCTTAGTTCGCCTTTATTTCAGTAAAGAATAAATCAACTATCTAAGTTGTTCAGTTTCTTACAATAATGTAGGCTGAATAGAACTGTTATAACTTGCAAGAAACGGTAGCAGTTTTGAGCTGTGGAAATTAAAAAGAGAAAATACGATGATTTTTTTCTTGCAGGACTGCGCGGACAGCGAAAAACCAGTCGACCTACAGTATACATTAGCGCTCAGGAAGTGGGAAGATTTCAGTTCTAGTTACGAGTTTCGGTGTTTCGTCCGGGATCGAATCCTCATCGGTAAAGGAATCTTTTATGATATCACCCATGATCAATTTGGAAATACAAAAGCAGAAACTTTTTTCAGTTTTTCTCAGAAATATTCTCACTGAAATGAGTATATAGTGCGAAAGCCTTTTTCAGTTATATGATTTTGAGAGATCCGTCGCGTGTGTTCTAGCAAAAGTTTAAAAAACGCGAGTGGAAGGAAGAAACAGTTGTTGGCACAGAACAAATGGAACACGGACCAGACATTTTAAAACAACGGGAATAAAGGAGGGAGATGGTCCCAAGAAATATATCATAGCAGCAGAAAGCCGCTGGTGGGAGTGGGATTTTAGTTGCGGCTTCGTAGGTCACAGGGCGATCGCCGGTACCCGGCTCGTGCTTCTCGCCACTCAGATTTCGTAGATTTATGCCTCTTTGAACGCTGGTTAACTTTGAGCTACATGATGTTTTAAGAAAGGCTTGCCTGAAGGAACTGTCCAAGCTCCTGCGACTAACGGGAAGATTGGACAGTTTTCAAATTTGGAAGAGCGAGATACCAAGAGCGTGTTCCACCCTACTTTCCGTAGTTACAACGCATGACGTCACGAATCCTGGCTTCTTGGCGTCAAGGCAGGAACGCAGTTTTCTATTTTCAGCAAAATATCGTGCCACGGGCTAATCTGCTGGCCGATCACGTCACAGAGTTTCGTAGTTACCACGCTTACTACGCTCCCGAGCGTGGTAAGCAAATTTGCTATTAGTTACTCTTTCGAGAAGGTTGGAACGGTCAGTAGTAACTTTTCACCAGGTTGGAACGAAAATATAACTATTAGTAACTAATAGTTACTATTGTTAGAAGGATAGAACACGCTCGAAGTGTTAATAATAATAATAATAATAATAATATAATTGCAACAAAAAGGCTTTCGCCTCTACAAATTTCTCTAGACACTTTGTACACTAAACTGAATTTCGGCCAGGTGACGATCTAAACCAGATTTGAAATGATTAATGTTTTCGGCCTTTACGAGACTTTCAGGGAGATGATTCCAGTATTCAACAATTCTGTTTTTAAAGCTCCATTTTCCAATGTCCTGTCGAAACTTCTCAACTCGCAGTTTTAAGCTGTGTCCTCTGAGACCGTTGCGGTTGCCTTTACGAGACTTTCAGGGAGATGATTCCAGTATTCAACAATTCTGTTTTTAAAGCTCCATTTTCCAATGTCCTGTCGAAACTTCTCAACTCGCAGTTTTAAGCTGTGTCCTCTGAGACCGTCGCGGTTGAAGGAGAGGCGACATCATCGGGCCTTATGTTGTCATAGTAATTATGACAAATCTTAAAAGTTGTTCTAGTGAGTTGTTATAGTGAGAGTGAGTTATAGTGTTATAGTGAGTTATAGTTGAGTTATAGTTGTTATAGTGAGTGCTGTTTTCATCAGTTGTGTTTAGAATGATTGCTTACAGTCAATTTATTTTTTTGGAGGGACTGAGCCAATGGGCCATTTGTGGCCTGAGTTTTGGTCAGAGTTTTTTGCCTACCCCAAAGAATAATAATAACTTTAAGCAGTGCAGTTTTATGCCTAAATGGTAAAACGAAGACCCAAAACCCTATTCAGGCATTCTTACAATTGTAACAAATAGGCTTTCGCCTCTAAAAATTTATTATTATTTAAAATAAATTGGAGGTCAGGCAAATGACGGTCCACACCTGCTTTAGATCGATTGATAGTTTCTGCGTTGACGAACTTTCAGGAAGATGATTTCAATATTCCACTATTCGGTGTTTGAAAGTCAACTTTCCAGCGTCTTTTCGAAGTTTCTCATATTCAGTTTACTAAAGTGTAACAGATAGTATTATCAGTTAGGGTCCTTTAAAGTATCTTTCTTGCAGGAGTATCCCAGCGGGACATCTCCACACACTGGCAATATATAGAAGAACAGAAGAAAGAAATCTTACATCACATCAGCACGTTCTTTGAGGAGAAAATCCAGAATAGATTTCCACTCCAAAACTGTAAGTAACTTCCAGCAAAGGACTGCATGGTGGCATCTTGGGGCCATAAATCGAGACAGCATTGGTCGTTCAGTTTTCTTAAAGAAACAGTAAACTTTACTACGCAAATTTCGGCCATCGAATCGCCCGGGGGGCTTGGATAAATATACAGGGTCTTATTGTCGACAGGCCGCCCCTTCTTTGTTATCTCGAACCGTCTCGAACCCCCTCCTTAGTGTTCCCAAAGCTAGCTGGCAGGCCCTTGCCCTTTATGCATTGTAATTATGCACTCATGCACTGTAAAAGTGCGCCTTTTTACATGTAGACTACAGACTAACAACCACCCCGACATGACGGCCGGGGTTCGATTCCTAGTCGCGGCATACAAACCTTTTGCTTTTGCAAACCTTTTGCTCAAAAGTCGAATACTCGGAAACTGCCCGGAAACTGCAATGGTCGTAACGAGAATTTTTCTTACTCTCAATATCGACTCAGGGTACATTCTTGATATGTTAGCTAGCTCCCTGAGTCAAGTTTGAGTCAAGTTTTCTGTTCCTTTAAAGCACAACTGAAAGTAGATGCAGTTTCTACCCGAATATTCTGAGACGTGTCATTCCATTGACACTCGAATCTGCTAGGGCCTCTCTGAGATTAGTAAGTAAGTAAGTATATTTATAACCCACTAAAGTTTTGACAAAAACAGACAGTGAAAATAAGAAAGAAAAAGACAAAAAACGTTAACAAAAAAGACTAAAATAACCTAATAAGGCGGTGGTGAGGATTTAACCTCAAACAAGCATCAGCCAGTAAATCCTCGTGTAAGGATTTCAAAAGTACAAGTATATCAGTAGCACCGTAAACACGGATAATTTTGCGGTTGCTGTGCGAACGTGGTAAATACAGTAGAAATTTACAGTATCGAAAATAATCGATTCTAATCCGTTTAAGATCACGTTCTGTCAAGATTACAAACCCTTCACGGCTTTTTTTTTGCTCGACCCCCTTTGTTTTATGAGAAACATGGAAGAAATTGCATAACCTGTATTATATTTGATAGTGAAAACGGATACGTCAGCTGCATTTTATTTGAGCTATATTTCGTCCCTTCTTGGCAAGGGTCTTCGTCAGGATCAAGGTGGAAAATGAACTTGTGAAAAAAAAAATTATTTTCTAGCTTCAGCGGCTTCAGCCTGAAGAGGACCCTTGCGAAGAAAAGCCGCCAAAAGTCGCGCGTCTTGTTTCTCATTGGATTTGCCAGGATGAAGGCCGGTGAATACAACAATAATTTCTTGTGACACTTGCACTTTAAGATTCGTAAGAATGTGTAGCCTAGAGGCGAAAACCTGTTGAAGTTTAACTGAAAAGCCGATTTATTTTTGTATCATTTAACTGACTACACTGCATTATTTTGACTGTGTTAAGGGATTTTTTTTTTCACTATTTGCTCTAGTATGATGGTCAGAATATCTGCGGCCGTCCTCACAACGCAAAATTCTACTATGACGCAGAAAAACTGAATCTCATTACAAACGCGGCTTTTCAGTGGTCAGTGATCAGCTCGAGGAAGGTGGCTCACTGCTTGAACACTTATTTTTCGTAAATCGTTTTCGTCAAGCATACAACACAGACACAAGCAGATAGAGGTACCACAAATCACAGGGAAATTCCACTATTTGAAAATCGATTATTCGTGAATAGCTAAAGAACGAAGTGGCACATTTTCATCGGGTCTTCAAGCCTCTTTAGGTGGATAACTCATGGGTACCTAGTACCTAGATTCTGCTATTACATTCCTTTTCGGTTAAACTTTAACTGCATCTGTATTATTGTTATTGTTCCTAAATGGGAATAGGCTAGTGCTTGTGTATAGGGTATTTCTGCTGGAAGTTGACTAGACCTGCAAGCATTGATTCTTCCTTTAAGACGTCTTCGATATTGTCCGATACGACAAAGAGAGAATCAAAATCGTCGACTTCAACCCATTTGGAACCACAACCGATAGCCTACTGTTTACATGGGAGGAACTGACATCGAGCGGATCTTTAGAGAACTTGCCTGAAGATGTCTCTGCCGTTGCTGATTGCTATTTGCCCGAAGAAAATAGAGATGGCTCGGCGGTGCTGCGGCATATAAAGGCGTCAATGGCGATGCAGTCTACGAGTTATAGGCTGAATAACTATCCTGTGGATGTGGTTGCTGACCCGGAGCAGTTCTTTAAGGCCTTAAATACGGTATGTTTATTAGGTCTGAGTGAGTTAGAGTCTATGAAATCTTAATTGTAAGCTAATCTTTGTTATAGCAAGGTGATGTCGTCCTGTCTATTCTTTCGCATTGATCTAAATACGGTAGACAAATGTTTTTGTTAAAGAAACAGAATGTCGTTAAAGGAACAGTAAACTTGACTCAAACTTGGCTCAGGGAGCTAGCTGACATATCAAGAATGTACCCTGAGTCGATATTGAGAGCTAGAAAAATTCTTGTCACGACCATTGCAGTTTCCGGGCAGTTTCCGAGAGTTCGACTTTTGAGTTAGTAAAACAAAAAACAAAAAAAAAGCAAAAGGTTTGTGTGCCGGGAGTAGGACTCGAACCCACGATCTTTGCCTCAATAGCCTTTTGAAACAAAGTAATACAATGTATTTCAACAGGGTTGCCACCGGTAGTACAATTGTGCTAATTATAGAACTTTCTTTTTACTTTGGCAGCAGATTTTAAGAAAAAAGTAGTTGTCAGGTTTTATTTCCAAGGTGACTATGACCCAGCAACACGTTCTGAGTACTTTTCTTGTTTGATATTACTTTTTTCCTTTTGCATAGTGAATTTATTTTAGTAAAGTGGCAACCCTGTATGTTGATAACACAGACAATCGCGAACTTTTACAGTGCATGAGTGCGTAACTACAGTGCATAAGGGGCAAGGCCCTGCCAGCTAGCTCTGGGAACAATAAGGAGGGGTTTCGAGATAACAAAGATGGGGAGTCCTGTCGACAATAAGTCCATGTACATTTATCTAAGCCCCCCAGGCCGGTTTGATGGCCGAAAGTTGCCTAGTCAAGTTTACTGTTCCTTTAAGCATAAAAATAAAATGACAGCGCGATGACTTTGGACAGACCTGGAAAGAAAAGAACTTGGCATCATATTCAAAGCAATCCCGAATACCCCCAATAAAGGACTCAGTATCAGCCGTTAGCCGAGTGTTTAGGTTCATTTGTATGGCCATATAGCGATCGCAATTTCTGTCCGTCCGTCGGTCTGTCGGTCCCGGTTTTGCTAGTCCGGGCACTTCCACATAGGCTACGACGTTGAAAATTGACACAAGTATCAAGGACCCGACCAGATTAATGGAATGGAACAGTGATTTCCCCGATCCGACCATCCGGGGGAAGGGGGGGGATCCCGAAACTTGAGGTATGTATAACTTCCGAACGGTGATGGAATCTTAATGAAACTTGATATTTGGAAAAACCTCGTGTCTCACACGACCCACTTCAAACCAGGACAGGATCCGGTGGCTTTTGGGGGAGTTGGGGGGAGGGGTGACCAGAAATCGGGGCACGCTTGGAGCGGACAGATCGGGATGAAACTTGGTGTGAAGTACAAGCATCCTAGATACATCGTTGACATAACCGGCCCGGATTCGGGTACTGGGGAGTTGGAGGGGGGGGGGGCATGAATTCTGGTGATCCCTAGTTCGGTACTTCCTGATGTACTAGGACGAAGAAACTTGGCAGGCGTGTCGGGAATCCGGAATCTAGTGGCATGCTTAACTTTTGAACGGGTGATCGGATTTGAATGAAGCTTGGCAAGTAGAAGTAGCTATTGTATCAGATGTTCTATTTCAAGTCCGGACCGGATCCGGTACTTGTGGGGGGGGGGGGGGTTAGAGGGGGGCATCGTATGTATCGCTGAACGTTTGGAGCATATGGAGGGATTGGGATGGAACTTGGTGAAAACAAGAAGATCGCTAATTTCACTTGGAAAGTAATTTCCAAAAACGATATTTCTGTGCCATCTCGTCGTGGAAAGATCATTTCTAGTAAAAGTTGTGTTTTAAAGATGATTCACATATTTGAACTGGCCCTCACTTGTTATTTTTTTCTTAGGACAACTTTGGAAGCGAGACGGAGAGCGACGATGAATAAATCGCTTGTTGATTATTATTTATATTTTTATCTTTGTCGATTTTTCATGAAAAGTTCCCTGAAACATCCGTGCTATAACAGCTTCAAGAAAAAGTTCGGTATCACTCTTTTTTCGTAGTAAAGCTCAAGACTACCATCTGAAAACAAACAAAGGCAATGATTTATGTTTAATTGTTTTTATTAAAGGAACAGTAAACTTGACTCAAACTTGGCTCAGGGAGCTAGCTGACATATCAAGAATGTACCCTGAGTCGATATTGAGAGCTAGAAAAATTCTTGTCACGACCATTGCAGTTTCCGGGCATTTTCCGAGAGTTCGACTTTTGAGTTAGTAAAACAAAAAACAAAAAAAAAGCAAAAGGTTTGTGTGCCGGGAGCAGTGTTGGGACAAGTACTTCAAATTTGTACTTAAGTATTAAGTATCAAGTACTTCCCAATTTTGTACTTAAGTATCAAGTATTAAGTACCTGACAACAAATGTACTTAAGTAGTACTTGAGTTTTAAGTAAATGACTTGTACTTAAGTAGTACTTCTGAAGTACTACTTAAGTACTAGTTCATTCATACAATATAATAAAGAATAACTTCGTCTACGTCATTTAGCAGTCAGATAACAAATCTGGAAGTTTGAATAAAGAATTGAAAACTATAAACTAAACTGCTGGCTTATCTTCTGGTGTAGGTAGTGGGCATTTGCTTCAAGCACTGCATTCCCGGTAATTTCCTGTACCCCCCCCCCAAACTCCACCCAACGAGACCAAATCCAGCAATGGATCCATCCAGGGTATATTATGGCCTTCAGACCTTTCAAGTTTCATCACAATTGCTCGACTCGTTTGATCCTTGGACGTACCACCGGTTAATTTCTGGGACCCCGCTCCAACTCCTCCTCCCACCGTAACCGAATACGCTTAATGTGCTCCCTTCGACCCCTATCGCCGCATCCGAATCCGTTTTGGACACAGGAATTGTCATCTCGGGCACCTTCTCTTACCACGAATCTGAGCATTTTAGAATCCGAGTATTCCCTTGAAATTTCCGTTACCATCCTTCACCCTCCCCCCAGCTCGGATCCTGTCGGGACCCTAAAATGGATCATCTAGGGCATGTGACCATGTACCTTCCAAGGATTACCTCAATCGCTCCACTGTTTAGTTCCCTAGCTAAGGCTTGCCACACATTTTCCAGGCCCCCTTGCAACTCCCCCCATCGGGGCAGAATCCGGTTCGGAATAAAAATAGGAAAAAATAGACTATTTAGGGCATCTGCTCCTACCACCCATCAAGTTTCGCTCGAATAAGATCACCTGTTAGCAAACTGCGCACGCCACAAGATCCCGGATTCCCCCTCCCCTCTCCCACCGATGGTCGGATCCGGGAAAGGAGGGTTTCCTAAAGCGTTATGTCTTTAGAGGCATGCCAAGTTTCATCGTCCTAGCTTATTTGGAAATGCCAGAACAAGCAGTCCCAAGCGTGGTAAAGAGCGAAAGACATTGCAATCACTATTATGGAATATTTAACGTTTCTTGTAGATCAAACGACAACCTATCAGATATCATGTTTATCTTCAATTTGAATTTTTTCCATTTCTTAACTAAATTCCCTTTTTGTAGGAAAATCCTTTTTCGCGATCTAAAAAAATGTGATCTAAGCAAAATGTACTTGCAATAGTACTTGAACATTTATTGGTACTTGAGGGGTTCAAGTACATGGTTATTTTACTTAAGTATTAAGTACTCGAGGAAAGTTGTACTTAAGTAAAACCTAAGTACATTGATTTTTGTAGTTAAGTAGTACTTGAAGTACAAGTACTTGAAGTACTTCCCAACACTGGCCGGGAGTAGGACTCGAACCCACGATCTTTGCCTCAATAGCCTTTTGAAACAAAGTAATACAATGTATTTCAACAGGGTTGCCACCGGTAGTACAATTGTGCTAATTATAGAACTTTCTTTTTACTTTGGCAGCAGATTTTAAGAAAAAAGTAGTTGTCAGGTTTTATTTCCAAGGTGATTATGACCCAGCAACATGTTCTGAGTACTTTTCTTGTTTGATATTACTTTTTGGGATCCCAAAACGTTAGTGACGGATACCTATGACATCGCAAAAGTTGTCCGTCTGTCTGTCCGTCTGTGCGCACGATAACTCTCGAAGGCATTGAGATATTTTGATGAAACTTGGTGGGAGGATCCTTCGGGTCAAAGTACAAGTCAAGTTCGAAGATGGGCTCTGTAGCTCTATATTTGAGGGTGGGGGACGGGTTTCAAATTAAGGGGCAAAAAAAATATTTTTTGAAAGCTGTTTAGATAGTGGATTTAGGGGTAAGGAGACACGCTGAATCCGAATATGAAAGTTATTTTCTCGCCGGACAAGTAGTTCGCCCGGAATCCGGCCAAAACCGGAAAGTTTGTTAAAAGTAAAAGTTGTATTTGAAGTTGATTAAATGTTTGATTCAGGGGTAAGAAGACATGCTGAATACGATGGTGAAAACCATTTTCTTCCCTGACAAGTAGTTCGCCCGGAATCCGGCGAAAACCGGAAAATTTGATAAGAGCAAAATTTGTATTTGAATTTGATTAGATATTCGATTTAGGGGTAAGTAAACGTGTTGAACACGATGGTTAAAACCATTTTCTTGCCGGACAAATAGTTCGTCCGGAATCCGGCCAAAACCGGAAAATTTGTTAAAAGCAAAATTTGTATTTGAAGTTGATTAGATGATAGATTTAAGGGTAAGAAAAAACGCTGAATCTATATATGACAATCATTTTTTAACCGGACATATAGTTCGTCCGGAATTTTTTTAGAAGTTGAAGTTTTATATGAAGTTGATTAGATGTTCTTTATAGGGATAAGGAGATACGCTGAACTCGTTTCTGAACTATTTTTTGTTTTTGCTGGGCAAGTAGTTTGCTCGGAATTCGGCCGAAACCGGAAATTTGGCAGAAGTAGGCTACACCAGGAAGTTTCGATCAGTATCGTCAAATAGATATGGCTTATACAGGTATATAGCCTGGCGAAGACTGGATTTGGCGAAGACAAGACGTAGTTAATATTAAATTTTTGGGATCCCATCGAAAACTTTGGTCTTGTTTCCTTTTGCATAGTGAATTTATTTTAGTCACCCTGTATGGTGATAACACAGACAGTCGCGAACTTTTACAGTGCATGAGTGCGTAACTACAGTGCATAAGGGGCAAGGCCCTGCCAGCTAGCTCTGGGAACAATAAGGAGGGGTTTCGAGATAGCAAAGATGGGGGGTCCTGTCGACAATAAGTCCCTGTTCATTTATCTAAGCCCCCCAGGCCGGTTTGATGGCCGAAAGTTGCCTAGTCAAGTTTACTGTTCCTTTAAATACACAGGGGAATTTTGATTGCTAAGATTTTCTTGATTCCATTTGCATTTCGTTCTGACGTTCAGCATCTTCTGCAAAAAAAGGAAGTAAAAACGATAAGATCTTGCTGTCTAGTAAGGCGCGAACAAAAATTGCACAAGTTTATAATATTTTCTGCAACTTGCCATACGAATTATTTTCGAACTACAAAATGATTAGATAACGCTTATCAGTGCATCTGACTATTGTGTCATCCCAACTATTGAGGGAGTCTATGAAGACAGTTTCGCTCAACCGTCGAAATGTTGCTGCGAGTTGCAGTGCTGGCGTTTGCTGTTGCTGTGCAACATGGAGTATCAGGTATGTTGCTATCAAGTAGCTTCTTTTTTTTTTCATGTGAAGTTAACGCAGCCGTTTCATGTTCTTGGGAAAATCCTGACTGGCACGTCATTCTCTCCAGTCCTACCTTAAACAACGTTTATTACAACTTCGACAGTGCAGAACGGATACGTGCATATTACAACGACTATTTACAGAATAATGTACAGCGGGGATATGTGTAAAGTCAGGAATCCTATGAATAATGAATATTTGAGTTCGTTATTTGATATTTCAATTGAGTGTTCATATAGCATATACATATCTTAATTAGGTAACTACTGTAATAACACGAAAAGGTTTACATTACCTTTAATTTCCAGCAAATACACATAAATATATCAAGCCATTAATCTTGTTGAAGGGTGTCTACCAACTGAACTAGTGAGGCTTTAATCAAGACACATTACTGCTTAACTTTACCCCACACTGCTAGATGGCGCGATACATGGAAAAAGCGCGGAGAATTCAAATCAGGATTTGAAAATGTGTAGTTTGGTTAAAATGCTGTACGTGAGAAATTGTCGGAGCAGTATATTCTTCTGTAAAAATTGGCAGCAACTCTATTCTCACCACCTTATAACAGTCAGGGAGATAAGCCTTGTTAGACGTTTAACTTCAAATCTGATATACTTTGCCCAGTAGTCTAAAAGATGTTTCGTGTTGATAGCAGTAATATGAATTGATTCTGACCCACCGTACAATATAAACAAAAAATGATAAACTATTCGGAAAAAACTGATCATACTAATAACATAAGAATGAATTAACCATCTTCGAATCAGTCAACTAAATGATAGAATAAAAAAGAACAATAACAAAATAAAAAAGCGAACCCCTTTCAGGGGTGGTTAGACGTTTTTTTCTGCCAACTTAAAAGCTTGTTTGGAACACAAAGGGGATCTGGCAAACTATACTCACCCGAAGCTCCATGCCTTGTCCAGGGGGGGGGGGGGGGGCGCGAATGAGTAATTTCGCGTAATGAACTTAAATGAGTTAAGGGTTTATGGCATCAGGGTGAACTTCGCAAGTGAAGCATTTTGACGTATCTACGATCTTGGTCACTGTTTGGTGGCGCTAAACTGAAAGTCAGCTGAGATTTATTCTAGCGATATCTAGGAAATCAGACCCTACGCCCCATAGCAAACCAAAGTTAATAAACATGCGGGAAAAACTCTACCATGTCATTGATCCGATTCAACAGCTGACGCTGCAGCTGTGAAAGAATTGAAATCACCGCACCTTTCATCTCCTGTAATTCTTAACTCCCCAAAATAGTATATTTGTAGTCGCTATAGAAATGTCATATATTCTATCGCGGGTTCATTTTCTAGTTAAAGCCTTATTAAGACCCTTTGCCGTTGCCAAGACGGCAGGAATATCGCTAAAAAAAAAAATCAGCTGCCTTTTTTTCTATGGTACCGTGAAATACTTTGACAAGGTTTCTGCTTAGGCGAAGTGGATGTTCAGTTTGCGGATTTCTAGAGATCGGGCATGGATTTAAAAATCTCGGAATCCAGGTAAACTGGGATGGTAGTACGTGTGCCTTATATGATTAGGAATCCAAGTTTCTTCATCTTAATTGTCTCATTTTAGGAACATGCGTACCCCGCGATTACGGCTACAGTTCATTTGTTTGTGTATGTAATGCTACCTACTGTGACCCAGTGGATGAAATCGTTTTGAAACCGTCAGCAGCGATAGTGGTGTCATCTAGCTTAGCGGCGGACCGACTGAAGCACGCAGAAGTTTTATTTGGGGAAAATTTCACAGAAATTGGTAAGTTACGCGTGGCATACGCAGCTTCGGAAGGCAGTACTCAATCTTGCTTCCCCTGATTTAATTGGCGTTTCTTTACTGGGCCTACTCTTGCAGCTGTGCTCCCCCCCCCCCCCCCATGAAAATTGTATTTTGTGATAGTACCGGATCTTGTTTTAACCGGCATTCAGTACTGCTTTTTGCTTATCAAATTTGATGTACTAAAGACAAAGTCAGATTTCTATTATTTTTGCCGGAAAAATCCATGTAAGTCTCTATAGAAGAATTAAACACTAGCGCAATAAAAAAATACCAGTGTAATGCGGTTAGAGGGTATGGAGTATATTGTGTAATTATCGGAAATCTTATGAACAAGAATGCACGGAACAGTTGGGGAATTAAGAGTAGAAAAGTCTCCAAGGTGCCTTCGGATCAGAAGCGTTACTAGCCAAAATGTTTGGGGGGGGGGACAAGGTATTTACCGACTGGCTGGTCATTTTACCGACTGTTTTTGCGGATAAAAACGACTATTATTGAGAAAAAATGACTGTGTTGACGAAAAATCGGCTGATTTTAAGAAAAAACTACAATTTTTAAGAAAAACCGACTGTTTTTAAGAAAAATCGGTTGTTTTTAAGAAAAAACGACTATTTCTAAGTAAAAAATCGACTGTTTTTACTAAAAATCGCGGCGCTTCGCGCCGACTCGGCTATTTTTTTATCGACTGGCCGACAACATTAGGGGGGGGTCCCTCCCTCCCCCAGTAGTGACGCCTCTGCTTCGGATAAACCTTTGTTAACTTTAGGTAACAACTTAAAAGCATCCCTCGAACTGTTTACTGTTTTGTTCTAGCATTTAAAATATTAGAACACTTAAAAACTGGGCTCTGCTTTGAGCAAACTACCAATGCCTTTTCCAGGACCGTTGACTTCTAGCATAGACAGTGACAAATCTACAAAACCGTGTTTCTTATGGCGGAGCTTTTCGCAAAAAAGCATCGGTGGCATGGTACGCATCAAAAATAGCGAAACAAGGCAAGTGAGGACATCAGTGAGTTGTCGTTCGCACGCTGGACTGTACCGCATGAAATTCAGGTCTCCGTCGTAAAACTCAATTCAGTTTATTTTCAAAACCGATACAACGGTCAAGCCGATTTGGTGTTTCACACTAATTATATAAAAAAGATAATTCTACACTAGTTTAGATATATCAAAGACTTGCCAAACATAACACAAGATATTCAAATCTATATACAATTAATGATGCGAGTTAAAAAGGTTGACGAAGGCGGGAACAAAACTTCTTAGGTGACGAGTCGTTATGTGTTTAATTGGCTGCAATTTGGGTATTCGCTGGGCTACCACTCTCTCAGGCCTTACTCTTGCCGCTGAAAAATCTGGGGGGAGGATATTACGTAGTGCTGGTGTATTCAAGATTTTAGTTCCAAACACTAACGAGAGTTTTTTACGGTGCTTCAATAGGGTTTCTAAATTATAAGTATTAAGGAGGTCTATATACGGTACTTTAGAGTACTTTGTTGATGGAGCGATTATGAAAGTAGGTTGCAGTGGCATTTGTAAGCACGACGGGTCCTTTAACCATTATTTTGTTTCTTCAAGGTTTGACTGTAACAATCAATCGCGACACAAGAATGCAGACTATTATTGGATTTGGAGGAGCGTTTACAGATTCCGCTACTTTCAATATCGCTACGCTGTCAGAGGAGACCCAAGATCAACTACTGGGGTGAGTAAAAGTGTCAAAATTTGTAACCGGCTAGACTGGCACTTTAAAGCGTAGTATCTGTGTTTAATGTTGTCCGCGTAGGATCTGTGCGTAATGTTTACCGGCTCTATCTTTCGTTAAACCTCTACTGTGTGTGATAAAAAGTTCTGATGCTCCGCCGCTGACCCCGTTATATGATTGGCTGGCGATAAGTCGCTTCTGTACAACCCAAACCTGCAGTTCTGGAAAGGCGAGAACGCTTTAAGCGCAGCAACTCAGGGCATGCTCTCTGCTTAGCGTGACTTCTCAGTGTGTTTTCTACGTTTCTTGTGTTTCTTACGTCTTTGTTGTTGTCAGTAATGTTTTTTCTTTTCTTCTCTCAATTCTCCGTATGTTTGTACATTTATGCACTATGAACCATTCAAATAGAATAGCCGACGACTTATCATTATTTCTATCCAACCGTGCGGCGTGTGCAGCCCCCCACTTCTCTGTTGCCAATAATAACAGCAGTGATAATTTTAACAGAATAAATGCAAGTAACGAAAGTAATTGAATGCAACCAGACAGAATACGAGAAAAACACGAGACAGGAAAAATGAAATAGAAATAAAACACCAATAGAAATGACAAAAGTGGTCTTGGTTTTTTGGAATTTTAAAGTTAAGGAATGGTTAAGGTTTAAAGGACACCTGAATGAAGAGTACCAAGTATCATCCCTATCTGTATGACTTCCGTTAACATTGCCTGCAGAAAACCCAATCTAAATACGAAATAGTGTTTCCAAGCTATGATTTTTGCTACATTTTGCATCTGTCCTTATTTCAGTACCAAACAATTTTAGAAATGAACAAATGCCTTCAATCAACCCTTCTTCTGAAATATTTTTTAACCAGTTAAGCCCAAACGTATATCTAGAAGAAATTCCAGTATGATCCGGCCAGCGCTGTACAAGATTTGAATGAATTGCGCTTTTTGTCTTGGAGTCTGCATGTGCAAACCTCCAGAAACGAACATCCCTATTTTGAAAACGTCACGCTCAGGAGAAGAATGCTCTCCGTGGCCATGTCTGTAAATGCATTCTCCATGGTGTGTTCAAGTATGGTTTCATTGTTCAGGTGTCCTTTAATGAAAAATTGCCACAATTGCAAAAGCTATAATAGGCAACAAAAGCAAATAAAAATGCACACAAAAACGTGAACAACAGCATAACAATAATGTGAACAACAGCATACACAATAAGAAAAGTATGTTAAATAAAAAGTAGAATTAGAAAGTACTCTCCTGACTTTTCCGTTTTTAGGTCATACTTTGGACCTGGTAGTGCCGAATACACAATTGGCCGAATCAACATTGGAGGTTGTGACTTCTCTTCTCGCCAGTACACCTATGATGACGTACCAGGGGATGTTAGCCTAGCGGAGTTCCGTTTACAAGAAGAAGATCTAGTATACAAGGTAGGGTGTGGATCCCATATTCGCATGCGTTTTGTTTATTTGTCTTCGTCTGTTTTATTTAGTTAGTTTTGCGAGGGTTAGGGGGAATCTGGTAGCTGGTAACTCACGTTCTTAGTGTATACAATAAATAGGACTGACGATTTTTCGTGCATTATTTTAATATTATCAGATAAACGCTTTATCTGCGATTTGTATCTAATATATGTGAATATGTAAGTAATTCATTTTCACCCAGGCTTGTCGGCCCTGGTCCTTAGTTCCCTTTAAAGCTTCAAAAAATAAATAAAGGTGTTCTATATTTCTACCGCCTTTGGCGCGATGCGTTATAGTTTTCGTGGTTGAAATAAAACCCTGAACCTTGAAGCTAAAATCGGGACTCTCTTCGGGAAAGACAGTGCGAGTGCGAATATCTAGCGAATAGGCATAATCTGCTTGTAAAGAGGTCCTTTCTCCTTCTCCTTGATCCTGGCTTAATAATTGACATGATTGGTTGCGAGATTAGATTAGATTATTTTATTGCTAAATTACATAATAACCCATCATGATAGGTAACCGCCCATGAGAAGACATAAATGCACTGGCACTGGGCGGTTACCACAAACTACTTCAACTTAACTTTAACAATAGCTTAATTTCATTTCAACCCTAATTAATCAAAAAAAAATTTTTTCATATAAGATAGTTGAATTTAAGGAGTAACGTTGTCCTAGTGAACTGAAAGGAAAATGTGTTCTGCAGTCGGGATTCGAACCCACGACCTTTAGCCTACAATACCATTGGTCTGCCACTGAGCTACACGGGGGCTTGTGAAGCAAACCACTACAATAGTCAGATAGAAGCGGGCTATAGGAACAGTAATCCCGCTTAAGACAAATCCGTCTAAGAAGCTCACATCTCCATGTCACGGAATTGGATAAAATTACGTAACGATGTGGTGTTAGTTTCATCTTTAAGTTATATTAAGCAGAAAATTAAACAAGAAGGCTTACATCATTATTGAATTTCACCAGTCGAGTAGGTTAAATAATGAACTAAAATGCTTATTAAAATTTACCAGTCAATCGTGTACTTTTCCGGTCCGGTTGTTTGATCGCCACTAAACTATCATTGCGTACTCATTCAGTCATATTCCATATTCCTGTCTCCAATCCTTTAGTCCCAAATCACCCAAATCAAATGACACATGCTCACTCCACCTAAGCTAACACGCGACTGAAATGAATGAATGAACTTTCTCCGGAGACGGAACCAGCCGGGTGACGGCGCGCTGCCCAAGGCAAGGAGTGAAATACGAGATAACGCTTTTTTGGCACAAGCTCACCGATTTACTGGGTAGAATCGCGAGGAAGTAATTGGATTCTTGAATGAATGGAAACGAGCAAATGAGTGAATCTTTATGACTTAACGTTCGGATGTGTCAACTGAAAGACTTAAAATATTATGACAGAATGTAAATATACAGGCAATCATTCTAGACTGTCGATGTACAGTTAACAAAGAATGAGAAGACCTTATAGTTGCTTCGACAACAAGAGACAGTTGAAAAAAAAAAAATCACTAACACATATGTTAAAGCACACACGACATTATTTGGTATCTTTCAGCTGATTTATAGTTTGTCTTTAGCTTATCTTCACATGAAAGTCGCTGATTAACACACAAAAAGCATTTCTTGGTAGACAAAGTAGAGGGCCTACCGGTGGCTCCGATGAATCGGGCAGAACTCTTTTGCGAGATTTCGAATTTATGTGATCAGTGCACTATTCATATTGCACAATAAGTAGTTGATCCGAACATGTCCGTTTCTGTTTACCTGGCTCTGTGATTACGTGTGTTAAACAAATTTTTTGAGCCACTCGATTTGCTTCTTCTCCCTGGAGCCTTGAAAATTGGCGACGAACTTCTTTTCTTTTCGTTTTTGATGTCCGAAAACCCCATAAAATTTTCATTTTACACGTATAGCTTTATAAGAAAATTTGGCGACGTCGCCTTTCACGTCATTGGAAAATGTGCAGGGTAACAGGAAAGACTGATGCGATTCCAGGTGGAAAACAAATTATGGGAAAATGAGAATTTAGTGACTGAAAATGCACAACCGGAGTGGAGAAAAATAATGAACGGACATAGTGACTTTTTTAACGAAATAATTGGCTACGAAACGATTGTCTCTCTTTTCTGTCTTTTCTATGTGTGTTATGTGTCCAGTTTAGTACGCAAATAAAGACTAGTGCACCAGGTCAGAGGCGTTACTAGCCAGAATGTTTGGGGGGGGGGGGGGGGCAAGGTATTTACCGACTGGCTGGTAATTTTTTCCGACTGTTTTTGCAGAAAAAATTAAAACGACAGTTTTGAAAAAAATTGACTGGTTTTCAGACAAACCGACTGTTGTCGTGAAAAAATCAACTGTTTTTACGAAAAATCGCGGCGCTTCGTGCCGACTCGGTTATTTTTTTACCGACTCCTGCACCAGGTAGTATCTTGTATTAAGCTGCGACACAGATAAGGGAGAGGAAAATAATCCCAAGGACCATGTTCGTATAACAGGAATAAAACATAAAAAATGGTATCCATCTGTTCATGTCTTTAAGCCTTTTATCAAAAACTTCGGCTATGCCGGAATCCCAGCTTCAGGACCTTAGCCGAATTATTTGAACACGGGCTTCTCACTTCAACATCTACAGAATCCCCCCCCCCAAAAAAAAAAACTTGTTCCTTCAAGCCCGATAACGCCCACGTTTATTCGGGTGGATAGTAATGTGATCGACCTTGGTGGAATGAGGACTCATGTGATCGTCCGCTTCAGGCCAGCTTCGCCAAGCTCGTATAGATACAATTTTCCGCTCCTGAGGCGGATGGCTGACACATAGTCCGCATTCCGCGACCCTATACCGGAAAACTCGTGGCATGATCCGGAAAATTAGATGACAGGACAAGAGCAACGAGATCGTCCGAATTCCACACTGGACTCATTTTAGGCTGTTGTTAATCATATGCCTCTTCTTCGCTGCCAGCGGACTAGCCTAGTGCACCCCCCCCCCCCCGCTCGGTTTATTATCAGGAACCGTCACACAGTGACAGCGTAATAGAGAAGCTTTCTCTTTTAAAATTGAAGGGTGGTTAAACATTCTCATCGTCCTGGAGTTTCGCACCTTTTTTCTGCCGAAGGAACGAAAATAAACACATAGGCCTATCACAGCAGGTTTTGAATCAAAAGTTGATGATGGTGAAGATAAATGTGGGACTAATAGGAACTGAACAGCGTGGTGGCTCTAACTCGAATATGGAGAATTGCTGAGTGGTGGGAAAACTTTTTGCTCTTGGTTATTTTTGTTTGTGATTAAGCTAACAACTTTTTTTTTCAAGATACCCATGTATAAGAGAGCCAAAGCGATGTCAGCTAGAGAAATAAAGATGTTTGCCAGCCCTTGGACTGCACCTGCTTGGATGAAGTCGAACAATGCCCTCTTTGGGGAAGGATTCTTGCTGCCAGAGTATTGGCAAATCTGGGCGGACTACCTTGTTAAGTAGGTACTTATCTCCGCATGTGAATTACTCCGTACAGAAGCAGCTCTTAGAACATTAGCATGTGAGAAATTAGCTGTTCGAGCCATCTTCCATGTGAAAAAATGTTATAGTTGACCGCATTAAACGGATACGGCAGCTGAATTTTATTCTAGCAATATTTCGGCCCTAAATATTCCTTCACCCCAAGCTGACGGCGAATCATATTTGACAGTGCAAAACGGACACGTCAGCTTAATTTTTTTAGAGCCATATTTCGACCCTTCTTTGCAAGGGTCGTCTTCAAGGTTAAGTCGCTCAAGCTGAAAAATTAATTTGTGGACAAGTTTTTATACAGCAAACTGAGGGCGAAACATGCACGTAACCGATCTTCATTCGATCCGTATTCAGTGTGAAAAAAGTATCCCTGTACTGTAGTAGTAGTGGTAGTAGAACAATTTTATTGAAAATAAACATTGTTTTTTCAGTAGCACAACAAAAGCGGGGCTTGCGAGGCTGTGCTAACTTATGAAAACAAAAACAAGAGAAAAAACGGAGAATATACCGATACAAAAAAAAACCATCAGCAAAAACATTAACTTGCGTGACCCCCGAACAACAAAAAACAACAAACGATAATTACATAAATAATATAGAAAAAAACAACCTGAAAAAAAAACTTACTTAATCTGTTTCGAAGGTATACCTGCCGAGCAACTCCATACGTAAATCAGACTTGAACTGTTTAAAATTACCTATTTCCTTAATATCTTTTCTAAGCTTATTCCACAGCTTGGAAGCTTTGTAGATAATAGAAAAGGAAGACCTACTTGAAACTAGCCGAGAAACCTCAATATTTCCTCGTATCCGAGTATTGTGTTGGTGGACATCTGACCTCTCACAAAATATTCCTGCAAAACAATCCGAAAGACTCTCATTATAGTACTTATATATAAAAATCAGCGTATAAAACTCACAACTCACAAGGCGACTTACCAGGGATATAAGTCGCACTGCCATGGCGATACAAACCTGTAAACAGCTTGCTAATGTTGTACCCTACTGCTTGTTGTCACTTGTTTTCGGACTTCATTAGAACTAACGGCCAGTTGGCCCGCTATAATCCCTTGTTTGTGCGTGATTCTCACCTGCTGGTTATTTTCCAAGAATGCTCTCAAACTGGAATAGGCTACACATCCGTACGAAGTGTCTTTAGTTTGATATCTGTTGGCAACAGATCATAAGCTAGCTGAAAGTAGGATACAGTTAACAGTGCGACGGGCTTATATTCAAAGTTCTTAGAAAACGAGAGTTTGTTTTAAACTATGCTGTTCCTGCCTAAAACTGAACGATTTGGTATCTTATTGTCCAAAGTTGCTTTGACTTTTTCCTATCTAGAAAATAAAAAAGTTCGTTTCTGGTTTGAATGGAAGATTGTTACGCTTTTAGCCTTTTGTCTTCTTCTCTTTTTTTCCTTCCGTAAATATGGATTACGAACGAAAATCAAGTCCCATCGATGTCTTTCTGGCGGTGCTTGAGAAATGCATTTTCTCGTTTTTTTCTTTAGAAGAAAAACAAGTAGTTAACTAGTCCATTAGAAAAACCAAGGCTTTCTTTGCCTTTGTTTTATCCTATGATTTATTAAGGTAGAAGAGCTTTATATTATGATTTGATTATAACGACATATTTATATTCTCTTTCAGGTTTCTCGACGCATACACCGAACAAGGCGTTAATTTCTGGGGTATAACACCCCAGAATGAGCCCATAGATGGCAACATCCCTGGTTTTACATTCAACTGCATGGGGTGGAACGCGACTACGCAGCGTGATTGGATAGCTGAGCATTTTGGCCCCTCTCTTCGCAACGCCGGGTACGGAGAGCTACATATGATGATTATGGATGACCAAAGGTTCTTGTTACCTGGCTGGGCTGAAACTGTAAGTAGCCTGTATATTCTTTTCCCGGTCTTTTTCAGCCTAAAGGTGTTTTTCCGTGCTCCCACAAGCAGTTTGTGGGTCGATTGTGGCTTGACAAGAGTGTTTCCGCGGTCTTTTGTGGGCCCCACAAGCGTGTTTCCGCGACCAATTAGTTTTTCGTGGCCCGCTTTGTGGCTCAAATTCGACAAACAACTGCCGAGGTGATTGTCGATTTTATGGCTCGATTTTGGCGGGAAATTTAAACTTAACAGCAAAATAACGTCAAAACAATAAAATTAAAAACTTTCTCATGTATTTCGACATAAAACTGAAGATCCTTTTTGCACGGAATGGTGAGGACGAAAGCCTGGAGTTCTATTTATTGAGATTTTACATGATTTTTGTCTATATATATTCAGACATTTGAAATTACCGCCCAAGAAATAGACAAAACAGCGTTTCCGCGAGTTTCAACTTGTGGCTCGACTGTGTGGCGCACAATCGTGTTTCCGCGAAAAACACTCAGAAGTGTATGGCCCACAATTGTGTCACGGAAAAACGTCTTAAGCTGACTGCGAATCCAAAACGCGCCAGTGATCCTCAGGAAGAACGAGAAAACGTCTCACGAACGACTCAAACTCTACTGTCAAATCCTGTGTCAACCAATCATGGCGATCGTTGGGCACAGCTGTGGTGCCGCTTCCGCCTCTTCTGCTAGGTACCCGCGATTTTGCACCGACAATGAGCGTTTGTCATCAAGAGTATTAGTCAGCTAAAATTTTATTTCCGTGATATTTCAACCACCTTGGAAAGGTTCTTCCTCGTGCCAGCAAATTTAGGTTCGTCGCAACTTAAGGCGTATTCACACGACCCCACATAAGGCTATTCTCGCCGTTCCCCGAGGACTCCGGGGGGGGGGAGAATTGAAGGGAACGGCGAGAATAGAGGGAGTCACTCCACGCGGAATCCGCTTACGGAAAACAATGAGAACACCGGGGATGCGTCCAAAATGGATTTTGTTCGTAAAAAAGCATGCATTTTAACGAAATTAGTCTGGATCCACTTTATTTTTGGTTTTGATCATTCTGACCGTTTTTATTAATATACATTTCACCAACACCAGCAAAAATTGATTCCCCTCTGAATCTGAAAGGGAGTCCTTTCTGATGATGGTGATGATAGTCGGAGCGTTCCCCGTCCGTGGGGACTCGCGAGAATCTGGGAGTGAGTCCCCTGGACAAACAAAAACGCGGGGACTCCTCAAGTGGAGTCCTCGGAGAACAGCGAGAATACGCCTATAGAGTTTGTGGCCCGAAAAGAGCGTTTCACCGATCGTTTACGTGGCCCATAAGTGCGTTTCCGCGACCAACATGGTTTCTGTCGCATTTGACAAACAACTGTCGAAGTGATTCTCGATTTTGTAGTGGCTCGATTTGGAGGGAAATTAAAATTTAGCGGTAAGTTAAAAGTCCAAATAATATAATTGGCTACTTTGTCAAGCGATATAAAATTGAGGGTCTTCTTGCACAGAATGGTAAGGATGTTAGCCTGAAGTTTTGTCTATTGAGATTTTTAGCTGGATTTTATTTTTATTTTCTGGCATTTGAAACTACCGCCAAAAACAAAGACGAAACGGCGTTTCTGCGAGTTTCAACTTCTGGATCGAATGTGTGGCACACACTTCTTTTCTGTGACAAATATATCGCAAAAAAATGCCGCAGAGAACCGCCTTCAGTTATGCGTACAGGCCTTCCACTACTGGTCCTTGATAAATGATCTCCTTCGCCGTTTAGGGTCACTTCTACCGACTACCCTGCCTGGAATGGCGCGAACGAGCACCACTGTTGGTTAATTAATAACTTTATTTGTGACAGCACATTTTCTTTTCCTTTATCTTCAGTACTCCGATCCTCCATTCGACATGGTAAAGTGCGCTGAAATTTTATAGATGGCATGTATCTTACAACGGTACTTCTTGGATGCGTTTTGTTTACTAGTTGCGAGGTGTGAAGTTCTTGACAGTGCGGTAGCACGCCATCTGGCTGAATTCCTTTCCGTGATTTCATGAAAGGAACACTGACGAAATTTAAAGTTCCGAAGATAAACTGGTTCGACTTTATTGTATGTTTGTCCGCAGTGTTTTGGAATACGCACGTCCTGTTTGGCACTACTGTTTAACTAAAGAAGATTCTGAATGTATTGAAAAGATCCAGAGGCGAGCTCTCAGAATTATCTATGGAGGAATTAAACTGCCTTATTCTTACCTCCTTTCTACCTTTAAACTCGAAACCCTGGCAAAACGAAGAGAAAAAAATATGTCAAAGTTTCGGTCGTAAGCTCCTTAATAACCCTAAACTTCCGGTGGATCTTCCCTCCCGATTATGTACCGGAATGACCCCGATTAGCAAGACAGTCAGCCATGAAGATTCCCAAACTCGAACCCGTTAAGTATAACCATGAAAGGTATCGGAGAAGTTTTGTCCCTCAGTTTGTTGAGTTCTACAACAATGTTTTATCGCCGTGACTATTAAATCTTGATTGGATATACTATTTACCTGTGCTTTATTTACGTATTTGTTTGACAAAGGGCAAAGAATTTGATCGAAAGATAACGACAATTTTTTACCTGATTTTTAAATAAATAATAATAATAAAAAAGGAGAATAAGACTAGACGAGTTCTACCTGTCCGAAGTACGGCGCGCAGGACGGCATCTAGTTTTGTCTTAGCCGTGCGTCGTGTTTTGGAAACCAGGCAAAATGATCATTCTCTCTTCAGGAGTTGTATGGAGTGGAGTGATTGGATTACTGAGTGAATGAAAGAGAAAAGTTCCCGCGATTTGACTGTTCGGATGGATCCTCCAGATAGGACTAGCACACAGGGAAAATTGCATATCGCTGTAGTTTCAAGTATAGGCACAGCGTTCATGTTTTATATGAATTTCTTGTTTGTGGTGCGAGGGCCCTTGTTGGCTTCTACGCTTTATATCGATCTGTCCATCGGGCAACTGTATAATGGGGATGCTAATAGAATCCCCTTGTAGATAACAGTGGTCGGCACGTCGTGTGCCTACGCTAGTTAAAACTACAAACCGTTGATCAGCACGCGCTCACGATTGTCTAATTCCAGGTGCTGACTTACCCCGAAGCGGCTCAGTATGTTTCTGGCATCGCAGTTCATTGGTATTTCGACCGCTCAACGCCGCCAAGCCTCCTTGATGACACGAACAGCATGTTCCCTGGATATTTCATGCTAGCAACTGAGGCCTGTACAGGTAGTTACATTTCCCGTTTGGCAGCACTCGCTTAACATCAGATAACCTACGGAAAAGGCTCTATTGGCCATATCCGCGCTTCCGAGCGTACTAGTTTCTGAAAGTCCACCATTGTCTCATTAACAACACTTGTGAAAGATTTAGTAAAAGAGATTCACAAGTTGACGAGTGGAAAATCTGCAATCTGATTACCGAGTAATAGTAATAGTAATTTATTAAAGCCAACAAAAGGCCATACATCAGCATTCATTCTCGCACTTAACAAACAAAATTAACCTTCAATATTACATACAATAAAATTACTCCTTTTTACCCTTCTACTATTAACCAAAATACATCCAATCTAAACTTCCAGTATATACTTAATATATTCCCACACAGACCGAATTACCTGACGACTCGTCGACTCCATAATACTAGGAAATAGTATGGGTTCCCCACCAAAAAATCTTTCTCTAATTTCCGTCACCCCCCGACAATCCGTCAGCAGATGGCATAAACTCTCTTCTACCTCACCACAAAATCGACAAGCACACTCGGCCACCGGCAAAGACCTATTCTTTTCAAAAACCTTTTTCCTACTTCGTAATGGGAGACAGTTCGCCCGGAGTTGGAGTTGGATGTATTGCATCTTTGGAGGAGTAGTAGAGTAGGAGTTTTGCATCTTTGTCGTGGATCTGACATCGATTATCGTGGTTACAGTCAACAGATAATTTAGATTAATATCTACGTCAGCAGATACGAAAATCCTAGAAAACAAGATTATATCCCTTAAAACTCTATCGAATTTTTACTGAACAGTTGCCTTATAGGACTGGGTTTGGTTACCCCTGCACTTGTCGTTCGTTCTGGTCGTTCTCTGGTAGAAGTGTTGATAAGTATAAATATTCCTTCAGCCCAAGCTGACTGCGAATCATATTTGACAGTGCGAAACGGATAAGTCAGCTGAAAATTTATTGGAGCTATATTTCGGCCCTTCTTGGCAAGGGTCCTCTTCAGGCTCAAAGCCGCTCAAGATGGAAAAAACGAAACTTGTGATAAGAAAACTGAAGATACTAGCTTAAGAAGGGCCGAAATATAGCTCCAATAAATGTGAATCATGTCTCCCCTAAAAAGGGGAGACATGATTCACACCTATAAACTCATCAAAAACAATCCAATCCATGACCTCTTCATCATCGATTCAGCACAGCGAACAAGAGGTCATTCCAAGAAAATCACGAAGCTCAAGGCCCAGAAGAGGGAACGCCACCATTTTCTCACCAACCGGGTTGTTGATCTGTGGAACTCCCTAAGCGAAGACACCGTATCCAGCAAGACCATCGAAGAGTTCAAAGTCTCCGTTGACAGGGAGTGGAGCAAGAAGCCATGGAGACTGGAATGGGACGCCCTGGAGTCCCAGACCAGAGCATAAGATCAAGTGAATCTACCAACCCAACAACCAACAGAATTTTCGAAGTTATCCACGTGGCAATTTTCCGAAGAAGTGATGAGCAATGCTACAGGATGGAAAATCCTTCAATTGCTCCAAGCTGCAATTTAAGGTATTTAAGGTATTATCCGTTTGGCACTGTCAAAAAAAAGTATTGATAAGATTCGCCGTTTAGTAAATTTTGGATTTGAATCATCCTTGCAAGATGTTTCGGGGACTTGCAGACGGACAGACTGGAAAGTATCCAGAAGAGAGCCGTGAAGATCATCCTTGGCCCACCATACACTTCTTATGATGTTGGACTGGCCAAGCTCGGTTTCTCTACTCTCTCTGATAGACGATACAAACTGACGATGGACTTTGGACGTAAGTGCCTGATGTCAGACCTTCACAGAACTATATTACCTGACTATGAAGTTCCAAACCCGACTCCAGACACAAAACAGCTGTAAACTGTACGAAACTTATTCGCCCAAACACACATTCAGCGGACAGGTACCTCGAGTCCTTTGAACCCTACTTCGTACACCACTTCAGTTCTATGCTGTAATTAACAAGGTAAATTGTACATATTAAGTGTAAATTGAGGATCTGTAAACTTATTGTCAAAATGTTTTTTATAGTGTTATTATACGTATTGGTTGTTAACTGTATGACGATCCAATGCTAGCGAGTGATTTGTACGAGCTATTAAGCAAATAAAAGATTATTGGTAGTACTAATATTTAAGAGCCTAAAAGAAATGTATTGCAAAAACTCTCGTTGACCGGTATTCCATTTTCATCCGGCTTTTTTGAACTGTTTTAATCTTTCATGTTTATTTTCAGGCGACAACGTATGGGAGGATAGTGTCGCGCTAGGATCATGGGAAAGAGCTGAGGCTTATATGAGTGATATCATAGAGGTATGTACATGATTTACGCTGATTCGAGCCCCCCTGCCTGTTATCAATACTGAAACCATCTATTCTTCATGCCCCCCCCCCCCCAACTCAATTCAGGCTACCAAATACAGAAATTGGGGAGGAAGGGTTCATTGGCAACCATAAGCTGTCCGAAGCCATTGTCACGTGCGTGTAACTGCCAATTTTGCGATTTTCAGCTAATGAGAGCGCGCCGGGACTGGACGAGCATTGTTATGACGGCCTTACTCTTGGTAGTGGAGTTCCGGCTTTAGACCTCTGTGGAGAGGAGATGGCTTGCGGAAATTAGAATAAACGAAAAAAAGTTTCACGCAAGCGTTGGTTTTCAGTGTCCAGTTACCGCGTTATTGGTTTTTATTTACTTTGACACTGAAGTATCCTACAACTTAAAAGCGAAAACTAAACATTCGTGAAACGAGTAAGCAGTGGGCTATAATTGTGATAATTTGTGCGTATAATTTTAACGTTATTTCACTTTAAACGGTGTGTTTAAACTGTTTGGTATGATATATTCCGGGAACGCCCACTCGAATGTTTCCTGTGAGATGCCAGGGACCTATTTGGACCTGCACTACATTATTCCCATCTCCGCAATAGCCCTGCTATAACGAATTGCACAAAATTAGCGGTATTAATTTGTTATAGTTAGATAGACAGCTTGTGCATATGGATGTATAGCTTTGCCACAACCCATATTCAGATTCAGCGTGGTCGATATAGTCGGAAACTATCCTCAAACTGACTGTGTCTTTCTGATCACCCTCTTGTCACATTTTGGGGATCTGGCGCCCGGA
Source organism: Branchinecta lindahli (assembly GCA_023053555.1). Taxonomy (NCBI): domain Eukaryota; kingdom Metazoa; phylum Arthropoda; class Branchiopoda; order Anostraca; family Branchinectidae; genus Branchinecta; species Branchinecta lindahli. The sequence goes on from JAKZAO010000006.1 coordinate 28,488,580, forward strand.
CTAGTAGCTATATGGTGATTCAAACTATGAATTTCTAGGACCTGAGTCACTGGGTAACCGGCTGGGTCGATTGGAACCTCGCCCTTGACGCTGAAGGTGGCCCTAACTGGGCAGGGAACTTCGTCGATGCCCCTATAATTGTGAACGCTACCTCTGACGAATTTTACCGCAATCCGATGTTCTATGCGTTAGCACATGTTTCCAAGTTCGTTACACCAAACAGCGTGAGAATTGAAAGCACGACGCCAACGACGTCAGATTTGGAGTTCGTTGCGTTCGAGCGTGCTGACGGAACCACAGTTGTGCTGTTGTTGAACAGGTGAGAGCGAGCTTCAGCCATTGCAATGCCAACCCGGCAGTCATCCACTTCAGGACATTAACGTCATGTTGGTGCTTTTTTGACATAATTAACGACCATAGTGTAATTTTTCTGCTACGAATGAATTTAATACATGTAGCCTATTTAAGGCATTTGCACAGTACATACATCAAAAAGGGAAATGAACGCTTAAAGGAACAGAAAACTTGACTCAAACTTGACTCGGGGAGCTACCCTGAGTCGATATTGAGAGTAAGAAAAATTCTCGTTACGACCATTGCAGTTTCTGGGCAGTTTCCGAGAATTCGAATTTTGAGTTAGTAGAAAAAAAAGCAAACGGTTTGTGTGCCGCGACTAGGAATCGAACGCAGGCCGTCTTGTCGGGGAGGTCGTTTGTCTGTAGTCTACACGTAAAAAGGCGAACTTTTACAGTACATAAGTGCATAATTACAGTGCATAAGGGGCAAGGGCCTGCCAGTTAGCTTTGGGAACACTAAGGAGGGGGTTCGAGACGGTTCGAGATAACAAAGAAGGGGGGGGGCTGTCGACAATAAGACCCTGTATATTTATCTAAGGCGATTCGATGGCCGAAAGTTGCGTAGTCAAGTTTACTGTTCCTTTAACAATAAATACAGAGGGTACAACAAAATCAACAACAACTACAAAAGATAAATAAACGCAAAACAAGAAACACACAGCTAAGCACGAAAAAACATTTACTGTATTAGCTGATGCACTGGGCAATGGGCGTGAAGGCGGTTGGATGGAGGCAGAAGATGTTCACTTATTTCTTTTAGCTTGATAGTTGGGTCCGAAACAAAAAACTTCTCCATGATCCGGTGATTGCGCATGCGACGAGGAAGGTACAAAAGAAAACGGAGATATTTGATAAAACATGAACGCATTCGACTGGTATCTTTTTTCCTGAGAATTGGGTACAAACCTATGTTTTTGGTGGTTCCTGGCTTTAGGTTCAGTACATCTCCCCGCTCGAGTCCTCCCTTCCGCCAATGCAGTTGTTCTCTATGCCTGTGCCCGAAAAAGAAATTATTTGGATCAGCACATTGTACAGGGTGCTACCTCGCTTGACGAGTTACCTTCCTGTGAATCAGTTGCCTTTTTTTGCTGGAAATCAGCATAGAGAAATCTTTTTACTGACAAACAAACTATTGTGGCTTATAATAATAATAATAACTCATTTATTTCCTTAATAGCATTTACAACTGCTAGCTGCGGATCGTCAACATAACAAATTACAAATCACGGCTGATCGATATTTACAGACAGTTAAAATTACGGATAAAATAAGGCACAAACGAAGATAAATACCTTTCGGTTGAATTTATGGGGGGCTGAAGAAGCCGTGGCTTGTCAATGTTAGCTACTCTTCCCCTTGTGTTCGGTCTGGTCTGGTCTGGAGTCTCAAAGTCTGGGAAAATATTCCGGTGGTGGTCGGAAGTTAAACATTTTTTTCCAAAGTTCATCGTCAGCTGATGTCTCCTATCCGCAAGGGTCGGCAACTGAAGCTTGACCAGACTATCCTCATAAGAAACATAATCCGGACCAAGCATCACTTTGCACGACCTCTTTTGGATAGACTCGAGTCTTTCTGTCTGTTCTACTGTCAGTCCGGGATGCCATACAGGACACGCATATTCCACGCAAGGACGGATGTATGTACAGTAGATTGTTTTTAAAACTCGAGGCGGGATAGCAAATCGGCGAAGGATGGCAAAAGACTTTAACAGTGGGGCAGATCTTACAATTATGGAATCAACATGTGTTCTCCACTTCAAGTCGTTGTCTATTTTCACCCCAAGAAGTTTAACAGAGGTTTTTATTTCCAGACCAATGTCTTCAACAGCTGGCAATTCCCGTTTTAAGAAGGAGACCCTCACTACCATGCTTTTCGGTATACTAACGGACAACTTGACTTCATCCAGATCCCTTTTCAAAAGTTCGAAAAGAGAAGATAGGGAAACCTCAGTCGGGGTCATAGGAAACGTGCGGAGGGATAATGTCGATAGGTCGTCAGCAAACTTAAAACGATTTAAAACATGGGTCAAAACGCGGTTAAAAACGATCAAAAAGATTAGAGGCCCCAACTTTGTGCCTTGTGGGGTTCCACAAAATATATCTAAAAAGCTGGAAATGTTGTCTGGACTTAGCATAACACACTGAGTCCTACCCGTTAAAAAACTAGCAACTAACCGAACAATAAACTCACGAGCCCCCATTGCTCTTGCTTCGTCAACTGCAGTTTGATGATTAATGCTGTCGAAAGCTTTAATAATATCACCCAAAATAATTTCAGCATACGAGTTATCATTCTCTAGATGTTTCATTACTGCATCCAATAGTCTTACTAAATAATGGGTTGTGCTATGCCCTTGTCGAAACCCAAACTGCGCAGGGTCCAACTTATCTTATACGCTAAAGTTCGGTTGCTAACGTCCCAAATAACTAAAATTCATTTAGGTAGTCAAAACTAAAGACAAATCTGCTTACGGTTCGTTGTACAGAGTTGCAGCGGAAGGGAAACAGAAGAACTTCAAGAAAAAAAAATACCCCGTTTCCAGGATTCTAACCCGCAACCGTTGGCATTTCCTACCGAGGCTCTGCGCATGTTCCTAGGTTTTGACAGACGCTAATTCAAGGTTTTAATTTACACTTCTGTACAAAATTGGGCTGTGGATTGGATGGGTCGCGGCCGGTCTGAAGCGAGACGGACAATAAATTTCGCACAGTGGCAGTCAGAGTTTCCCTTTTTTTTTTTACCATAACTGGGACGAACCTCACATCAGTAGAGACGGAGGTATTTCCCCGCTCTAAAGAGATGGGATAATCTTTAGGGGTGCGGCAGGGGTAGAGACGGCGACCCGCCCCGTCTGGAATTTGCATTGTATCCTTGGATTACTCTTAAAGAAAACTTTATCAATTAATTTCGGTGGTCCGTTCGTTTCCTTTCGTGGGTCGTTTTAAAACAATTCAAACTAGACTCGGTTTTTACCCCAGGCAGGTTTTAGGTGACTTTTTGGGAAGACAGACTTGAGCGATGTGCGTTGTGTTTATAGCAATCCAGTTGAGTAAGCAAGCCAGTTACTAGACGTGTTACTTGGTGGCTCTTGTCCGGAAGTTCCTTCTGAATTCGGCCGGGAAAAAACGGGGTTGTAGCGGGCAGGCCACAGCAGGAGTGGTAGTTGCTAAACCTGGACGAAACTTGGACTCGTATATCTGCTTAAGGCGTGATCGGGCCAGGCATTGTATCCGAATGTGACGGCCTTGCCAGGGGCTTCTGTGGTAGTCGTGTAAAAGTAGTAAATGTAACATTGTGAGGACTGATATGAAAATAAATCGTTATTTTGACGGAATGAATTTTTTATATGAACTCGTCTGAAAACTCGTTCTTTATATGAACTCGTCTGAAAGTTGGAAGCTTGCATGTGACGAAACAACATGAAACGGGAAAGGTTACCGCTGAATGGAAAGCCATTAATAAGCAATTTCCAAAAGACAATCAATCATCAGACTGAGATAAATTCGCAATTTTTCTGCCCTTCTGATTTTTTTTTCCTTCATTCTCCGAAACCACCAAATCGTCGTCGGTGTCACCCAATACTAAATTCGTGTCTTCGTAGGTCGGAAGGTGAACTGTCCCTGCGGATCTTGGACTTGTCAAGAGGAAATTTGGACGTCACAGTTCCTCCAAGGTCAATGCATACTGTTGTCTATTAGTGAGCCTATCTCGTTGTGGTTATTTGAAAATCAGTAATAAAAGCCTAATCAGTGATAACGTTACGATAGGAACTATCAAAGGACAACCGTCAGCGTTTCAAAAACTGGATCTCTCATTTTATTTATTGCGCCTACTGTCCGTTTCTGTATATTCATACAATGGATACAAACGGAAACGTCAGCTACGATGCTTTGGCAGCGATATTTCGGCCCTTCTTTCTGTACAAGCAAGAATGAAACAAAAGTATCCGCTGGCATCTGGGGGAACAGGCGGGTATAGGGGTCTGTGTAGGGGTCCGCACTGTTGAAATAGCGGATCGTTACCTGCCGTTATCTGCTTTGCAGGCACGTGCATGCCTGCATCCCAAAGCACCATAATATTGTTTATTTCATATGAAGGTTTATAGGCTATTTAAAGTTTAACCGAAAAGGGCTAGGATAGGACAATCTAGTTACCCATCACTTATTCACTTAAATTGGCTTGAAAATCCGCTGAAAATGAGTTACTTCGTTGTTCCGCTATTCACGAATAGTCGATTTTCAAATAGTGGAATTTTCGTGTGATTTGTGGTGCCTCTATGCGCTTGTATTTTTCCTGTATGCCTTACGAGAAAGATTTATCATTTTTTTTTTTTTTTTTTTCAGCACTAAGCACCAGTCTCACCACTGCCCACTGAAAAGCCGCATTTGTGTTGAGATTAAAATTTCCCGCGCCATAGTAGAATTTACGCTGTGGGGACGGCTGGAGATATTCTGAGCCTCATAACTAGAGCAGATAGTGGAAATTCAAAAAATCCCTTTGCAGAATCCAAATAATTCAGTGTATCCAATTAAATGACACACAAATGAGTTGGCTTTTCAGTTAAACTTTAAAACCATACTCCAGGTTTAGCATTCGATAAACGGCATATCGGTTGGGCCTAGGTGTGCCATCTATATGATCCGGATGGGGGGGGGTTGAGCGGGTAAAGGGGATTTCGTGGAATGCGTAAGTGCAAAACGGATGAAGGGTTCGGGACGGAATCTAATTAGCAGAACGGAAGCTACTATCGGGATTCTACATCCTTATTGCTTGTAAGTGCAATTTAAGGTAATTTCAGGTAAGCCCTAGGTCGGCCATTTGTAGATCCGGACCGGATCCGGTCACTGCTGGAGATTGGAGAGGGGATCCGGAATCTGGAATCTTTTGGCAATGGCAGCTGCAAAATGGGTTTAGGCCCTTTTTTTCTTCGACGGAATGGTCATGGGTCCTAAAAGTACCATTTTTAGGGTCACAACTGTATACGATCCCCGATTCGATGCAGAGGGCCCTGCAAGATTCAGGTGACCGAATTGATGAAAATCTTCATTTTTTGTGAAGGTGCTGTTAGAGACATGGTTACCTCCTGAACAGGTGGTCCGGTGGCAAAGAGGCGAAGGCACATGCCCCAGATCAAACGTTTCTTGAGCAGACATTCAAGGACTGGAAATTTCTAGTAGCCAGCTACACGAAAAAAGGATCAGTGCCATCTAGAAAATTAGGCAGTAAGTTTTTATGGCACTTGCCTTCCGGCCAAGGGCCATATGATATGATATGATATGATATTTATTACACTAAAAGCCCAAGGGCCATGGCAATACAAAAGAAAAATACATAACCTACAACATAACTATAACAAACACTTAAATCTACAAGAAAAATTCTCTGTGATTCATAGCCAACTTGAGGAATCTGCCCACTTTCCTTATAGTGACAAAACATTCACTCTTCAGCATTCGCTCCATCCATTCCTGATCACACTCATTTACTCCAAATATTTCTCTTCTTAAATCATTCAGTTCCCTACATTCGCACATAATATGTCGCACGCACTCATTCATATCTCCACACATGGGGCAGAAGTAAGGACCAATCCTCCCAGTCGGCTTACCCGTGTACCTCCTCCTATCCCCCAGAGGTAAAATATCCGCACGCATACTAATTATTAATTTCAGTTCCTCCCTATCTAAACCCGCTTTAAAATAAACACATTTACCCCATGTCTCTTTCGCCTCTGTATAAAACCTCAGAGATTTATACCGATCACTTTTCCAACGGTCTGTCGGTCAGTCCGGTGATCGCGAGTTAGGGTACCTCCAGATGTACTAGGACGATGAAACTTGGAAGGCATGTTAAGGACCCGACCAAACTAACTTGGAAATAGTCACTTCCCCGATCCGACCACCCTGGGGCGAGTGGAGGGAGGGGGAATCCGGAATATTGACGTATGTATAACTTTTGAACGGGGAATCGGATCTTAATGAAACTTGATATCTGGAAAGACCTAGTCTCTCAGAAGTTCAAGTCCGGAACGGATCCTGTGACTTTGGGAGGAGTCGGAGGGGGGGGGGACTGGAAATCGTGTGACATGTTCGGAGTCAACGGATCGGGGGGAAACTTGGTGGGAAGAACAAGCACAAGTCTTAGATACGTACTTCATAAGACCGGACCGGATCCAAGTACTATGGGGGAAGTTGGAGGGAGGGTTCTTCCGGTGACCCCGAGCTAAGATGCTTACACATGTGCTAGGACGATGAAACTTGGCAGGCGTATCAGGGACTCGACCATTCTAACTTAAGAACAGACGTTTCTCCGATTTGACCATCGTGGGGGGATTGGATGGAGGGGGAATCCGGAATCTTGAGGTATGTCCAACTTTTGAACGGGTGGTCGGATCTTAATGAAACTTGATATTCGGAACGAACTCATGTCTCAGATGTTGCATTTCAAGTGCGGACAGGATCCGATCAATGTGGGGGGAGTCGGGGGACCGGAAATTTTGTGACACACTTAGAGTGTAGCGAATGGGATGAAACGTGGTGGGAAAAACAAGCATAAGCCTTAGGTACGTCAGTTATAGAAACGAACCGGATTCGGGCACTCTGAGGGGAGTTGGAGGGGGGGGGGAGAAATTCCGGTGATCGCGATTTTTAAGGTACTTCCAGTGCTAGGACGATGAAACTTTTCTTGAACATTAGAGACTTGACAAGATTGGCTTAGAAATTGTCACTTCCCAGATCCGATCATCGCGTAAAGTACTTATCTTAACCGCAATGTACAAAAAATACTCTTAAGCAAATCATACATTTTCATGATCCCCATAAGCCCATGATCATTTTTGCCTCAAGGGTCTTGCTTAGAAATGAATTTCTAGCACCCTTAAAGTGCGCATCTTATCCGAAAAGTAAAAAACAATAGTTTTGACCAAACCATATATATTCATGATCCTAAAGGGCCCAGGATCATTTTTGCCTCAAGGGTTTCGATTACCGATAAATTTTTAGTGCCCTTGAAGTGCGCATCACAGCCGAGTGCAAAAATAAAATACTTTTTACCAAAGTCTAGTGATTTCCAAGGGTCCATGATCATACTTATCTCAAGAATTTTGCTCACAAATGATTACAACAAACCCACGAATTGGGGAATCCCACTTTCATCCTCTTTACCCAGCCTTGCAAGTGCCACATGAGCTTCTAGCTCTTGTTTAAGTGACTTGTACCGAATTTCCGGTCGATGAACAGAAATTCTGTGAACCTTTGCCAAATTTCCGGTGTCCGCCGGATTCCGGGCGAACTTCTTGTCCGATGAGAAATTAAGTTCAGATCTGGATTCAGCATGTCTCCTTACCCCTTACCGACTCCGATAGCTTTAAAAAATCATTTTTTTTTTTTCATCCTAATCTGAACCCCCTTCCACACCCTGAATTTAGGGCTACGTAGCATATGTACGAATTTGACCTTGAACTTTGAACCAGAGGATCCCCACATCAAGTTTGACCAAAATATCTCAACGCATTCTTAGAGTTATCGTGCTAAAAGAAGAAAGGACACACTTTACGAAGTCATAGGTATCCTGTAACTGAAGCTTTGGTATCCCAAAAAGTACAAACAAAAGAACACCACCAACAGCTTTAGTCGTTCGTACTGTGTGTGAGTTTACGTTCTGGATTTTGTCACATAACAGGTGTAAAAGAACTTTTCGGTCATATACCCCATTACTTCACTGATTACATAGTGCACCCAGAAAAAGAACCAGTTTTATATGAGTTGCCACCGAATGAAAAAGTGACAACTTCAGATTTGATAATTTTTGTTCGAGAATAGTGTCAGTATTCGTGTGTCTTTCGAAAACGTGAGTCATAATTTTTCCTTTAGCCTTTTGTTTCTTGTCAGGAACCTTCGTAAAATTAGAATTTTCTTTCAACTGCTCAGGTCACATAGTTGACCCCCCCCCCCCACACACACACAAAAAAAGTTATGCTTAGGTATTTGATCCGGAATTATGACGTTTTTCTTTCGTTTGTCATTGTAAGACAGTTAGTGTCATCTGACACGAAGTGCATATAAAAAGTAGGGACCATGAACAAGGGATCAGTTCTCTAGCCAAGAATCAGAGTTTTTTTTAGCTGCCTTTCAGTAGTTTCAGTGTCGATGTGATCACAGTGATTATTGGGTGACTTCTTGTCGAGTGAGTACTGAGTGAACAACACGTAGTGTACCCCTGTTTGACTCTCACCTATCCTAGGCGATCGACCCCCCCCCCCCCAATCTCCTCCACGCTACGGAACCATACGGTCATATTCTCTCCCTGTATTAGGCTACTTGATTCTTCCAGTATGAGAGGCTGTAGAAAATAGAGATCATTTTATGAATGTTTGAGAGGAGCTGCGAGAACTTGTGAGGAATATTTCGGAGTGGAGGTTTGGAGGAAGGAAATCTTTCGCGAGTCTACAAGATGAATTTATCTGAGGATGTCGCGCAGGGAGCGTAGGGTGATTGTATTTTATTTTATATTTTATTAGTTGTATGATGTTATTGACAATAAATGTGACACTGTACATTGTATATAGGTGTAGATTTTTGTTATGACGTAAAAACAACCAATCAGCTTGTCCGTCATATTTTTCTAAATTAAATTGAATTGAATTGAAAATTTCCTTCGTGTTTTTCTCCGTTTCGTTTTCGGTGTGGTTCACCATGTCCGTCAAGGCTTTGAAGTTCGTTTTATTATATGCAAATAAAGGACAAAGTAAATGTAAATATAGTGCTATAGTGTAAATCGACCTACTTACTTCCTTTAACATTTTGCAGGTAGTCCTGTGAACAGAACTGATCCAGAGGCTGCATCGTCAAATGATAGCAGATTGGATTCCTGAACGTTGTGAGTGTCAAAATTGTACAAGGTAGTTTCTTTACAAGGGGATTATCGGACACAATTTTTCTCTATTCCTTTGGTATTATTGGATAAAATCTTGTATTGGTTTTATCCTCGTTAGCTTTAGTTTCTTGCAAGGTTAATCTTTCTTTTAATTGTTATATCCTGCGAGGGAGCGAAGACCATAGTTCAAATCTGACCGCTGTGTAGTCGGCTTAACCCGTCAGTCCACAACGCCGTACTGCTAGATAGATTTACGAGGCAGTCGTGACGAAGAAGTTGCTGACGTCATTATAATTCAAAGTTGCCAGGGTTCAAGCAACTATTTATGTCATTCATCGGTGCATGTTCTTCTGACATTGGTGCATGTTCATTCTGACACACCCCTCATTTATATTATGGCAATCCGCCATAATAATATAATAATTTTGTAAAGTAGTAAATGCTGGCTCTCGGCTCCGAGCTTTATTGTTGTCGATAGTGTGACAATTTGGAATAAGAAAAACAAAAATGGAATTTGTGTCAGCTCAGTCATCAAGTGTAATAATTTGGCCCCTATCAAGGGTCTGTCTTATCGTGAAACTTATGGCAACACCCGAGGCGAAGGCCTTATCACCTTGCTCTGGAGAACTGCTCCAGCCGTTTTTTCGGAAAGAGACGTATATCCCAAAACACAGTTTCGAGAAAATTGGGTTCAAAAATTCCAGAAACTTAACTTCACTGGAGAGCAAATAAGCCTGCAGTAAAGGCTTTTAAACTTAATTTGGGGTTTTCGATACTGTGGAAGTCGATAGGCGGCTTATCAAGTGTATCCGAACGTGGGAAGTTGTCCATTTGGCCTTTACGTCTCTTTCACTAGAAACTGGAAAAACATACGCCCTTCTGAACAAACGAAAATTGGATATACGTCTCTTCAGTTTTCTGGTCAGTTAACTTATCCGGTCAGTTGGATATACCTTGAATATACGGCTCTTCACGCTTCACGCGTTGGATATACGGCTCTTCAGCAAACGTACGTGCATTTTCTTGGTCAAAGACAAAGACGTATATCCAACCACGTGACAAAGGAATCAGCTTTGATTGGGTTTAGGATATACGTCTTTTTCGAAAAAGAATAGTTGGTAAAAGAAAGAAAATTTGTGGATATAGGCTACGTCTGTTTAGAGAATTCAAACCTCTAAACCGTTTCACGTAGACAAACATAGATGGCACCAATGGAAAGAACGCAAAAATTTACCATAGAGAATGCTACTATCTCAGTTTCTTCCAAAATGGCGTTTACGTCCGTTTCACAAAAAAACGGCTGTGCTTTGGAGCAAGGAAAAAAACAATCTGTACAGTAAGGTAATAGTTGTAAATTTTACGGCACTTCCAGCCATTCGTTTTCACAAATTTAGCCAGGACGGACACTTTTGCGTAAGCTATAGTACGATGAAACTTGGCACGCGTATTGTAAATAATAATATAATTGCACCAAAAAGGCTTTTGCCTCTATAAATTAAAAATAAAATTACAGTAAAAATGTGCGGGGGGGGGGGGGTAATACGGGATCTTATGACATGCGCAAGTGGCGAACGCAAGATTTGATTTGAGTGAAAGTGGGTTGTAGGAGCAGATGCTTCAGATGTGCCATTTGAGTTTCCGAACTCCAAACTGCATCCGACCACGGTGGGAGGAGCTGAGGTGGGATTTTGTGACACGCGTTAGGACCGAACAGTGAAGGGACTGAGACGGGATTTGGAGTAAGGCCATGTGCCATTTTGGGTACCGGACGGATCCGATCCCGGTGGGTGAAGTTGAAGGGAAATCTTGTGGAAAAGCTCCGATTCCAGTTAAACTTGAGAGGAGCAGATGCCCTAGATTTTCTTCGATCTTTGCAATGTTAACCTAGAGCTATTAGGGTTGGAATAAAAGGACTAATTGATAGATGTGCCATGTAAGTGTCCGAACCGCATCGGGCGACGGTGAGTTAGGGGGTTAGGGGGGTCCTCGATATTTTGAGACACTCGTAGGGACCAAAACGGGTGGAGGGATTTGGATGAGACTTCAACCGTACTATGCCCTAAATCTACGTTCCAGGCCGAATACGACGTCGGTGGGAAGGGTTGGGGGCGGGGTACTGGTCATTTTGCGGACCGCATCTGGTCTCGATAGGCGAGGTTGGAGGTGTATCCTGACATTTCCCTGAAATGCACTTTAAATGCACCTGATTCGAGCGAAACTTGATGGTTGGTAGAATCAGATGCCCTAGAGCTGCTGTCCGTCGGCTTCAAACTTGAAACTTGAACCGCATCCGACCACAGTGGGGGTTGGCGGTTTCAGAAGCAGGGACCAAACTTGTGTAGGTAAATGACGAACATCTCGACTGTCAGAATGCTTTCGTGAAGCATGCTATGCTTTCGTGAAGCATGCTAAGCTTCCGCAAGAAGCTTCCCGACTCACTTCAGTGATTGTGTTTATTTTATAGATGAACACTCCAAAGATTGGCCTCTAGTTGACTTTCAACCAGTGCTATTCTTGTGCACTACCTATGTAGTGATCGTCAAGTATATTGGTCCGCGGTTGATGCAAAATCGAGAGCCATGGGAGCTGCGAACCCCTATGCAACTGTACAATCTTTTGCAAGTGTTGTGCAATTCCTACATCTACTTTGCGGTGAGTTTGCTCTATTTTTCCTATAACTCCAAAGCCCCCTTAAAGTACAAGAGCAAGTGCAAGATGTTGCTTAAGGAACAAACAGACTTACTTATCATTTACCGACCCCTTCTCGCTGTGATTCTTGCTCTAACGACGCTATTCTCGACCCGAATCTCGACCCTATTACCTACCCAGTTCTGCATTCTCACGTTCCTGGAACGTTCAATTCACTACTGTTGGTGCTATGCGAAACTCCACTGTCAGAGGTATTGACAGAGTGCAGCCTACCCGACTAAACGGATATTATTCCTATTTCTTTCTAATCCGTCTGTGCCTTGCAGTTCTTGATGGGCTAGAAATAAAATAACTGTTGTGCACGTTATTCTCGTAAAACTCTATAGAAGATGCTCCTTTCAAAGAAATATGATTTTATGTCAATGTTAATTTTAGTAATTTTGAATGAATGAAAAACTTTATTGCCCATTTAAATTGGCCCAGGAGGACCTAAATGGAGTAGACGAAAGAAAAGAAAGACAACACAATGCGATGTTAACTCTCACAACAACAATGTAAGAAAATACGAACATAAGCACGTAAACGAGTGGTATAATCCGTGCGATCCTGTTTAAAGAGCTTTGAAATTTCTTTATTATTTTTTATCACAGTCACAGGGTCGGCAAGACGGTATAATACTTATTTTTATATTCTTCGCCCAAGGGGAGAGACTCAGCAGTACTTGGCGTACCGATGATAATAGGCTCTAATAGTGTGACATTGAGACTGTAGCACTAAGTGCCCGAATGGCGCCAGAACTATAACATGTGGAAAAGCCACTGCATTGTAGAGACGTACAAGGAGATGTCGGTTGTATATACACACTTGCAGTAGTGTACCATAAGACTTTCGTACTTTTTGGGATCCCAAAACATAAGTGGAGGGATACCTATGACATCGCAAAAGTTGTCCGTCCGTCCGTCCGTCTGTCCGTCCGTCTGTAAGCACGATAACTCTCGAAGGGAATGAGATATTTTGATGAAACTTGGTGTGAGCATTCTTTGGGTCAAGAGTAAGGTCGAGTTCGTAGATGGGCCCTGTAGCTCTACATTTAGGGGTGGGGGGAGGGGGTTCAAATTAAGGGGCAAGTAAAATATTTTTAAACAGCTAATGTGATAGTCGATTATGGGGTAAGAAGACACGCTGAACACGAATATGAGAACCATTTTCTCGCCGGACAAGTAGTTCGTCCGGAATCCGGCCAAAACCAGAAAGTTTGTTAAAAGTAGAAGTCTTATTTGAAGTTGATTAGATGTTCGATTTAGGGGTAAGAAGACATGCTGAACACGATTGTGAAAACCATTTTCTTGCCGGACAATTAGTTAGCCCGGAATCCGGCCGAAACCGGAAATTTGTCAAAAGTAAAAGTTTTGTTTGAAGTTGATCAGATGTTCGATTTAGGGGTAAGAAGACATTCTGAACACGATGGTGAAAACCATTTTCTCGCCGGACTAGTAGTTAGCCCGGAATCCGGCCGAAACCGGAAAATTTGTTAAAATCAAAAGTCTTATTTGAAGTTGATTAGATGTTCGATTTAGGGGTACGAAGACATGATGAGCACGATGGTGAAAACCATTTTCTCGCCGGACAAGTAGTTCGTCCGGAATCCCGCCGAAACCGGAAAATTTGTTTAAAAGTAAAATTTGTATTTGAAGTTGATTAGATGACAGATTTAAAGGTAAGAAAAGACACTGAATCTGTATATGACAATCAATTTTTACCCGGACATATAGTTCGTCCGGAATCCGGTTGAAACCGGATTTTTATAAGTTACAGTTTTATTTTAAGTTGATTAGATGTTTTTTATAGAGATAAGGAGATGCGCTGCATTCGTTTCTGAACTATTTTTTTTTGGCTGGACAAGTAGTTCGCTCGGAATTCGGCCGAAACCGGAAATTTGGCAGAAGTAAAGCAGGAAGTTTCGATCAGTATCGTCAAAATAGATATGGCTTATACAGGTATATCAGATGATTAGCCTGGCGAAGACTGGATCTGGCGTAGACAAGATCTAGTTGTCTGGGTCAAATATTAAATTTTTGCGATCCCATCGAAACCTTTGGTCTTGTTTCTGAAGAGTCAGTGACTAGATCATGCTTGTCGATTTCAGGTCTGAGAGAACAGGCAGACCGAGTTGTGAGATGAGAGCGATGAGAGAGCGATATGAGAGCGTCAAAATTTTCTGCAGTAGGCTTAAACTTCCAGCTCAAATTCAAAATATCATCCGCATAATTTACTCAAGAAATATCTAAACCACTAAAAATACAACTAGGACATACCACTTCTTGCGCCTCAATAAAACTGTTGTCGTAAACTGGCGGAGAAGTGATGATTTTGCGGTCGTCTTTTACTTCGGTCACATTTCTGTTGTTTATTTCAGGGTCTGTACTTAAGATGTAAAACTAGTTCCTCTCTCCGCTGTGACCCACTGGACCACTCAATGGAAAGCATATCCTTCGCTCGATTGACGTGGCTGTTTTCCTTGCTTAAGTACCTAGAATTCTTCGACACCATCTTCTTCGTTCTGAGAAAGAAATTCGACCAAATTTCCACCCTACATGTCGTACATCACGCCCTTGTTCCACCTATGGTGTGCGTGTTGATGATGTATGCGCCTGCTGGCCACTCGACCATTTACTTCGGACTTTGGAACACATTCGTACATATGGTCATGTACACATATTACTTCCTAGCTTCGCTAGGAAACACGGTGGCCAAATACCTGTGGTGGAAAAAGTACCTTACTCAAATGCAGTTACTGCAGTTCGTTTGTGTATTCGCTCATGCCCTTCAGGTTTTCATGTATGACTGCGACTACCCAAAGCTGGTAGTTGTTATGATAATTTCTTTCTGTACAATTATGTTGGTAATGTTTGCTCAGTTTTACATTCACTCCTACCTGCGGGGCAGAAACAAGGCTAATGACAAAACTAACTAGTCTATGCCTGATTTACCCTATAAGCGGCTAGGTTTATTCCTATTTTCTTTCTCTTCTGATGGAAGACGAGACTTTCTATTCATCTACTTATTTATTTATACTACACCATAAAATGGTAAGCTCGTACTTCTCACTTTAAAAAAACATCATCAAAATAACAAAACAAAAGTTTGTCATTTTTGTCTTCTTAATTTTCCCTTTCCTTTTCAAGTGTTTTCAGTTTTTCTCCGTGAGTATGGATTATAAGTGCAATTTGAACCCCGGTCACCTTCAGTAGGTAGCATTCTGGTGGGACGAGGAAGTATGTGTTTCCTTATTATTTATTTATGTAAATATATGAATGTGTTGTGTATGAAAAAATAAAAGCAAAGGAAAATCAAAGATGGATGCGCAGCTCGGGAGAATGGTCAGTAATTTCGATCACGAGTCCCTTTTCGGACAGACCCGGACTGCAATCCTTGCCAGGAACTCCAGGTGTATCGACTTAGGTGTATACCATACTATAGGCTGTACCATATATATACCGATATATACCATATACCATACATACAATTAATAATGAGCCAAGAAATGACGGTTATCATACATCGGTCGGCGTCGCAACTTTTCCATCATTGTTTGTTTGACTGTTGCCAGTGCGAAAAAATAGTAGAATACGAAAAAATAAAGTAGTAAAGTAGAGCTGAAAAATATAAAGTATGACTGGTCCAAAATACAGTATCCTACTTTAAAATACAGTAAGTGGAAGGAGTGGGAGTCAAGGACTTTCGTTCCGCATGAAAAAATCTGGAATTTCCAGTTAATGATGAAAATGCAGAAAATCTGGTCTTGAAAACTTGGTCATGAAAACTTGGTCGCCTGTCCACACCAAAGCCAGTAAAGCATCCCCCAAGGTTGTCGGCCAGCTGGTAAAAAAGAGACGAGCTAGTCGGCGCGAAGCGCTGCAACTTTTCGTAAAACAGTCAATTTTTCCTTAAAGTTTAACCGAAAAGGACTGGGATAGGGCAATCTAGTTACCCATCACTTATTCACTTAAATTGGCTTGAAGACCCGCTGAAAATGCGTTACTTGGTTTCCGCTATTCAGGAATATTCAATTTTCAAATAGTGGAATTTCCGTGTGATTTGTGGTACCTCTAATTTGTTGTATGCCTTACAGGAAAGATTTATGACTTTTTTTTTGTTCAGGCACTAAGCAATCTTCACCAATATCGCCACTGCCCACTGAAAAGCCTTGTTTGTGTTTAGATAAAGATTTCCCGCGTCATAGTAGAATTTTCGCTGTGAGGACAGCCGCAGATACTCCGAACGTCATAACTAGAGCCGATAGTGGAAAACAAAAAAAATCCCTTTGCAGAATCCAAATAATTCAGTGTATTCAACTAAATGACACAAAAATAAGTTGGCTTTTCAGTTAAACTTTAAAAGAGTCGTTTTTTGTTAAAAAGAAAGTCGTTAAAAACGACCAGCCAGTCGGTAAAAATACTTGCCCCCCCCCCTTCAAAAAAAAAATATTTTGGCCAGTAGCGCTTCTGCCTGGAAGAGAGTTTTAGTAAGATAATCCAGTCAGCGACAGTGTAGTTTATTTACTTACCCACTAATAACAACAAAGGTAAATAGCGGAGTAAATAGCCCGAGGTCAGATTGCTGCTAGAACAACACGAGCTTGGGCTTTTAACCTATAGGCAGAAGCCCTAAGTCAGTAGTTAGCAAGTAATTTATTTATCATTTATTTCCTTTATTTCTAATCCGCCGTTTTTAAAAGGCGGAGTAACGAAAGAAAAGAACGAAAATACGTTGCAGGACGTGTTTGGGAGGGAACTTTCAGTGACAAGAACTTATCCGATCGTCACACAGTCTGTTCAAATTTATAGATTAGAACATTCGTTCCCAAGGCGCCATGGCTTAGTTGGTTAAAGCGCCTGCCTAGTAAGCAGGAGATCCTGGGTTCGAATCCCAGTGGTGCCTTTTTTTGGGTCACTGCGTCTCAAGGGGTTGCTTACTCGAGTCCTTACACCCGGTTCCCCGTTGCCCCCGACTCGTTTAACGAGATATCGGGTGGCCCTCCCTAGTTCCCCCCCCACAGTTATTGGATCCGGTTCGAGTTGGAAGGGATTGTCTGAGACACATGCTCTTGCCAAATTTCAAGTTTCATTCACATCCGATCACCGATTCAAAATTATGCATGCCACCAGATTCCGGATTCCGATCCCCCGGATCGGAGAAGTTACTATTTCCAAGTTAATCTGGTCAGATCCCTGATGTGCCTGCCAAGTTTCATCGTCCTAGTTTCTGCGTAGAAGCAAGAACAAATAATCAGTAAGAACTTCTGTCTTTAGTCGCATGCAGCGACTATGAAAACACCGACAAATCTGAGTGGACCTGGAGGTATTTACTCTAGCTTTGAGCTGATGTTGAAACCCGTTTACACCTCTTCCGTCTTCATCGTTGTCTATCGCACAAGAAATATCGAAAGAGGCGAGCAGGAGGCGTAGGCTACTCCGCGCGCTGATCCGCTCTGGAGCGCGTCCATAGAACCAATCAGCGTTGACTTCTAGATTTCCTCTTTAGCAACTTACCGGCGATCTAGCTATTTGTAGAGGTAACGAAACGTGATGTGGCGCGAAGCCGCTCGTTTGCATCGGGAGTCGGTCGTATTTTACTTGACTCAGCATGTTTGTATGACCGAGATAGGGAGACAGCAGTTCTGTCTCGTTATTTGTTCTTGGTAGAAGTACCCAAACTTGCAAAACCGGGACAGACCGACGGACGGACGTGGACGTATGCTCAAGTACCATAAAAACAATCACGAGGTGAGGAGTTTGAGCCGAGTGGTCAATGATTTTCGTAAGAAGACGAAATTTCCACCAGGCCAAAGCTTGCGTCCTCAACTTCGAACTTCTCCGCTAGTGTGTGGTAACGGCAAATATGCTTTGCATTAGTAAGATCCCATGTTGCTATTTAATTTTTTTCCCAGCTAATTCCTTATGACATCGTTACGTGAATAAGGGGCCCATGATGTGATAACATACAACAGACTGTCGAAACCAGGGCCAGAAAGGCTTCTTCACCCGTATAGAGTGGCGAACGACTGGAACAAACTATCCCAAGGAACAGTATCAGCCCCCACTCTGGAAGCATTCAAGAAGGCACCGGACAAAGAGTGCGCCGCTGAAGACTGGAAATGTGAGTGGGACATCCCATCCTGCTTATACCTACTATAAGGAATCACCTACCGAGCTATATGCTCAACTCAGGGGCGAATTTCAACATATTGCCAGATCTCAAAGTCTTTAAAGGAACAGTAAACTTGACTACGCAACTTTCGGCCATCGAATCGCCCGGGGGGCTTGAATAAATATACAGGGTCTTATTGTCGACAGGCCCCCCCTTCTTTGTCATCTCGAACCCCCTCCTTAGTGTTCCCAAAGCTAGCTGGCAGGCCCTTGCCCCTTATGCACTGTAATTATGCACTCATGTACTGTAAAAGTTCGCCTTTTTACATGTAGACTACAGAGTAACGACCTCCCCGACTAGACGGCCGGGGTTCGATTCCTAGTCGCGGCACACAAACCTTTTGCTTTTGCAAACCTTTTGCTCAAAAGTCGAATTCTAGGAAACTGCCCGGAAACTGCAATGGTCGTAAAGAGAATTTTTCTTACTCTCAATATCGACTCAGGAAACATTCTTGATGTGTTAGCTAGCTCCCCGATTCAAGTTTGAGTCAAGTTTTCTGTTCCTTTAATTCATGTGGGCCGAGAAGGTGGGAGACACCATCATTATTCGATGGGTCGGATTTTCACGAACACATTGTTACCTTTGTTTTCTTCAAAATCCTCATGGTAGCCAACATTATCCAAAAATTACTTGAACACAATTCACTCCTGAAAGCAAGGTCGCCATTGCTCATTAACTATTCATTAATATCCTTTCGGAGGTCAAAAGAGTTACTAAACGTTCGAGAAGATCGAGTGGCGTGTCAGAGGATTAAAACAACAAAGTACATCACCACGTGAACATTTCGATATGGCGGATCCCAGTCTCCCCATGTCGGGCGCTTCCGACCGCGCCACTAGATGACCCAGCGGTCGGATCGAGTCGTGGCTTCATCTTGGTTGGGGGGAGAGTCTAGATGTTGCAAGTTTTAGAATGCTTACGATGCAGCTCCATTATTTGCTCCGAAGTGCGAATCAAGGAATTCAGGTGGGGATTCAGAAAGGCACATCATTGTAAAAACTTGATCTCGTGCAAAGGGTCTCGTTGTGGAGTAAAATAAGGAGTACAAATCAATAGTTCAAATACGAAGAAGGTTTTACAAGCTTGTCCTGCAGTGGGATACTAATCGAGTCCCAGGTTTTCTTCTGAAATTTTAAGAGAGTGAGTGTAAAACGATTGGATCTACTTATAATAATGTGAATTCTTGACGCACGTGTCCAATATAGGCTAATTAGAAGATGTGCGTTACTAGTATACCTGTCCAATCGTCACAAGCCGGTTTTGAAAGTTGCCAATATCCGACAATTCTGGCTAGTAAAGCTAAGTACGCACATAGTCCGATCAGATTTCGCATGCGAAAATACGCGTGCAAAATTGACGTCACTATGGCTAAACCTGCATGCGATGTGCCAAGACTTTTGAGGTTGTCTGCAAAACGTTCCCTGGCGTTCCAAACATTCTCGCTTTCGAGATCTAGAAGTTCCCGTGCCATTCCTTGTCCACCCTAAAGGCCCTACGCTGATTATTACATTATCGCTGTATGTATATTTCGAACCTGATCAGGCCCCCACTTGTTGCTTCCGAGGAGCATATTGGTCAGAAATTCCGGTCATTCAAAATTTCCATGTTTCTCGTGAATATCAAGGGTGCCGCGCGAGTCGGTTTTCATTCTTGCAGGAACCAACTCACAGTCACGCAGGGTTTCAGTTAAAACTGTATGTGCTGCAACTTGTGATTTAAGCGACCTAGACTTGTTAGCTACTAGTCCAGGACAAGAAAGGTTACACTGTATATTTTTTGGGGAAAGGTACATATCTTTTCAAGTTCCCACATTCGCTCTTTTCTACCTCTCAGACTGTCCCTATATTTTCAATGCAGAACTTCAAAAATATATCACCTTGATCATGAATCAAAGCAAACTACTAAATCTATGCTAGGGATGTTTTGCCACTAAGACGTTTTGCCATGGGGACCTTTAACCACGGGGACCTTCTGCCATGTGGTGGTTTAGCCATGACATGAGGACTTTTTGTAATGGGGACGTTTTGACATGGGGATGTATCGCTGGGGACGTTTTTCTGTGGGGACATTTTGTATCACAACTAGGCCAATTTTGAAGCAATGGAGGAAATTCTAATCTGACTGCCAAAATTTGACTGTGTGTGCTCGTGCCACTAAAAGAAAAAAAATTAAAGGACGTGTTTCTCATTTTAAAGATAATTTAGCATCATTTGGAATAAGACATGATTTGAGACTATTGTGAATGAACGGAGGAGAGCTAGTGAGAAGAGCTTGCCGATTGCTTCAGATTTAAAATCTACGCGCGCGGGTCTGATCTCCGATCTGTCTACGAAAGTGCGAAAAGCGTATGGTACACTATGTAGGACTAAGGTGAAATTTAACCGGCTGATTCGAGGACGTCTTTATACAGCTCTGGTTATCCCGCATATTCTCGCTCTGTCGCCTTTTTGGATTCTTTTCACACTGAAGGAAAAGAGAGCAATAAGAGTTACTTATTTCAAGTTCGCGAAGTTTTTACTTGGATTACCACTTTGGACGAGAAACACTTCACTAAGTGTCAAATACGGTGTTCCTGACCCCATGGACGTCATCAACATCCGTAGGGAAAAGTTTTTGCAGTCGCTGGATCCCCAGCACAGCCTGTACCAGGCATTTTTGAAGTAGGCTAGTTATTCTAGTTC
The DNA here is from genome assembly GCA_023053555.1 of Branchinecta lindahli. NCBI lineage: Eukaryota > Metazoa > Arthropoda > Branchiopoda > Anostraca > Branchinectidae > Branchinecta > Branchinecta lindahli. The sequence continues at coordinate 28,509,350 of JAKZAO010000006.1, forward strand.
CTTGTTTATTTGTTAGCTTAGTGTGCTTCTTTTTTTCTTTCTTTTTTTCCTTTTTTATACTCCATTTGTCACACTCTGTGTTGTAGAATGGGTTAATAAAATCATTCATTCATTCATTCATTCAGTATCGATGTATCAGTATAACTATTTGTATAGCTACGTGCTTAGTTTTTGTCATCCTCTGCCATTTACTCGTCAATTTCGGCAAAAAGAAATAGAAATTAGTATTAGCAACAACAGTTCCATGTTCATGTTACCTGCACCATTGTCTTCGACTGTGGATGCAGGACACTTGCCATACCCTTGATTATGTCTGCTGCAGTATTTTCTTCTGGCTAATCCAAGAACAGTTTACAAGGTTCTGAAGAAAAAAATTAATGGTGCCCAGAAGGTGAAAGAATTTGCAAGTCATCCGCTTATTAATGCGTTGGTATCGGGCGTACATTATGGAGATCCTAGTTTAGTAATACTTTTTTGTTTCGTCACTTGTGTAAATGTACAAATAGTCAAGTGGAAAGCAAGTATATAAGCTTTAGGATAATAGAAAATTAAGCAATCACGTTATTGTCAGTGCGGCAATTGAATTATGAGTCAGTGGCTCGCAACACGTCATTCAGTAATAAACAAGAAAGTAAGCAATACTAAACAACAAGAATCAGCATTAGGCTACTATTGAGCACAAAATTATCCTCAAAAGTAGCACAATGTCATGATATGACAGAGCACATGGAGAAGTTTTGGTCCGCTGACGAATGAATGAATGAATTTATCACGCAGAGCCCGTGGGGCCAGAGACGAGAGAATATTTCGGTGAATGGTGCTAGATTTAAACGGCGGGAGTGGATGGCTCGGGTAACCTATTCTGTCAAAATTGAAAAAAATAAAAAACAGCGATGGTCAAAACAGTGATAGGTAGAAAGATAGAAGGTTGAGTAGAGTAGAGTAGAGATACGTTTATTAAAAAGACAGACACTATTCGCCTTTCGCCTGCCAAGAAAGGCAATGAAGCTTGGAAGGGCAAGCGAGGTTATTCAATTATAGTTATTCACTACACTCATACCGAGCTACTCAGACACTAAAAAGTCAACTAATGAATGATAAAGATAAAAAGACAAGAAAATAAGAAGATGAGACACAACAAATAAAGAAAATCGGAGAACAATACCTTGAGCAGAATGGACAACCTGGATCGGGTTTCACACCAATTTCAATTTCATTCCCGAGACAAAAGAAACTTCTTTGCCCGTGACTTGAAAGCAGGAAGACTAGACGCATTTTTCACACAATCGGGCAATATATTCCAAACATAAGGACCATAATGGCGAATTACAAAAGATGCCCGAGTCGTGCTTCTAAACTCATGACTTAAATTATCCGCATTTCTTGTATTATGATAATGACGATCTCTATTATAAGTAAAAAGATTTTCAAAAGCAGGGGTAAGCATCTGATTCAAATATTTATACGAGAAAATTGCAACTTGATAGTCGCGAATTTGGGATACATACATTAATTTATTCTTTTTAAAATGCTCATGAGCAGGAACCTCATCAGAATCAACAAATTCCGATAATAATTTTACAGCTTTATTCTGAAGTTTTTGTACTCTTTTGAAACACGTTACAAAATTACTTGCCCAAATTGAGCATCCGTAGCTAATGTATGGAGAAAATATAGAAAAATAAATCATTTTAAGGATCTTCTTTGGGACCACATTTTTAATTCTTCGCATTACCCCAAGGGCTCTGCTTAATTTTTCAGCTATCGCACTTGAATGATTTTTCCACGATAGGTTTTCATCAATTAAAAATCCCAAGTATTTTGTTGTTGTTACTCTTTTTATCACATTTCCTTGAACTGTGATTTGATCATTACCTTCGCTCGACGAAAGTCTAGAAAATACCATGAAAAAAGTTTTTGAAAAATTTATGGTCAACAGATTATGTTGAGAAAATGTTAAAAATTCAGAAACTGCAATGTCAATTTTGTTATACAAAATATCGAGTGAGGGCGCTGCCAGAAAGAGCAAAGTGTCATCCGCAAACATGATGACACCAGCCTCTGACAGGTAATGCTTCACTCGATCAATAAAAATAATGAAAAGGAGGGGTCCCAGGATTGACCCTTGTGGGACCCCGCACTCTATTTTCTTTTTACTTGATAAAAAAGAACCATTCTGAACCACTTGATATCGGTTACGTAGATACGATGAAAACCACTCCAGGCTTGAGCCTTTAACCCCAATTGAGTCAAGAGCTTGGATAAGCTCTGAGTGGTCTACCGTATCAAACGCTTTTTTCATGTCCAAAAACACAGCTGCGGGTATTAGACCAGCTTCAAATGCATCATTAATCCAATCAAACAATTTTAGAACTCCCATATCTGTAGATAGCCCTTTTCTGAACCCAAATTGGGTTTCCATTAGAATTTTATTTTTTTCCATATAATGGCTTAACTGGGCGTGTACCACTTTCTCATATAATTTGGAAAAAAACGGGAGAATAGAGATAGGTCTTCGATTCGATGGGTCATCTTTTTTTCCCCCTTTATGAAGAGGAATCACCCTTGCAATCTTCAGTGCTTCCGGGAAAACTCCAAAATCTAGGGACATATTGATGATGTGTGTCAATACAGGTACAACACTCGTTTTTGCAGATTTTATCAGTTTCAGCCCAAGTTCCTTCAGTTTCAGCCCCCTGTTCCTTCAGCCCAAGCTGACTGCGAATCATGTTTGACAAGCAAAACGGATAAGACAGCTACAGTTTATTGGAGCTATATTTCGGCCCTTCTTGGCAAGGGTCCTCTTCAGGCTCAAGCCGCTCAAGCTGGAAAATTAACTTGTAGAAAAACACGTAAAGATTCATCCTTAAATATATGATTTTGTGAATTCTTGCCGGAAATGCTTGGAGTTAATGCTGGTGTGGAACCAGCTTTAACCTGAAACCTAACCTAAGCTGAACCAGCTTCGAACCAGACCCGATTGGGTTCGAAGACCTAATCGAGCAGCAAAATCAGCAGCCGGGTCCAAAATGAAATCACAGCTCCAAAGAGGAGCCCTGATCCTCCTGAAGAGGACCCTTGCAAAGAAGGGCCGAAATATAGCTCCAATAAAATGTAGCTGACTTATCCGTTTTGCTTTGTCAAACAAGATAAAAGATTGTAAAAATTAATTTCGTGGTTATAAACCAAATTTGCGATTATGTCAAAAAACAATAATCGTGAAAGCAAAAACCGCGCCATGCTAAAAACTGCGACTTCGATGCAAAAACATCGTTTCTCACAGAGTCTGATTTAGTTTGCACAAGTATATTTGACACTGCAAAACGGATACATCAGCTACATTTTATAGAGCTGTGTTTCAGGCCTTCTTGGCAAGGGTCCTCTTCAGGCTCAAGCTGGAATGAACTTGTGGAAAACGACTAAAGATCCTTGCTTATGTATCTGATTCTGTGAATTTCTCCATGAAATTGCTTGAAGTTACAGTTACTGCTGCGATTTCATGTTGGACACGGCTGTTCTCGCTGCTCGATTGGGTCGTTGAGAAGGTAGAGTTTTAGATTCAAAATCAGATACTTTAGGTCTTTAGTTGTTTTTCCACAAATTAATTTTCAAGCATGAGCTTAAAGAGGACCCTTGCCAAGAAGGGCCAAAATATAGCTCTAATAAAATGTAGCTGACGTATCCGTTTTTCAGTGTCAAATATGATTCGCAGTCAGCTTTGGCTTAAACACTAGTGTTCATACAGTTCTGCTTGATTCGTCTGATAGTCCCTTTCGGGTGAAGTATCATCCGGAAGTATACCGTAATTACAATGCGTACCCTGCATCTTCAGTAATTACGAAAATAGCCGGTTTCAGCGTGTTTGCATGTGCCACTTTTACGGCTGGACTGCTTTCAAATGGTGTATAATATCAAACGTGTTCCGCCGGTCTGAGTCTGCTGTCTTTCGGTAGGTGAAGGTTAGTATTCGTGCAGACCTATCTCGTGTAAGGGTGAATAGATCTTGGTAAGTCTGTACCTTGTTTAGAATAATTTCTTGAAGATGTAGTTTTTGCCGTTGCCGTTTGTGCTATTTCTTATGCTTCTTGATTCTTCTGTAAGCACTCGGGCTTTCTGTACAGTTTGTATTTACGATAAAAAATGTGGTAATACTGAGCTCATACTGAATATTATTTTGTTTAATATCATTTCAGATAAGTTCGTTAAAAAAAACTGATTTATTAAAAAACTCGGTCTTTGTACGGTTTGTACGTACGATAAATACAGGCTTCAATAAAGATATGGTTTGAAGCCACACTGACCGTCCATGACGACGAGAACAAAACGAGATTTTCGGGGTTTTTTATCGATCAGTGGATTATATCCAATTTCGTGGTTTTAATTTCGTTCTTTTACGCATTTTATTGTCGTTCTTTTCAGTCGGTTTCTTAGCGTCGTCTTTTACACATTTTATCCTCGTATCGTTCTGCTCGTGTTTGTTTTCTGCATTATGGATTTGTAAGATTTTGTTTCGCTGAGGACGGTTACCGGAAGTGTAGCCGAAATATTCGATTTTTCTTCATAACTCTCGAATACTATCTTAGAGAGATATAATCCACTGATCGATAAAAAACCCCGAAAATCTCGTTTTGTTCTCGTCGACAGGCTTCAATAATGATAATAAAGCAAGCTGATCCTAGTTATTACTTCGTTTACTAACTTAACTGAAAGAATAGATGCTCCTCAAATTTTGTAATAAGTTCAACCGGAATGCCGAAATGCAGGTTAGGGACTAATGTGAATTCATTCTTTACATCTAAATTAGTTTTTAACAAAAATATTAATACTGCGATGCAAGACATCGGCCTCGAGCCTTCGCAAATCTACAGTAGTTGTAGTACCGCAGATTTCAATGAAAATGAAAAATTGATTCGCTGAAAATCTCCCTGCATTTTACCCCAAAAATTACTTGGTTTGGATTCACAACATTTTCTAGTGTTTTCGTGTATTTGCGTTGTGTCAAAGGAAAGTGGGAATTAGTGTAAAGGATTTGATGCGCATTTGCTTTCACAACACTCTTGTTCGGATGTGTACGATTTAGATAGATCTACAATGTTGTTCCCCAAATATTCAAAGTGCTTAAATTACCTGATTTCATAAACAGGCCTACCGATCCAACCGAAATATTGAATTAGGATATATTATTAGTTGTCCGCTTGGGTGTACGGTTCGACCAGAACAGAGAACGGAAACTTGCAAAGAACCAACAACCATTAGATCAAGAACAAATAGTTATTTGTTCTTGATGAGATGAAGTCGATTGAAGTGTTAAGAAGACAGACTCATTTTTATCTTTCCTCCGTTTGCTTGTTGGTGATTGGATTCCGGGATCGGGAATTCGATTAAGCTACGTAATTTTTAGGACGATATTGGGTTTGATCATGCTGGGGACACGCGATGCATGCAGAGTCTTTTCTTCTGATCGTCTTCGTATCAGATCGAGCTAAAGTAAAGAGTCCGGAAAAATTGGCACGGGCTGTAGCATCAAAGGATGTTCAACTGCGTACGGCGATCTAGAACGTGCTCAGACTCCGTTCCTTTTCTGGGTAAAAACCAATGCCGACTGCACCGAAAACCCGTTTTGAGATCCCCCTGAAACCTTTGGCGTTGGTCAGCCCGCTGTGATTCTTTCGCAAAATAGTTCAGATGTAACGTTAATCTTTTTTTGCTCTTAAAGTACCCGTCATACCTAATTAATTCTACATCCCTAACAGCTCCATCCATCCTCATTTCCGAAATTTCGAGTATCGTCTGTAACATTCTTCCACCCTAACGGCCGCTATAAACTAGTTCTTGTATTTTCTTGTTTAGCGCTTTTCGAGTCAGGTCAAGCTCCCGCCTATCGCTTCCGTTGGTCAGAAATATCAGTTATGCAAGTTTATCCATATTTCTCATCAAAATCAAAGGGGTTGCATGAGCCTCATCAGCCAGCAGAGATCAAGGGGTCACCAAGAGTCACGGATGTTCGAATATTGGAATATAAACTAAATCTATTGCGATTTGTGCTTCAAAAGCCGTCATTGACTTGAGGTTTATCTTTAGGTAGCCCAGGAGAGGTAAGCCAAGGGCATACGGGGTCACAAATAGTTTCACCATGCAAGAGCAGGCCAACGATAGCTCTACTGCCTACGCAGAAACTCACAGCTTTGATGACTCGGCCTGGTTCCCGAAACGTAAGTATTCATGTACAGATCTGATTATTCATAGTGCTCGCGAAGTATCAAGAAAATTAAACAAATCCCAATCTGATAAAAGTATGGTGTTATTGTGTAGCAAGGACATTAATCCCATCCTTCTTGAAATACATCTTTGTTCCAGTATGGAGATCCAAATGAGTACGACACCGTACACGAACATCCTGTACTAGTCCTATGGCTCTATGCAAAATGTAGGCTAGCTGTAGAGACCAATCTTCTACTTTTCAAATTATTATTAATATTTTTTTTAATATCGGCACCCTGTTAGCAATAATCGGACAAGATCAATAATCGGCGGATTTCTGCTTTTCACAGTGAGACAGAAGTTCTTACCTTCACCCGTTCTTGACCCCCCCCCCCCCCCAAGAACCTGTGCGTTTTATATTTTAGCGTGCGTGATACATAGTGTATCTTTATGGATGGAGCAGATGGCGTTTCCACCGTAGGGGATATCGCTTCGCTCACCAGTTTAGGGAAAAGTGAAAGTTGATTCCGAAAGTGGATCAAGTTACAACCACCACCCGCTTCTCAAGCACCCTACTGACATTATGGTTCGGTTATACCATATTCCGCTATAGATTCAGGACAGCGCTTTTTGAAATTTGGTCATGACGTAGCTGTGTCACCGTCATGGCGCCGAATTAGACCAAAATCGTTTGTTCCAGGGCAAACACTTCCGGCAACCGAACCCCTCGTATTTCATCAGAGAACGAACATCGGCTAATAATACACGGGGAAGAATCGACTAGGGTCGCCGGCTTCTCTCAACGCTTGTTACATTTTTATAGGGCACAGTTAATTTTCTAGATTGTATATAGTTCTAGACTCTCATCACATTTTATCTGCAATTTGGACCTCAATAAGAGAGATAATGATAACAATTAACAACTGTCACGTTAAGGTGTAATGGAATAGTCAGCTCAGATCCTATTTCCGCGATGTTTTATTTACTTTTTTACTTATTCCGTTTTGTTAAATTCAAAAATAAAGGAACAAAATAATATTCGACCCCTACAAAGCTCCATGGCCCGTATTCATGGTGGTTAGAATTGCGGCCACACTCAGGATTTTTTTATCTTAAAAGTGGCCGTTAATGGTAAATTGTTTGTTTAATTTATATGTTTTGGATGAAATTTAAAAAAAAATGTCTGTCTTAAAAAATGTCTGTCTGCCCGTTACATGAGGATTAATACCGAAGTAATCAACAAATAAACGAGTTTCTTATTGACTTTGTTGCTTTCATTGCATGTTCGGCACTTCTTGGCAAGGGTTCCATGCAGTCCGAAGTTACAAATATGAACGTGTGAGACAACAAACGAAGTTTTAGAAACCATTAGTATTGTCATTTGTGTGAATATGGAATTTTTACGAGGTACTTTATATTGTTATTTATTACTTACTCGTAGCTGGCCGTAGAAAAAAAAGGAGTATCAGCTAGACAGTAGAAAGGCGAGTAGACTACATATCGATGAGAAAGGACATTGACAAAATATTATTAGCGACGCATCTCCGATTTTGGGAGTTCATAGCTGGTGATGAAAGCTAGTGTCGAGATTTCATTTTCTTGAAATTTATTTAATGCAATTATTCATCTTACAGATCCCCTAGTCAAAGACTGGCCACTCGTCAGTAACCATTACTACAACTGCCTGCTGGTCTCAGCGTATGTCATATTCGTTAAGTATGTCGGACCATGGTTTATGCGAAATCGAAAACCATATGAACTGAAATCAGTAATCCAGATCTACAACGTCGTTCAAGTGTACGCAAATGCGTACATCCTCTATCATGTGAGCCACTCAATTCTTATAATTATAGTTGTTCGTGTTCAGCAATCGCTTGTCATAACTCAAAGGAGTTAATTCGGAAATATTATCGTGTTTGCGATTTCTAGATCATCGACTTTTATGTCACTATCTCAACCATTGGAACCATTGGCTGGTTCATGGCTGAGCGCTGTCCGAGGGGTTACTCACTCTCCGGCACCCGGTGTACACTCATTCTCGGCACCTTCCCGGCACCTCCCGGCACCTTCCGACTTTTGTCAGTTTTTAACCTCTCTAGGGTGAATCAAGTAATATGGCGCTGTCTAGCGTCAAAAGAAAGTACTATAACCGATTAACTGCATCATAATAATCAACAACTATTCACCCTAGAGAGGTTAAAAACTGACAAAATTGGCACCGGCACCTCCAGGCACCGGCACCCGGTGTACACGGGTTTGGGGAGTGAGCAACCCCTCGGCGCTGTCAGGATACTCTGCCAGAAAGTGGGAGAGAAAAAAAAATATTTAGCCGGCTGAGTATGCAGCCGCCACGTAAAACGAGGAAAAGCTGTTCTTCTGGTTTTCTTTACGGGGTCCCGTCATAACCCCCACACGTCATAACCCCCACACGTCATAACCCCCACAAAATCCGTCACTACGCCCACATTTTCCGACAGTTCACCCACACGTCACAAGGCCCACATTTTCCGACAGTTCGCCTACACGTCAGTTCGCCCACACGTCAGTTCACCCACACGTCAGTTCACCCACACGTCAGTTCGCCCACACGTCAGTTCACCCACCGTCAGTTCGCCCACACGTCAGTACACCCACTCCTAAAATCCGACAGTTCCCCCACACGTCAGTTCGCCGACCGTCAGTTCGCCGACCGTCATAACCCCCACACGTCATAAGCCCCACACGTCATAACCCCCACACGTCATAACCCCCACACGTCATAACCCCCACACGTCATAACCCCCACACGTCATAACCCCCACACGACATAACCCCCACACGTCATAACCCCCACACGTCATAACCCCCACACGTCATAACCCCCACACGTCATAACCCCCACACGTCATAACCCCCACACTTTCCGACAGCTCGCCCACAACAAAGACCCACCGCCAATTAATTCAGAAAACCCGACTGAGTCAACGGTCAAAACCCAGGGGACTAAATAGAAGGGGCCGACGTTTGCGCATTTTAACGAAGGCAAAAAAATCATTCAGAATCGCCGGAAGCTTGCTGTCAGGTCTGATAGACGAAAAAGACGAAAGACGAAAGAAAACACGCAGGGATCAGAGAAGGAAGCTCGTCCTTCTCGCTCGTTAAAGTACATACGAGGACCTGGCGGGTTGCATTTCAATCCCTTAAAGGACACGTCGTACTTATTATAGTAATTCATTCTGCTTCAGTATTATTTCCATCCATTCTCGTTCCAGAGATGCTCAACTTCATAAGTGTATCATATTTCCTCTATTAGCAACACACTGATCGCTTGCCATGTTTCTTCTCTTTGCGTGACGTATTAGGCACCCGATCATTGTATCCGAGGAGCTTATTCGTCCGAAGACCGGTTATGCAAATTTTGCCAAGATTGTCGTTCAAGGTAAGGGAGATGGATAGAGGCTAAAAACAGCCGAAGACGTGTGTAATTTTCTGTTAGCATATCTTAGTTGTAAAGTGGTCAACTACATCTGAGCAGAAACACAATGTAGTTCGAGGTTCTTTTACATCTACATCTTACTAAAATAATGCTTCGTTAGAATAGATTTGATATTTCACTGCGAGAAGTCGAGCTTTCCATGCGATAAGGCTGCGCTTCATTTGAGGCCGGTTTGAGGCGGCAAAGTCATTCCTGGTGCGCGAGAAAATTAAAAAGGACTTGCCACCTCCAATAGGCCGCAAGTGAAGCGTAGCCTTATCGAATGGAACGCCCGACTCTATGCATTGAAACTTATAGGACCTCTCTGCCTTTATCCGTAGCTTACTTGTGGAATTACAAGTTTCAGAAATCCCCACCCTTCGCCAGTGTTTCCTTTTGCACCTACGGCTTTTTAGCACTTTTTCGACTTAGTCTAGTTTGTCAGTCACGGAGCAAAGCCTCAAAGGTCCGCCAATTGACCTTTTAAAAATAAGTGAATGATTATAAGCTCCAAAATGTTATTTTTTTTTTCATTTTCCAGGCTCTTTTTCTTTGTTTTTCCAGTTTTTAACCACGGCGTGCTGGCCCGGCCCGATACTGAAGTTTCCTGTTGGCGAACGGCACTGAGACTACCGAAAACTTCTGTTTCTGTCCGGTCCGGCAATAATAACATTGAATATAATACTGCGGGTGTGTGTATCTGGCTCGGTCATTGAACATGCATCGTTATGTCAAGTGGGAGTGGGAGACACGAGGGGAGAAAACTAAAATAGGACGAGTATACCATTAAGAATGAATGCTTCGATTATTATTACTTCATATAAGTACAAAAGAAAAAAATGGTAAAGAAGAACATTTCAAATATATTGAGCAAAAACTTGGTCGCAGAAAGGGACTAGAAATTTATGCACACGTGAAACAAAAATAAAAGCACAAACACGAAATTTACACGGTTTCAAATATATGGAGTGAGGAGAATGTATACTTCAGAAGAGCAACAGTTAATAAAGAGACAAAAAGGGCATCTGCCGATTAAGCGTGGCTCGGCAGAGTGGGCATGTTGGAGAACCTCGCCTTTGTAGGACGATGAAACATGGCACACATATAAAGGACCCGACAAAATGCTCTAGGATTTTTTCTTTTCTCAGATTCAACCATCGTCGGGGGATGGAGGGATGGGGAATCCGGAAGCTTGCGGCATGCGTAAGTTGCGAGCGGGTGATTCGATTGGAATGAAACTTGATGAGTCGTAAGAGAAGATGCCCTCGATGATCTACTTATGTAGTTAAACCGGACTCGGCAACTGTGGGGGGAGTTAGAGGGTGGGTCCCGGAAATACTGCGGCACGCATAGGGGTAGAAGCGATTGGAACGAAACTTGGAGTATAGGATGGTCGTATGCCCTAGATGCTAAATTTTGGAATCCGAACACTTGTGCTGATGGGGAACGAAATTTCACGAAAAACGCTTAGATTTGAGTGAAACTTGACGGGTGGTAAGAGAAGATACCCTAGATGACATTTTATTTATCCGAACCGGATTCAAGCACTGTGGGGTGAGTTGGACGGGGGATTCCGGAAAGTTTGTGTCACGCCTAGGGATCAAACGAGTGGAGCGATTGGGATGAAACTTGGAAGGTACAAAGGTCATATGTTCTAGATGGTTCATTATGGGGTCCCGTCCCGATCTGGCCTCTGAGGGGGCACCCGGAAATGCTCAGATTCGAGTGGAACTTAATTGGTGGTAAAATAAGATACTCTAGACGCTGCATTTATATGCCTGAATCGGACACGGTAGGGGGAATTGGAGGGGGATTAAGGAAAATTTCTGGCATGCCTAGGCATCAAACAGGTGGAGCGATTGGATGAAACTTGGAAGCTAAAAAGGTCATTTACCCTAGATGTTCAATTTTTGGCTCCCGGAAGGATTTGGCTTCGGGGTGTCGGATATTACCCGGAAATAATCAGATTCGAGTGAAACTTGATGGGTTGTAGGAGCAGATGCCATAAATATCCCATTTCTAGGTCAAAACGCATCTTTCGACGGCGGGAGGTTGGAAGGGGGGTATTTTGTGACGTTTTCATTCACTTTCTTGTACTGCCTACTCGTAGCAAGTGCCATATGAGCTCGTAACTCTGGTCGTAAAAGAACTTGAACTGTTCGAACAAGTTCGAGCTACAGTAAGTTTTGTTTGCAGCCATTCTTAGAGTATACTTAGCAAAGCCGGAATAGGAAATTACTACAGAAACAGGCAACGCTTGAGATTCGCCCACACTTGAAGTGCAGGAAAAGGCTTATGAGGTCAGAAAAAACATGCTGAAAAAGATCGACCCTAACCTTCTTGACACAACTTATAAAGCAGCGTCGACTTGAAGTTTAGCTTATTTTCTTCTTCTCAGTTTTACTATATGTTTACATGACATGTTCCTTTCTGGGCTAGCCTTGATGTTAATGTCCAAAAGTATAGCCTACCGAGTAATCTAATACAAGAAAAACCTGAAGAAAAAAAGGTTTTTCTCCTCAGTTTCCCAGACTTGTTGTTGTCTTCTTCTCAATTTTACTATATGCTTATATGACATGTTCCTTTCTGGGCTGGCCTTGATGTTAATGTCCAGAAGTGTAGCCTACCGAGTAATGTAACAACCAAGAAAAACCTGAAGAAAAAAAGGGTTTTCTCGTCAGTTTCCCAGACTTGTTGGCACAACCCGGAACGTACCCGCCTCCTCCCCCCTTCAAGGTAAACGGCTAGTGACGTTGGTTTTTATCCAGCGTAAAACCTTCACATTGAAACATAGCCTACAAACTGTAACTAGTCTCCTATCTGGGTACAGTACTGTACTGAACAACCCAGGACCGATTAGATTCGTTGCTGAGCATTAATTTCGGTTATTTTCAAAATACCCTTTCTCTAAGGTTCAGATAGAACATACAATATCTGAAGTCAGGCGAAAAACTATGCATCCATCTCCATTTCCGGTATCCTACGGCACTGAATGAGATTTATCGGCACACTTAGGGTTCCGATGGTAGTTACGCCCCTGACTATATTAAGCGTTGTTGAAAAAAGAGTAAGAAAGCAGGCCAACAAAAGTTATAATTCTTATAATTTTCATTTCCATATGAACTAGCCCCAATCGTCAACCTTCGTTACAACTTGTTACGACGCCTTTCTCTTGCACATATTCTTCTTTTTGTGTCCTTCCCTCTCATAAAACAAAAGTATCGAATCAATTAGCAAGCTTCTGACGATACTGAATTAATATTCGCCCTCATTAAAACGCGCAGAAGTCGACTTCTTCTTATGAATCCCCTGGGTTATGATCCCTTTCTTTTAATTGCATTCACTCGAGATTATCAAACTGGCGCTTGGGTCATTATATGTGAGCGAACTGTCGGAAAATGTGGGTCTTCTGAGGTGTGGGGGTTATGACGTGTGGGGGTTATGACGTGTGGGGGTTATGTCGTGTGGGGGTTATGACGTGTGGGGGTTATGTCGTGTGGGGGTTATGACGTGTGGGGGTTATGACGTGTGGGGGTTATGACGTGTGGGGGTTATGACGTGTGGGCGTTATGACGTGTGGGGGTTATGACGTGTGGGGGTTATGACGTGTGGGGGTTATGACGTGTGGGGTTATGACATGTGGGGGTTATGTCGTGTGGGGGTTATGACGTGTGGGAGAACTGACGGATTTCTGAAGTGGGCGAACTGACGGTGGGTCAACTGACGGTGGGCGAACTGACGTGTGGGCGAACTGACGTGTGGGGGTTCTGACGTGTGGGCGAACTGACGTGTGGGAGTACTGACGTGTGGGCGAACTGACGTGTCGGTGAACTGTCGGATTTTTCTTGTGGGTGAACTGACGTGTGGGGTTTATGACGTGTGGGGGTAGTGACGGCGACCCTTCTTTACTGTTTTGATTAAAAGGCAGTAGCCCTGTTTTGGTTGACAATGAAAGGGCAGTACAAACACAGAAGAAATAAGAACTTGTATGCTTTTATCGGGCGTCGGTCGACTCGTCGGCACATCGGTCTTTTTACACGCAAGAAATCAAACTCTGCAAACATTTGTCGGGCAACGTTTGTTTTTGCAACGCTGACCTCATTGACATAAGTATAGGCTTATATAAATATATAATATTTAGCAGTGTTTATTTCTGTAAATAATTCAGCCATATATTCTAGATGAAAAGTTATTTCCGCTAATCTCAATATATACCATCAAACCAACTTCCGACCCACTAATGAGCATACGAAGAGCTAGCTGGACCTTGTTGCTCAAAAGGCTTAACTAAGTTATTTGTGAACAATTTTGTTAATACTCATTTTCCGCCGTATCCATTAAGTCTTTTAGTGACATAAGGAAAGGAGAATGCATCGGCCCCTCTATATTGTTTTTTTCTTTCATGTTTCTCTTCCAAACAAGAACGCCGATAATGATATGTCTATTCGGCCAGACGGCCGTAGGCCACAATAAGTAATCATTTACTAAATAATTGTTTGGCACAAAAAGCCTAAGACCATGGCAATGTGGTGCACAACATACGGTCGGTTTGTATGAAGCAACAGCTGAACTTTGGCTTATATTTAACAAGTCCGTGTTTTAACACTGATTTTAAATGAGAAGAATCAGCTGAACTAATTAATCATAGAAAGCCCTGTTTGTGGCCCGAGGAGCTACCTGAAGAGACCCTGGCGATCCCCTGATTTTCATTTAGGCTACTAAACACCACAAATCATCCACTTTTAATCTTGGAAATCAGACCTCGTTAATATAGCTAACTTCGCCCGATTGTTTACAGATGCTATCAAGAATGTGCATACTTTGATTTTCCTTGCCCTTTTCTGTCTCCGACATATCGATGTTGTTTTTGCAAAAAGGGATATGCAATATTTTTCGTATTTTACAGGAACGACCTTTCACTTTTTGGCCAGGAAGAGCCTAAAAGGCCTACTCCGAATACTCCGATTTGGCTGAAATATCTACCAGACATGCAGACTGCAAGTTAGGATAGGGCACTATTAGTAACTCAGTTTTGAGACCAATTTCGCTTATCAGCTTTTGGAAGAAAAAAAACATATCTGTAGGAAAAAAAACATTCTATAAGTACTGCAAATATCTTCTAGGAATACCCCCGTGGGCCCGTAACTCTAGATTATCGGCAAAGTATAATGTCACCGTTCCATTTACAGCAGTATCTGAGCGCATTGCACGTTTTATTTGTTCGCTTGATGCTAGCCACACCTTGTATAGGACGATGTTGTCCCGTGTGTAAATAAGATTACTAAGATCTATGTGTTATTTTTTGTGTGTTCTTTCTTTTTTCCTTCTTTTTTATACTCCGTTTGTGACTTTTGTCTTAAAAATGGGTAGTAAATTTCTTTCATTCATTCATTCTGTACCACTGGGACATTAATACTCGCACCATACTTAACCGCTGAATTTGGCACTTGGAACATTTCCTAAACACGTGTGAGCATTGACTCTCAATGTTCCAACTGCGAGAGAAAATGGCTGATAGGTGTGTCATTGTATTTCCAGTTCTTCTACAATTGCTTCATCTTCATTTCGCTGCAAATCGTTGCCGTTGGTGCCAAACGCATAATTCAACTGGGATCTATCGCAGCAATATTTCGGGTCCACCTTATTCTGTGACTAGAAGTAAGAACCTGCAGCCCAAGCTGACTGCGAACCATGACTGATGGAACCAAAGGGACAAGCAGCATGGGATTTGTTCCGGACAAGGGAAATTCGGATCTTCTTGGAAATGGTCCTGTTCTTGCTGTGGCTAGAAGTGACAAACTGCAATAAAATCCTGCTTTTATTAAAGGTTATTACTTATAGCTACAGCCTTAAGACGACCCATGCCGGATCGCATTAGATATCTGACTTGTTCGTTTTGTGCCGCCAGTCACTCTGTGATCCTTATCGTCCAAAAAGAAAAAAGACAAGCACGGGATCTAATGTTTCATTTTTCAGCTCGTGAACTTCATCAACGTTGACGGCTTCGACTTTCGCTGCCAGCCTGTCGACTTCTCCCCTAAAGCTCTCAGGATCGGTCGTATTTCCTGGATTTACTACATGCTGAAGTACACCGAATTCCTTGACACCATATTCTTCGTTCTGAGGAAGAAGAACGAGCAGATCTCCGCCCTCCATGTTCTCCACCACGCTGGTATGCCGATCTTCATCGGTTTCTGCATCGGTCTTTCCCCAAACGGCCACAGCTGCGTCGTTCTTGGCCTCTGCAACACCTTCGTACACGTCGTCATGTATGCCTACTATTTCTTGGCAGCACTAGGGCCATCTGTGAGCAAGTATCTCTGGTGGAAGAAATATTTAACTATTATGCAGCTGATCCAGTTCGCCATTATCTTCTTTCATTCTCTCCAGATCTTCTATAATGGTTGTGACTACCCGAAAGTCATAGCTGGTATTTGTGTTGGATCTTCTTCTGTAATGTTTGTCATGTTTTCACAGTTTTATGTCCATTCATACTTGAGAGAAAGAAGGCAGGCAGCAAAAGGAAAAGTCAAGTGAATGCGTTACCGGTGACCAGTAAGTCGGTTTAAACCAAGCTTTAACATATAAACCTACTAGTCACTTCAGTGAATTCTGACTAGTGGTTGAATTTGAAATACATCCCAATGACTATGTTACTAAGCGCGTTATCTTACTGTAGAAGTGCCAGGTCCCACATTTTATTACTTTCCGTTATTATATTTATAAAATGTTAACTGCCGTTATATTGCAACCACTCGCCTCGCATGTTTCCCATTGTTTGCTGCACATTTGACAAATGAACTTTGCGTGTATGCCTCGCTATTTGGTTTTGAAGCTAACACGAAAATTGCCAATCTGCAACATCGTAGTTACCACGAAGGTATTAAGCGGTCACGCACAAGCAACAATGAACGTGAGAGAACAGCCAGTGTTACAGATCGACATCCCTGTTCAATGGAATACACATCGTACATTCACCTGCAGAGCTGCTCTAGAGTCCAGCGCGTCCAAGTCCGTCCGATTCACGATGAGTACGAGTCCTGGACAAAATCCCTCGAGACAAGACCAGAACGACACTATTCACATTCTTCTCAGGACCAAGTCACGTCACGGGTCTTAAAGCACACCACGCACTATTGACGGTTTAAATTCCGTTATTCAAACTATCTGAATACTGTAAAGCTAGGCTCTGCTTTTAACAAATTATACACGGCCTTGCCTGATTTAAGCTTTTTCCCAGTTAATTGTTTAAAAAAAAGAAAGACATATTGTTAAAGTACCTGTCGTACCTATAATCCCAACTCAACCTACTTCCGGAACAGACCCAAATTTCATATGTTACATTTTGAACCCGCTAACAACACCTCACTAATCTGTGCACTTGTCGCGATTCACTAGTTTCCAGGCGCATTATGCTCCGAACGAGTGTTGGCGTATCATGGCTATTGATGCGTAAAAACCGGTCCCAGGGAAAAGGCTTAAACCAGGCCCATTGACTTCCAGCAAGATCTCGGCAAACTTCAGAAAATCGGTTTTACGCATCAATAGCACGATACGCGAACAGTCGTCCGGAGCATAATGCGCATGGAAACTAATGAATCACGACAAGTGCAAAGATTAGTGAGGTATCGTTCAATTGCGGGTTCAGAATGTAACATATGAAATTTGGTTCTCCGGGTTTAAGAACTAAGGAATGTAAGAATTTACTATAATATTTATATACAGAATATAATGTCGCTAAGGTTGTTCACTTGGTCACTCAAAGATGTCCAATGATTTAAAGTAGTTGATTCATGTGGGCCAAGAAGGTAGGACACACTGAGCGTGTCCGAAAGCTCGGAAACGAACGAAAATGCTGAATTAATTCAGCATTTTATGCAGCATTTCGCTTTCGGACTTAAATTTTCGCTCAGTTAATGCAGCATTAATTCAGCATAAAATTCATCGAAAAATTCAGCGAAGATGCTAAATTTTACGCTGAATTTTCAAGAAGAAACTGGGGAGCTGGCGATTAAGGCTAAATTTCGGAATTAGAAGTGTCAGAGAAGAAATAAAGAACGTGTCCGAAAGCTTTTAGTGCTGAAAATGCTGCATTTAATGCTGCATATAAGGTAAGAGCTTTCGGACGAAAAAGAAAAGAAAAATGCAGCATTAAATGCAGCATTTACAGTCCTGAAAGCTTTCGGACACGCTCACTATCATTTTACGATGGGTCGAATATTTACGAACACCAAGTTACCTTTGGCTTCTCCCAAATCTTCATGGTATCCAAGGTAATCCACAAATTACTTTCACTCTTGAAAACAAGTTCGTCAACTCGCCATTACTCATTAAATATTCACTGATCTCCTGATGCGGGTCAGAGCTATACTAGAATCTTCGAGAAGATCGAGGGGCGTGTAAGAGGATTAAAACAACGATGTATATCACCCTGTGGACGTTTAGATATGTCAGAAGTAAAAACCCTCGGCTAGTTTGACAGTTTTCGGTCTTGGAAGCTGAATATTATTTTGCTTACTTTCAAAATCTCTAAGAAATCGTTATAACGAATTTAATATAATTTACGGCGTTTGTTTATTATGATCTGGTTTACATCCTTAAATCTTTGGACTTCGGGAAAAAACAGAAAAGAAAATACTCAAAGAAATCGATAATGCAAATAGTTAGTTTGATTTTTCTACACACTTTCCATGTGCCTGATACAATAAAAACAATTTGTTAGATACATAGTCAAACTATGATCCCAGCCTCTCCATGTCGTGCACTTCCGACCCGCGCCACTAGATGACCCAGCGGTCGGATCGAGTCGTGTCTTCATATTGGGTCTTGGGGGGGGGGGTCTAGACGTTGCAAGTGCTAGAATGCTTATGATGCATCTCCTGCTGGGCCACGACATGTATACGGATTCTTGAGACGACGAGACGAGTACTGCTCTTAAACCGAGTATTGCACTCTATAAACGACGAGTCCGTGGAAAAGGAATCCAGAGACGAGTCCGGGGTCAGAGTCCTGCAGCAGCTCTGAATGTCCTTTCAACCAATTTGTAGAGCTGCCAAAACGTTCTTTCAAGAGAAGATTAAAAAGTTTTAGACTGGAACCTGCATGCAAAAACGGTTTGTAAAAACTATTTTGTCGTCACTTGTACCACACACTAAAAGATTTCTCTTTTTCTGCATTGTTTTTTTCATGTAAATTGCTTCTGGTTTTGTGTATTCTCTGTCACTACAAGGATTATAATTCGTTTTTATTGTTACCCAGTAGTCGGGCTTGTCTCCCGGTTTGGGCAAGTCGAAGTTGTTGATATACAATGATTTTTCTTTCGAAAATAAAACTTGAAAAACTTGACAGTCAGGGGTAAGAAAGTCTACCCTAAAAGTCCCAATTCGTCACAAAACCGGTCCATCCATCCCATGGGTATTTCATCTACGGGCAGTTCGTCTCATGGGCATTTTGTCCCAGGCGCATTTCGTCTCAGGGATAATTCGTCACAACGAAAGATAATTCGTCACAAACCAGACGTTTAAACGTTAAGCGAGAAAAGGATGTTAGTGTTCGTATCAGATGGACAATTCGGCTGGAGTTCCGTCCAAAATAAAAAAATCATGCCATAATCTGCGCATCCGATGAGAAACACCAGTTATGTCTTCTACCTGTAAATGCAGTTTCAGCTAATACCACTAAATTCATGTCAGACATTATTGAGAATAGTAAGCACACCAACATTCGCACACCAACATTCGACTTTTAGGATCGCATCGATCGCTTTGGCTTTTTTAATTGTGCGTAACTTTGCGTAACTTTAATTGTGCGTGTGGCTAACTTTCCGTTGAGGAATTTTCCACTTTACTGAATCGTCTCTGTAACGTGTTATCATTGGGACGAAATGTCTTTTCTACCAATTTCCACGTGAAATAAGGTCCATCAGACGAATTTGAACCGTTCGGAGGTTATCGAGATTACAGACAGACAGACCGACGAACGGATATATTTATTTACTTGGTATACCCTCATTTCGTCCAGATTTACGAATACTACCCACAGTGCAGTCGAGCAAGCGAGCGTGCCATCTATCGCCTCAGAAAGTAAGCCGTAGTCCAATGATCGGCAGCTAGACTTCTCTCTCGGTGTCGTTCGCAATAGTTAGGATGGTACTGTTGAAGAAACATCGAGACATGCGTTATTTTGTTAGTAGGGTGGGGTGTTTAATGCAAATAGCAGATCACGTAGCGCCTTCCGATAAAGCAGCGGAAACGGTTATTAATATAAAGACCAAGAACTAAGTTTCGTCATGCTCACAAAATTTCTTCCTATGTCCGTCAAAAGCTTAATACAAAAATAAAACAAGAGCTTTAAGCTCATATGGCACCTGCAAAGGTAGGTACCAGCTAAGATTCGTTCTGTCAAGGTCGCGGGGGGGAGGAAGAGCCATACCACACCCCCTCCGACTCGGGCCTCCGAAGCATGTGATAGTCCGTCCAGGTATTCCCACCCTGAGAGTGTTACATGATTTCCGTTTCCACTATTTTTGCACTGCTCGGGGGAGACACATACTTCAAGCGAGAATTCAAGGGGGCTAAGAATTTATGTTTAAGCAAAATGCTTGAGTCAAAATGATCATGGGCCCTCCGGGATCATGAAAATGCATCGAGTGGGCAAAAGTTACTTTTGCACTGTGTGGTCAAGATGCGCGCTTTAAGGGGCTAGGAATCCATTTGTAGGAAAACTGATGAGGTAAACAGGATCATGGAAACTTCGGGAACAGGAAAATGTATCGTGAACCAGTCTGAATCTGAAACGGAGCGTCAGTTATGTGTGCACTTGCCAGTTATCAAGTCCCCCTCCCACTCTAGCAACAACGACCGGATCTGATCTTTACCCCGGAACAGAACATCTAGGACGTGGGCTCTTGTCATCTCTGTAGTTCCATCGGAATCGGGTCACGGTTCCAGAGTTATGCACGCCAAAACATTTACATGAACCCTCTCCAACTCCCCCACAGTGCCAGGATCCGGTCTGGTTCTATGAATGATGTATCTAGGGCTTGTAAATTTTCTTCCCACCGAGTCCTGTTCCGATCGCTCTGTTTTAAGCGTGCCACGAGGTCAACTGTGCCCCCTCCGGTACCCTTCGTAGTTGTCGGATCCGGTCCGGAGCTGAAACAGAACATCTAAATCACGTGTTCTTGCCAATGATCAAGTCTCGTGCAGATCCGATAACCTGTTCGGAAGTTTTGTATGCCACAATCCCGGATTCCGCTTTCCTCCACTCACCCACAATGGCCGTAGCCTGTCGAAAAAATGACTATTTTCAAGCCAACCTGTCCGGGTCCCAGATACGCCTGCCAAGTTTTATCGTCCTAGTACAGCTGGAAGCACCTTAACTCGCAATCAGTGGAATTCCGGGACGCGCAACAACTCCTCAATCAGTGCCCGGATCCGGCACGGTTCTGCAAATGATATATTGATAGGTTTTGATAGGACTTAGTTGATCGGTTTCACTTTCTGACTCGAAAACCCACCAGTAGAATCTCCTGGAGTAATCCACAAGTTCCTATATATTATTATATACCTTTTCAACTCCAGCGTTTCGAAAAACCCTAATTACATGATTAGGCGTACGATTCCTCTCGAATGTTCAATACAAAAAAAGTTACTCACGCCACTAACGCCGAGCATATTCCACAGTGTCCACCTGAACAGTTCAAGCGCTTACTTACATCTAAAGTCTACTTCATTCCCCGATCCGGGCAATGAAGTATAATCCACGTAAAATGAACGTATAATTTCTTGAAATAAGTATATTGATATTGATAATAGTTTGACTGGATTCCAATAAAAACCGGAAATGCCAGACCGAAATTATTTCCTGAAACCCGAGTACAGAGAGAACAACAAGATATGGCTGTACACAGAACGGTTAGAAGCAACCTTAATATTTCCAAGTCAAATTGATATACACATTTTAGAAAATGCAGATTGCCGGAAAGAAAAAATCTTTTTTTCCACACCAAGACAGCCAAAGCTGTCGCTTTCACTGCCGCCACACGTCAGTTCGCACGAACGTTAGTTGGTCCACTCTACAGTTCGCCCACACGTCAGTCCACACAAACGTCAGGTGACACGAACGTCAATTGGCACAGACGTCAGTTCGCCAGCAAAATCCTAGACACGCGAGTTAAATTTAAGCGCGTGACGGCCGCTATATACATTTTTCAGAAAAACGTATTTTTATTAAAAAAAAAATTGGGCCTAGTGACGTTTGTGTCTACTACGTTTGTGTGAATTGACGTTTGTGTTCACTGATGGATTTTCATCGGCCTACTGACGTGTGGGCGAACTGACGGGACTCCTGTAAGGACAGTTAGAGGGGTGTCCCAGAATCTAGTCACAAGTTTGAGAGATCGGGATGGAACTCGGTGGACAGGACCATCATAAATGCTTCGGCGGAGCTGAAGGGGGATTTCTAAAGAGACATCCGACAATGACGTCGCGATACTAACTACCCACGCAAGTGCCATATAAGCTTCCCGCTCTTGTTCTATTTATTATGCGAAGGGTTCACTCTCAAATAGGTATTTTGTGTTCACACTTTCCCAGCCGTTGCTCACAGAGGACGTAAAGTGGTCCCTACCAAGTGAACAGTCCCTCGATAAAAATACCTTGCTACCTGAGTCAAATTGACTCCGTAAAAAAGGAATTTGCTGCGTCTAGCTGTCTGGTCCAGTGATGGGCGAATCCGATCATGAAAGGATTCGAATCCGAATCCAGGGCTAGGTACGAATCCGATTCCGGATCCAAATCAACCAATTCGTGCTGAGGTTCGAATCCGAAATCGAATTCGGATTCGAATCCGAGCTGAACAAAAAATCAAATCATGTACATAGGTAATAGTTTAAAAATCAGAGGTGAAAAACAGCACTGATATCTCAGGTAATCAGATTATGTGATAGATTACTTAACATGGTTGGTGGTAGACACCAAAAAAAATGTATTGCCTAATCCCACTGTGTAATTGGGAAAACGGAAACTGGAAGGATGTAGACTCTAGTCTTGAGTTGATCGTAAGATTGGGGGTTTGGAGTCCGAGTCCGAATCAGCCTGAGAAGCAGAAGATTCGAATCCAGCCAAAAGGACGAATCCTGGATTCAAAGCCGAATCCAGATTCAGATTCGCCCATCTCTGGTCTGGTCGCGAAAGGAACTGGAAAAGGTCAAACTGCTTTCTAGCGATTTAAGGGGTTTTCTAAAGCTAAAGAACACGCGTGTTTTGCCACTAAAAAAGTACCCGCCTTTGAATTCCAAGCCCCTGTACACTTGCTATTGCGTGTGATGCTTGGCTCTGCCTGTCTCTGGGTCACGCGGGTAGCATATCCAATATACCCAACGAGAGTAAGAGGATCGGCTCGTCGAAAGCAACAGTGTTTCGGCAGACCCGATCTAGTGTGCTTTATACGATAAGGATACCTAATACAAGTTATAAGGTATGTGGGAGCGAATTCACTTTCTATACATGGATCTTCGATGTCGCACAATACAGTGCACTTTTAAATACATCCGAGCTCTTTCCGGGGTTCTTTCATTAGGGGATATGGTCCTCCAAAAACCGGCAACGTGGCTTTAGAGAGAGATAGAGTTTTATTTGTAAAAGGACGCCCTTTTCTTGGAACTAGTTTTTTGGAAGTATTTCTTTCAGGATTTAAGCCGCGGTTGTGTAGTGTAAGAACTAAAGTTAGATCCCAAGAGACCCCTTTTTTCTTTCCAGCAGTTCTTAGTTCAAGAAGTTCAAGTAGCCCAAGAAGCGAGGATAACGGTTATGGTGCAAAATCCAATTATCAATGCTGTTTTATTATGCTGCTATTTTTTTTCCTTTCAAGTCAAAAGTCTCGCTTGGAACGCACCATGACTTATTTTTCGTGTCTATTTTATTATGAATCTGAGGAGTTATTGACTGTTGGTTCATAATATATATGGATATCATTGGCTTTACCTTAAATTTAGTGTACGTTCAGCTGCTTGTTCATTCAGACACATAATTTTTAGAGTTGCCTTAAACGTAAAAGCAGCCCCGTTTCTTTCCGTTTCTCTTTCCACAGGGTAACCTACTATTTATTCTCTAATGTTAGAATTGTTTTGCTCTAAAATCGGATAGCCTACGAATTCTTCACCCTGTTACTCATTATCGATTCTCTTGACTTCAGGTCTTGAAAAGAGCAGGTCTTAGCAAACGCAAACATCAGCAGGTCTCTGCAGATCTTAGTGGCTTATTGTCTTGGTGGTTGTAATGAATGTTGCAGGGAATTCGACGTTTCGGCAATAGCAAAGGATTCCGCTCGAATTTCACTCTCATGTGAGCTACGGATAGATCCATTCGACACTTCTTCTTACTACTATTCTAACACTCACAATTAGCCGACAAAGACGTTGGAGCATATCCAAATTTCTGGATATCGCCGGGTTCCGAGAGAACTATCGACCCAGCACTAAAACGAAGCAGACAGGTCGATATGTCTGCTTACCCCTACGTAGCCACTCAAAAGAATTAGATTAAACCAAAACTTTAGTTCGTTCAGCCTTTTATTACCGGATTCCGGCTGGAATGTCGATCCGACCGGAAAACAAAGTCGACGTATCGGTTAACCACGTCATTTTTACCTCTATCTCGATTTTCTAATCAGCTGAGTGAAAGCAAATTGTGCACGAACTCGAGCAGTATTTTGGTCTCAGCACCAATTCCCATCACCACACCAATTACCATCCACACCAATTTTTATCAAAAAATCCAAATGCGTACGGAACTTATCGATCTCACCGACGAGCAGGCGAACAAACGATACCACATCTACCCACTCGCTATCGTACGAGAATCCAGAAGCACGAAAACTGCGACAGAAAATTTAGAAAAAATCAGAAAATTACAAATGTGCTACACAGCCCTTTACCACGTGCTAATGGTCCATAAAGATCAGATAATAATTTCGACCGAAAAAATTGGGCCTCCTTGCTTCTTTGACCTTTTACAGATTCAAAGTGAGTACTACAGATCAAGGGTCAGCGATTCACGTTAGCTGAAGCACAGTGATCTAGTTTTAAGCTAGCTAGGTGGAAAGGTTAAAAGTACTCTGAAACAATAGCAAATAAATTTGTAACCCTCCGATTTCTTGTGGGATATGTACGCAAACTTTCTTTAGCAAGTCAAGGTTATTTTCTAGCACCGTCAACCAGAGATAAAAATGTTACTATTTAGATCGTTGCTGTTAGACCCTAAGACGTCCAATGACTGAATGAGTGACTGAAGAATCCTAAAAAGCCTTGGTAAAAATGAAACATGTCTAGTGTTACGTTATTTGCCTTTCAGTTACGGAATAACACTCATTGTTATAAACAAAAAATATGTCATAAAAGGTAAGAACAAAGGAAAATTTAGGTTAAATTATTAAGTAAGCTGTCTGTCTGCGTTGGTAAACCCTTTCATCCTCACAAGCCGAATCTCTTTCCGAATTTCCATTATAGCGTCAAGTCTGGAGGACATTTTCATTTTGTCAAAATTGCCCTTCTCGATTTTACTATCCTCGCATCCTTCTCCATACATCACAACTTCCATTAACTTTTGCTCTCGGCAGTGTCTCTCGGCAGTGCCTGTATGCTTGTTTCCGTATGCGTTAAAACTTTCCTTATTTGGTATCCTTTCTTCCTTGAACCGTTTCTTTTTCCCATCCTTGTAGGGCCGTAAAGGAAATATAGATTCGAACAAAATTAAAGAAAACCGTTAAAGCTGAATTGAGCTGAGAAACTGTTGAAGTTTGTTTTAGGCATAGCTGACTGATAAATATTAGCCACAGTGGCATGTCTCAAGTTGACAGTAGGTTACCTGGGGTTGTTTTGCGAAACGTCCCCAGTTGAACCGTCCCCATGGCGAAACGTCCCCATGACAAAACGTCCACATGTAGAACGTCCCCATCGCGAAACGTCCCCGGTTGAAATGAAGCAAGAAACAAAACATCATGGGATTTTTTTTTTTTGTGGGGGGAGATTTCATGATTTACATCAGATGTTCTTTCAGATTAAAGTCGCCTAGTTGTACAATTTAAATATTATCCCGAGCAATACACACTAAACAAGATTTTGAGCTTCCCATGCCATTTTTATCCACCATAAGGGCACTACGCTGAATTTTACATTCTCCTTGTTTGATTATTTTTGAAAAATACCGGTTATGAATGTTGCTTTAAACATCCTAGAACTAGCCTATTATTAATCAGTTACGAGCCCAGGGAAAGCCGCAAACAGTGCATATCTAAGGCAACTGACCACACGCCCGCCCTTTCGTGCCTATAAACAATGTTCCTACATCTGTAGCCTAATGCAAACTCTGATTTTTTTTTTTTTTTACCTCAGTCATGCCCCTGAAGACGAAGGCGAACTTAAAAATCTTGGGGACGTTTCGCCACGGGACGTTTTGTCACGGGAACGCTTTGTCATGGGGACGTTTTGCCACGGTTACGTTTCGCTGGGGACGTTTCGCCGAGGACGTTTTGCCATTGGGACGCTTTGTCAGTAAGCCGGTTACCAGTCTTAGTTGGGCTCAAGTACTAGATATCTATGCACGAATCCTAATTTATTGATTATCACCAAAAGTGGCAAGTCATTTAGACTTGTCACTGGAACACACTGTATACATGGGGCACAATGAAAAAATTGTAAAACAATTAGGAATAGATTAAATCTGGCTTATGTTGTTCAAAAAGGGTTTGCAGATACGCTAGAATAAAATTTTGACGAGACAATGGACCCATGTTTAAAGTGGTGGATTAATGCCTGAAGTTACCCCTGGAACATTCGACTACGGGCGGTCGATAAACTAATGTATAGTGTTTATGGATGTGAAATGAATAAAGGTATTAACCATCGCCAAACAGAGAAATACGCACCGTACAAATGGAAATCAGAAAAAAACATCACGAAAAGTATCAACGTACCAGTACTTACTTACACAAGCACTGGATGCCATGCGCGATCTATTTCGGTAAGGCGGCTTTCGGAACTAGTAACTGTGGACTGAAGGGATATGTAGTGTTCAGTTTATCGAAATCGTCGAGAGCAAAATCGGACGAGCAACATTACTTGTCCGAATGGGAGCTAAAGTAAAAATTTAGCATAGTGAAAGTAATCTGACAGGATTTCGGCTTCATCCTTCTCGTACATCCTAACTGCACTACTCGCTTGCCAAGTTTAACAGTATCAAGAAATGGCTCTGCTATTAGTGGCGGGCGACATACCAATCAAATTCTCACAAGTGCCTCACAAGTTAGGTCATGTCATAATCTGGGGTCGATGCCAGCCTACATTTTGTGTCTGATATTAGGATACTTCCTCATGCGAATCATTAATTATGTCGCAACCATACATTGACGGAGAAATTCAAAATTCAAGATGCAAGCATTACCCTTTTGGATGTGTCCTCGTCCCTACCAAAGATCATTGAAAACAGAGCCCAACCAGCGCACGACCTTCTACACTGCTTCCTTGCTGATGACTGAAAATGAGTGTCTTCTTCTGTGTTTTTATATGTTATATTTATTTTCTTTAATTTACTCCGCTTTTTCGAAATGGCGGGTTATAAATAAATTACTTACTTACTTACTTACAGTTTCCACACATGACTGGGCATCAGTTTTTAGCGGTCGAACTCGCTAAATTAATGGGCTTTAAAAGATCTGAATCAGGATGAAACGGTGGTGACAGGTTTTACTACAAAAAAAACAACAACAGAAAACGCAAGCCTGCTTTATGGATGCAATTTATGGATGCTTTATGGATGCAATAGCGCATGTCAAGTCCAACCAATTTAGCTTCAGTTGAAATAGGGTAGATGGAAACTACCCCTTGTTTGCGAAACCGAGTGAAACATGACGCAAATCGACTACGGTATTGGCTAGTCGCAAACACGGGATGAAAGAAGTTTTCTTTTGTTTGAGGGAACGACATAAAAACAAAACAGAATTAGGCAGTAGTTTTATTGTGGTCATGCATTGTGCATACGCTCTCGAATTATTATTTGCCGATTTTAGAGAATGGAAGCAGGTCGCCCGTGTTTTGGTTAAAAATTTTACTGATGGTTTTACATTTAGAGAGATTCACTGGGGAAGAAAAGTAAAAGTTTCTAGAGTTTATACCAAAACAAATGGTGCTGAATCAACTCCTTTAAGGGGACTTCCATGGAGCTATTTGTTGCCGCCACTACCGTTTTTGGTAGGGTTCTAGCCTTCACAGAGGTGTTCCTTTCAAGAAAAGCAGGAACATCCAAGCTTAAACAATTCCCCCGCAAATCTGAGGCGGTTTCATTCCTTTATAGCCAACGCGAACAGTTGACCCTGTTGATGTTTACCACGTACCCTTCATCACTATATGGCATAATCTGTCAAGATTCAGAGTTAGATCCATTCTGCGAAAGTGGTTTACGGTGGATCTGCATTGAAAACAAATTCTACAAGGACAAATTCCGAGCAGGAAGGGTTGAGCAAAATTTCGCATTCAGACGACCGGATATACTGTCGTCTCGATAAATTCATTAGCTCAAGATTAATTCACAGCGTCCACTCTGAGACGCCGGATGTTTTTTTTTCTGTTCGACTGAGCAGGAAAAAAGCGAGGGTTTGGATTAATTTGTCAAGGACGATCATTTCGGCATTTCAAACCTGTACACGCAGCAAGACTGTAAACAGCCTTATCACGGGAGTAATTAATGTTGAGTAGAGAAAGTTTCCGGAAAACGTAACATTTTAAATAAAAATTCAGTATCTCCATTGCTCGAAAAATTTTCACTGTTGACAGACAAGAGCTGGGGCTCGATGTGATACTAGGTCGTTTAACATAAAATAACGAATATACGAATCCACGAGTGGATGGACTTTTTAAACACTAATGAAAAATTAAGTGCAAGAAATACTGATATATGGGGGTTGCTTTTCCTGTATTTCCGGAAAAGAGACTTTCTATCGTGTAATAAGGAAAAATTAACCAAAGTGTTGTTCTCGCAACACAATGAGAAGAAAGAGTTACCAGTTTATAGAAATGGTTACTGTGAACATAAGTGAATTTTTTGTTTGTGGAAAACCCTAAAAACAGCCAGTGTTCGCAACTAACAGAAACAAAACTTAATTCTTTATCGTAATGGATCTACCCCTTCGCCGGGAATTGTTAGTGAGTCTGATAGCAGTCATTGAGCGGCGCTTAGTGTTCTTCTTCTGTTCTTCATGAAAAATTAAAGAATTTTAAGGAGAAATGATTTAGGCTACGAATCTCAAAACCAATTATTGACAGTACATTATGACGTAGGCTACTGTAAGACATTTAGCTGTTTTGAACTTTTTATTCGTACACTACCTAAATCATCTCTTCGGACTTTTTAAAACACTTATTCAAATGCGTCACTACATTCGTATTGTTTTTTGCTCCTAAGACAGAGAAGTAGAAAGGATAAATGGCAAACTTGATATCAGCTAACAGCAGGGCCGTATCCAGGAATTTATTTCGGGGGGGGGGGGGGTTTGCTCGCGGAATTTATTTCGGGGGGGGGGGGGGGGGTTGTCCACGGGTCGGACCAAAAAGTACACAAAATACATAGATCAGAGGTTAAAACCTGCAAAAAACTATTACTTTTGTGGGTTTCGGGGGGGGGGGGTTTGAACCCCCTAATCCCCCCCCCCTGGATACGGCCTTGGCTAACAGCCAACTGTTTCAGTTTTTTCCTGGCTTACACATTGAGTTACAGTTATACTCTTTTCTTCTTCTTCCCCTTTGTGTTAGCGATATCTGGTTGACTTTTAAGTCGGCTACTTCTTCCGTTGGGGATGTACTCTTCAGTTCGAACGCGATCTTCAGAGTGAAGTTACGGGCAGCTTAGAACGAGGCAAAATCTTAAAGGAGAAACAGAAAGAAATTAGAGAGAAATATTTCAGAATCTAGCTGACGTTTAATACAGTTTTCGGCACGTTTTTTTAGTTGTTCACCGACGTTCAAACAAGGATAGCCTACCTACACTGTATTAACAACCGAAGGGTTGCCCACACTCGATTTTGGTTTACATGTTCAAAGTTTCATCTCTTAAAGGAGTTGCATCAAAAGCATTCTAGCACTTGCAACGTCTAGTACCCCCACCCACCCAAGACCCAAGATGAAGCCACGACTCGATCCGACCGCTGGGTCATCTAGCGGGTCAGAAGTGTCCGACATGGAGAGGCTGGGATCATAGTTTGACTATGAATCTAATAAAAAAAAATTATTGTAGCAGGCATATGGAAAATGTGTAGAAAAATCAAACTAATTATTTGCATTATCGATTTCTTTGAGTATTTTGTTTTCTGTTTTTGTTTCTTGTTAATTCCCGTAAGTCCAAGAATTAAGGATGTAAACCAGATCACAATAAACAAACGCTGTAAATTATACTAAATTCGTTAGAACGATTTCTTGAAGATTTATCTTTTGAGTTAAATAATATTCAGCTTCCGAGACCAAAAATTGTCAAACTGGCCGATGATTTCTACTCCCAACATATCTAATCGTCCACATGGTGATATACTTAGTTGTACTCTCTAGTACTCTCCTAACCCGCGTCAGGAGATCAGTGAATATTTAATTAGTAATGGCGAGTTGACGACCTTGCTTTCAAGAGTGAAAGTAATTTGTGGATAACCTTGGATACCATGAAGATTTTGGAGAAAACAAAGGGAACAGTGTGTTCGTAGAAGTTCGACACATCGTAAAATGATAGTGTCTCCCATCTTCTCGGCCCACATGAATCAACTACTTTAATTTATGGTCAGCGCCGGTGCCGGAACCGCTGATTTCGGCCCTTGCCGAGTCGATGCCTGCCGGTGCAGGGATAAGGTGCAAAGCAAGTGCCGAAGAGTCGGTAACCCCTCGTTGACAACAAGCAAAACAAGTACTTCCACAATCGCGCCATCCCACTGCCGGTTCCAACCAGCAACCTGAATGCGGGTGGTCTAGCTAGACATCCATTCAAGAAGCTTCCGAATCTCCTTTAGGATCCGCTAGACGATGCGGTTCGGAGGTTCGTAGGCTGGAATTCCTGCAAGACTTTGTATACCTTGCAATCAGTTCCGCACAGAACAGCTGAGACTTTTTCAACCGTATATGACAGCGCAGAAATTCCGTTCGGGAATGCCTGCTCGCCCGTCTGCATCATTGCATGCAACCATCCGCAAAAGCTACCTTAGCGCTTTAATTAGGTCCTATAAACGGAAGCCGCACTTAACAACATCCTACACTTTACTTTGCCCCCTCGCTTCCTATTTCTTAAAAAGACGGCACGGTCTGCCGGAAATCGCGCATCAGTAGGTCAGTAGGTTCCTGCTTCGTTCACAACCGTCACATAACTATGTGCTAACGCCAGTGGGTCTGCAGTTAAAAACCTGTACCACAGGTTTGTTAACATCTCTTTGGAATTATTAGTACATACACGCGTCATAGAACTCAGAGCCGGTATTACAGCTGAGAATGCTGTAGTGTCTTCTTGCATATTTTTTTTTTATCGTCCGACACATCATACAGGTTGAAATTTGAAGTTTGAATTTTATTTAAATTTCTTTGTAACAATAATGTTATTTCCACGTCTAATATTTGTTTGTTACCGATTCAAAAACATGTATAGTGAGGCATGGAGCATGGCCCGTTTCTACTATACCGAGAATGCATTAGCTGAGCGGCTTTTGTGCACCTTCCCAGATCACGTCCTAAGCCCTAATTTGTTTTAGAAAACAATGTGTCGCACAGTATTCCATTAAAATCAATAAACATTCCGGATTGCGGAGCGTGTAACAAGCAGTGGCGGTCACCGAATAGGTGCTACAGTGGTAGGCACCAACATTTCGGCCACGTTCCTTTTAGGGGCTCTGCAGTCACGGACTCAAATAATACTGATTTGACTGATAAATAACAATCACGTGTTTAGGTGCAAACTATGTACGTTTGGATAACCGGCAACGAACTACGGCCAACTGTTTGTCTAGTAAAATTGCTCTACTAAAATTGTTGGTTGGCAAATTTGAAAGCAATTCAGTCAGTAGTTCAGCAGATCAGTCAGTCGAAGGAATTGTTTCTACAGTTGAATATGGACAATATTTATTATTGCTTAACATTAAAAACATGCCGATGTCAAAAGCAAAATTTGCAGTATCAGTATCAAACATCATTTAAAAAATCATTAGAGAACCGTCGACCCCCCCCCCCCAGCCGAGGGGCCTCCACAGGGTTTGATCAAACACTGGTAAGACGTAAATGCGTGCATGACTATGACAATATCCAATCTCAAGACTGCTTGAATTTTCTCGCATAAAAGTCACCACCGCTGCTCCCACCTTGTCTACTTTTTGACGACAGCCCAGGCCATAGCCGCACTTACCCTTGCTAGTGCTGGGACGCACCAATAACTCATAAGACTGTCCTATACAATACAGAATACAGTATTAAAAGTTATAAGATATAACACTAAATGTACTAACATGCCAAACAATTCCCACAATGAACTAACTACAGCTGAAACCACAGAACAAAACTTGTGTACTAAGTGTGTTTGTTTTTGGGATCCCAAAACGTTAGTGACGGATACCTATGTTATCGCAAAAGTTGTCCGTCTGTCCGTCCGTCTGTCCGCCTGTCAGCACGATAACTCTCGAAGGGAATGAGACCCTTTGATGAAAATTGTTGTGAGGATTTTTTGGGTCAAGAGTAAGGTCGAGTTCGTGGATGGGCTCTGTAGCCCTACATTTAGGTGTGGGGGAGGGGGTTTAAATTTAATGGCTAACCAAATAATTTGAAACAGCCAATGTGATAGTCGATTATAGGGTAAGAAAACATGCTGAACACGAGGGTGAACACCATTTTGTCGCCGGACAAGTAGTTCACCCGGAATCCGGCCAAAACCGGAAAGTTTGTTAAAACTAAAAGTTTTATTTGAAGTTGATTAGATGTTCGATTTATGGGTAGGAAGAGACGCTGAATCTATAAATGACAATCATTTTTTACCCGGCCATATAGTTCGTCCGGAGTCCGGTTGAAACCGGATTTTTTTTATAAGTTAAGTTTTATTTGAAGTTGATTAGATATTCTTTATAGGGATAAGGAGAATTCGTTTCTGAACTATCTTTTTTTGCTGGACAAGTAGTTCGCTTGGAATTCGGCCGAAACCAGAAATTTGGCAGAAGTAAAGCAGGAAGTTTCGATCAGTATCGTCAAAACAGATATGGTTTATACAGGTATATCTGAACTTGGTTTTCCCAGATGATTAGCCTGGCGAAGACTGGATCTACAAGACCTAGTTGTCTGGATCAAATATATTTTTGGGATCCCATCGAAACCTTGGGTCTTTTTTATGAAGTGCTAATTTTTATACCAATTGAAAGTCGACGCTGTATAGCTAGGCTTGTATATTAGAGGTTTACGACATCATTCGTTACAAACCTTTTTAGCACTAGCGGTGCTAGTGGATTGTTAGCCCATTATTGTTACTAATATTTTATGCCCGTAAAAGATGAAGTTATCAAAAGAAAGACAAATAATATTGCCTTTTTCTTTTATCCCAAGCTGAATGTGAATTGTAATTCAAATTATAATTGGTAGTGCTAAACGGATCCGTCGAATTCGTGGACGAATTTCACCAAAATCAGATACTTAAAGTTTAACCGAAAAGTACTGGGATAGGACAATCTAGTTACCCATCACTTATTCACTTAAATTGGCTTGAAGACCCGCTGAAAATGCGTTACTTGGTTGTTCCGCTATTCAGGAATAATCGATTTTCAAATAGTGGAATTTCCGTGTGATTTTTGGTACCTCTAATTTGTTGTATGCCTTACAAAAAAGATTTATGACTTTTTTTTTGTTCATGCACTAAGCAATCTTCACCAATATCGCCACTGCCCACTGAAAAGCCTTGTTTGTGTTTAGATAAAAATTTCCCGCGTCATAGTAGAATTTTCGCTGTGGGGACAGTCGCAGATATTCTGAACGTCATAACTAGAGCAGATAGTGGAAAACAAAAAAATCCCTTTGCAGAATCCAAATAATTCACTGTATTCAACTAAATGACACAAAAATAAGTTGGCTTTTCAGTTAAACTTTAAGCTAGAATCTTTAGTTGTTTTTCCAGAAATTCACTTTCCAGCTTGAGTCTGAAGAAGATCATTGCCAAGAAGGCCAAATTATCTATCTAATAAAATTCAGCTGACGTTTAGCACTGTCAATGATAGCCTAAGCACCCGAAAAAAAAAAAAAAACACGGGCTGTGGATTGATGATATGGCTTAATTCTCACGGGCTCCTCAGAACCGTGGAAAACCGCTAAGGTAGTAGCCTACCTATAGGCTGCTGCAAAAAAAACAAACAAAAAAAACGCATAATAATATAAATTACGTAACACAACAAACGCCCTTCAAAATAACACGCTTGGAATAACGCCTGTTTTGATTTGGTACCTATTGATCGGCTTTTCTCTACATGTGCACTGACTTTCAGAACTCGTCGCTTAAAGGACACCTGAACAATGAAACCATATTTGAACACACCATGGAGAATGCATTTACAGACATGGCCACGGAGAGCATTCTTCTCCTGAGCGTGACGTTTTCAAAATAGGGATGTTCGTTTCTGGAGGTTTGCACGTGCAGACTCCAAGACAAAAAGCGCAATTCATTCAAATCTTGTACAGCGCTGGCCGGATCGTATTGGAATTTCTTCTAGATATACGTTTGGGTTTAACTGGTTAAAAAATATTCCAGAAGAAGGGTTGATTGGAGACATTTGTTCATTTCTAAAATTGTTCGGTACTGATTTAAGGACAGATGCAAAACGGAGCAAAAATCATAGCTTGGAAACACTATTTCGTATTTGGATTGGGTTTTCTGCAGGCAATGTTAACGGAAGTCATACAGATATGGATGATACTTGGTACTCTTCATTCAGGTGTCCTTTAAGTCTATCCGTCAGTGATTGCAAACGAGAGGTTCGAGATTAGCTCAAGATTCGTTTAGCCTACGAAGCGAATTTTTCTAAGAAGAAATAAACACCTAAAGACGTCGCGGTATCATCAAATCTACAGGCAGCGGTTTTCATCCTCCCAAATACGATGATCACTTGGCTTTCCGATTGACCGAAGCCTCCAGTCATGAATAATTTGCTCCTTAATTTGACACACTTTTACTGGCGGCTTTTTATGTAAAAGGTTCAGTCATCCAATCGCTAGGCTAAAGATGAGCGACTCGCCGCCACTGGCTGACGGAATATTTACATTTTTCCTATGAATGAACTATGTGGGTGACAAAAAGTGAAATCAATTCACAATGACATGTTAATTTCTATTTGTGTGGCCTATTCCGGTGTTGATTTGGGCTTCCAAGTTTGGTTAAAATGATTTCGTAGAAAACAGAGCAGAGCAATAAGAAGCATGTGAAAATTTCACAAAATACATTCTACAAATTAGGACAAAAAGCTAAAATATTGCTGTGCGCAGATGTCTTCTTGTAAACTACTTACGTCGTTTCGTCTAAACATGGGTAGCAATGCCCCATTGCTGATTAAGCTAACTGCTGTTCTTTGGCAGCCTACTCTCACGCAGGCTAAAAAGAGTCCATTACTAGTCCACTCGTATTGGCATGAAGCCATGAACCCTAGTTGGCGATCTTTGAAGTGTATTTCTGGGACCTTAAAGGACCCCTCTTGCTTATTCTGCCTTTTATAATATACCTACCTCCCATACAGAATGATAAGCTAATAAAATCCCCACATTTCTACATTGATTCGTTTTGTGCCTACGAAATTTTAGCACTTTTTTGGCCTTGCCGAGTTTTGCTCATCACACAACGAAACGTTTGCCGGAATCTTCAACGTCTGTTGACAACTCTTTCACACTTAAGAGTAGCTTTTGTTTCTTACTTCTATTATTTGCTTAGTTTTCACACTTTTTAACCACAGCGCGATCATTTTTCAAATGTCTTGAGCCCAGCCGCCACGTCAGAGAGCAGGAAGGCTAGACATAGACGACAAGCGCTAACAAGAAAATCGCTAATTTCTGGTGGAAAGTAATGGTATTTTCGAAAATGTTTTTTTCTGATCCATTTCATAGGAAAAAGATAATTTCTAGTAAGACTTGTGCTTAAGGGGTGCCTACTTCGTTACCGAACCTAATCCACCCCGAAGACGGTCCAGCTCCTAATGTAAACAGTACATAACGCTTATATAACACTCGATGACCTTAGATTTGTAGTCTAAAAAGAGTGCAGTGTTTAAGAAACATTTTCACGAGACATTTTCATGATACTTCATTAAGATCTCAAAATTCAGATACACTAAAGTATTACAAAGAAGTTAAGCAGATTTTCGGAATGGAATTTTACTTCAAGTTATATCTACCGGCGGAGAGCCTGCGCCTGTGGTTTCAGCTACGAGCGAACTGCCTGCCAGTACGTGGTCGGAATAATTGGGATAATAAGTCTCCAAATAGTAAGCGACAATGCCCCCTGTGCTTTAATACAGAGGAAGCGGGACATTTTCTGGTAGATTGCGAGCAACTCTCAAACCCCAGGAGACATTTTCTTAATGGGTATACTAATAAGTTCCCTGACGTCCTTGAAACAAAAAATAAAGCTAAATTAAAATGTGCCAATTTCTAAAGAGCGTATTAGTTAAATAAGATAATCATTGAGTGATGTAAAGTTTATTATAAATTGTTACCATTATGTGTTTTGTACGGCCAATTGGCTAATAAATATTCATTCATTCATATAGTTTGGTACTTCTTGACTAGGGTCCTCTTCATGCCGTGGGTCCTTCTTTGAATATGTTGAAAAATGCAGTAAAAATTTTATGCGCGATTTTTGGAATGCAAACATAAAGAATACTAAAAGGTGGATGTCTAATTATCTCCAGCTGCGCGAGAGGGGAGTAAATGCTAAAAAACTTAGACTATCCAAATTACTTCCTCTCTCTACCTCGTCAAACGTTAAAACTACGTGGTTCTCCATTTTAACTTACAGTGCCTTTTTTTTTACCCCGATTGTAGCGAATCCCACACCAGGGGCTAAGCCTTACACCCCGAGTATGTGAAATTCCTTCACCGGCTTCTACTTCGCCAAACGCTATAACGACACGTTCTGAACTTGGAACTCTCCGCATAATGATTGTTACTTCCTAGTTCCCTTTGCTATACCGGTTGGATGTATTCTAACCCACGGAGATCAGCCTTGCATCCAGTTTATCTAGGATCCTGGATGGATGGGCTGCATCAGTTCTCCTCTGAACGTAGACAGACAAAATGTTTGGTACTCGTTATTAGCCTTGTTCCCTTTTTTTTCAGATCCCTTGAAGTCCATTTTCGAAAATGAAAAGATTTCGGGGACTAGCGTCCTTACTGCTTTTCACACTAGCCCTTGCCGAAGATGTACAACACGAAGGTCACCTCTGGTCCGTCTCACATTCAAGTCAGGTAAATATTTCAGTTCATGCTTTTCTTTTCCCGTTTTTGGTTTACAAGTCAATTCGGTCTTTAACTATTGTTCATAATCTATGGCTCAGAGCTTTAGCGACAGATCTATATTCACATATTATTTCAAAGGTAAAAGAACAAGATCTGTAAGCTCATATGGCACTTGCAAGGGGTAGTTACCATGTTTGTCAGCTAAGTGCGAAGTGTCAAGGTCGGATGGCTTTTGCGAAACCCCCTCCAGCTATAGTACCCGGACTCCATCCGGATCTACAAATGGTTCATCCACGGCTTATACTTGCTTCCCACTAAGCCCCGTAAAACAATGAGTTTTACTTCATTCTGTTAGGTTTTACTGCCATAGGCTTCTGCCTAAACCGTAGCCGCTCCACTGAGTGGCCTGAAAGGAAGGGCTCTTCCTTTCAGCTCACTTAGTAGTTCCAGAAGTCTTTCAACTCGGTAGCGTCTAATCGAAGGCTTGGATTTGTTCGTACTGTTCAGGACACGTTTATTACACTCTACTCACTGTTGTGTTGTTCCTTTGAAGCTTCACCACTCTCTGCCGTAAATATTACTAAAGAAGTCCCGTCTATAACTTTTCTGACGTCAATCACCTTTGCTCTCCTCACTCTCTGATCTCCCAGCGACTCTCCCGTTCTAACCGCAAGCTTCTCCGGAGTTCTAAGCTTTTACACTATGACTTGGTCCTGCGTTCCGAAACAATATTTCCTTTTAAGTCTCGGCTAGGTTTAAAAGGTTCGTGACAATTTCCCTTTTAATTCTGACTTGGAATTAAAAGGTAAACCAGATAAAGATTGTAAATATAAAGGTATGAAAACCCTTCGTAACACCCGTCCCGATCCCTCGACCCGAGACAGATATTAAAACAATGGGTAACAAGACCAAAGGTTTCGATGGGATCCCAAAAATCGAATATTTGACCCAGACGACTAGGTCTTGTCTTCGCCAGATCCAGTTTTCGCCAGGCTAGTCATCTGAGAAAATCAAGTTCAGATAGACCTGTATAAACCATATCTATTTTGACGATACTGGTCGAAACTTCCTGCTTTATAGGCTACTTCTGCCAAATTTCCGGTTTCGGCCGAATTCAGAGCGAACTACTTGTCCAGCCAAAAAAAATAGTTCAGAAACGACTTCAGCGTATCTCCTTATCCCTGTAAAGAACATCTGATCAACTTCAAATAAAACTTTAACTTATACAAGAAATCCGGTTTCAACCGGATTCCGGACGAACTACGTGTCCGGGTAAAAAATGATTGTCATATACAGATTTAGCATAAAAATTTTACTTTTAACAAACTTCCGGTTTCGGCCAGATTCCGGGCTAACTACTTGTCCGGCGAGAAAATGGTTTTCACCATCGTGTTCAGCATGTCTTCTTACCCCTAAATCGAACATCTAATCAACTTCAAATAAAACTTTTGCTTTTAGCAAATTTTCCGGTTTTGACCGGATTCCGGGCTAACTACTTGTCCGGCGAGAAAATGGTTTTCACCATCGTGTTCAGCATGTCTTCTTACCCCTAAATCGAACATCTAATCAACTTCAAATAAAACTTTTACTTTTAACAAACTTTCCGGTTTTGGCCGGATTCCGGGCGAATTACTTGTCCGGCGAGAAAATGGTTTTCACCATCGTGTTCAGCATGTCTTCCTACCCCATAATCGACTATCACATTAGCTGTTTCAAAATATTTTGTTTGCCCCTAAATTTAAACCCCCTCCCCCACCCCTAAATGTAGGGCTACAAAGCCCATCTACGAACTCGACCTTACTCTTGACCCAAAGAATCCTCACACCAAGTTTCATCAAAATATCTCATTCCCTTCGAGAGTTATCGTGCTTACAGACAGACAGACGGACGGACGGACGGACGGACAGACGGACGGACAGACGGACAACTTTTGCGATGTCATAGGTATCCGTCACTAACGTTTTGGGATCCCAAAAACAGAAAGTCAACTGCTACATTTGGACCCTTGCCAAGGGCCCAAATATCACTGCCAAACATCGTAGTTGGCTTTCTGTTTTAAGCCATTATTGTTGTAAATATCAGTCAGCTTGGGCTCAAGGGGTGTTTTCGACTCCAAACCTGCCACAATTGTCCTAGCTCATCTCCAAGTACCCTATCTTGCGTGCCACTAGATTTCCATTACTCCCCAGAGCTGCCGGATTAATTCCGTACCGAAAACCCAACATGTATGGCATTAGTTGCCTTTTTGCTGATACCATGGTATCTGATACGCGGTCTAAAGTCGTTTTTGCACACTGTCAGAAGTTTCATAACAGATGGCGCATAACACTTTCAAGAATAACACCTTTTCAATTAGAAATAAAGTGTATGACCAATTAAGTTTACACTTTTTCGTGCTTTTTCGTTCGTGCCTAGATCTCCAACAACACCTTCAATTGGTAAAAATACTAACGGGAACGAAATAAACATAAACAGATAACGTCCCAAAGTGTTATCTGTTGAAACCGGGCATCCCAAAGTGTTATCTGTTGAAACCGGGCATCCTTCTGTTGTCGTTATGTAACTTCTGACAGTGTAGTATTTTTACCGATTGAAGGTGTTGTTGGAGATCTAGGTACGAAATAGTGTAAACTTAACTGGTCATAACACTTTATTTCTAAGTGAAAAGGTGTTATTCTTGAAAGTGTTATGCGCAATCTGTTATGAAACTTCTGACAGTGCAGTTATCGTGGTATCTGATACCACGGTCAAAAGACGTTTTTGCAGATGTGGTATCTGGCCAGTTACCGTGGTAACAGATATTCAGATATCACGGTCCGACCGTGGTATTTGGTCGTGGTATCTGGAAAACGAATCTCACTTTCATCAAATTTTGTCAAATTGGTGAGAAAGAAGTTCAGCAGTTAGTGATGTAACTGGATATCAGTTTTTATTTTGGGATGACTTCGAAAAGTGCAATTTCGGCAATAGTCGTTTTTGCAGTGGACCGTATATCAGTTACCACGGTAACTGCAAAAACGACAATTTGCAGCTCCAGTTACCGTGGTAACAGATACCATGGTATCCGCAAAAACGCAACTATTTGTTCGTACCAACTTACGTTTCATCCAAATTGATGGCTCATCAAAAGTTATAGATTGAGATTTGCAGACTTTAAAGGACACCTGAATGAAGAGTACCAAGTATCATCCCTATCTGTATGACTTCCGTTAACATTGCCTGCAGAAAACCCAATCCAAATACGAAATAGTGTTTCCAAGCTATGATTTTTGCTCCATTTTGCATCTGTCCTTATTTCAGTACCGAACAGTTTTAGAAAAGAACAAATGTCTCCAATCAACCCTTCTTCTGGAACATTTTTTAACCAGTTAAGCCCAAACGTATATCTAGAAGTAATTCCAATACGATCCGGCCAGCGCTGTACAAGATTTGAATGAATTGCGCTTTTTGTCTTGGGAGTCTGCATGTGCAAACCTCCAGAAACGAACAACCCTATTTTGAAAACGTCACGCTCAGGAGAAGAATGCTCTTCGTGGCCATGTCTGTAAATGCATTCTCCATGGTGTGTGCAAGTATGGTTTCATTGTTCAGGTGTCCTTTAAATGGTGGCATTTATGGAAATACTTCATTGTGGACTTCAAAATCGCAAAGCTTCGTGGTCTACAGTATAGCCTTTCATTCTACGTGTGCTGTAGCCTTAACCTACAAAAAGTAAAAGTATGCGCGCTACCAAAGAAATTCCTTGTCGAGCAGGAAGTGATTGAACCAATTATGTCACTGAAGACTAAGATTACCACAATTCACTTCCGAATAAGCACATACTTTCAACGTAATGATTCTACATGTGGTCAGTGGCTAATTCTAACATATTCAAAACAGCCTTGATACTACAACGACGGAAATCGTAAAAAGAGTACACGGTTATTATTACTCTTTAATCCAGAAAAAGAAATTCCATATTGACTAGCCTAATAACAAGAAAACAAACAAACACAATAAACCTAACGAATGTCACCTATCCACCTGGGAAACCAAAAGTGTCGAGTTGATCTTATCCCAGATGGGTAGTGATAACTGCATAAATGGGGTACTCACTCCCTCGATAAGACTGTTTTTTTTAATCCCGACTTTGTCTTTAAATGATATAAGAATATATAAGTTCTAAAATATATATTGTATTTTTTAAACCTTCTATCATTAATGTCTTATACACTAACTCTGCGTGTAATTAGACCAATGACAAGATCTGGCAATGATTTCAGAGTGAATTCTTAAATTTTGAGAAACCAAATCAAGGTCAAATTTATCCTCGATCACTATGTTTTTTGTTGTTGTCATTCTCCTTTTTCTTTTCTTCTTTTCTTCCTTATCTTCTCTTCCATGTTTGTTCTTATGACAGGAACTAGATTCATACTAGATTTAGGATGCACGAACACAAATAAAGAACACAATATGCTAGCAGTTGGCGTCCCTAAACGCAAGTTTTTAAAAATTTGAGAACGGAAAACCCACAGTCGCTTGTCATGAAGTCCTGACGGAATTTTGACAGAGAAATCGGACAAGTCTTAATTCTATTCAGTACTGTAATTAGCTTTTCCTAACACGACAGTACACTTTTGTTGTATATTTC
Source organism: Branchinecta lindahli (assembly GCA_023053555.1). Lineage (NCBI taxonomy): Eukaryota > Metazoa > Arthropoda > Branchiopoda > Anostraca > Branchinectidae > Branchinecta > Branchinecta lindahli. The sequence goes on from JAKZAO010000006.1 coordinate 28,551,119, forward strand.
AATATCGTCAGTTTCCCAAGCACTGTACAGAACAATGCGTACTTTCGATTGTTTTCAAGGGATACAACTAGTGTGAATGAACTTGGTTTTGTCGGTAGTTTGAAAGGGAAATTTAATTTAAAACAAGAGCTGGAAGCTCATATGGCACTTGCAAGGCAGTGTAAGAGGATGCAAGTAGGAATTCGTCAATTCTTCGGTTTGTTGTGATCATTTGTTGTGAGCAAAAATGATGATGAGCTCATCGGGAGCACGAAAGTGTATATTTTACTCAAAAGTATTGTTTGTACTTTAAGGAATTCAGTTGTAAGCAAAACCCTTGAGGCAAAAATGATCATCGGCTCATAGGGATCACGAAAATGTTTATTTTGCTTAAAAGTATTTTTTTTACTTTGCGGTTAGTACTAGTACTTTAAGGGATGGTCGGATCTGGGAACTGACAATTTCTAAGCAAACCTTGTCAAGTGTCTAATTTCCAATCAAATGCACAAAACGAGAAAACAAAAATCATAAAGTCTAACAATGAAATTAACACAAAACAATAACATAGGGTGGGGATTTCTGCAATTAAGCTTATAATTATGTAGGGGAGTTAGAGACAGTGTAAAAGGCAGAATAAGTACAAGGATTTCTTTAAAGTTTAACTGAAAAGCCAACTTATTTTTGTGTCATTTAGTTGAATACACTGAATTATTTGGATTCTGCAAAGGATTTTTTTTTGTTTTCCACTATCTGCTCTAGTTATGACGTTCAGAATTTCTGCGGCCGTCCCCACAGCGAAAATTCTACTATGACGCGGGAAATTTTTATCTAAACACAAACAGGGCTTTTTAGTGGGCAGTGGCGATACTGGTGAAGATTGCTTAGTGCCTGAATAAAAAAAAAGTCATAAATCTTTCTTGTAAGGCATATAACAAATTAGAAGTACCACAGATCACACGGAAATTCCACTATTTGAAAATCGATTATTCCTGAATAGCAGAACAACCAAGTAACGCATTTTCAGCTTGTCTTCAAGTCAATTTAAGTGAATAAGTGATGGGTTACTAGATTGACCTATCCCAGTCCGTTTGGGTTAAACTTTAAGGATTCCCATAAACCAGAGTAAGCTACGGATATAGCTAAGCTGGAATGTTTTTTTTTTTTTTATAATAAGAACAATAGGCCTACCAATAAAAATACCAGAAGAAGCTCACTGGAGGGAGTCAAATGCCTTAATAATATTTATCATTCTATACCATTAGTTCCTTTTCGTAGGACCCGTGACTGGGTGGGATGTTTACTTCAAGAAGTTTGTCCACCCATTACGACTTTGTCTTATCTATTTAGAGAACAGGATCTGGAGTTTTCTGTCCCTATGTCCTCTAAGACTGTTATTGTTGAAAATTGGAATCCTCTCGTCCGACGTTGTCATTCCAGTTTCTTGCAGGAAGCCAAACCGGCAATGGTCCTGTACTCTCGGCGAGTTGACAATTTTCCACGATTCCCTTTGCCATCAACAATACGTGACATCAGAGCCGCTGAGGCGGCAAGGAGACAGGACAACTCGGTCGAATTCCAGTTTCAGCCACAGGCTAAGGTAAGCTTAGAAACTGCGTTAAAGTATCGCTGAAATCTCTTCTTCCACAACCATTCCTTAATCACCAGCGCGATCACCAGGAAACCTACCATTCGCTGTTGGTGAGACGAAATGTGGCCCGGGGAACCGTCTCGAGTTCGTGGTTGAACCTGTCAGTAGCGTATGCTTGTCTATGCAAAAGTGGGAAAGGACAGAACACCCCTTTCTTAGCGTGTCTTGGAAAATCGAGAAGCTCGAGCAACCCCGTGCTTAGCGAGGTGCTTTAGCCTTGTCTTAATTGGTGTAGTTGCTTGTCTTAATAGGTGCATAACGCGTTATAAGGCTCCTTCATTTTGCGTTTAAGGTGATTAGAGGGTACTAGCGCTACTAACGAATTAATAGGACCCCAGTCTATTTTTTCTTATTCTTCTTAGTAGCGAACCAATCACAGTCGAGCTCTCGGTCTCAATCCATATAGAGCGAAAGGTCTCAATCCATATAGAAAGAAAAAAGGCGGAAATTTCTGTAAAAAGGATCATGACTGGCTGGAACTCCCAGCCCTTCGAGTACTTGTAATTTTTCATCTATATAGTGTTTCACTTTTTGAATTTCTTGCCGTGGTATTGCAATCCTCTTTACAACATGAATTAAGACAAGGGACATCCGCGGTCCCAAATATGTGTATTAACCCGTATGGAAATAATTAAGTCGTAAACAGTTGTTAACGATCGTTTACAATTGTTAACAATTGTTTACAGTTGTTAACGATCGTAAACAATTGTTAACGATTGGAAACGGTAGCTTACGATCGTAGTTTTACGATCGTTTTTTTACGATCGTAATTTAACGATCGTTTTCAATTGTTTCCGATCGTTTTCAACTGTTTTCGATCGGAAACAATTGTTTTTATTTTCAAGACGATAAATACAGACCGGATTTCTAACTACGGCAATAAGAAAGTTGATTAGTGTTTAGTTTTGCATAATCAAAATAGTTTAACAAAAAGCTGAAACTAAAATCCCAATCGTAAACGATCGGAAACAACCGTTTTCAATCATAATTTTACAACTGTTTACGATCGTTTTTTTCAGGTGTCATTAAATAACTGTTTACGATCGTTTTTAGTTGTTTTCGATCGTAAACAATTGTTAACGATTGGAAACGGTTGTTTACGATCGTAATTTTACGATTGTTTTTTTACGATCGTAATTTTACGATTGTTTTTTTACGATCGTTTTTTACGATCGTAATTTTACGATCGTTTTTTTACGATCGTAATTTAACAATCGTTTTCAATTGTTTCCGATCGTTTTCAACTGTTTTCGATCGGAAACAATTGTTTTTATTTTCAAGACGATAAATACAGACCTGATTTCTAACCACGGCAATAAGAAAGTTGATTAGTGTTTAGTTTTGCATAATCAAAATAGTTTAACAAAAAGCTGAAACTAAAATCCCAATCGTAAACGATCGGAAACAACTGTTTTCAATCATAATTTTACAACTGTTTACGATCGTTTTTTTCAGGTGTCATTAAATAACTGTTTACGATCGTTTTTAGTTGTTTTCGATCGTAAACAGTTGTTAACGATTGGAAACGGTTGTTTACGATCGTAATTTTACGATTGTTTTTTTACGGTCGTAATTTTACGATTGTTTTTTTACGATCGTAATTTTACGATCGTTTTTTTACGATCGTAATTTAACAATCGTTTTCAATTGTTTCCGATCGTTTTCAACTGTTTTCGATCGGAAACAATTGTTTTTATTTTCAAGACGATAAATACAGACCTGATTTCTAACTACGGCAATAAGAAAGTTGATTAGTTTTTAGTTTTGCATAATTGTTTTTTCAAGTGTCATAAAACAACTATTTACGATCGTTTTCAGTTGTTTCCGATCGGAAACAGTCGTTTTCAATCGGGAAAATTTGGTTCGGTTTTCAAGACCTGAAACAAGACCTGAATCTCAACAACGATAGAAGGGAAGTTAATTTTTTTTTAATGTGCAAACGATCGAAAAGTTTAACAAAAAGGGAGAATGTGAAATCCCGATCGTAAACAACTGTTTACGATCGTTTTCAGTTGTTTATTTATAATAAATAAATAAAAGCCGTGGAAATGCTTGAAGTTGAGAACTGTCATCCGTGTTTTTGCTACTTTCACTTTTTTTGAAGCGCAAAATATTTCAAACGCATCTTTCGTAGTCGAAGCCCCCTCTTTGGTGCTAAACCTTCCTCTGGTGATTTTTTAAGAGTGTTGCCGTTTAATCGATAATTTGGGAAACAAAAATATTTGCCTCTATATGCAACAACGCAAATATCCATCGATACTATCACAGAAAATGAAAGGTTCGTTGGGGTTGGAATACTTGGATAGAATAGAAGTCGTTGCAGTTCAGGGCCAGGGACTAGGCTAGGGGTGGGGGTTCAGGGTAAGTTGAAACACCCAGTCGGGAAACACCCAGTCGGGAAACACCCGTTCCCGATCGTGAAAATTCGATGGAAACAACAGTTCCCGGCCCTTAAATTACGATTGGAAACAACCGTTTCCGATCGTAAAAATACAATCGTTAACAACTGTTTCCAATCGTAAAAAAACGATCGTTTACGATCGGAATGTCCCATAATACAATTGGGAAAAAACGATCGTTTACGATCGTAAAAATACGATCGTAAACAACTGTTTTCAATCGTAAAAGACTGTTTCCAATCGTAAACAACTGTTTCCAATCGTAAACAACTGTTTCCAATCGTAAAAAAACGATCGTTTACGATCGGAATGTCCCATAATACAATTGTAAAAAAACGATCGTTTACGATCGTTTACGACTTAATTATTTCCATACGGGAAGCTTCCTAGAGTGTAATAACCTTTATGAGCCTTAACACACCAATTAAGACAAGGCTTTAGGGTTTGGACCCCGAACTGCAAACGCTAGACGAAACGTGAATGTATACAAACGAAGAATTAGTGAGAGACATTAGGTGCATTTTTGTTCATGGTTCTCAGGTCTCAGTTCTCTGGTCTCAGTTCTCTGTTTTGCCAAAAAATGACGTTTTCGTTCGCAGTTCTCTGTTCTCAGTTCTCTGGTGGATGGTCACCAGAGAACTGAGTAGCGAAGTCAGTTCTCTGGTGAGGCTTATCCACCAGAGAACTGAGAACAAAAACGGACTCAGGTCTCTGTTCTCAGTTCTCTGGCGTGCGAAAAAACACAAAAATTACTAACTGGCAGGAGACCAGAGACCAACCAGAGAACAAAAATGCACCTATTACTGTTCTTAGTAATAAAAAAAAATGTCCTGATATTTTTTTTGGATTGATGCTTCCTGTCTGACAATAACATAATTACACAGTGTCGTCTGTCTTGAGAAAGACATCACACAACCTGTAGTTTGATGAGGATTTTGCAGAACGGTTGGTCGAACTGTCAACAGAGTTGTGAGTGCAAAGTTGAACCGTATAGGACTGAGACACGATAGTCTAGTTAACGCAAGACATACAAATAAGTTGGCTTCTCAGTCAAACAAATGTTTAAAAAAATAGCTATAAAAAAAGTTGACTTTTCAGTTAAACTTTAAGCCTAAGGAAAGGTTAAGTAGTAAACGACGCTGACTTTTTGAGTCTCATGGGACTTTCTTATCTTTCCCACTGCTAAGGTATTTGGTCAATTCAGTGTAAACGGCTTCATTTGTTTACACACTAAAAACTCCAAGCGATATTGAATAAGGATGAGGAGAAACTTTTTAAACAATAAAACATCTTTCTACACACACGATGACTGCGATCAATTTCTATGCTATCAGTTGCGGCAAGAACTACTCAACATTACGGTGTTTCACCACGATGACTGCGATCAATTTCTATGCTATCAGTTGCGGCAAGAACTACTCAACATTACGGTGTTTCACCAGAAACCACTCGATTTGGGAAAAAAAAAAGCCAAATGGGTAAACGACCAAAGTTATGGAGTGAATTATGATTGCTGCAATGGGGTGAACAGGCTAGCTCTTGTTTTTGTTTCAAGTTTTCTTCTTGTTCATTCATATTCGTGTTAGAAGGTTGCGCTAAGCTACTTCGAACTTCGTATACCTTTTTGGGATCCCAAAACGTAAGGGGAGGGATACCTATGACCTCGTAAATGTTGTCGGTCTGTCTGTCCGTCTGTTAGCACGATAACTCTCGAAGGGGTTGAGATATTTGGCACGAGGACTCTTTGGGTCAAAGTACAGGCCAAATTCGTAGATGGGCTCTGTAGCCCTATATTTAAGGGTGGGGGTTCAAATTATGGGACGAAGAAAAATATTTTTAAAAGCTAATGAGATAGTGGGATTTAGGAGTAAGGAGACATGCTGAATCCGAATATGAAAATTATTTTCTTGCCAGACAAGTAGTTCGTCCGGAATCCACCTGAAACTAGGAAATTTGTTATAAGTAAACATTTTTTCTGAAGTTGATTAGAGGTTCAATGTAGTGGAGTGGATGCTGAGTCCATATATGTAAATTATTTTCTCGCCGAACCAATAGTGCGCCCGGAATCCGGCCCAAACTTGAAAATTCGTTAAAAGCTTTATCTGAAGTTGATTAGAGACTCAATCTAGGGATAAGGAGACATGATGAATGCGTTTTTGAGGTTTTTGGGATCCCAAAACGTAAGTGGAGGGATACCTCTGACATCGCAAAAGTGGTTGTCTGTTCGTCCGTAGGCCTGTTAGCAAGATAACTCTCGAATGGGGTTGAGATGTTTTGTTCACACTTGGCACGAGGACTCTTTGGGTCAGAGTAAAGGTCAAATTCGAAGACGGGCTCTGTAGCCTTATATTTAAGGGTCGGGGAGGGGTCTCAAATTCGCTCAAATTAAGGGACAAACAATTTTTTTTTGAAGCTACTGAGATAGTTGATTTACGGGTAAGGAGATGTTTCGAATCCGAACATGAAAGTTACTTTCTCGCCGGAAAAGTGGTTCACCCGGAATCAGGCAAAAACCGGACAATTTGTGAAAAGTAAAAGTTGAATTTGAAGTTGATTATAGGTTCGATTCAGGGGTAACGAGACATGCTGAATCCGAACAAGATGTTTTTTTTCACGCTAGACAAGTACTTCGTCCGGAATCCGGAAATTTAGGATTAAGTTTTAAAACCCAACGATATAGTCGATATAGGGGAAGGAGACATGCTATAGGAGGCATGCTGCACCTCTTGAACATAGGCCTACTGAAGATAAACAAGAAGTGTGTGATCAGTTTAATTATCTCCAAAATCCCAACCGGCATTGACTGTGTCGAAAACGAAAAATGCTTCCGACAACTGTCTGGTCAACAATTTGACAAAATTTGTCGACCAATTCTCGGCTATAGCAGTACCTACCCCTACCCCTTTATTCACTCAAGCGAAAGCTCTGCGCGTGGTTGACGACATTCTTTGTTTAATCTATGATCGTCGGAGGGATCTTCGGTCGCGTGTATAACATGCAAAGTTTCTTAGGTGTAATCGAAGGTCGAAGGGGTTGATAAATGTTGTTCAAATTTCGTATGAGGATTCACTGGCAAAGTACAGGTCAAGTTCGTAGATGAATCCTTTAGTAAACATTTCTTTTGAAATATTTTTTTTGTGTCAGCATGGTAGTCGTGCGACAGAATTTTATGTCAAGGCTTTAGGTTGTCTCTACGTGTATTTGTTGTGTTTCGGTCGTTTTGCATAAACTTTTTTCTGCTTATCTTGTAGTTTAGCATTTTTGGTTTAGTAGCTTTGTCTCTATTAATTAATTAATTAATTTATTTTTTAACCCGCTAAATGAACAAAAGCGGAGTATAAACAAAAAAGAAAAAATACAACAAAAACGACTAAATACACAACAAAAACACTTGATTATTTAAGGAGGCGGACAAACCCATGATGAGCTGGGAGAGCCTTCACTGTCTGGGGGAGTTTATCAGCAAGCTCAACTAGCCTTTGTCTCTATTCATTGTGCTTTTTTGCTTTGTTTAGTATTAGTCAGTTTGTATCGATCAGAAAACGTAGCTTAATAGATGGTTGTTCGTTTATTTTGATTTGTCCAGGAGCCATAATCTGTATTTTTTTACACCTAGATCTGAACGAAAGCTTGTCTCAGGGACGTACACAAATATATTTTTCTCTTGTTCTAACGGACAAGTAGATCAATTTTGTCGAAGTAGAGATGACGTCTAGGGCTAAACACAAACACTGAATCCATATGTGAACTTGGTTTTCTTAGATGATAGCCATTGGCCTTTATCTGTTTCTAAATGTTAAAAATTTTCAAGGAGTCTGGCGAAGACCGGATATCTCTAGAAGATCCAATTGTCTGATTTGGGATCCCATCGAAACCTTTGGTCTTGTTTTTCTTATATTTGTACCGAAACCTGGCCAGCTTGCGTTGCACAAATCCTCTTTCTCATTATCATTTATATAGCCTACCTTCTACTTTTAATGCCAGTCTTCCCACAGAAGTGATGCTTAGTAGCCTATAGACACAAGAGAGGAAGAACGCGCAGGACGTTCAGTTCCACCAAAAGGAATAGATCATCTGGAATTTAATCATTCGACTGACTGCAGGGTACACCTGTGAGAACACTCTGTTAAAACTTTCCGTTAGTTCCGGCTTACTGCATCCTTCCGTTAAAGCAAATCCATTCGAACAATTTGCAAATGACCCGTCAATCATGGCGTAGGAGAAAGTAAACCTAGCCTACAGCGTTCAGGCTTGATTGATGCCATAACTTAATATTTGGAATCAAATCCTGAATATATAATTAACGCATGGTCAACTACGTCCACCAACCATGAAACCGAAGTCGGTTGCAACTGTCATGTTATTATTTTTCTGACAAGTCGCACCCTCCTCGTTTTTAGCGGCTAAAAGAAAATCTTGACAAGACACGAATCATCATAAATTGAATACTTTTGCAGGAAATTGTTGCACAAAGATAATTTTCGTGGTTAAAAGTCATAATAATAATTATAATTTCAAATGCAGAAAGCAGGCTTTCAGACTCATCCATGTTTTTTTTAATCAAATCCCTGTAGCACCATTTCTTTTTTCGTCTTCACATTGTTACTTTCTGGGCTACGGCCACGATTCAGACGCAAATAGCACACTAAAAGGCTAAAAGCGCTTAAAAATAGAACTAACATGAAATAAATGGGCATAACTGATCACTGATCATTGGGTTCCACCGCTCGACGCGGTGGCACAAAAAAGGAACCTTCTCGCTAGTGTGAGAAGCGAGCTTCGCAAGCCAGTTCACAAAGCACATACCGTCGATCTTACCAACCTATTCTAACCTAAGAACTCCAGATGAAAAAAAAAATATTTAATTTTCCGTGCGGATTTTCCTGGTCCTGTATTTTTATCGATACAATTGAGGAAAATCAACTTGAATGTCTAGGGCTGGTTCACGTGACATTTATGCCACTGACAAGGTCATTTAATTATGCCACATTTATGCCACTGAAATATCGAAATGTCGGGGAAAGTAAAATAAACACTGGATGAGCTGGCGAAACGTTTTGGGAAACAATAACAAAGGTTCCGATGGGATTACAAAGATGAATTACTGTACAGACGATCGGTCTTGCAGATTTCTGGTCTTTTCCATATCCCCATGAAAATGTCACGTCATCCTTAGCTCGATAACAGAATATCCTAACTGGAATTTGATTGATATTAAACCGAATTTAAACTTGGATTCCAATAGACCCCTTAATCAGATCCATAGGTAATGCTTTTGAACCGAAAATGTGAACCGAAAATGTATCCATTCGTAAATCCGATTCCATCCGGACTTTCCATCCGAGACGAAAACAAATAGTATTTCCCGATCTACCGTGTCTTTTCCGGGTCCACCGACCTTTCCGCTTCGATTCTATCGGAGAATTTATATGCACCTACATTTCTAATCCCCATCCCCTCCCCGAAATGTCACGGTGAAAACCTGATTTCTCACTATAAGTCTCATTCATGACCCGCACAGAAGCGACTGTTTTAGCTGCTCATTGAGCCTATACCTCAATTCCAAACAAGACCAAAGGTTTCGATGGGATCCCAAAAATTTAATATTTGACCCAGACAACTAGGTCTTGTCTTCGCCAGATCCAGTCTTCGCCAGGCTAATCATCTGAGAAAATTAAGTTCAGATCGGTTCAGATATACCTGTATAAGCCATATCTATTTTGACGATACTGATCGAAACTTCCTGCTTTACTTCTGCCGAATTTCCTGTTTCGGCCGAATTCCGAGCGAACTACTTGTCCAGCCAAAAGAAGAAAGTTCAGAAACGAATTCAGTGTATCTCCTGCTTTACTTTAAAAAATAAAGAACATATAATCAACTTCAAATAAAACCTTAACTTATAAAAAATTTCGGTTTCAACCGGATTCCGGACGAACTATATGTCCGGGTAAAAAATGATTGTCATATACAGATTCAGCATCTCTTCTTACCCTTCAATCTGTCATCTAATCAACTTCAAATAAAATTTTTACTTTTAACAAATTGTCCGGTTTCGGCCGGATTCCGGGCGAACTACTTGTCCGGCGAGAAAATGGTTTTCCCCATCGTGTTTAGCATGTCTTCATACTCCTAAATCGAACATCTAATCAACTTCAAATAAAACTTTTGCTTTTAACAAATTTTCCGGTTTCGGCCGGATTCCGGGCTAACTACTTGTCCGGAGAGAAAATGGTTTTCACCATCGTGTTTAGCATGTCTTCTTACACCTAAATCGAACATCTAATCAACTTCAAGTAAAACTTTTACTTTTAACAAACTTTCCGGTTTTGGCCGGATTCCGGGCGAACTACTTGTCCGGCGAGAAAATGGTCTTCAGTTCACCATCGTGCTCAGCATGTCTTCTTACCCCATAATCGACTATCAAATTGGCTGTTTCAAAATATTTTGTTTGCCCCTTAATTTAAACCCCCTCCCCCACACCTAAATGTAGGGCTACAGAGCCCATCTACGAACTCGACCTTATTCTTGACCCAAAGAATCCTCACACCAAGTTTCATGAAAATATCTGTTTCCCTTCGAGAGTTATCGTGCTGACAGACGGACAGACGGACGGACGGACAGACGGACGGACGGACGGACGGACGGACAGACGGACAACTTTTGCGATGTCATAGGTATCCGTCACAAACGTTTTGGGATCCCAAAAACCTACCGAAAGTGGTGGTTTTTGGCGGATTACGGCCAAACGACTGATCCGCTGAAAATACTGAGAGCAGATACGGATTCAACGTGTATTCTTTCCCTCGTATCAAAGCATTGACTGACTTCAACTTTCGTTTCTACCAAATTTCAGTTTTTCTCCGGATCCCGGGCGAACTATTTGTCCAGCGGAGAAATGAAGTTCATAAACGAATTCAACAAATATTTTCACCCCTATATCGATGCTCCAGTCGACCTAAGGAAAATGAAATACTTCTACCAAATTTTCGGTTTTTGCCGGATTCTGGGCAAACTGCTTGTCCGGCGAGAAAATAAAGTTAAAAACGGGTTTAGCACCTTTCCATGCTCTTCTATCTAACCTCTAATCAACTCCAGAAGAAATTTTCACTCTCAAATTTTCGATATCGCCCGGAGCGGGCGAACTAATTACCGGATAAAACTACCGTCTACCGTCACTTACGTTTTGGGATCCCAAAACGATAATTTAAACTTTAAGATTTACGATATTGTTTTCGATATTTCCGTATTTTTTTTTTTTTAAGTAGCCTATCTACTTATTTTATGAACTTCTATGTCAATATATCCATTCAACTGATTCGGATTTTTATTTTGTTATTTAGGCTTCGTTATATTTAAAACTGAAAATGCTCAGCGGTCAGTAAAGTGTAGGCTATTGGATAGTATTTTTTTGGTTTGGGAACCTGCAATAAGACTTCAACTAATTCAGCTGGGATTCGTACTATTTCAAACTGAAAGAGGAAATAGTCAGGCGTCAAAAATCTTTTGGCTTCGTACCTATTTTCAAGACATCTCTATTCTGGTACCAATTCTTCTTCGCTTGCTTCTAATAGGACTACTGTTTTCCAGATTCAAACAAACGGCTTCCCGTTCGGTGGACCAGAGCAGCGACAACTCCAACCCCTAGACCCAGCGGTGAGTGACACTCATTTTCTCAAAACATAACATTTTCCAGTTTAGGAAGACTTCCAGAGGCTCCGTGAAGTTATTTGAAGGGTGAATAAGCGATTAGGCTTTCGCTTCATATCGAGTCGCGCATTGGCCTGTGTGGAAAAGTCAACCAGCAATTAGCACTGAAGTCGGAAGCCAGAATTGACAAACTTAACGGAGTTTGACAGAACAGAGTTGGGTAGAGCACAAACAGAGGCAGAGGCATTTTACACAGTTTTAAACATGGCTAGGCCTAAGAGGAGTTGAAAATAGCCATACAAACGTGGATAAACGTAGGCTACACCAAGAAGTAACGTGTCATTGTTTACTTTATGCTAGCACAACTAGCGGCCAAAAAAGAACTAGTCAGGAAGAGAAAAAGAAACTAGTCTGCTTGGAGCGCCGAACCAAAGACTGCTGAGCTGGGATAACGTGAAAAGCGCAGTCTACTATTCCAGAGACAACAAAATGTATGTTGACTTTCACTGCAAAGGGGTTATAAAAAGCAGTGTACTAAAATTTTGAAATTAGAGCAAAATTTGATCGGAAGAGGCTCTGTGACTGTGACCCCTGTGAGTAAGTTTCTTAAAGGAGTTCAATGATATGGGTGGGGAACATTTAGCCGACCAGCTGATGGGAATGATTATCGTCAATAAACCTACCCTTTTTAAGCAAATCCCTTACTACAGCCAACATAACTCACAAATTACAGAAACTATAATTTTAAGGCGAGATCGCAATTCTTCCCCCTTACTCGCTGCTCATTAAATTTGTTTTTTTCTTTAGCTTTTTCTTATTTTTTCTCCATCTCTGGTAGACATTAGGGTTCTCAGTTTAATAGCACAAAAATAAGTTGAACAAAAATACCATTTACTGCCACTAACACCCCTGGTGTTTTTTCTTGTATTATCTGGCAGTAGTGTCGCTATAACAAGACTGTACGTGGGTTCACTTGACTATATTTATCAAGGTTAGTGGTAGGGCTACCAAATGTAATTCAAGGGTAGTCCAGGTGTGTATCGATTCCGGACAAAGCTTTTGTTGTTGAATTAAGCTTTTTCTGTAAGTTCTATGAAAACAGCTAGAGCCAATTTCACTGCGGTTTACCTTCAGTTCCCGCAAAACTTAAAATACAAATATTTTTCGCCAATTCCCACCGTGTTCGTTGCGGTTTATCGGTCATACTGAGGCCGAAGAAAACCAATCGTTCTTGTTGCAAAAGAACTTCTAAATTTTTGTATACGGCAATTCTTTGAAAACAAGACCAAAAGTTTCGATGGGATCCCAAAATATTAATATTTAATCCAGACACTTGGGTCTTGTAGACATCCGGTCTTCGCCAGACTCCTTGAACATTTTGACTTTCAAATTTAGAAACAGATTAAGGCCAATGACTACTCATCTGAGAAAACGAAGTTCAGACATGGATTCAGCATGCAAGTTCACCCCTATACGTCATATCTACTTTGACGAAATTGATCAAACCTTCTGCCAAATTTCCGGTTTCGACCAGATTCCGGGACAACTACTTGTACGGCAAAAAAATAAAGCGTATCTCTTTACCCCTGTATCGAACCTCTAATCAACTTCAGATAAAACTTAACTTTTAAAAAATTTCCGGTTTCAGCCGGATTCCGGGTGAACTATAAGCATTTCCTCTTACCCCTAAATCAACTATCTCGTTAGCTGTTAAAAAATGTTTCGTTCGCCCCTAAATTTGAACAACCTCCCTCACCCCTAAATGAAAGGCTGCAGAGCCCATCTTCGATCTCGACCTGTCACTTGAGCCAAAGAATCCTCCCACCAAGTTCCATCAAAATATTTCATTCCCTTTGAGAGTTATCGTGCTGACAGGCGGACGTACAGACAGACAGACAGACGGACAACTTTTACGAAGTCAAAGGGTTTGGGTCACTTACGGTTTGGGTTCCCAAAAAAATTTTACTCCAAGATTGTCCCTTCTAACGAAGATGATATGCGCAATTGACTTGCTCTACTCGTATTTCTGTTAACATTTCTTTATTTTGACTGCATCTCGGCTTACGAAAGAACTTAATAAATATTTAGTAAATTTTTTTCCGTTTTCTGTTTTGTTTTGTTCGTTCTTTATTTTCCGTCGAGTCAGTTTCGTTTAGTGGTTCACCGATTACTCGGTGATTAAACCGCAATTTGGAACGGTATTGCTGTGATTAAGCCCCTCACAACCCTAGCTTCTGGGACCGCAATATTTTTTTTACGTGTGTGTTTTCTTTGTTGTAATAATGTATATTATTCATGACTAGATTTTTAGTATTAAATAAATGAAATGCAAGATTCTTCTTCACGGCCCCTTGGCACAAGAACCGACACATTACCATCATCGTCCGTCCCACTAAATAAGAATATTTTGGCTTTATTTTTAGTTATTTTTCTAACTGGTTTATTTTTCTGTGGGTCAGAAACAGATCACCCACCTGTACCACAGTGAAATTTCAATCGTGCATTCTTTCACGCCTTTAACTCTTTACAGAGGCAGACCCCGGCAATACTGCAAAAGCCGATGGTGGTTGAACCAGGACAGCAGGTCAAGCTGGTCGTCCCAGGTCATAGCTTTCAGAAGGTAAGTTATAGACTAGCTTCTTCAGCAATAGTGTTGGTTCTATTCACCCAGGAACTGCGATCAGGGCAACATTCATGGGTCAGTTACGATCTGAATTACGACGTTTAGGCTGTACAGCAGAATAGTAAATACAGCATCAGGCTGATGTACTTAAAGCAGTGTTGCCACTGGCCGCATAATTCTGCGATTTGTCACAGGTTTTCGACTTCTCCCCAGATTCACCGCTGAGAAGAAGTTGTCACAGGAAATCGCACGTATGCCAAAATGTCGCAAATTCTGCGATTTCAAAGCATTTCGGCCAATTTCAAGGCAACTCTTTTTAGGGAAAAGGAATTGTTTGTGTTTTGCGATTATTAGCTCCTCGTACAAGAGCAAATTGGAATCGTAGGATCATAAAGTTGTTTGCTGAAACTGAAAAAAATAACCGAATTTTGTGAGCGCCAGAATGTTACAGATTTTTGCGGCAAAATGTCACAGGTTCCGTCAGAGAAAAGTGGCAGCACTGACTTGAAGAGTGACGGCAATTTATCGTAAATCATGACTAGCAAATGTTTATTATGAAGCTAGTTTCAAGCCCGCCCATTAGGAAAGGCGGCGGTACAATCGGAAGACTGAGTGTCGGTCCGGTCTGAGGGCATTTGGTGCCGTAGTCTGTGAGCTTGAGTGAACTTATCTTAGAAATATGTGACGGAAATTTAACGTTGCCAAATGAAGAACGGGCACGTGGGGACTTGTTTCTTTAACATTAAAGGGACAAAGCGACTCCGGAAGTTATATTATTAGTTGCGTTTTTGTTCGGATTTCACTCGCCTTTTCAACGGCTTTTTACTTTTTTTGCGTTTTCGTAAAATGGTTAGCACTGTTTGACAATTTCCCGTTTTTGTCAAAAAGGCAAACCCCGACTTTCGCCTTTTCCCTCGGCTTTTTGCAAAAAGGCAAACTTGGTAGGTGACGAAGTTGCGCTCTCCTTTTGGCTTTTTGCCTCGTGACTTTTGTGACTTTACCCAAAATCCAATAAATGATGGATTTGACTCAAAGTGATAAGCAGTATTTGGAGACTGTGTCAGATTTTAAAGATTAAAAATTTGCAGTACAAATAAAATAAAAGTAAAATTTTATTTATCAAAATTGCGTTTTTATCCAAGAAAAGCGAAAAGTCCTAAGTATAGTAACGGCGATTTACAAAAACGCGAGAATGTTAAAAAAAGGCCTGAAAAAGACTAAAAGCTAAAGCCGAAAAGGGAAAGGCAAAAGCCGAACAAAAACGCAACTATTGTCTGATTTCCGTGCATATGCCATGGCCATTGGCTCTTCGGGTTGGCTGAATCGTATACAGTTCTGCTAAAGACTGTAGTGCCAGCATGGTCATGGTCAGGAAGATTAAAATCAGAGAAGTAAACTACTTACTTAAAGCACAACTCTTAGTAGAAATAATATTTTCCCTATGAAATGGATCAGAAAAAAATATTTTCGAAAATACCATTACTTTCCATCTGAAATTAGCGATTTTCTTGGTAGCCCCTGTCGACTATGTCCAGCCTTCCTGCTCTCCGACGCGGCGGCTGGGCGCAAAATATTTGAAAACTGATCGCGCCGTGGATCAAAAGTGTGAAAACTAAGCAAATAAAAGAAGTAATAAACAAAAGCTTCTCAGATCCTTATGTGTGAAAGAGTTGTCAGCAGACGTTGATGATCCCGGCAAACGTTTCGTGGTGTGACGGGCAAAACTCGGCAAGGCCAGAAAAGCGCTAAAATTTCGTAGGCACAAAACGAAACAATGGAGAAGAGTGGGGATTTTAGAAGCTTATAATTCTGTGTGGGAGCTAGATATATTTTAAAATGCAGGATAAGCAAGAGGGGTCCTTTAAAATCTTTTCAGTTTTTTCCTGAAGAAACTAGATTTTTATCCCTAGTTGACCAGTCGACCATCCATTTTGTTTTCTCAAGTCATCAAATGATCAAACATGCCTTAAATATGTATATCCCTTTCGAAGATGGTGTGTCTCTTAACCGTGTGGCGATTCTAAAAACCTGACTGACGGTCGAACGAATGGTTAGGTTATATAATGATAATGATGATGATTAATTTATGGCCCATTTGTATGGCAAAACATATTCTAAAATGGAGTATCAGAAAAGAAAAAAAAAGCAATAAAGAAAAGAAAAAATAATATGGCCAAGAATATATATAAACTTAATAATTTCTAAGTGACAGGATGGGGACTAAGGCAAGTGTCCAGATTTGCCAAAAAATTGCGACTATCCTGCATTTAATATGTTCAGGCTTACGAAAACCTCAATTCTGTCGTCTTTCTGCAGGTTCCTGATGTCCTCTTGGAGCTTCAGCGAGGCCTGTCCGACCGTGTCTTTCTGACTTCCCCGAATTCCAACCTTCCTTTCGGCTTCTCTACTGTAGATGTCCCATACATCACCAACACCTTAAACGGCAGACCTCCCTCTGTTTTCGTTGCCCCAGCATCGCTCCCTATCCCAAAGGGATATACCCGAGTTTCTATCCCTGTACAAGGAGTCACGTTCCTCCGAGCAGTTACAACTGAACCACCAATTGGACAGGAAGGCGTTCGACTAGTTACACCAAACCAGGTGAGTGTTGAACGCTTTGACCAAGAAATGAAACGTGAAACCAAGATCAATGGTAACATCCAATTTCACTCAGTGGCAGCAATAACAAATAATCTGACAGAACCTCCGTCTCCCTGTCTCTGTAACACGACTATGCGGAGTCGAATATTTTCCCATACCCTGTCCGCTACGAACGAGCGGAGGTTACTAGTTTCGCGCCACATCACGTTTCGTTACCTCTACACTTAGCTAAATCGCTGTTAAGTTGCTGAAGAGGAAAAGTAAGAGTCAAAGCTGATTGGTTCTATGGACGCGCTCCAGAGCGGGTCAGCGCACGGAGTACGCCTCCTGCTAGCCTCCTTCACTATTTCATGTGCGATAAGCAACGGCGAAGACGGAAGAGGATTAAACGGGTCATCAGCTCAAGGCTAAAGTAAATACCTATAGGTTCGCTCAGTTTTGTCGGGGTTTTCATAGTCGCTGCATGCGACTAAAGACAGAAGTTCTATTTAATTATTTGTTCTTGGTAGCAGTCCTGTGCAACTTTTGGGAACATTATAGGATCTCCTTATGTATTCTCGGCTCAACTTAGTACTTGTCTGCAATA
Organism: Branchinecta lindahli; assembly: GCA_023053555.1. Classification (NCBI taxonomy): domain Eukaryota; kingdom Metazoa; phylum Arthropoda; class Branchiopoda; order Anostraca; family Branchinectidae; genus Branchinecta; species Branchinecta lindahli. The sequence goes on from JAKZAO010000006.1 coordinate 28,568,602, forward strand.
AAAAACCTACGATTTTTCTGATCCCCTTCACTACCTCGTATCCCTGTCCATTACCAAGAGTGATAAGATTCATATATCAGGTCATCCTTGCAACCCTATTAATTCGGCGAAGGGGAGAGCCGTTGAGAGATCGGGTATCGCCGACACCCTCGGGAGTCCCCTAAATTTGCAAAGGCCTGAATGCGTTCACTGTCTTAAACGCTTGGCTCGACTTCAGCTGCGTATGAGCTGTGGGACCACATTTCTGTCCATACGACTGAACTGTGATTACTTACTCTAATAGGTTGTTTCTTCTATTTCCTTTATATTTTCTTTTCTTACTTGTGGGTAAAGTAAAACTTAAAAAACATAAACTTTCTATGTGGATAAAATGAATAAAAATACAGTTATTCATTCATTAGACACGGCGAGAAAAGAATTGCACTACGTCAGCATTTATTAGACTGCAGGAATTAGAATCCATCTCTATTACCAAGCTATTACTGTTTCTCTTTCAGCCCATCGAACAGATCGCCAACCAAAACAACCGCCCACTCGACAATACCATCACCGAGGAAAACTCTTTCGAACTAGCCCCAGTGTTTGAAGTTGTTCAAGACATCTCGGAGCTGCCTTCGCCTGTGATCCCAGAACAGACCGACCAAACAAGACCCCTCCAGCCCCAACCTGAGCAGCAGAGGCCACTATTCGAGGCCCCACGACCGGTTCCACAGCCACAGAGACCGTTTTTCCCCGAAGAACAAAGTCAGAATCAGCAGAGACTGGTCTTCCCTGAAGAACAGGGGAAAGCCCAGCAGAGGCCAGATTTCTTTGTCCCGGTGCAACCACAGCGACCGGAGTCCGAGCAACATCAGAGGCCATTGTTCCCTGAGCAGGCTAGGCCAGCCTTCACACAGCCACAAGACCAAAGGCCAGAATTCAACCAGCCACGTGACCAGCTTAACTTCCAACCAAGTCAATTTGACGTTCCCCAGGAAAGGCCAGCCTTCTTACCTGAGCAACAGTTCGAACAACCACGACCACAAAGACCACAGTTCGAAAGAGCAGAGCCAGAGAGGCCACAATTCACACAACCAGAGCCAACGAGGCCGCAATTCACACAAACAGAATTCGAAAGGCCAATTTTCGAGAAGCAGCCCATCCAATTCAACTTCGGACAGCCAGAGGACCGACCTAAATTCAATGAGCAACCGACTTTGGCGCAGCCACAACGACCGCTGTTTGAAGAATCTGAAGCTCAGCCGGAATCTGAGCCTGAAGGTGATCAGGCTGAACAGTCGGAACCTGAAGCGCAGCCGCCCTTAATCAAGAACGGACAGCAGTGGCCTGTCTTAGAAGACGACTCTGTACAACCACAGGAACCTACATTAGAAGAAGAACAGGAAGGTCAGGATCCAAGGGAAGTGCCTTCTGCCCAGGACCCAGTAATCGAACCATCGAATGAAGCTGAAGAGCCGAACTTTGACTACGATGCTGCGTCAGAAGTCGAGGGCCAGAACGAACATGAAACCTTCCCCGAAGCCTTCAACTCCTGGGGACAGAAGATTAACTCCCAGCAGAACCCGCATATGCTCTTCAACGTCGACGAAGAGGAGGAAAGCGTCAAACCACAAGTACAACAGGACAGCGCTGAAGACGAATCAGAAGAATTCACTCCTCCACAAAACGTTCAGAATAGTCCCATGGGGTTCTCTAAATTCGAGACGATTGATGACGAGAACGAAGATCTTCCCCTCAACCCTGACATTTACCAGCAAGAGACCGCAGTTGGTAATGATGAAGAAGTTTCTGCTGTACCTTTTGAGAATGTGCCAGCACTGGAGCCAGTTATTTCAGAAGATAACGTTCAAGAAAAAGTGATTGAGTCTATCCCAGCACAGACCACAGAAGCAGTGGTTCCAAACATCTTCACGACTACTACCACAACCGAAGCTCCTGTACCGGTGCCCGAGGTAGTAACGGAAGCAGCAACGCTACCGGAAGTGAAAACGACAACTGAAGAAGCGACAGCGGCACCAGAAATTAAGAAGTAAGTGGAACTGTTTCTTTTCGGCTCCTCTTCACTCGATGGTCCTTATCTCTGCATAGCATTTCAGCATTTTCCTAACTTGCTAACTTGAGGAGGGCTTTACGAAATTGAACAAAAATGTAGACAAATAATTAACATTTGAACATGAATTCGAGAACTGGGAGTCGGGATTTGGGTAGTATCCCAAATTCTTAAAAAACCCACATTGCAGTCTCCAATGTTGATTTTCGTAGATATGGTTTTTCAGCAATGCAGTCAGACTGAGCATTCCTATCAACAGAGCCGTCACTACTGGGGGGGGGGGGGAGATGGGGGGACCCCCCCCCCCCCCCAATGTTGTCGGCCAGTCGGTAAAAAATAGCTGAGTCGGCGCGAAGCGCAGCGATTTTTAGTAAAAACAGTCGATTTTTTTCTTAAAAATAATCGTTTTTCTTAAAAACAAACAAAAACAGTCGGTTTTTCGTAAAAATAGTCGATTTTTTTTTAAAAAATAGTCGTTTCTTCTTAAAATCAGCCGATTTTTCGTCAACACAGTCGTTTTTTTCTCAATAATAGCGGTTTTTATCCGCAAAAATAGTCGGTACAAATGACCAGCCAGTCGGTAAATACCTTGTCCCCCCCCCCAAACATTTTGGCTAGTAACGCCTCTGCCTATCAATACTTATCATAGATGGCTTTGATCACTTTCAAGCAGTGCTATTCTGAATTAGCCAGACTACACTTATATTTACATTAAATGCTCTAACCCTTTGCTTGTCACCCGTCAAATTAAAGATGGGTATATAGTAAAGTAAGGAAAATAAACTACATACAGCTGCTTAGTACTTCCTGACCTTCTCCTTCCCGTTCACCTCGGGTTAAGCTAAAATTCCAAACGGACCCCGACTTACTGTGGATCATGTTTTTTGCAATATTTGTCAGGTAGAAGCAGAACCAGTGAACCCTGTTGGAACTCGAGGGCCGCTTGGGCTGCATAAATAAATAAAAATGCGACAAATTGTATAAACACCACTTGCAGAATCGTACTGTGTTCAGTCACCTAACGTGTTCCCTGAGCACGACCTTTGCAATAACCTTCAATGCAGCCAACGTTGCTCCTGTCCCCTCCAAAGTTCCTTCTTGAATCTTCCGTTTACAAACGATAGAATTCCGGTCCTTTCAGAATATCTTCTCCACCTGTGAGCCAGCAAAGTCAGACAATGCATGCTTCATGTGCCAGATTCTCCAGTCATGTGAATCAGCATCGTCCTAATGACAGAGTATGTTACACGCAACCTCATCATGCGGGGTTATGACATGACTGGTTTGTCTGTAAATCCTGGGTGTGCGAATTCTTGCCATAGCTTTCAGGGCAAGCAAAGCAGACAAGTAAAAGAAGCAGAGTGGCAAGAACTCGCTCGAATAATTGGACCATAGTCTTTGCTAATTTTGTATCTTGCGTGTCCACTGTACCCTGAACATCTGCTGTACCAACAGATTGAGGTTGCGTTCCAAAGAAGTTATTACTAGTGCTGAGGATAAGATGGGGAGCAAGCTCTTTAGAATGGTAGTTAGTTACTATCCTTTCTGGAACGAAAATAACAGCAGCGCGGACAGACGTCACAACACTGACGGGAACTCCCACTAAAGAGATAGTTATCGTCAATTATGATGCTCCCTACCATTGGAATAAACTGCAACAATCACAACGCTTGTGGAACAAAAATGGCAAGAAAGAGGAGTTACTTTTCTTATTAAACCCTGGTACTGGAACAAAAATAATAACATAATCCTAACTGGTAATATCTCGCTGGAACGCAACCCACAGAAATGCACCTTACCTTCGTCATCACGTGCAACATTCTTTGAGGACAAAAGTTGGTAAACAATAAATTGCAACATCAAAGGGCCAGGAAGATGGAATCTTAAAAATGGAACAGTGTAATTAATTTCCTGACAGCGTAGTGAATGTAGAAAACACAAATAAAACTCAAATCCGGTGTGGATCATCTCCTGGCTGACTTTCAATAGCTGCATTATGTTCTTTGCCACAGTACTCATTAGTGGTCTCGGATTTTTCCCGTCTACCATTTTTTGATGCACTGGGACTGCTCCCCAGTTTTATAAGGCGTTTACAGAAAACAGACTCAATATAAAAACACGAAAACCTGTTCGAGACGCCGGTCGAGTCACCGGAAGGTTGTGAGGCAAAAAAACACCCTATGAGGAAAGACCAGACACAGGAGAGGAAAACCCGAGACTACCGGAATGCGAAAAACACGGTTAGTTTCGTCTAAACAGATTACTCCGAAATCTAAATCGTGGCGGCGCATTTTTTACTGCACGTATATTATTAATCTGATGATAATGATCTCTACTATTCTCCTCTATTAGCCCCAACCATGAATATTCCCGAAGATTGAAATTTCGTACGTTATGCCAAGAACAAATAATTAGATTAAACCTCCGTCTGTAGTCCCATGCAGCGACTATGGATACCCCGACAAAACTGAGTGGAGCTAGAGGTACTTGCTCTAGCTTTGAGTTGATACCCGACTACTTCCGTCTTCGCCGTTGCTCATCGCGGAGCAATAAGTGCAGGAAGCACACTGACCCGCTGTGGAGCGCGTAAAGAGAGCCAATCGGCTTTGACTTTGAAAGTTTCTTCTACGCGGCTTCACATCGATATAGCTATTTGTAGAGGTAATGAAACGTGATGTGTCGTGTAGCTCCTAACCTCTGCTCGTTTGCATCGGGCAGGTTACGGGAAAACATTCTACTCCGCATGGTCATATTACGGAGATATGGAGACGGAGGTTCTATCTGATTATTTGTTCTTGGTTCTACTTTGTTTAACCACCTGATGCTGCCATCTGATGACAACCACGCTCTGGCGGTTCACTTCGTGTCATAGGAACGATACGGTTAAGACAGAGACCTCAAGATTATACTTCCCAAGTCGTGCTATTCCACCTAGACTTTTTCCGATTTTTGCCTATTTTCCGTTTTTTTCCGCATTTTCCGATTTTGCCTAGATCAAGCCCGTTCGAACCCACCGTCAAGAAAAGCTAAGGTTATTGAAATAAATTCGTATCTTACATGGCAGTAGATTTATAGCAAGAAATAAAAAGAAAACAAAAACTGAGTTTTGTAACCAATAAATATACAAATGTGCCGTTGCAATTTGTCCACAAATGATTCATTCATATCCTGGAAGAAAGATAAAGAATAACGAAACCTCTCAAAACAGTGACAGGGAATGAGCAAAGGGGTTACGAGACTCTGCAAATAACAACACGGAAGAAATCATTGCATTTTCTGACCTGAAATTCTTTATGGTACTTACCGGGAAGGACAAGTATATAAAATATCCCCCAAAAATATTATAAAATATTATATTCCCAACGTATGCTGAGCGCTTTTTCACCTATGCTTCACCCGACTTGCACATAAAACATGAAAACGACTTCAACAAACAGAGCAATACAGTCCTATCCCCTCCAGGTTTGAGAAACATCAACATAGATTAAGCCAAATTATTGCTCGGACTGTAAGAACTTGTCTATTTCAGACGTAAGAAAATCATCAAACGTGTCCGCTCAACAACTGCCGTCCCCACCACCACAACCACAACAACGACAACGACAACAACCGAGTCGACAACAACAACCGAATCAACAACGACAACTGAAAAAGCCCCGATCCCAGTGAGAAAAATAATAAGGAAAATTGTCCGCCGACCAACTTCAACAACGGTAGAGCAAACTGTTGCTTCGTCAACAACTCCAGTTGCTACTCCTTCAACTACTACCGAACCGGTTGTCAGCTCTTCAGCATCTCCTATACCAGTTGCAGTTTCTTCAACAACTCTTGCACCTGTCACTGTTTCAAACAAAAACCCAGAACCAGTTGCTATTACAACAACAGAACAACCAGCCACCATCGATACCATACCCGAAGTAGCCAACGCCATCGTCAAAGTTGGTCCGGTTGCTGAGCAGTCGCAAACCGTTGCCGAAACCACGACAGAAAGGCTTCTTGAAACAACAGAGGATTCAACGATCCGTGCTACTAGGCCAATCTTCAAAAGAACAAAGCCAACAAGGACGACAACGCTAACGCTATCAACTGAAGCAACAACAACAACAACAAGACCAGGCAGAATAACAAGACCAAGTGAGTTGTTTAGAAGAACCAAGCCGATGAAGCAGGCGGACCAGACGTCAGCAGAGTCAATAGCTGTGGAAAACGAGGTTAGTTACTTTCAATGTTCCAGGGTAAATACTGACAGGTCATCTCCTTGCTGACTAAAACGTAGCAAAGGGTTCTGATTTCGGACAGGATTCACCCAGTAATGGCTGCTGGAAAACAAGCCCCACTGAGGACCCTCAAGCAATTGGCTCAATATCCGCTAAACCGCCAACCGTTTAATGCTTCTGTTTCTCTCTGCTCTTCTTATTGACTCACTGTACATGTTCTACTTGATTTTTCTTTTGTAACTCTCGTCTCATGGGGGCATAGTGCATATATTATTCACAAAAATGACATTATTTGTGATTTTCTCAGCTGATATATACTTGCCCCGTTGAAAGTCTGCACACGAAAGCCAGTCGCTCTGAAAACTGTGGCGTTCTTCTGGGTCGGATTATTAGAAAATGCTTAGTTTAGTTAGTTTAGTACAATCATTTCTGATCTTGACGTCATTTGCTCCCAGATTCTCTTAGTTGGCCAGCGGTTCGATCCTGATCAGATTTAAATATTTTGCTTGACCAAATGCATGGATAGTATTCTATCCTGCTCTTACTTCAGCCTCGCTGCCATATAAGATTGGGCATAAAAGGAGGGAAGACTCCCTTCTCTTGTGTCTATCCATAACTCACTCCTCTAAATCCATCACATTTGTCCACAAAATCCCCCAAACCCTTCCCATATCCCTTAAAAATTGCCCAACCTCATCATTATCCCATCCTTCCATCACTCAACACAAAAATTATGTACAAAAACAAAAAACAAACAAGTTTATGTATAAAACCATAACACTAACCAAATTGAAATAATGGTGTAAAATCCTTCAACTGATTGACACTTTCGTAACGTTCTGCTAAACCTTCAATCTCTCGCAAACTGGAAGGATTCTCCGTGCTAGCGATCACTTTTTTCCAAGCAAGATAATGCTCAGCAGTCTTTGACGATTTCCATCCTACAACCGACATAACCTCCTCCAAAGTCGTTCCAGCTGCTGTCGGAGGGGGGGGGGGGGTGCCCGCGGAATTTATTTCGAGGGGGGTCGGACCAAAAAGTACAAAAAAGACATAGATCAGAGGTTAAAGCCTACAAAAAAATATCACTTTTGTGGGTTTCGGGGGGGGGGGGGGGTCGAACCACCTAACCCCCCCCCCCTGGATACGGCCCTGGCATAGTTACAGGCACGCATCCTTTAGTTATCATAATATACTGGCTTGGTGAAAACATGTGCCATACTTGATGCAACAGGGACCTGAATTCCAAAGCAATGAAAACAGGAAAACAATTTGTTTATGTGAATCTGAATTTTTTGTGCAGAGGCATTTAAAGGCGAAGGTTATCTAGAAGGAAGAAAGTTTAGGTGAAAAGAAGTGCAAAGAACATATTTCTTTTTCTTTTACGGAATTCTTTTCGGATCGGAGCCGAAAGCTGTCCAGTAAGAAGTTACAGCCGTAGGAACCAAATGCGCAATCACTCATGTAACACGAAATTTTGCAGAATCAATATTAACCGTAATACATGATCTGAACCAACGAATGAATGATTAACAAAGAGTATATATTAACAAAGAGTACGACGGAATATAGGGGAAAAAGAGAATATGTGGCAACCAAACTATCATCCATCAAACCTTACACTAACAAGAGCTGTAAGCTCATATGGCACTTGCATGTGTTGAGATGTAGTGTTTGATCAAACGTACTTTTAAGGTTACCTTTGCGGTTCAGATGCGCACTTTTAGGGAGCTAGAGAAAAAGTATTTTGTTTTAAACTTGGCTGAAATGATACGCACTTTATAGGCGCTAGAAATTCATCTGAACTATTGAGACAAAACGATCACAGGCCCTTTGGATCATTGATATATACCGTTTGGTAAAAAGTATTTTTTTTCACTTTTCGGTTAAAATGTGCACTTTAAGGGTGATAAAATAAATTTTTAAGAAAAACCCTTGCGGAACAAATGATCATGGGTTGAGATGTATCGTTTGATGAAAAAAAGGAGTTTTCGACCTTGCGGTTCAGATGCGCACTTTCAGGGAGCTAAAACTTCATTTGTAAGCAAAACCCTTGAGGCAAAAATGATAATGTGCTCATGGGGATCATGAAAATGTATTATTTGCTTAAAAGTATTTTTCTAAATTTGAGGTCAAGATTGGTACTTTAAACAATGTCGGATTTGGAAAGTGGCGATTTCTGAGCCAATCTTGTCGAATCTCTAATATTCCAGCCCAGTTCGATCGTCCTAGCACATCTGGAAGTACCTTAAATCGCGATCACCGGAATTCCGGACCCCCCCCCTCAAACTCCCCCACAGTCGCCGGAGCCAATCCGGTTCTGTAAGTGATTTATCCAGAGCATCTCTTTATTATTCCCACAAAGTTCGATCCCGATCTCCCCAGTCTGAGCCGGTCACGTATTTTCTGCCCCCCCCCCCCATTGTTGTCGAATCCGGTCCGGACATGACAAAGGTCACAAGAGACATGTCCTCTGATCAATTATCAAATTTCACTCAAATCCGATCAACCGTTCCAAAGTTACGCATGACTCAGTTTTCCGGATTCCCCCTCCCGTTACTCCCCCCACGACTATCGGATCATGTAAATTTTTATTTAAAAGTCAGTTTGATCGGGTCCCTGATTCGCCTCCCAAGTTTCGTCGTGAAAATCCCCAAAACCGCCATTACCGGAATTCCGGGAAACTCCCCTCCACCCCCCCCCCCCCTAGTGTCCGGATCCAGTCCAAATGTATAAAGGATTTATCTGGAGCAGATGCTTGTTCTTCCCAGCAAGTTTCACTCCGATCCCTCCATTCTAGCCGTTTCTCGAGATTTCCGGTCTCCCCCCCCAACTCCCCCATAGCTGTCGAATCCGGTCCGAACTTCAAATGGGACATCAGAGGTATGCCATTTATTCAGTTATTAAGTTTCATTCCAATCCGATCATCCGTTCGAAAGTTACACACTACTCCAGTTTTCCGGATTCCCCAGCCCTCCACTCCCCCCCAGGTGGTCGGATTGGGAAACTGATTATTTCCAGGCTAGTCCGGTCGGGTCCCTGATGCTCCTGCCAAGTTTCATCGTCCTAGCACACCTGGAAGTACCCCAACTCGAAAAAGTGTGACAAAAACTACTTAATTCTCAGAATTCCCCGGCCCACCACTCCCCCTCCGATGGTCGGATCGGGAAACTGATTATTTCCAGGTTAGTTTGGTCGGGTCCCTGATTTTCCTGCCAAGTTTCATCGTCCTAACACATCTGGAAGTACCCTAACTCGAACATGTGGGACAAACAAATTCGGACAGACCGACCGACCGACCGACCGACCGACCGACCGACCGACCGACAGACGGAATTGCGATCGGTATATGGCACTTGAGCCAGAGGCTGCAAGTGCCATAAAAACATAATACTTTCCATTAGTGACGAGAAGAGAAATCCCGGTAAGCAAAGGCACCGAAATCCCGAATCGACCAACACAATCTAACAAGTAGACTTGTTTTTGGGATCCCAAAACGTTAGTGACGGATACCTATGACATCGCAAAAGTTGTCCGTCCGTCCGTCCGTCCGTCTGTCCGTCTGTACGCACGATAACTCTCGAAGGGATTGAGATATTTTGATGAAACTTGTTGGGAGGACCTTTTGGGTCAAAGTACAAGTCAAGTTCGAAGATGGGCTCTGTAGCTCTATATTTGAGGGTGGGGGAGGGGTTTCAAATTAAGGGGCAAACAAAATATTTTGAAACAGCCAATGTGATAGTCGGGTATGGGGTAAGAAGACATGCTGAACACGATGGTGAAAACCATTTTCTCGCCGGACAAGTAGTTCTCCCGGAATCCGGCCAAAACCGGAAAGTTTTTTAAAACTAAAAGTTTTATTTGAATTTGATTAGATGTTCGATTTAGGGGTAAGAAGACATCCTGAACACGATGGTGAAAAACATTTTCTTGCCGGACAAATAGTTCACCCGGAATCCGGCCAAAACCGGACACAAAATGTGTCGACCAATCTTCGGCAACCCCTTTTCTTCAAAATAGTATATAAGCTCTGCATAGTAGTATAGCTCTGCGCAGAGCGCGTGCTCAATGAACCTAAGAGCTAGTTGTTTTCGAAGGTCGAAGGGGTTGGTATGTGGGGTTGGTAAAAGAGAAGGTGGTTGCGGGCTATATAACAGTTGGAAAGTTTAGAAGGATTGACAACTTCAGTAGAAGGGTGAACACTGAAACCAAAAATAGACCGATCCCAATTGTGAGACAAGTAGGGGATTTCTAATGGTTTCATGGTCTAATAATAGGCTGTTAGCCATAATCATCTTCGGCAATGAGGGGTTAGCAGTTTTGTCTACTTGGTGTACCTACAATTTGTTTCCTGTGCTTTATATGGTACGAACAATTTGGTACCACGTCTATCACGAGGACATGGACTCGTAAGTAAGAATCGGTTGCTAGAATCTTTGGTGATGAGGGGTTGCCAACTTTTGCTAGTTGGTATACCCTTTATTTTTTGCCAGTGTATTTCATGGTAAGAACGATACGGTACCTGTCTATCACGGGGCGATGGACTTGGAAGTCAGAGTCGGTTGCTAGAAGGCATTCGCGAGGGGCTTGAAACTTTAAACTTTGATCTGTTTCTAAATAAGTTTTGATCTATCAACATCATATATTAGATTTTTGGGATCCCATCGACACCTTTGGTCTTGTTTATTTTCAGTCAACAGCATGGAAAAACAAATCTTGCCGACTCATGTTCACGAGGCGGTGGAACATTCTTACTTTCCATTAACGTAAGCAACCACACATACTACATATTAATTCAACATAGTAACCTGCAGTGAGATATTTTGTATCAAAAGAAATTTGTGTCTAATGGCGAATTGTCGAGTGACAAATTGCCAATGCTTTCGAAACGATTTCAGATACTTCGCATAATTTATTGACTCGGGGAGGGAAAAACTATAACACCTATCTGCTATGCCTAGGTATCAAATGAAGACACTCTCAGAATCCCTACTCGAATTCTTCTTGAACTCAGTGGGCAGTTTAGAGATTGCGTTATCTATGGTGAAAGTTAATCAATACCTTCCAAACTGGTCATGTGTTTAAAACAGATTGAAACAAGTTTCTACATTCTAATGTCCGCATGCTGGGAATCTATAATTTGGAAACCTGAATCCTGCATGCTAATTGTAGACCTAATTATTTTCGCTCTTGATCAGCCATCGCTCAGGCTTGGGCGATGTGTGTGATTGCCCCCGGTTTGGTACTAACTGCAAGCAAATAGTAGGAATTAGAATTTCAATATTTCAAATATAATGAGACCACCGCAGCGTAAAAACCGAGTAAGAGCGAGACACCATAGGAGGTCACCAAACCATGTCAGCCTCCAAAATAGCTTCTCCTCCTTCAAGGAGCTAATTGATATTGTGAACAATGGGGGAGGAACCAGTACCAATCAAAATAAATGATTATTGCGAACACAACTGTACCTTTGTCTGCAAAATACTAACACCAGTATTTATTATTTACTAAAACGGAAACATGAGGCAACAATTCAGCTCGTTCTCCTTTCTCGCGAGCTCATACATTATTCAGCGAGTTTACAGGATTCTGTGACCACAGCAGACACGCCTTTTTTTCTTGAAGTTATGACGGATTTTTAAGCAGAAATGATAATATTACCTCGAACAAAATATTAAAAGAATTAAATATTTTTCTTATTCATACACAGGATAAATGTTTTCTTTCTGGCTGATTTTTGTGACGGTAGATAATTTAAAGAGCTCCAGTCCTGTATTTTTTTTAATCACGCCAATAGGTCATCCCCCCTGGTTTGAAGTAGCGTCTTGAACAGGTTGATCTCGACGTTGTACATACGAAAATGCTTCCGAATTAACTTCTTTGATTAAGTAACACAAAACTGGTAATGAACGAGACCCTTGAAAAATTTGATTCGCCATTTCCCCGTCTTCCACAAATACGATTGAAACCAGTGCATATTTTAATTGTACCAAGGTGCATTTTCCAAGGTGCTTCACTACCATGCAGATTGATTGCGGTGTAGTTCTTGTGATCTCTTTTATTTTCAGTTCCAAGTTTTGTCTCGAGGGAGAATATACAACAATAATAATAATATTTTACATCATAGTGTTCAAAGCAAAAATTACACAGAATTTGAATATTTTTTGAAAGACACAGAATCTGAATATTTTTAGAAACATGACTGTGGAAAAAAAAAAAATTTGCCTCTGGACTGTCAGGACAGCATGGACATTTAATTTTAACATTTTCGCGGCAACATTCGAGGTAGTGCAACAAGAGCTGTAAGCTCATATGGCACTTGCAAGACTTGGTAAAATGATGAAAGTAGGAATTCGCCAATGCGTGTGTTTGCTGTGATCATTTGTAAGCAAAATCCGACTGTTCTTAAGTGAAAATTGTTAAGTCCCTGATATGCCTGCCAAGTTTCGTCGTCCTAGCACATGTCTAAGCGTCTTGTCAGGATCACCGGAATTCCGGAACCCTCCCTCCAACTCCCCCACAGTACTCGGATCCGGTCCGGCCTTGTCAATTATGTATTTAGGGCTTGTGCTTATTCTTCCCCCAGAGTTTCATCCCGATCCGTCCACTCTGAACATGTCAAACAATTCCCCCCCCCCAACTCCCCCCAAAGTCACCGGATCCATCCCGGACTTGAAAGTGTGACGTCTGAGTCACGAGATCTTTCCAAATGTCAAGTTTCATTAAGATCCGGTTCCCCGTTCTAAAGTTATAAATACGTAAACATTCCGGATTCCCCCTCCTTCCATCCCCCCCGGTGGTCGGATCGAGGAAATGAGTATTTCCAAGTTAGTTTGGTCGGGTCCCTAATATGCCTGCCAAGTTTCATCGTCCCAACACATGTGTAAGTATCTTAAGTCGGGATAACCGGAATTCCGGAACCCTCCCTCCAACCCCCCCCACAGTGCTCGGATCTGGTCCGGTCTTGTCAACTATGTATCTAGGGCTTGTGCTTGTTCTTCCCACCAAGTTTCGTCCCGATCCGTCCATTCTGAATCTGTCACATGATTTCCGACTCCCCCCTCCAACTCCCCCAAAGTCATCGGATTCATTCCGGACTTGAAATGTGACATCTGAGACACGAGATCTTTCCAAACATCAAGTTTCATTAAGATCCGATTCCCCGTTCAAAAGTTATAAATACGTCAATATTCCGGATTCCCCATCCCTCCACTCCCCCCACGGTGGTCGGATCGGGGAAGTGACTATTTCCAAATTAGTTTGGTCGGGTCCCTGATATGGCTGCCAAGTTCCATCGTCCCAACACATGTGTAAGTATCTTAAGTCGTGATCACCGGAAGTCCGGAACCCTCCCTCCAACTCCCCCCACAGTGCTTGGATCCGGTCCGGTCTTGTCAACTATGTATCTAGGGCTTGTGCTTGTTCTTCCCACCAAGTTTCATCCCGATCCGTCCACTCTGAATATGTCACATGATTTCCGACTCCCCCCTCCAACTCCCCCCAAAGTCACCGGATCCATTCCGGACTTGAACTGTGACATCTGAGACACGAGGTCTTTCCAAACGTCGAGTTTCATTAAGATCCGATTCCCCGTTCAAAAGTTATAAATACGTCAATATTCCGGATTCCCCATCCCTCCACTCCCCCCACGGTGGTTGGATCGGGGAAGTGACTATTTCCAAATTAGTTTGGTTGGGTCCCTGATATGCCTGCCAAGTTTCATCGTCCTAGCTCATCTGGAAGTACCGTAACTCGAGATGAGTGGCCTGACAGACCGACCGACCGACCGACCGACCGACCGACAGACCGACAGACCGAAAAGTGATCGGTATATGGCACTTGAGCGAAGCTGCAAGTGCCTGGTCAGGTACCCCTTCTGTATATGTGTCACACCGTTGTCTTGCAAATAAACCAAAACAACCCGGCCAGTGCCCCACACCAGCCGGCATCAGTTGCCAGAGGGTCGGAACATTAAAATCAGCATGTTTAGAAGTGGAATCACCTTATTTACGACCGGCACCGCTGGTTTCCGACGGTGCCAGCCGGTGTCGGGAAAGCGTGTACAGCAGGTGCCGGGGAGTGGGTAACCCCTCGCTTTGAATTTCACTTGCTGGGTGGGACTCGATTTTGAAATCATTTTCTTGCAGACTGTGTGAGGTTTCTAACCCTAGGAAATCTACATCGCCTTCCTGATAGCCCGATTGGAGAAGGCGAACATGCGTAGCTCAGCCCGCTTTGCGATCCCGATGAAAAATTCTCTCAAAAGAGTAGTATGTAGTAGTACGAAAAAGTAGCATGCAGTATCGACTGATCTACTACATGCTTCTATGTCAAGACTACCGCGTTACTGCATGATGTTACATACTTCTAGGTCAAGACTACCGTGTTACAGCAAGCTACTACATGCTTCTAGGTGAAGACTACCGTGTTACAGCATGCTACTGCTTAAGATTATCCGACGGTAATTGCAATTGTATGAAAGTAGTTATACTACTACATACTACTGAGCTTGTTGAAGCAGTTGTTTGGAGTAGCACTGATAGTCTTTCATACTCTTGATAAAGTCGCTGCGGAGTTGCACATCCGATTCTTTACTATTACATGCCACTATGTTTTTCGGAGCTATAGCAGTATGAGTGATATTCCGTGGTACTGCATATACTTCATACAAATATATGCACCTGCGTCTCAGTCACTAATCGTAACAACCCTGGAGATGCTTGAAATTTATCATTGCCTTCCACTGTTTAGCATATGCCTTTTTTCTGTACATTTCGAAATATTTCCTAAACCGTTTGCGCAATTAAACTCTCTTATCTATTACTAAAGCATTACCACGCAAATCTTGAGAGTGCCAGCCCTTAACCGATCAATTTTTTAAGAACTAGCCAAGTTTTTATATTAAGAATAATGTAATGCAGTAATTATCTAAAGTCAGTTATACAACAGACCATGGTTTGGAACAGAAGGTAAAGGTAGTAAAACAGTAAATCATTAAGGTGTGATTTTAAAACAATGTACCCGGTTACTGGAGAAATGCGATGCTAGCCCACCAAGGGCACCGAGCTTCCAGACAGTTCCAGGACTGCTCTCTCCAATTCGCACAGAACTGACCTGATCGGATTTTGAACTATGAATGGCATTATTGCCCTGCCAACAAAAATCCGCACGATAACCGGTTAATTATTTTTATTAACGACTACTATATTTAGCTAATTTTAGTAGCAGGTCAAATTGTAATAAGAATAATAGCATGGAATCGTATGCAGTGGTATGGAGTACAGACGCAGCGATAGCATGGAATCGCATGCAGTGGTATGGAGTACAGACACAGCGATAGCATGGAATCGTATGCAGTGGTATGGAGTACAGACGCAGCGACGTCGGAATAGATTTCCCACGCACCATGCAGTAGCATCGCATAGTACCGTGGCGCTTCATGCTAGTAGTATGCAGGAGCATGAAATACTACCTTCTTACTCAGTAGTATCCGAATGCTATGAAGTAGTATAGTAGCATAGAAGTCTACGAAAAAGTTGCATTACTACTACTTACTACTTCGAGGGTAGTATTATCATGCTACTACAGGCCCCAGAAATTTTTCATCGGGATTCAGAGCCAGTTTCTGGCCAGAATTCGAAAACAGGTCAGGAAAGAACGAACAAGAAATGGGATGACAAATTTCTTAACTTCTAGCAATCAGCGGAGGTTCTCCAGGACCAGCAGCAGTCAACACCGTCAAGTGGCAAAAAGCGAATTAAGGTCGCCATTCGAAAAAGGCCGCTGAACTCTATAACGGAAGCTCCAGTAGAAAGCAGCAGTATCATCACGAGCGAAGAGCCAAGTCTACTTGACACAGTTCATCAAATGATGAAAGCGAAGAAGGACCAGCAGCAAGGTACCTAGGATAAAAACTAGTTAGAAAACTTCTTTAGAAACTTCCCAACCGATAAGAGTAGCATAACACCGCAGTAAAAAAAAAAATGAAAAACAGAATGAACAAAACATGCAGAAAATTCTAAAAGGGACTAGAAACTGGGAAAGACTATGCGGAAAAGCAGAGAAGCAAATGTGGAGCATATTGTCAGTGATAGGTCTGAAAGTCGGAAGCAGAAGCTTGTTTTGAAATCCGGTGTTTGTTCTTGTACCAGAAGAGGCGGGATATTGCAGATCGATAAAGAATCAGAGCCAATGGAACTGACATGTTTCAGGGATCCGGACTGACGAACGTGTGTGCACTTCTTTGCACTACAAAAATGGAACTTGTGAAGTGCATTTCAATTAAACGTTTTTTAGCTGATTACCTGAACATTTTGTTCCCCTATATTGCAGCCCTTCTTGACAAGGGCCCTCTTCAGGCCGTAACTGAAGTCTATACTTGTAACAGAATAAACGAAGTTACTTGCAACTTTAATTCTAAAATTTTTCCAAGTCCTCTCCGTGATAGGTCTGAACAGTGCTGAGATTTCACTTTGGACACGTCTGATTTTTTTGCTGCATTCGGTAACAATTTAGCAACTCGAACGTTTTGAAATGCACTACGTAAGCCGCCACCATTTTGAGGCATCTCTAACATTATTTTGCATCTCGTCCATAATTTTCTCTGATTTCTGTAGCCACATCCTCAACAAGCCGAATGATCCTGTTTTGTGGGGACCAGGAAGGTATGTTCAAAAGATAGAAAGGTGTTGAAGACTATTCCCTATTTATACTCCACAGCTAGTTTCTCAACTCGTCCTTTATTTCCAGATTCCGTTGCCGATTCTAGTGAAGGGCAACCAGAGCCACATAGCAACGCTGTTGAAGAACTACAAGGGGAATCGTCAAGGAATGAAGTGATAGGTGTCTCTACTGCAACAGAGGTGTCGCTAATGTATGAGTTGTGTTACAGAGGAAGGTGTGTAAAAGTGAATCAGAAGAAATAAGAGACTTTTGAATTAGTCAAGAACTAAGTGCTCTCAGAGACCTCGTCTGGGTGGGATGGATAGATGTTGTTGGAAGTATTCCAAACGTGGAAGTGAAATTTTTTATGTGGAGACTTACATTACGGCACCAGCAAAAGTGGTCCGGTTTATTCTTCAAACTTCTTTTGAGCCCACTTCATATTCTAGAAATTCAGCAGTTACATATTGCTTAGAAAACACTACGTTAGTGCCTTCTGATGTGCCAAATAGCCCCATAACGAAAAGAGGTTTGGAACAAAAGTAACCGTAACAGTTCATATACATATATCCCTGTTGCAGAGACGTTGTTACTGATACGTCTTCGTCCACGAAAGACAAACATACGAAGTTAACCGGTTACTTCAGTTTTGAATCTTTTGTGATACAGCCTACATTCCCTCAGGATCCTGCGTACATAGCGACTGAACGTGATGAAGTTTTAAGTCATGTTAGAGCTTTATCCATGACCGGTCAACAAAATACTTACGAAGAATTAGGTATAAGCTTGCGATATTCAGTCTTCACTGTTACGCCCTTTTTCCCCAATTAACAGTCGAAAATCTTTATGTATGCGTCGCCAGTCTTCCACAATTGGGCTGCAGTTGAAATGTGCAATTATGCTGTTTTCTCCGCCGGTGTTGTACAATAGTGTTTTTACAGCTGTCGACTATTTATTGTAGGATAGAAACCAAATAAAAGTATTGTAAAATCTACCGGAGTGCCTACGCGGAATAGACAGGCCGTGCCTCAATCGCCTTATGAACCTTCGTTACTCCCTAGAAATCCCAGACTCAAATGGCGCATCAAAACCTGGACGTACTAATAGTTGTCCTATCTCCAGCTTCTGCTCAACTTTCTTTTAGACTTTCTTGTGGCATCAATTCTGTCATCTTTTTGAAGCAAGAATGGAAACAAAGATCAAAGGTAAAATTGGATTTTGAGCGATGACGCTACATCCTGTTCCAACCTACTCACTGGATTTTCATTTCATGTTCTTGCAGCTTCACATTGTTTTCGTTTGACGTGCTTGACCTCTGCTTCACCACTAATCCAATAGCCAGATCGTCGACCTGGCTTTGATTAAAAAAGTTGGTGGTACAACATCGCTAATTATTTAATGATGATGGAAATTAAGGATCCCGGCATTGCCAACTTGCGTGGGGATTGACCACGTGCGAATAGCACCCTGAAGAATTTGTGAACGTATGTTCGGTGTTTTCAGTGCTAACGGCACTTTAATCGAAGGAAGAGACTGCTGGTAGCACGATATACACAGAAGAGTTGTTTTCAGAAGAAATGGTGTACTTTCAGGTATTTTCAAGATAAGAAGATTGTAAAACATAAACGAAAATGTACATAAAACAAAAACAAAGGGTTAACCTGCAAAAAAAATCTAAATTAACCTATCCGTGAATTGTTGCGCTCGATGGACACATTTTGAAAATTTCACAACAAGGTTTGGGTTCGCGGATTTCAGGACATGTGGTACAAAATCGAATGGTTCTGAAAAAAAACATTTCTCAAACTCTCTCAAAGCATGAAATTAGACAAATTCTCGTCCAGGTTGTTGATCTGTGGAACTCCCTAAGCGAAGACACCGTATCCAGCAAGACCATCGAAGAGTTCAAAGTCTCCCTTGACAAGGAGTGGAGCAAGAAGTAGTAGTAGTAGTAGTAGACAGGTTTAATAGAAAAACTTGGCAGCTATCGCTGATTTGTGTTTCTTTACAACATATTTACAAGCCATGGAGACTGGAATGGGACGCCCTGGAGTCCCAGACCAGAGCATAAGGTCAAGTGAATCTACCAACCCAACAACCAACAGAATTTCCGAAGTTATCCACGCGGCAATTTCCGAAGAAATGATGAGCAATGCTACAGGATGGAAAATCCTTCAATTGCTCCAAGCTGCAGTTTAAGGTATTTAAGACCTCGCAAATGTGGCAAAGGTATGTATCCAACGGATAAACATCCTTCCTCTCGAATATATTATTAAAGCTCAACTCTTAGAAATGTTCTTGTCCCGATGAAATGGGTCTGGTTTTCGAAAATACCACTACGCGATTCTCTTTGTTAGCGTTTGTCGGTCTATCCGGCCTTCCTTCTCTCCGACGCGGCAGCTGGACGCAAAATATTTGAAAACCGAATGCACACTGGTTATAAAGTAGGAAAACCAGGCAAAACAAAGTCAGTCCAAAACAGAAGTTAGACCTGTTGTCTACTATGCCTTACAAAATGAAAACAATATTTGATGCTTTTCGTGTCCTTGTGCGTGAAAGAGTTGTCGGTGGAACTTGCAGCTTTCTGTGAAGTGTGCTTTCGAAACTCGGATAGGCCGAAAAAGCGCTAAAAAGTCGTAGGTACAAAACGAAACAACGGCGAAAGGCGGGGTTTTCAGAAGCTTATAATCTCATAAGAGAGCTAGGGACAATACAAAATGCAGAATAAGCAAGAGTGATCCTTTAAGGATCGTCAGCCTGTTAGAGCAGAGTTTGAACCGAGTATTCAATCGCACATTCTGTAAACTGTGTTGAAACCCCAAAGCAAACAGGACAGATACACTTCCGCGATCGCATGCCTATCTTCCAGTTCAGGATGCAATACTGGTCTGCACCTACGTACTGCCATCTCCTGGGCTAAATCAGAATTTCTAACAAATTCTCATCGAGTTCTCCGAGGAGCCGATATCCCACTTCGCATTCCGTATTGGATTTTCTAAGATGATTCGCTCCAAAGCGCATCCGTTTCCGCGCAGCTTCCTAGAAACTCACTCTTACACTTGTTGATAGTCCGTGAAAGATGGCTTGATTTGGATTTTATGGGAAAATGGTGAAAACAAAACAGCTTATAAGTTAGAGATACCTAGGCCTTCCTAGCGTGGTATACAAGACGCAGCTGGTGAACAATAGCTTATGTTTGTCAGTAGTTGAAAAGTGTTTTTGAAGGACAAATTCCGAGAAGCAATGGATGAGGCTATAAAAATGGTGGAGCTGAGATAAATACCAATATTAATGAGCGAAAAGGTGAGGTTTATTATAGCTGGAGCATGAAATATAACTAGAAACTAAATTGATAAACAGAATAAGGATGTCATTTATAAACAGGACAAGGACACTTCAAGACGGAGGAAGCCAATTCATATTGGTCTCGTTGACCGTCCAGGATAGCCCAAGTGAACCAAGTTCAAAGCAAAAGCGAAACGAAAATATGGATATACGGCAAAAGAAATGAAGTTAAAATCAAAAGATATCAAAATCTGGGAGTTGATCCTTTGGAATTCATTGCTGGAGGTAAATTGGATACGGATGCTGGTTTTCCTTCATGATAGGTCGCTGACATTGGAGAGATTTTTGCAAATTTTGGCCACGAGGGGCCGAAATATAATCAGAAATGCGTTAAAAGTTAAACGGGTAGAGCTGAAATGAAAAATCTATTTAGGAATATCGTTTTGTATCTTTCAGCTGATTTATTCTTGGTCTTTAGCGTATCTTCACATGAAAGCTAGCTGCTGGTTATCACTCAAAAAGCATTTCCCAGTAAACCACGTAGAGGCTTTTGGTCTGTTCGATGACTTGTGTGTGGCTCTATGGCGGGATTTTCAAAAATATCTGAAGAAAGAACCATTTTTTGTTACACTTGACTTTATCTACAACAAGAAATATTTATTTCTTGTCAAAATACTCTACGTTTACAATGAATGCAGGGTCAAATCAGAGCAAAATATGTTTTCCAAGCTTCAGAAACGGGTTATACTCATAGCGCTGCCCACTACGCTTGCGACATTTAAAGCGAGACATTCTTGCGGGTTACTGTGTTTCTAGTGTGTTTCTAGTGCGGGTTACTGTGTTTCTAGTTTCTAGTAAATCTAAGATATGATCTGCACACATTGTGGAAAGATTGAAGGTTTTATGTTTTTTTTGCTGTGTTCAGAATATGAAGTTATTGGAGTCAGCGCTGGGGCCCGACTTCTTGAGTATCAATAGGGACATTCACTATCGCTACTGGTGGTAGTATCGCTGTTCTAGTGCGTGTCAGTTTTTCCCAGTCTTGGCGTTACTCCCTGGCGCTCAGAGCAAAATAAAACTACGGACTATCGCCAAGACTTGAAAAAGTGACACACACTCGAGTAGCAGCGACTCTAGCATCACTAGCGACAGGAAACGTCCCTACTGAGACTCGATCAGTCGTGCACCAGCAGAGCAAAATAACACCAGGGAGTAGCACCAAGACTTGACAAAAGTGACACACATTCGAATGGCCGCGATACCACCATCACTAGCGATAGAGAACGTCCCTACTGAAACTCATTCAGTCGTTCACCAGCGCTGGCTACGATATCTTCATGTTCTGAACATGGAAAAAAATATACAGCCTCCATTATTCCTTTAATGTGTGTACCGTACCTCTGGCTTATCAGAAATTTCTAAACCCGCAAGTTTGTCTCGCTTTAAATGCAGCAAGCTTAGTGGGCGGCGCTACGAGTATGCCCCGTTTGCAAAGCAAAGAAAGCATAGGTTTTTGCGCTACTCCCTGGTGTTATTTTGCTCTGTGCACCAGCGCTGGCTCCGGTTTTCTCCGTATTCCGAACACGATGAAGAAAGATACAACCTCCCCTGTTTCCGATGCATGGAAAGCATAGGTCTTGGCGCTACTCCGTAGTATTATTTTGCTCTGATAGCGTTATTTTGCTCTGGGTTAAATGCTAATGACTGTGACTGAAAGATCAAAATGTTAGTAATGGATCGCAGCATTTGATTACTGATACTACATTTTGGCTAAAGAGATTTCCTTGAGGGAATCTCAGTGGCGGCTTTTCTCCTAAAATTGTCGACTTCAACAGTCAGAACTGTTTCGCACTTATTTTCTTTATCTTATTAATTTACGAAACAGCAAAAAAACTGCAGTGTAGTTTAAGCAGAACAAAACTCAACCCTCGAGGCCAGATGCAAGTACTGAGGTAGCGGTAATATTTAATATTAGTTACGATCGTTACTATTCTTGTTATTATTGCCGTTCCAGAGCACGCCGTAATAAGTAAATTGGCTCCTCCCACTTATTATTTTCGTTCCAGGACTGTTACGATCGTTACGATTTACTTATTATGGTCGCGAGCATCATAAGTGATAATAACTTTTCTCGAACAGATATGTAATGTATATCTTCCTATGTCCCACAGGTAGTTATTATGACAATAAATTTTTGGGAGGTTGATACGACATCGTATCAGCCTCCACAGAGGATGATACGAAGCCGTATCAGCCTCCGCAGAAGTTCATCAAGCACTTTTCCTCAAATACTGAATTTATCGAGCACTTTTCCTCAAATATTGAAAAGTAGAAACTGACCTCCAAAAAATAAATTAAAAACAATACTTTCAGTAAAAAAAACATAAAAAATAATTAAAAACTGTATATAAAATAAAATATAAAAATGACAGAACATCTTACTCTCTTAGACAACCAGCCTATGCCCTAGGTCATACCTTGTCACAATCAGATTTCCACTGAAAATACAGCTTGTCAACTAAAACAACATCCTACTATCCCTTGCTTTCCAAAAGCTAGTTATTCAGCATTGAAAAAATGACAGAACATCTTACTCTCTTAGACAACCAACCTATGCCCTAGGTCATACCTTGTCACAATCAGATTTTCACTGAAAATACAGCATGTCAACTGAAACAACACACTACTATCCCTTGCTTTCCAAAAGCTAGTTATTCAGCATTTACCACTTTCTTTGTCTGGAATTTCTTGTCAACACGTGGTTTTGTTTATTTACGTTTACTTGCACGACCCCTAGCGGAGTCGTTTTAGAAGATCTGTAGTTTCATGGCCGCTAGATGGCATCTGAATCGCGAAAAAAGTGAAAGACTATTGGTAGAAACTGATGTGCTTGGGTCCCAACAATAGTCATTTTAGTAGGTCTACAGTAGGCTTGGGTTGCTACTTCACTAAAATAAAATTCCCTACCCCGTTAGCGACAGAGTACAACAAAAGAAGAATAAGTCCTACCTATGAAAAATATTCTGTTCGAAAAAGTTATAATATTTAACATACCTCCATCTCGGTTCATATCAGAATAACAACCTCGACGGCCATTTAAAAATATCAACCTCGCCTTCGGCTCGGACAGGTTATTTTCAATGTCCATCTCGCTGTTATTTTCCGGTATCAGCCTCGATGTCTGAAGTTAACCTTTAATAACTATCGGTTCTGCAGGAACTCCCGTAAGAGTGATGACGTATGTACGCTTTGTTATTATTTGCGTTCCAGAGAGCGTGATAACTACGACAGTACGATGATCGCCCCTCCTCTTATCATCGTAACTTGTAATAACTTCACTGGAACGCTACCTGAGCCATTTGTTAAAATATACTCACGGTAATGGGAAATGCCGATTTATTGCCGATGCATTTCCTTCCGGGTAGGTGCAAACTACGTGAAATAGAGAATTCATGACTGAAAAAGACACAACGGGAGCTGACAAGGAGAATGAATGGGCACGATACTGGGATGGAGGTTTTAAAATCCGATAAAATGAATTTGCTCAGCTTTTCTCGAGTGACCATTTTTATTTTGTGTTAAAAGTCTTTTACACGTGTGGCAGACTGCGGACTTTTATAATGTGTCCTCGATGAAATTCAATTTGCGCAGTCTAATGAGAATTGGTCTTATCGGGATCCATTGCGACAAAATAAAGTCCCTCGAAAGAGTCAAAATAATTCACTAGCTTATATTCAAACTAAAGATATAAAAATGAGCTGGCTTCTTTTAGCTTATTTTTTAAACTTTAAGAACTATGCACGAAGCTGACTCTTTCGAGAACAGTAAAACTTTTCTTCTCAGGAGAAATACTTAAACAAGAGAAAAAAGAAACGAAAGAAAGAAAGCAAAAAGAAAGTCGAAAGAGAGAAGGTATTCATTTATGATCACATGCGATAACACGGGTTAGGATGGAACGGGATTCCCGCTAATCCAAAAGGAAGTGGTGTTGAAGCTCACTCGTATAGCCTTTAATCCTTTGAAACATCGTATCAGCAAAGCCTTTTCAAGTGAATATAGAATGGGCCTTAGAACACTCACGTTTTTATCACGCTACGCACACAGAATATGATGAACGAATTGTATTCAGATGTTACGTTATGCGGTCAGTCTCTGGGATGCGAAACATTTAAAAGAATCTCTTATTTTGTGTAGATACTGATGAGACGAAAAGAAAATACTGGTGGGTAGGACAGACCAATTTTCAAAATATCGATAGTTGCTTTAGCTCAAGTTGAATGGGGTGTCATATTTACTATATTTGCACGGGTGTGTCAGCTAAAACAAAGATCTCTGGTAGCATTTTGTCGCTTGACCAAGTTATTCGACAAGCTAAAGAATATCTCGAGCTAGTGGTCAGTGAACCAAATGACGCAAGTAATATTTCGACCGTCTAGAATTCTTTCATGTTCTACTATTTTCCGCTAGCCAGGAGAACTGAATACTTGAAGTTTAACCGAAACGGGCTGAGATAGGACAATCTAGTTACCCATCACTTATTCTCTTAAACATCCTTGAAGACATGATGAAAATACGTTACTTCGTTGCTTCGCTATTCACGAGTAATCGATTTTCATATAGGCTAGTGAATTTCCCTGTCGATTTGTGGTACCTCTATGCGCTTGTACCTGTGCTGAACACTTGACGAAAATCATTTGCGAAAAATCAGTGTTCCCGCATACGTCCTCCATAAAATTCCTTCCAAATTAGTTCCTTTTTGGTCGCTAAATGCGCTAGCATAAAGTAAACAACGACACGTTACTTCTTTGTGTACGTTTATCCAGGTTCGTTTGGATATTTTCAGTTCCCCTCAAAACGGTTTAATATGCCCCTGTCTCTATTTGTGCTCTACCCAACACTATTCTGTCAAACTTGTCAATTCTGGCTTCCGACTTCAGTGTTGAATGCTGGTTGTCTTTTCCACGGGGCTAATGCGCGACTCTGTATGAAGCGAAAGCCTATTCGCTTGTTCACCCTTCAGATAACTTATACCAAGATCTCACGTGTGATTGTTATTGTTTCTCTAGCACATCTGGCAGCAATTTTTCATTGGATATTATGAGGGACGTATTCAGCTACCTTCCGCAAAATGATGGCCACTGAAAAGCCGCGTCTGTTGCGATTCAAATTTTCCGCGTCATAGCAGAATTTTGCGTTGTAACGACGGCCATAGATTTGTAAGCGTCATACTAGAGCAAATTTAATAGTGAAAAAAAAAAAACTTAACATAATCCAAATAATGCAGTGTCTTCAGTTAAACGATACAAAAATAAGTTGGCTTTCAGTTAAACTTTAAAGTTCAACGGGCTGATCAAACAATCATCATGCCACATTACCACCCCCTAGAATTCAATGTTACATCAGAAATCGGCAGATTCCTCGACAACTTATTTTCGCTAATATATCGTTACGCCTTTTTTTGCTGACTGCCATACTCCGATTTACTAGCTTAGACAAATATAAGCGGAGTTTCTTATCTATTCGTTGCTATTATGTACTCCGGATTATTTGTGTTTTTGACAAATATTCATATTAACGGTGTTACCTGATTTCTTGTAAGCTCTGGAATCAGCTGCAAGTAGGTCGGTTATATTTGACATTTTTGGCAGTTTTGAAACTTTACATCCAGAAAACAAAACTTTTCCTTCGGTACTACAAACAACAGAAAGTTTCATCAGATAACACTAGAACAATCTGCCAGCTACAGAGACGGTTTATTTTAGACAGCCATGGCACTCTCGTCATTCAGCTCTACAAAACGATTGATTTTTGTACATGGCCGAGAGTTTTTGAATTTCCGCGCCTTGCAATACCATGCTTTGAAATAGTCGCCGCCGATACAACGAAGAGTCAATGACAAGCGATAACAATAAAACGGCTTATTTTTGAAGCGCTATCTAATGGAAGTCAGAAATGTATATGTGTGAAGCATGTTATAAAAATTAAACAATAGTTAGTGCCCATTGTGCTTTAAGGGTTTCGGGATAGTGGCATGAAGCAGCGAAAGATCAAGCCGTTTAATTGTAATCTGTTGAAGACTGCGGGTTAGTTTTGGAGCACTGAGTTCTCTTTGAATGCCTGAACAGTGACAGTTCGACTGTGGCTTGATCTCTACCTGAACTGACCCCTGGCTCTTGGAACCATACCTAGACACTGTCCGAAATCCAGAGACGACTTTGTTCTTTCAGAATTATGAAAAACACACCCCTCTTTCCAACGAAGAACAAGCAACATCGCGGGAAAGGGAAACACCCTCAACAACATGCGGCACCGGCTGCCATCTGGCTGACATACTGTGGCGCTACTGAGAAGGACAAAGGACCGACGCCGAATTTTCCAGGGCGAACAGAATGCTTAAAGGTAAGTTCGTAATCGGTAACGTTCGCACCGTCTGTCCTACATATGGTGACGGTTTTCATGAACGGACCCCAAAGAGAATACGACCCGCTCAACCATGTGACTCCGCATCACCTTTACAACAAAAAGAACGCTCATACAAGGACGCCTCCACGACATTGGGGTTGTCCCCTTTCCCATAGAACTCGAGAGTGAATAGAGACTACTGCTAACGATGCGGTCAGACGATCAGGTCATATCGCGGGCAATAGATGGCAGTGTAAATACTTAATCGATCATACACTGGTTCTTTTTTTTCTTTTTTTAGAAAGCGAAAAGATTGTGGCAAGGGAAAATTACTGTTTTCTATCGAACCAAGCTTTTTTTCAAAGTTTGGTCACCTAGTATACTGTAAAAAGTTTCTCCGAGTAATGATTAAAGTTAACTGCAATATTTGCTACTGGGATTAATCTTATCTCTACTGAGATATGATTAATCCGAATTAGAAAAAAAGGTTATCTCAGTAGAAACAAGATTGATCCCAGTAGTAAATACTGCAAGATTTTTTTTTTACAGCGTAGTCTTTAACAGGTTAAAAACTGGGGAACAAGAAATCAAACAAAGAGTCATTAGACTACAATTTTGTCATAAAATTGAAAAAAGACTCATTTCTGTGCAGAACAGATGATGGTGCTGAGAGTCTGGTAGGGTCACGGGTCCACGAGCGCCAAACCCTGGTCATCAGTTTCTACCAGACGGTATGAGATCTTGCGGCAAGACTGTCCGTTCGTAAGAATTCGTTGAGCTTTGAGCAAAAAGAAAATCTTATAAGTAAGAGTCATTGCAAACCTCAGGCCCCTTTCATACAATATCCCAAGAGAACTGGCATATGAACTTTCAGTCGAAAACCGTCCTGTGCCGATCTCCCCCCAAAGTTTTTCCTAAAAGCCGAGTTGTACTTTGGCAGTAGCCTGCAATTTTCAAACCCTCGTACTTGCAACCTAGGATTGCTTCGTTGTGATCTAATTCTTCGTCGCAAGTTTCCAAACAAGACGTCGTCAAGGTCAAGGTATTAAGAATGGTATCAGTGAATAATAGTAATTTGGTTACGAAAACAAATGTAACTAAAATCCAAAGTCAAATCTAGCCAACATTTCTGCCACGAACAACTCAAATAAACGTTTCCTCTTCATCAGCTTCTTCGAGAGCTCAACCGCGAAGTATCATCGTGCCATCTATTGGCATTGACACTAGGTGGCAGCGGAGACTGCGAAAAGCTTCGTCAGGAGCTCAAGAGATGCCGTCGAAAAGCACAGGAGCTAGGAAAGGCCACAAAAGGAAAACTACAGCTCTGCGATTGGTGAGTGCTGTCCTTTTAGGTATGCCGGGCCGTAAACCTTTAATCAACCGCACCTGAAGAGAAAAGCATGGACCGTGCGATGATTCAAGCGTGTGTTTGCATCAAATGCAATATGGCGATCACAGTGGTCTATACGTCAAAAAGAAACTGAACAAAGCGTCACGAAAGGTTTCTCAAATACTCCCCTGTAACGCATCAAACTCCGGTCCAATGATCGTTCTAGTAACGAATCCTCTCGCCTCAATAGTAATGACTGAAACTTCCTTTTCCATCAAGCCCGACACTGACACTGAAAACTTTTTACTATTGCATGCGTATAGTAATGTAGTATCAGCCTGCTGCTAACATGGTGTATTGGTAACTAAAAATGATTCTAGCGATCTGGAAAGCTCCGCTAGCTTGTTCGCCGGCTGTTTTTGCGATTTCGGCTAAAACTCGCTTCGCTTTTCAGAGTTGTTTTGGCGCTCCGCTAGTTTTGGAAAGACGTGGAAAGTCGATCTACTGCGTGAGGGGAAAGTAATCTAGGGAAGTCGGCGAGAAGTTGTGAAGGCGTAACTGCTTTCCGTTAGTTCTTGCGCGTGGCGGATTCTCGCCTTACTTTTTGGAAAGTGAATCTGCGAGAAGCGATTCGCCCTCTAGCATCGAGGGTCTCATAGTTTATGTGGCTTGTGCACAGGTTTCTTTGATGAGGGAAACTGGGACATGTTGACACTATAGAACTATGAAACTAAAGGATGGTTTCGAACAGCTTGGAAACTATGAGGAAGTAAATTACTCACGTTTTAATGCCTTTGGTTTGGAAAACTCTAACTATATAGGCTCCGCATTTTGCCTATCAAGCAACAACTGATTAAGGTTTGACTTACAGTTCAAAGCTCAGCGAGTTCAATCGGAAAGAAGTAGCTCGGATTTGGTGCCTTTTGTACTGCTGCTTTCACGTCCTTGGTAAGTTCTTTTCATACCCTCCCCACCTATCCCCCGTCCACCACCGCTCCACACACTCCAAGTGTATCGCCAAGCCTCCTATTATAACACTTCTGATAAACGGGGCTGGAAAATATGGGTTTTCGGGTTTCCACCCAAGATGCTCCATCCGGGTTTTCTACACTTTCGTCCTCAAGTTGAAAAATCTCAAGTTAAACTTATGCGGGACTGGTGCGGGACATCCTGGCAGGAATTCCAGTCCCCAGCCACGTGACCCTGATGGTCTGTCCAAGGCATTATGTGCAGAGCAAATAAAAATCGGTCGCCGAACTGTATTTCTTCTGATCGGAACCGGACAGGGATCGGTAATGCCATATCGACGGCGCGGAAACAGGTTCCACAAACAGTCCCTTCTAGGGAACAATTTAAGTCTCAAGAAATGAAATTCACCCTTACAAAACCAAGAGGATACTAAAGGTTAACTTCAGACATCGAGGTCGATATCGGAAAATAACACCGAGACGGCCATTGAAATGGCCATCGAGGTTGTCATTCCGATATCAAGCGAGATGGAGGTGTGTTAACTGTTATAACTTTTTCGACCTCGGCATGACGTTGGAGGAGGATATGACATATATCCTCCTCTCCGGAGGCGGTTATGAATAATTCTGTAACGTGATTGGCTGGATTATCCCGTGGAGTGATTTTACGTTTTCTCTGTGAAGATTACCGTAAGATAACTGACCGTGGATCATAGGAAGGTATGCATTACACGCCTGTTCGAAAAAAGTTATAATATCATATCCGAAGGAATAACGGGTCCGGAGAAATCCTACCCGTGGATTTAAGTCCAATCTGAAAGTAGTAGCTTAGATCTCGAGTCTACTTCACATTTTCTTTCCCCAAGAAATCCCCAAGAAACTGAAGTTGGTTCTTCGGTTCAGATGGATGTATCCGGAGATTTGCTGACCGGCAATTGACAAAGCTCAGTGATAACGGCACAGAGACCCAATACCAGAACTACACACGAAAAGCCAGCATATGCTTTGTTGGCAGTTTTCGGCTCTTCCTGGCAATGCTTGTTATGCATAACATTCCATGCACAATGTTTGTCGCTACAAACATTCCAAGTGTTGTCTATTGAAACCGCGCATCCTTATGTTACGTTTTTCATCCATTTCGTTCCGGTACATGCTGTTTCAGTCCTACTGATCCATTTTAGAAGTCCTGATATTTCACATTTTCTCCACATTCCGGCCGACTTACCACCCGTGCCAAAACAAACAGTATTCAGAATGTGTTCTTGCGCCTGTATCGACCTTCCCTTCCCGCCAATCCAGACGGTTTCCTCAGGCAAATTTAATCAACGATCGTTTTCCCGTTTCTATGAAATTTTCACCGATACAAAACCAATAATATCCTCAGGTCCATCATGCTACTCTCTTTTCGGGTTGCATAATTCCCTAATACTCTGTATGACCAAGTCCGAAACACGACAGTAAACCTCGGGAAGAACAAGAAACGTCACTCGAACGAACCCTCTAAACTGATACAAATCCTGTGTAAACCAATCAACAACGTTTGTTGTCGTGACGTTTCCGGCTCGTCACTGGGCACACGGCGACCCTTCATCGGTACGAAGAGTTAGTCATCAAGAGTACCAGTATCATCAAATAGGCAGACGTGTCCGATGACCATGACCTCAACGTCTTCGACCACTCTTGCCTCCGGAGGATCCTTGGTGTCAGACTGTCCGACCGTATGAGCAACGCGGATCTCCGCCGATCATGCTCCCAACGCCTTGACATCGGGTCGATCATCAAGAGACGCCGGTTACGCTGGTATGGGCACGTCCAACGCCGCCCACCCGAAGCGCTTACCAAGAAGGCCCTCCACTGCCAGCCTCTTCCCGGGTGGAAGAAACGCCAAGGAGGACAGCGCAAAACGTGGCTCGCCTGCGTCAAGGCCGATCTAGAACCCATAGGAGGATTCCGCCGTTTTGGAAGGAGATGGGACGCAAACTGACTTGATCTTACTCAGGAATGGACCTAAGACCGCCAAGGATGGTACTCTACTGTGGAACAACTCTTGGATGCCAGGGAAGGCTCGCAGCCTGTGTCCTGATACAAGTACAAGTAAGTATGACCATGGCACCCCAAATTTCATAAGTCATGAGGTATCGTGATCCCAGACGCTCGGAACGTAGGACGGACACACTTGCAACGGCCCAGGTATCCCTGACTTTCGTTTGTGGTCCCATATATCTGAAAGCGCACGACCATTCCAGGCACTTATTTCTATTTTTTTCTTAGCTACGGAGATGCGACGGATATTACTTCTCCAGCAGCGCTTTGCATTGTACAAGCCTTCCTCAAATCTGATCAACACTGGTCTCCACGAGTACGAGTCAAGCCTCCGAATATTTCCATACCTCAACCACAATGACGTCTCAATAGGAGAAAAGATGCAGCTGGACTGGACAGAGAGAGGGCAGCTTGAGAGGTAACATGTCCATATAGCCATCATGTGAGCGTCGTAAAGTAGTTGAGCTTCAAAAGTCAGTCGAGGGAAAAATGGAAGGTTCAAGGTTCAAGGTTTAATTACACTTCATTATAAAAGTTATCATACATAGGGTTAAGCCGGAGACACAAGGTCGATTGACCAAAACCCGGTACAATAAAAGAACACAAATATTTAACATATAACAATCATATAAATAAATAAATTCCATGACTCATCACTAGACGGGAACCCGCCCCTCAAACACACTGACACTCGGCAAAGATCAACCCGAAAACCCACAAAAAAACAACGATGCGCAAGCAAGGGTAACCAAAGGCTGGCAACTTATGAAGAAAGAAGGGATTGGTGTATTTTCAAGCACAAGGCCTTCTCAACTTCTCCTTCTTTCCAAGCTTTTATCAATGTGCACTCCAACTCGAGTAATCACAGTTGGACCTACAGTGCGCAGAATGCCAGGTGCCAAGGGATGATCAGAATGCCAATGCCAAGAGACAAAACAATCACATCTAAATAAATATCCCTTAAATCTGAAAGCACCGGGCACCTACGGAGAAACTGGTCCATATCTTCTTTCTTCTCCTTACAGAGGGGGCAGTCGGGGGGGGGGATCACAAAATATACGAACTGTAAAAACCTTCTGCCTGCTCTGACTCAGAAGGCACTTTGCCCTAAGCGGTATTAAACGACTTAAAACCTTCCCCGGCAGATTAAATTTAAAATATACTTCCGCTCCGAAACTAACTTTAACTAATTGGTAATGACTTAATGTTGTAGAACAAGCCTTTGACAATACTGGATTTCCGGTCCCTCTAAAACCAATCGAGAATCTGACTTTCTATATCCTTTTGCAAATCACCAGAACCAAGGCCTTCATTACACACTTATGGCAAATCCACTCGCTCCAGCATTGACTTCAATATAGTTTTCAAGACATGTTATTATGGCATAAATCCAGGAATTATGTTAAATAATGCATGAAAGAAATTAATCTTGTTTGGTTTAAAGAGTGTAAGGATGTTCAGTAGATTTGGTTCTTTAGCGAATCCAGTGCCACGAACAGTTATTTCACCCGACGGTCCTGCTGATACGTCACATCTTGCTTCCTTTACGTTCTGTCTCTTCTTTTCAAGCTGAATTCTTTAAAAATTCATTGTCAATCTCCGTCATGTCAGTTGGTTGATACTGTTAAGGACGAAATACTTCCAATAGTATATCAAAGGAAGTTTATCGAGTAAATTCCTTGTGATAATAATAATTCCCAAGATCTAAGAGGTGAGGCATGGCTGTTTACCTAGGCTATTGGTTCTTGGTTGTTCGCAGGTTGTTGTTAACAACCAACCTGAATCAACAGGTTGATTCACCAGCAAGGTGATTCCTCTGGACTGAATTATGGTGTAGAGTGGCTGAAATCAGGCTTTCAAAACGCTGTCTTTTTTGGACGGCAACACACGGGAAAGTTAAAAACTCTTTTTCCAAGGGCGATAATAGTTGTCGCAGGGCGATAATAGTTGTCGCAGGGCGATAATGGTTGTCGCATGGCAATAATAGTTGTTATCGCAGGGCGATAATAGTTGTTATCGCCCTCTGGAACTTTTTTCTTTTAACATCAGGACAATACCAGAAAATTTTGGCACTGGGTAGGATAGGACTGATATCATGGGACTGCACGGTGTACTGGCGTTATTAATCAATATTAGTTCTGTAACCCGTCGAGGATTCCAAGGCTTTCAAGGAGTACTGCATGGTCATCTTTTCTTTTGAGGAGGCGACAGCCTCGGTCTTTTTGCGCAAATAATCACTAATATTGTAACAATGCCACAGCTGATTCAACACAGAAGGGGGTGCAGAAGTATAGTGATAGTCTTCTTGCTTTGGGGGTGGTAGCAGAAAATTTTCTTGTGTAAATTGATCTTAGTGTTAGTTATCTTCAAACCCAACAGAAACGGTGTAGCACTAGGAAAAGAGAAAACAGAAAAAAAAAAAAAAATAAAAACAAATAGTTAGAAAAATACATGTAAAAAAACAAGGTCGGCACACTGAAAATCTTGGAAAATGAAGGAGTGGAAAAAGAATCCGCTATAGTAATTGAAATAAACGAAATGTCTATTTTATTAGACTGGTTACACAATGACTATGTTACAACCAGAGGCGTTACTAGCCAAAATGTTTCGGGGAGGGAGGGCATTTACCGACTGGCTTGTATTTTTTACCGATTGTTTTTCCAGAAAAAAACGACTGTTTTCAAGAAAAAAAAGACAGTTTTGAAAAAAAATCGACTGGTTTTCAGAGAAACCGACTGTTTTGACGAAAAATCGACTGCTTTCCATTCAAAAATCAACTGTTCTGACCAAAAGTCGCGGCGCTTCGCGCCGACTCGGTTATTTTTTACCGACTGGCCGACAACATTGGATGGGGTGGTGTCCCCCTCCCAGTCGTGACGCCCCTGATTACAACTGTTGACCAATTTCTTTTCCAGGGAAATCCACGAAGTGGAGTGTACGATGCAAGATCTAAGGACATTAGCTGAAGGCAGTGGCGCAGAGATTGTTGACTACCACCATGGTCTGCATGACGTCGACGAAGATGAAGACGGCTATGGGTCATACCAAGCTGGTGATTCGGAGACCAGTTCCTTTGTGAGTATTTCTAGGTCGATTTTGTCGACTGGCTGCATTTTGGAAGTGTTAAGATGGCAGAGGTGCTTACTCCGGTCAAGGCGACCCCCCCCCCCCCCCAGCTAAAACTCCCGGTACCATACCCCCCTAGCGAAAAAGCTCAGGTGAGTGGTGAATCCCCCCCCTCCCGAATGTAAATATAATGTAAACATATAGAAAGTTGACAATTTTGTTAGAAACTGCAGTTTTAATTTCCCTTAATTTAATTTAGGATTTCCCCCTAAATGTAAACGCGTGGCGGCGGCTCGCTGGCCGCTCGTCTCTATATTTCGTCAGCGGGTACTTGGTACCCGGGGAAGGGGGGGGCACCGGGGAGTGTCGATACCGGGAAGGGGGGGTTGCCGGGGGGTTTCGCCTAGACCCAGGTTTATCATCTCTGTCCTCACTTCACCCCGATCTTAAAACATATGAAGTAATCGGAACAGGTGAGGATTTACTAATTTTGAAAACTGACGCAACAATGGAGGTAACTGGCGTTTTGGAACCTGATACTTGCCTGGCAGCGATAGCATTAAATATCAGTCTTTCAACTCAGCCATGTCCAAAGACGACGGCCTAGTCACAAAAGGACGGGCTTTTTAGAAGGAGCATCGCCTTCGAAAAAGAAGCAAATGAAAAGATCAGAGATCATTCTTTTTACGATCAGATGTACACAACCGAAGAAGGTGGTGATTACAAGACGGTTAAAACTTCTTGATCAAGCCGTTTCAATTGTTCTAATCCAGGCCACTCTGTCTTGAGTTTCCGCCGATGAATATCGGGTCGTACTCTAGGAAAGGCGGGGAAAACCTCAGATGTAACAAATGCCATAATCGGCAAAACTAGGCAGTGTTACCACACGGTACAACTTTCCTGATCAAGCTATCTCAAGTTTAAGATATGATTGAGAACTCTCTATATAGACCCTCTGTCTAGGGTTTCTCAGAGATAAATACTGTTCGAAACAGGGGATGGTAAAGAGACTGGAACCTTGTGACAACTGACGTAGAAGTTTAGCCTCCTCGTGCTCTGCTTTTCGCCGGATTTGTGTAAATATTTATATTGTAGACTTGGTGATGAAAATAAATGAATATGGACCTTACCGCAGTCTATTTATTTCAGGTTGAAGATAGCAGTATGACGGCGCAGCATCGCCAGTGTGTCTGTGGAGTCATGGTCGTCGCGATTAGTGTGTTTGTACTAGCTGCCGTCCTAGGAGTCTGCATCGCTTTTTTGTCCTAAACTCTGTGCAGTGCAATAATCGTAACAGTTATCTGGAAGCAAGAGGTGAAGCTGTTAAGTTTCAAGATGCTTTGACAGATGAGCATAGGTGTTGATAACATGACACGATAGCTCAATGATCTCGGGCAGAAATGGTACTGCCTGTCTTTTTAAGAGGTAGTGGGCTTGGTGCAACAGGTGAAGCTGTTGGTCTGACGATATGAACAGATAACTGGAGCTGAAAAGTTACTGCCTGTCTTTTATAAGACGTCTAAATTTTATTACGAGATTGTTACTAGTGCCAAGATTACAGTGAGGTTGCTTGAAAAGGAACGATCCGAGGCGAAAATGGGGAGGAGTTTATGCGTCGCAGGACCGAAGCTAGAAAATAACAAACAAGCGTTTTCTAGAGATCTTCAAGTCAAGGACTTTATTACATTTTACAGTCTCGACCTATAATCGGAATCTTTTCAAAGTGACGGCTCAAATGACTCAAGTGAATCGCTGTGCTGCAAATAGCAACTGAAAACCAGATTCTACCATAAGCACAGACTGCAGTTGTATAGACATAAATTTGGTCTAAAAAACGAGACATCGATTCCTATTTAATTTTTCTGCCATTATAACTCTGCAAGCGAGGACACGCGTCGCGCTTTCCGCTTTATAGACAAAGAATAGAAAGGCGATGGAGCTAGACATGAAATCTAACGCTATTCAAATACGCCAAGAAGCAAAATAATTCCCAGAAGGAATTGATCCACAAGCTACGTTTAGTGAGTCGTCTTTCCTTTTAGTCAAGGAAAGACCCACAGTGTGCAGGGATTGAATAAAAGAAGGAAAGAAAAAATGACAATCCTAATAGACAAAGGAGAAAAGCTTATTTTATGTACACAAGACCGATCCTTATTCTTCATAATATGAGAAAAGATACTTTTATTAAAAAATTCCGTTGGATCAGTTAAAAAAAAGCAAACAAATAAAGTAATGGAGGAAAGTATGCCACAGTCTTTTTAAGCTAAATTCTTCTTGTAGCCTTTACTCCTCGTATTTTGTATTTTTTTCGTGCAGCTTTCCTCTTTTCAGTATCCTTTCCTCTTCCATCGTTCTTTGGCTTTCGTTTCCTTCTTTTACACTATCCCCAGCAAGAAAACTTAATAGTTTAGATGTTAAGGAGAAAGTAAATGGATGGGAAGTAAACGAATACAAAAATGAACATACAAAGGAGTGGGTAATCGAGGTGAAAAGATGGATCCGACAAGCTTCTGGCCCAAACTGTGGTATGTTTTGTGATATTTAGCTGGAACCAAATTACGTTTACCAGACAGTACATTTAATTATTATAATTGTATTTGTCCGTTTTTCCAGTTGGTTCAACTATGAAGACCGAGAAAAATACAATTCCAACGTAATTTCTCTCAAGGTTCGGCTGTGAACTGTCCGGTTTTTCCCAGTTGGTTCATCTATGGCACGATGAGAAAATTAAGAATTCCAGGCTATTTTTGCTGTAAGGCTATTGAATATTAATTCCTGTTATTGTGATCTGATATATACACGGGTCTATGTACAGAAAATGAGTTATAACATTCTAGCAGCCAATCAAAATGCAGCTTTCGATCTCGTGGTGTAGCTACTTTTTGGCTGGGAAGTTGACACACCACAGCGTTCCTGTGCTTGCTTCTAGGCTGCAAAATGTCTTTCTCATTCAGTGGATTCAGTTTGAGTATGTTCGGTGCTTTAGTGTGTGATTGTGCTTGACGGCACACACATCATGTGCTAGTTCTTTTACTGGTTGCTACAAAGGGCCCATAATAAACTGCGTCTAACTCAGTTTTTCAAGAGGTTCTTTCATCCTTTAAATAGGCTGATCTTATTTCCCTCTAATTAGGGTCAATTCTATGTCACAGTATGACATTGAATTGAACCTTTTTGGTCAGATAGAATTAAGTACTTCATTCACGGAAAGGATTTCTTATATCTAACACAAACCCATATCTACAAAAATAAATAAAGTAGCATAAGCATACCCCGCTCTGAATGAGGAAGATTCAGTGGTAACGGGTATGATTTCGTTCATTCAGACTCTATCTAACAGAGGGCAAAAAATGCAACTGGAATCAATTCAAGAATCACCTGTAGAGACTTCTGTTGAGGACTCTCATGGCTGAGTTAAAACTAATTATTTTTAGAACTTACAGGGATTTCTGAGGGGCAGTGATGAGTTTTTAGGCTTTTCAGTTGAGCGGATTTTATTTGATTCTGAACATAGTTCATTGGTTATTTTTCATATTACCTGTATTTGTGACTTTCGTGCTGCCAGTAGGCTGACTAAAAATGTTGAGTTAATAAAACGTAAACAATCCGACGGAAACACAATATAGGACTCAACTTTATACCTATAGCTTCCAGGACCCATGGACTACCTATTCTTGGTGTCGGAAGCTCAACTTTGACCATGGACAGGCCACAGCAGACGAAAAGGTTAGTGTGCAATCGGAAAACGAAGATCCCCCATTAAGGCCTCCAACGTCGAAGCCTCGACATCTAGGCAACATCCAGCTGCATGGAGCAGTCGGTCACTAAACCAGCATGCTGACATCAGCTGTGTGGCGGAGCCAACCGACTAAATTACTCCCCTCGACAAAACTATTTTTTTTAAAGCACAACTCCTACTAGAAATGATCTTCTCACGACGAAATGACTCTGAAATATCGTTTGTCGATATATCATTACTTTCCACCTGAAATGAACAGTTTTCGTTTGTCAACTCTATCCAGCCTTCCTCCTCTCCGACGAGGCGGATGGATGTAAAATATCTGAAACTGGTTTAAAAGTGGGAAAAACCGAAAACAGAACATAGACCTAATGACCTACCATGTCTCCCAAAACGAACCAACACTTTGAAGCTTCTCACGTCCTCAAGTGTGAAGAGTCGTCGGCGGACCTTCATGCTTTCGGCGAAGTTTATGTTGCGTGAATGGCAAAACTCGGCTAAGCCGAAAAAGCGCTAAAATGTCGCAGGTACAAAACGAAATAGCATGTATGCACTGTCAGAAGTTTCATAACAGATTGCGCATAACACTTTCAAGAATAACACCTTTTCACTTAGAAATAAAGTGTTATGACCAGTTAAGTTTACACTATTTCGTACCTAGATCTCCAACAACACCTTCAATCGGTAAAAATACTACACTGTCAGAAGTTACATAACGACAACAGAAGGATGCCCGGTTTCAACAGATAACACTTTGGGATGCCCGGTTTCAACAGATAACACTTTGGGACGTTATCTGTTTATGTTTATTTCGTTCCCGTTAGTATTTTTACCAATTGAAGGTGTTGTTGGAGATCTAGGCACGAACGAAAAAGCACGGAAAAGTGTAAACTTAATTGGTCATACACTTTATTTCTAATTGAAAAGGTGTTATACTTGAAAGTGTTATGCGCTATCTGTTATGAAACTTCTGACAGTGTGTATGTATAGATTTATTGCCCATCATAAATGTAAAAATACAACGCTGATGGAGTAATAAAGCAAGAAAAGGAAAAGGAAAAGAATAACTTCTGACAATCAACGGTCAACGAAAGACCATTTCGAAGGTGCTTACTCCAGTAAGCTGCTTT
This sequence comes from Branchinecta lindahli, assembly GCA_023053555.1. Lineage (NCBI taxonomy): Eukaryota > Metazoa > Arthropoda > Branchiopoda > Anostraca > Branchinectidae > Branchinecta > Branchinecta lindahli. The sequence continues at coordinate 28,607,494 of JAKZAO010000006.1, forward strand.
CCGATGTCTCTCGTTTCTTTTCTGCACCGCGGACGCTGGACTAGCAACTCCGTACCGCGCGGATAGGGAGCTGTTGTTAGTCCAGAGAGGCAGCCGTAGCAAATATTTCGCATACTTTTAGAAACACTTCCGTATGTCCTTAATATCCGAAGCAGTAAAAAGAGACCAAAATGGTGCAAGTTGCGAAAGGCGGATCCCGAGCGTAAACCAAATATCGCCCAACACTAGTGACTAAATAAGCCACAAACTTCATGTCAGGCACTTTTCAAATTTATTCAAATAATGCATAAAATAGATGTGTCAGCTACGATGCTTATGGTAGCGATATTTCGGCCCTTCTTAGCAAGGGCCTCGTCAGGCTGTCAATCTTCAGGGTGAACATTGGGGAAGAACTAGCCTGTAATGAAAACTGAAGCTTCTACCGACTATAAATATGTTATTCGGGGAAATTACTTTTACATTCCACTGTATTATAAGACATCCTATTTTAATCATTATAAACTTTTAATGTATCTTCCTCGTTCGTGTCGTAATCGTAAATTACTTCAGAAATTCGGCGTGCAAGATGTCATTCGGTCACTGGAGAGGACGTCGGCGTCTCTGTTAAAAGCATCTACCCATCCAGCTCATCGTGTACATGATGTTTTTCATGAGTTTTTTAGGCCTAATTAGAAATTTAGTCCAAATTGTCGTCATAAATGTTGATTGTTATTTGTGTTTGTTTTTCCTTATTTCCATTTACTCAACTGTCGCCAAGTGCATTTGGTGGGTTACAAATTAAATATATATATATATATGTAGGGAAAAACCTAGTCTTGAGATTCAATTTTTGATACGGCCGCTATTTTTGCTGCGCGATCGGGACGACGAGAGGAAAAGTTTTTCTCTGCATTTTGATCAATTTATAATAACCCCATCCCACGTTTCGATTAGGGAGTACTCGGCTGTATCTATTACTTTTAAATGCCACTATACGGCAAAACTAGTGCTGATAATTAATTTTTGACACGGCTGCTTTTGCGGTATCATTGGGGCGATGACATGGAAGGTTTGCGTTTTTTTGCGTTTTGATCGACTTCGGTTTTGTTGTTAATAAGGGACTGAGGCTTGAATTTTCTTCCATTAATAACCCCGTTCCACGTTTTCGGTAGGGAGTATTCGCCTCTATCTCGGTTTATGCCTCCTCGGTTTTTCTTTATCTCAACTGCTTCTCGATTAGTTTGACGGAGTCTGGTGTACGTTGCAAGAATTTGCGCTTTTTCTCAAAATATACTGAATGGGATGGGTTTTCGAAAATATGTTCTGCAATTTCAGATTTTAAGGTATAGTTATGACGGTGTCCCTCGCTTTCGATAAAAAAATCCTTGCGTATTTCTGCAGTGCAACTGTTCTGCCACACGTTTTGAATCTTCCGCATTCTGGAATATCTTCAGTAAAAAATCACCATCATTTTCATTCGGTTCGCCAAGTGCTCGCTAAATCTCTCCCCTGGATAAGAAACAGCTATGTTGCGGAAACATCCTTAGTCACCCCCGGAGGTACCTCACGTCGCTCTTCACTAATTTTTTATTATTTTGTTTGTTCTTCCGTTTTTACTATACGTACTCTACGTCTCTACCTAAACGAGTTAAAAATGATATTTATTTTAGTTTAGTGACTCGATCACCCCATGGCAGACTAACAGGTCAAGAGTCGTTCTCTGGTTTCACTCGTATAAGTTGGGGTCTGTCAACTTCAGCTTAGCTCTCAAAGAGCCGTCTTCTTCAGATTAGATGCATCACGTACTTGATCTCGGGGGAATCTTATTTCTCTGGCTAACAACAAGGGATAGGAAATAGCCAAAGAGTAGGGATCGTCAGAGGTTTCTGATAAAATTTAAAAGTTGACTTGAAACACTCTGGTCGAAAGCTGAGAAATGTCACTGTTTCCCACTTCGGGCTCTTGATAGCAATGACAGTAAAAGTCCCGAGAGTGCCATGATGGCTCATTCCTTAAAATAGCCCGTTGAAGATAAAGCAAACAAAAACAAACTTTCGCATTCTAATTACTGAAGGTTCGGGTAACGCAGGGGCCAATCTACCGATTCGCTGACGTCGGCCGGGACTGCGATGCGTGGCTGGAGGCAAGTCATGCGACACTTTCCTATGCTTTTCTCTAGATTTCTCTCGAAAAGCTTCCTCCAGCTACATTTGAAGCTTGGTAGACTTGGTGACCCACGCTCCAAACCAAACGCTAGGCACCAGCTCGAACCTTTCGTTTGTGAGGCTTTATTTTTAAGTGGGAATGGGTAAGGAAGAATTAAAATTATTGCTTAGTTTACGGGCCGATAGCTTACCGTTGGGGGATACGAGGAGGTATATAGGAGGAGGTATATAGAACTGGTCCTTACTTCTGCCCTATGTGTGAAGATTTGAATGAATGTAGTCCATCTGATGTGTACGTGTTGCGAGTTGGATGAGTTGAGGCATGAGATTTTTGGTTTGAGAGTGTATGATGACGAATGAACGGTGAGAATGATGATGAGTGATTGTTTTGCGGTGATTAAGAGTTTGGGAAGATTCCTCAAGCATCGTGATAATTTCTTATAGGGATTGTCGAGTAATAATTACTTATGTGATGGGGTTTTTTGTATTATTTTTTTTTTCGTTGAGTATTTGTGTTGCCATGGCCCTCGGGCTTTTTTGCAATAAACATCATATCACCGCATGCTAACCATTCGGTCAGGAGGTATAGATGACAGATAAGGCTGAAATCAAATCAAATTTTTCAACCTTTGCAAAGACGTACCAATGAGTTCACTTCAACGGAAAACATGTACTATAAAGGTATTCCTGAATCCACAGTATGATTGCAAAGGCGACCGCCATACTACCGACTGCATACTAATTTGGTCTTTACGAGCTTTTTCTGCTCATATTGTGGCAACTTCTATCAAAGTGGCCATTTCTCGGTCAAGGCTTCCCCTGCATATTAACAAGTGAGCTCCATTCTTTTTACTCATCTGAAGTTAAAGCCCTGGAGAAGCCTAAAATCGATAAAATTGGCATCACATCTCCTTGCTGGAGACCATGCGCTCTTCGCAAAAACTCACAAGACGTCCAAAGCAGGGGGGTGGAGACGATTCCAGATTACCAGTATTCATGCAGTAGTACACCCAAATAGAGATGTAATGGATACAGGGTTTCGACGGATTTGTCCGGGAAAATGGGCGCTGCTGTTGTCGCTGGTCATGGTGGCCCAGGAGGTGGCTTCAGAAAAGAGTCACACATGTAAGTGTTATGGTTTTAATTCTGTGATTTCAGTGCATCAGCATCTCCACTGAAGTTAAATGTTCTGTGCAAGGATGACGTATTATCGATGCTGTATGGGAAGTTCAAAGAATTAGATATAGTTTCTAAAAGGCCATCTGGATCGCGTGAGTGGTATTGTGTTTTTGGTGATGTAAAAGTATTTCTTCTGTTTCCGGTGTTATTTTTTTAGTCATTTAAGCTTTTTTGCCGGGTTGATGGCTCCCACTGCGAGCTAGGCGACGGGAAATGCACCGGAATAAAACTATACAAATTTACTTGTATTTTCATAATTGTTTAGACACAGCTTTTTGCAGGAAAGAACAAGAAACCTCAGCTAATCTCGCACACTAATTGAATCATACTCTTGTCACCACTACCACACGTAGGTCAAGTAAATTTAGGAGCCCTCTTCCTTTTTCCCTTACCAACCCGATTTCGTCTGGCTCGCGTGGATTAGCTATCGGGTCTCAGCTTAATAATAAGCTGAAGTAGGCGGATGGCCCAGCCTGTGCTTTTATTTCTGAATATCTGCTTGCACCTCCAGTCTATCCTTGATTGCCCAATTGATACTAATTCTCCAACTTCTTTGGAAAAGCTAACCAATCCTGACTTAGTAACGTCACATGGGACAACGCAGATTCGTCACGGCATTCGACTCCGGGAGTAGACAAGAAAAGAGTTTCATGTTTAGTTTATGACGTCAGACCCCATGGGACAATCGTGCAAGCGATATTTAGGAAAATAAACTGATAATGACCTTGAAGTTCCTCCCTTTTCAGCTCTGCTTGAAATGTAAGCCCTTCGATTGTACATTCTGTCCCACGTCGACGAGCGTGTATCTCCTCAATTCTCCGTGCCTTATTACTTCTCTGGATTCCATCATCCATAAGAAAGACATTCTTCTCGTCTTTTTTTTTAATTTACTCTAGATCATGGAATACCGGCGAAGAATTTCTAAGCAGGATCCCCAAACATGATTATTCTCATATTCCGGAATTCCCGAATTCGGAGCAAGAATTCTTATATCAGTTCCCGTCAGATCCCCAACGTTTCTCTCGACAAATTGTTTTCTTAATTGACAATGAAAACCCGAAAGGGTGTCGTTATCCACCGTAGTTTTGCGATAATTGAATTTACAGCAAGTCGAAACGAAAGGTAAAAGGGAAGCTACAAAAAGAAAGCAAAGAACAATTTAAAGCTCATCTGGCACTCGCAAGAGTACTGGACATGTATATCAGCTAAGGTTCGTGCTGTGAAGGTCGGATACTTCTCTAAGACCCCTACGACTCCACAAGATTCCCGGACCTTCCTCTAAATCCCTTACAGTGACCGACTATCCGGATCTGTAACTGAATATACAGGACTTTGCCAGCTATCAAGTTTCTTCAGAAACAGAACACTAGTTCGAGAGTAATGCATGTTACAAGATTTGCGGAATAGCCGCTCTGGTGCTTGCATCCGGTCTTGATCTATTAGTGGTATAAATTAGGTCTTACGCTCACCCTACCCGATTTCCGATACTCCCTACCAACTCCTCCACAGATGCCGGCTCCATTCCAGACCTGAAACTGAACATCTGAAAAATCATCAATGTCTCTTGCCAGTTGTCCACATAGGATAACTCGTTCGAAAGTTATGCGTATGCGTGTCACAAGATTCTGTTTCACCCTCACTCCACTGCCCCCCTGGGCGTTGGAATTTCCAAGTCAACCCGGTCGGATCGCTAACACACCTGGCCCTAATACCAATCGCGTTTCCGTCGGCCTGTCGGTCAGTCCCTCGATGGCGAGTCAGGGTACTTCCAGATGTGCTAAGGACGATACAACTTGGCAGGCATACAAGGGCAACGACTTAGAAATAGTAAATTCCTCTAACCCAGTGGTTCCCATCCGGTAGTACGCATACCCAAAGGGGTACGCGAAGGTCCCAAAATCAAGTTAGTCTATAGCAGAGCAAAATAACTCTAGGGAGTAATGACAAACTGTATGCTTCCCATGTATTGAAAACTGGTCAGAGTCACAGCTCCTCCAAATACGCTCAAGGCATTCGAGGCGTCAAAACTTTCAGCGAGCGGTCTTTTCGTGCAGGGGCGGGTTGAGAAAACTGTAGCACCACTGAGATGCGGTGTGAACATCGAGGTGACAGGGGAGGTTTTTTTTTCTGTGTTGGGACAGTGGAAGTTATTCAGGAAGCGTGACAACGATAAGTGCAACTTACTATTTAAGCAAAAGAACGGATACCCCTGTGTACATTGTGTTACCTATGAGAGCGTTAGGAACAAATTTATTACGCCACAAACTTAATAGAGAAAACGAAACCTTTGAACATTTCTCGAAATACCGTTCAACAACAAAAAGCAGAACTGGATAAATGGCTATTTACAGAAAAAAAACTTGTGTTTCCTATGAGAGCCTTAAAAATTGATTGCGTTAGGAACAACTTGATCCGTCACAAATTTAATAGCGAAAAACACACCTTTCAAATCTATCAAATAAAACTAAAAACCTGAAGACGGAACAACTTGAATGATGAGAATACCTTGACGACGTCAAAAGACAACCTTGATAATTTAAAACTCAAACTGATTAAAGACTATTTACAGTCAAAATCTGACCGTGTTCGTCGTACCTAGTATTTTCCGTCATTGGTCTTACGACTGATCGATCGGTTTTCGAATTTCACCAAATAATGAAAGCGCATTCGGAAGAAATAAGCAAAAAATTGCTCTTTGGGTAAATTTGGGCATTCAAAGGGAAAATTCAAGGTTTCTGCTATTTTGCAGGATTAATTAACCAGTACAGGTTCCCAGCAGTTTCTGTTGAATTCCATGACTGCTATATTTTCTCTTTCCTTTTTATCAACTTTTTCCCATTTTATCATGGGCAAGGCCTACTGCTTCACTTATTCACAGAGTCTGCTGCCTCAATCTATCACGACGCGATAAGTATGCTCCGAGCTCCGCACGGAGCCAGCGTTGGAGAAAGACTAAACGAGTTTCAGTAGGACTGGTCTTTTGATACTTGTGGACTTGTGGTGCTAGTGTCGCTACAATTCGACTCTGTGTCACTTTCTTCGAGTTTTGTCATTACTCCCTAGAGTTATTTTGCTCTGGTCTATAGCTAACTCAGTTTCATTTATGCCCTCAAGATCAGATACCGTTCAGATACGCAATTTCAAATTTACGCGACGTATTATTGATGACAATAAATATCGTCTTTTTGTCGTTCTGATCGTGGTAATTTTTTTTTTAGTAAAACAACGATTCGTCAAAAAAGCGGTATGGAACCTTTTTGAACCTTGATTAGGGGTACGTAACCTTTTTGAACCTTGATTGGGGTACTCGGTACAGAACTGGAGTGATTCCTGGCACTATCAGGGGTTACTTATAAAAATGCCATCTATGTATTATGTACTATCCGGGTAGTAGGAGGGGGGTCCGTAAACCTTGCGACATGCGTAAATCTAGAACGAGTGGTCTGATTCTGACGGATACTGAAGGCCCCTTAGAGTGCGCATGTTAAAAGTGATTGAAATACTTTTATCAATCGATGATCCCCAACGGCTCATGATAATTAGTGCCTTAAATATTTTGTTTACAAATGAGTTCCTAGTCAACTCTAGTGCTCATCTTGGCCGCAAAGTATTTATTTTTTTTTATCACAAGATACATTTTCATGATCCCTAGTGGCCCAAGATAATCTGTGCCTCAATTTTTTTGTTTACACATTAGTTCCTAGACCCCTTAAAATGCGCATCATAAGCGCAGCGCGCAAAAAATAGTTACATGACAAAAGAATATTTCATGATCCCCAAGGGTCCACTAGCCCCTATAAAGTGCGCAGTACTACTCAGTACGCAAAGTACAATTTTTTTTCCTTCAAAATTCTGAAGAAATTTTCATAATCCAGGAACCCTTATTTCAAATACATACTAACAAACTTTGCAAGTGCATTATAAGATGAATGCTTCTATGACTTTTTCCGAGGTTTACATAGGATTTCTGCGCTGAAGGTGCGCCAAATTGTCGGAGGAGATAGGTTGTGTCCACTAAGTACGAGGGCTATCAAAGACTCTTATTTGAGAATAAAGAATTCACAACGACAAGAACACTCAAGCTTCCTTAAACACGAAATGAAGGATTAACATATCTTCACATGGTACACAAAACAAGGCGGATGTTGTCTCAAAACGCCCCCTCCCCCCACCGCTGAAAAGAAAGGGAATATATGATTTTATCTGTAATTAAACCGCGAAAAATAACAAAAAGATGACAGGCGCTACATAAAAAAGATCCTCCCCGAAACGATATCAAACCTCTGCAGAAACCCACACCAGTACACTTCCAGTATAGAAGAAAAACTTCTTCCTGCTCCTGGTGTCCGTCGTTTCCCATTCAAATGCACGGGGTGGGACCCCACCCCTCTCCGCTCAAGTGAAAATGAGATAAGTAATAATGTGTGACATCCGAATTTTCCCATCAAAATGCTTCAGTGCCAACACAAATTGGAAATTCATTTTCAAAAGGTGAAGCAGATAAACACGAAGCTTTTAGTCCGGAGGAAAGTCTGGTGAGTTTACAGGCAGTCCAGAGGAAGCATTTCATCTTGTAGCATTTCAAACTAAACCTAGTTTGGCCAGAGTTGCAAGTTCTGTATAGTGTTGTCGGATCTGACCACTTCCCTTGTCGTTTTAATAAGGGACTTTTCTGTTTCCGTCTCGACTACAGGTGTCATTTCACAGCCCGAGACCAATCCGCTTCTTCTTGATTGGTCCGCAGCGTCTTTACAAAATTTGGCTGATTACTCGGATGCGGTTGGTGTTAAACTAGGAGCTAGCACTGCTCGGCTAGGCACTCTATCTTTTGTGTAATAACCATCAGTGTATGGAAACGTCGCGAAATTATAGTTTGTATTTGTTGGTATGCTATGCTCTGTCGGTGTGTGCCTTGAAGTGTGTCCCGGGAATACCGAAGCGTAAGAAGGGCCGTAATATTCCGGGTTGAAACTCGATTGTTAAGCCTGTGTGTGACAAATCCCGTGCTTATTTTCTTCGTTGGGTTCAGCTAGGTAGACCCCTGCTTAGGCAAGTAGTTGATCTGATCTTCGAGAGCTCAATTCAAAAGAACATTTGAAGTGGTGCAGAGTAAATGAATGTGTTTTCAGGGCTGAATGCCTGGCGTCTTATTTTTTGGTTGGGAAACATCTATTCAAAGTAAACATAATCATGGACATCTCGGCCCAGACAGCGCATGACATGCTACACTCTTTTCTGGCCGAAGAATTAAAAAAATTATATTATATTTGTTTTTGTTGTGTTTTTTAATTTCTTTCATTCATTTTACATACTCCACTTCTGAAAATGGCGGGTCAGAAATAAATCACTTACTTATTTACTTGTATATTATGCCTGAAGATCAACATCTAACACAGCGGTCCCCAGGCCCGTATCCAGGAATTTATTTCGGGGGGGTGCCCGCGGAATTTATTTCCGGGGGGGGATGCCCACGGGTCGGACCAAAAAGTACAAACAAAACATAGATCAGAGGTTAAATCCTACGTGGTTAAAGCCTTCGGGGGGGGGGTCGAACCCCCTACTCCCCCCCCTGTATACGGCCTTGGCGGTCCCCAACCTTTTCCGTACCGCCTACCTGTAATCAAGGTTCAAAAAGGTTCTGTACCCCTTTTTTGACGAATCGTTGTTTTACTTTTTTTTACCACGATCAAAACGACAAAACGATGGTATTTATTATCATCAATGATACGGCATGTAAATCTGAAACTGCATATGATGGGGTACGGTATCTCATCTTGAGGACAATATTGAAACTGAGTTAGGAGACTCAAAAACGATTGAAGCGATATATTAAAGCTATAGACTAACTTGATTTTGGGACCTTCGCGTACCCCTTGCGAAGGTCTCTCGTACCCCTTGCGAGGGTCTCTCGTGCCCCTTTGAGAACCACTGCTCTAACGACTAACATATCCTTGTTGCCAGCACCGATTTCAGTTCATCCTCTGTTTTTCCTTCCACCACAATCGACCTTGTCCACTCCGTCAGAAATAAAATTAAAAAAAACGAAGAAAATGGTGTCACTACTGATTCTAATACTACGGCTTCTTCGAAGTTCGTAAATGAATGTTGTAAATGTATAAAACAGAAATCACCCTTTGCAAAAATGAACGACCCTTCTGATCTTCCACGTATATTGTATCAGGTCCTGTCATGTCTGTATCCTATCTTCCGTTTATGAGTCCTTTGGTTTCTAATGAGTATTCTTTTCATCAATTTTTATGCCCGAGTTTTCTTTTACGAGAAAATTACGAGGTTGTATGTATAGTATACTTATGTGTAAATATATATATATAGTCTGTTTGCAAGAACGATTTTCGTTAAACGAGACTATTAAATCAATCACTCGCCTCACTCTACTTGATCTTTTCAAAATTAAGATTCCATTTCTGCTAAATTAAAAATAACTAAAAAATAATATATAACTGTCTGAATTGTGGAGTGCGCCTGCACAAAATGTTTTCTCTAGGGGAGCCAATAATAGAACTTGTTTCCCTATTTAGGCATATTGGAGACCATTATGGATTCACGTCTGACACTGAGAACGGATTTCAGCCCATTTTTTTTCATTCCAGATCACATCTCAGAGTTGTGCAAAGATTCATTTCTCCAGGGCATGTATCGGAAGACAGATGGCGCGATGCTGACTTCGCGGTCAGAGAGAAACGTCAACTGTGTTTTGACCTTCCAAACGGAGACTGTTCTCCAGAAATTTTCCCTCCGCTTTCAGTACTTGCAGCTGGACTGTAACGATCGTCTAACGATATACGACGGGGCCCACGCGATAGGGAATCCGAAGGTAGGTCAAAAGTTAGCAGCTATCGGGAAGATAGGCGAGAAAAGAAATGATATAAATGTAGAACCATGTCTGCGACCATACTTGAATTCTAAAGTGGACAATCCTTCTGTGATAGTGAGATGCTGAGCTTTTCTATATAAAGGAGAGATGATTATTATACACCAATACCGAAAAACGTTCCCTGATTTTTATTTCCTTTCCCCGTTTTCTTTTTTTCTGTAGGCCTGCGCCCATGGTCCTGCTGGTCTGGTGTCATGGATTTTTGGCTTATTTCAGCGCATTTGTTTGAACAATCTTTAGAGATAATTATTGACAGTACACAGTCACCTAACTATAGTCGAGTAGTCTCACACTAACTATAGGTAAGCAATAATGGAAAGCAGATTCGATGACGGGTGTAAACACGACGATCGATGATGTAACAAGAGCTGAAAGGCATTTGCAAAGGTAGTTACAATGTATATCAGCTAAGGCTCACGCTGTAAAGGTCGAATGTCCCTTCCGAGACCCCCCCCCCATCACCCCACGCTGGCCGGGTCCGATCCGGATTCACAAATTACAGATCTAGGTATTATGACATATCCCGCTCAATTCCACCCCTTCCTCCTGCAACTATCTTGTCATCGGATCCGATCATAACTGTTATTGGCACATCGAAGGCCTATGGTCGTGCAGTCCCCAAAGTTTCGTCCCGAACCCAACACTCTCAACGTGCTACAAGTATAGGATCACTCGTTCGAGAGTTATGCAATGCAGATGCACAACATTTCCGGGACTCTCCTCCAATTCCCCCACAGTGCCTGCATCCAGTCTTGATACATAGGTAGTAGAATTAGGGTTTGTGCTTGTTCTTCCCTTCACTCTTCTCCTCCCCCACAAGATTTCTGCCCCCCTCTACTCCAATCCGGACTTGAAACATACATTTCTTTACTGATTTATAACCTGTTTCCTGCCCTACGACTTGGTGTTTGGAGTGACAACTCATATTTCGTTTGCCTCCACGTTTCAACTTTTGTTTTCTTCCACCTTTTCACCATTAACTTGCTGAGATCACAGGATGATCTTGGGCATTAATTAACTTCTGAGCTGCTCTCTGTCTGTCGCCTCAGCGTTTTAGATTATCAATGTCGGCTACTTTCCGTCTGCTTCCACAGCTGATTTTTGTGTGAATTTACTGACGCTGTTTTCTCTGTCAACGCCCTAGAGTTTCTTGACTAGCAATGTACTTTCCGTCTCCCTTATCACCTTCCCTCTGCTGTTCGTCATCTAACTCCTCCTTTTATATTGCTCGGGAAATCATTGACCTGAACTACAGGCTACTCCCTCCATCTATTACTACTAAGTGTTCATTGAAAAGTCACGACCTTGCGGTCTGTCTCCCAGTTTCCACTCATGTTATCCCTAGCCTCTTCCAAAATTCAGTAGCTTATACCCTATCCTTAGGAATTCATTGGCTATCGCACTGTTTTCTCTGCTTAAGCCGTAGAGTTTCTCGAATAATAATGTACTTCCGTCTGCCTCACCGTTTCCACTGCTGATGCCCCGTTCTTTAATACTTAGTGCTCGTTGATACCGCTTGGGGAATCATTGACTTGAACTGTTTCTTCTATCTACACCTTGTTGTACATCTTCCACTGCTGTGGTTCACCCTTCACTGCAAAACGTTGGTAGCGGTGGAACTGAAGATCGAAGATCGGCGCGTGGGTGGTCTTCGATCCAATTCAATTCAATTTATTTTCAAAACCGATACAACGGTCAAGCCGATTTGGTGGTTCTCGTCCACATTAACACTAATTATATAAAAAAAGGAGATAATTCTACACTATATATCATAAATCAAAGACTTGTCAAACATAACACAGAATATTCAAATCTATATACAATTAATGATGAGAGTTAAAAAGGTTGACGAAGGCGGGAACAAAGCTTCTTAAGTAACGAGTCGTTGTGTGTTTTTGTGTGTTGCTGCAATTTAGGTATTGGTTGGGCTACCACTCACTCAAGCCTTACTCTTGCCGCTGAAAAATCTGGAGGGAGGACATCACGTAGTGCTGGTGTATTCAGGATTTTAGTTCCAAACACTAACGAGAGTTTTTCACGGCGCTTCAACAGGGTTTCTAATTTATAAGTATTAAGGAGGTCTATATACGGTACTTTAGGAGGGCTCTGAATTGGCTCTGAATCTGAATACAAGGAGGGCTCTGAATTGTATCCTGTCAAGCGAATCAGACTGTTCACGAGTGATACCAAAGTGCCACACAGGGCAACAGTATTCCAGAAGTGGGCGTATGAAAGAAAGATAAACTCTCAGGAGATGCTTAAGTGGGACTCCATAACGGGATAATAGTTTGAGGGAACGAAGGGACATGTTACCTCTCCTGAGCATAACTTCAACCTGTCTGTCCCACTTCAAATCCGCCGTTATGTGAAATCCCAAGAGTTTAAGTTCCTTAACATGTTGAGAGTGAGGAATTGGGCGAAGAAAAACAGGGTTACTTTTTAAAAAGGACATCGTTAGAACCACTGATTTCTCCATGTTAACAACCATTTGCTCAGAAGCGGCACAAATATTATCTAACAATAATTGGGCACTGCTTGTTATATCACTACGACATCTCTCTAAAATGGACAAGTCTTCTACGTACTTCCATCTGTCTTGGAAAGTTACGGCAAGCTCGTTGATCATCACAAGGAAAAGCAAAGGGCCAAGAAGAGTGCCTTGTGGTACACCGCAAAAAATAGGGAGGCTATCCGAATAGGTTGATTTATATTTAGTACGTTGCGTCCGATCTGACAGGAAATTCGCAATAATTTGTACAAGGAAAACGTCAATTTTAAACTTATTCAATAGTTTCTCTACGAGCTTGCTGTGGCTAATCAAATCGAAAGCCTTTTTTAGGTCAATTGCAATTAGATTAGCCAATTGTCAGGTGTATCCAAATTTTTTAAGATTATATCAAGTAAACTAACTAGGTAATAATGAACCGTTGAAGTCTTTGGCAGATTATCGAACTGCTTCGGATCCACCTGCTTCAAAATTTCGGAACTGTTCATAAATTTTACTAGATATAGGTGTCGTTGTAATGGGACTTCAACGTAACAAGAACGCATTAAGGAAGAACAAGAGCTAGAAGCTCACATGGCACTTGCAAGGCTGGGTAAGAGGATGAAAGTAGGAATTTACCACATCGTGTGTTTGTTGTGATCAAATTGTAAGCACAACGCTTGAGATAAGAATGATAATGGGAACTTGGAAATCACGAGAAAGTATCGTCTGGTAAAAGTATTTTATTTATGCACTTAGCCGTGATGATGCGCACTTCAAGGACGTTAGAAATTCATCTCTAACCAAAACCTTTGAGGCAAAAATGATCCTGGGCCCTTTATATAGGATCATGAATGTACATGATTTGGTCAAAAGTATTTATTTTTTTTACTCTCCAGGTAAGATGCGCACTTCCAGGGTGCTAGAAACTCATTTCTAAGCAAAACCCTTAAAGTTTAACTGAAAAGCCAACTTATTTGTGTGTCATTTAATTGGATACACTGAATTATTTGGATTCTGCAAAGAGATTTTTTGATGTTCCACTATCTGCTCTAGTTATGACGCTCAGAATATCTCCGGTCGTCCCCACAGCATAAATTCTACTATGAACCGGGAAATTTTAATATCAACACAAATGCGGCTTTTCAGCTGACAGTGGTAAGATTGGTGACGATAGCTTAGTCCCTGAACAAAAAAAAAATGATAAATCTTTGTCGTAAGGCATACAAAAAAAATACAAGCGTAATCGATTATTCGTGAATAGCGGAATAACGAAGTAATTCATTTTCAGCAGGTTTTCAAGCCAATTTAAGTGAATAAGTGATGAGTAACTAGATTGTCCTATCCTAGCCCTTTTCGGTTAAACTTTAAGGAAAAATTGATCGTGGGCTCATGAGGATGATGAAACTGTTTATTTTGCTCAAAAATATTTTTTTAACCTTGCGGTTAAGATGAGTACTTTAAGGGATGGTCTGATCTGGGAAGTGACAATTTCTAAGGCAATCTTGTCAAGTCTCTAATGCTCAAGCACATCTGGAAGTACCTTGTATCGCTATCACCGGAATCCCGGACCCCAGGCTACACATTTGACTGTTCGGTTTTCGAAAATAAATAGGCCCAAACCTTACATAAGTCGAGATATAATACGATAGAATTTCTAGATCTCGAAACATGCATGTTCTCTCAAATCAAAACAGTCCTCTTGTTCTGGAAGTAGCTTTCCTCCGCAAGAAACAAAGTTCCTGCAGGCAACACGTTTCCGTGATTCAATCTTCTTCTATTTCCGAAGTGATTTCCGCTCGTTCCTTATCCGTATTCAGCACGAACCAATTCCGCCTCCGACAAGAGGTTTCACTGGATTTATTTTTTGTTTGCCAAAAATAAAGGTTGATTCTGACGATCTCATGGATTCGCTTTCCAAATAGCAAAGTAAGAATCCGCCGAGCGCCAGAAAAACAAGACCAAAGGTTTAGATGGGATCCCAAAATCTAACATATGATGTTGATAGATCAATAATTTTTACTTGTAATATGTAGAAACAGATCAAAGTTTCAAGTTTCAAGCCCCTCGCGAAGCCCTTCTAGCAACCGATTCTTACTTACAAGTTCATCTCCCCGTGATAGACATGGTACCGTATCGTTCTTACTATGAAATACACTGGCAAAAAATAAAGGGTATACCAACTAGCGAAAGTTGGCAACCCCTCATCACCAAAGATTCTAGCAACCGATTCTTACTTACGAGTCCTTATCCTCGTGATAGACGTGGTACCAAATTGTTCGTACCATATAAAGCACAGGAAAGAAATTGTAGGTACACCAAGTAGACAAAACTGCTAACCCCTCATTGCCGAAGATGATTGTGGTCTAACAGCCTATGATTAGACCATGAAACCATTAGAAGTCCCCTACTTGTCTCACAATTGGGATCGGCCTATTTTTAGTTTCAGTGTGTACCCTACTACTGAAACTGTCAACCCCTCTAAACTTTCCAACTGTTATATAGCCCGCAACCACCTACTGTTTCCCACATACCAACCCCTTCGACCTTTGATCACACTAGCTCTTAGGTTCATTGATTACGCGCTCTGCGCAGAGCTACTATTATGCAGAGCTATACTATTTTGAAGAAAAGGGGTAGCCGAAAATTGGTCAACACATTTTGTGTCCGGTTTTTGCCGGATTCCGGGTGAACTACTTGTCCGGTGAGAAAATAACTTTCATATTCGGATTCAGCTTGTCTCTTTACCCCTAAACCAACGATCTCAATAGATTTCAAAAAATATTTTTGTTTACCCCTTAATTTGAAACCCCTCCCCCACCCTCAAATATAGGGCTACAGACTTATACTTTGACCCGAAGAATCCTCCCACCAAGTTTCATCAAAATATCTCAATCCCTTCGAGAGTTATCGTGCTGACAGACGGACGGAGGGACAGACAGACGGACAACTTTTGCGATGTCATAGGTATCCCGCCACTTATGTTTTGGGATCCCAAAAAACTGAAATACCTTTACAACTTCTCACTGACTTGCCAAATCGATTTTCGATGTGCGGAGTGGATTCAGTTTTCACGTCACTTTCCTAAACTAGCAGAGCGCCAGAACAGCATCGGAAAGAGAAGCATGTTTTAGCCGCAGTCGCAAGAACATATATGGCGGATAAGACACCGGGGTCCGCAAGTCCCATGGCAGTTCGCAAGCAATATCTCTGTAAGTTTTGTATAATCAATTTCAAAGCAGAAACCGTTACCTTCCCAATCGTTTTACAACTCCAGATGCCGAGGCGTTACTAGCCAAAATGTTTTTTTTTTTTCGGGGGGGGGAACTCAAATGTATTTACCGGCTGGCTGGTCGGTTTTACCGACTGTTTGCCAGAAAAACTCCTATTTTCAAGAAAAAAACGACAGTTTTGACGAAAAATCGACTGATTTTCAGAATAACCGATTTAACAAAAAAAAATACTGTTTTGATGAAAAATTGACTGGTTTTCAGAAAAACCGACTGTTTTCAAGAAAAAAATCGACTGGTTTTACGAAAACCGCGGCGCTTCGACTACAGACTAGTCGACAACATTCGGGGGGGGGGGCGTCCTCCCCCACCTCCCATACGTGACGTCCCTGTCGAAATGGAACAGGAACCTTATAAACTGCACTGAAAGCTTTCTGAACTTGCGTATTGTCAATCAAAACCCTACAGACAGTCGATTTTTTCTATCCTCTGTTGGTCATGTTTATTTTGTTTTTCACACCGTTCCATCATTTTGCCATTTTTCCGCTTAAGTGAGCGTTCGTTTTAAAATACTATTCATTTTTATGGCACTTGCCTTCCGGCCAAGTGCCATATACCGATCACTTTTCCGTCGGTCGGTCTGTCGGTCGGTCGGTCGGTCGGTCAGTCCGGTGATCGCGAGTTAGGGTACTTCCAGATGTGCTAGGACGATGAAACTTGGCAGGCGTATTAGGGGCCCGACCAAACTAACTTGGAAATCGTCACTTGCCCGATCCGACCATCGTGGGGGGAGGGAGGGGAGCCGGAATCCGGAATTTAGTGACATGCATAACTTTCGAACGGGTAATCGGATCTTAATGAAACTTGATATTTGGAAAGGCACCATGTCTCACATGTCCCAACTCAAGTCCGGACCGAATCCGATGAATGTGGGGGGGGGGGTCGGAGGGGGGAACCGGAAATCATGTTAAACGCTTAGAGTGGAGCGATCGGGATGAAACTTGGTGGGAGGAACAAGCACAACCCCTAGGTACATCATTGACAGAACCGGACCGGATTCGTGCACTGGGGGGGGGAGTTGGAGGGAGGTTCCGGAATTCCGGCCATACGGAGTTAAGATACTTCCAGGTGGGCTAGGACGATGAAACTTGGCAGGCAAATCAGGGACACGACCAGATTAACCTGGAAACAGTCAGCTTCCCGATCCGACCATCGTGGGGGGAGAGGAGGGAGGTGGAATCCGGACTCTTGAGGCATGTATAACTTCCGAACGGGTGATCGGATCATAATGAAACTTGGTATGTAGAAAGACCACATGTCTCGGATGTCCCATCTGAAGTCCGGGTCGGATCCGATGAAGCTGGGGGGGTCGGAGGGGGGGTCCGGAAACCTTGTGACATGCTTGGAGTGGAGCGATCGGAATGAAAATTGGTGGGAAGAACAAGCTCAAGCCCTATGTAGATCAGTGACAGAACCGGACCGGATTCGAGTATTGTAGGGGAGTTAGGGGGGGGGGGGGGTCCGGAATTCCGGTGATCGCAAGTTAAGGTACTTCCAGACATGCTAGAACGATGAAACTTGGTTTGAAAATTAGAGACTTGACATGATTGGCTAAGAAATAGTTAGTTCCCAGATCCGGCCATCCCTTAAAGTACTAATGCTAACCGCAAAGTACAAAAAATACTTTTAAGCAATAGATACATTTTCGTTGTCCCTATGAGCCCATGATCATTTTTGCCTCAAGGGTTTTGCTTACAACTGAATTCCTTAAAGTACAAACAATACTTCTGAGTAAAATATACATTTTCGTGCTCCTGGTGATCATCTTTTTTGCTTCAAGAGTTTTGATTACAGATGATTTTCTAGCGCCCTTAAAGTGCGCACAGCCAAATGCATTGCCAAACGATACAGTCTCGTGATTTCCAAGGACCCATGATCATTCTTATCTCAAGGGTTTTGCTTACAAATGATCAAAAGAAACCCACGAATTGACGAATTCCTACTTTCATCCTCTGACCTAGCCTTGCAAGTGCCATATGAGCTTCCAGCTCTTGTTCGAAAAAAGTAGGGGAATTATAAAGAGATAAGCCATGCTTTGGTTCAAAGAAAAATCCACAGGCGAAAGAAAACTAAAGACACAAACAGAAGAAGAAACAACTTTAAAATTAGCTTACGGTCGTACCAGCTAAAAAGTCCCGACTCTATCCCTGGGATATCGCTAAACATCTGTCTTGGTTGAAAAGTTCCTTCCCTCCACTGCTGATGCTCTATTCTAATTAATATTCTAGGTTCTTAAAGGACCCCTCGTACTTATTTTGCCTTTTGGCCGAGCTAACGAGCTCGTGTTCCTTCAACCCCCCCCCCCCCCCCCCGTGATCAATTTGTATTCTTATGGAGTATTTTTTTTTTAACTAAGGAGCCTGAACCTATGAAATTACAAACTTCGAAAATCCCTGCCCTTCTCCATTGATTCGTTTTGTACCTATGACTTTTTACTACTTTTACAGCCGAGCGAGTTTACATGTCAAGCAGCGCAAAGTTCGCCGAAAGATACAAGGTCTGCGCCGATAAGTTTTTTTCCAAAAACAAGGGCATGAGAAGCTTCAAAATTTTTATTTTTTCATTTTGCAAGATTTGGCAAGCCAAATTGTCCATTTTGTGTTTCTGACTCCTTTCTCTGATTGGCTTTCCCACTACTTAACCACGGTGCGCATAGTTCTCAAATATTTTGCGTCGGGCCGCCGCTTCGGAGAGCGTGAGTCTGGATACAATCGACAAGTGTCAACAAGAAAGTTGCTTATTTCACGAGGCAAGTATTGGTATTTAAGAAAAACGGTGTTCCTAAGCCATTGATTCCTAACAAGATCATTTCTAGTAACAGATGATTAGACACATATATTCATATAATATGTACAAAAACGGATTCGTCAGCTGTGATACTTATGATGCGATATTTCGACCCTTCTTGGCCTCTTTGGCAAGGAATATTTAGATGATTAGACGTTTACTGTCAGAGTAAATCCCTTATAAAACTTTATTTCTCCGAGTCAAAGATCTTTTATTTCTTGTTAAGTTCAAAGTAGTTGAGAGTCTCTTCC
Source organism: Branchinecta lindahli (assembly GCA_023053555.1). Classification (NCBI taxonomy): domain Eukaryota; kingdom Metazoa; phylum Arthropoda; class Branchiopoda; order Anostraca; family Branchinectidae; genus Branchinecta; species Branchinecta lindahli. Next base: position 28,626,525 of record JAKZAO010000006.1, read on the forward strand.
TTCTGCCACCGTCTACGGTATTTCTATTCTTCATAAAACGGCCCTATTGACTTTCTAGGCTGAGTTATCGTGCCGACACACGCTGGAAAACATCAAAGTAACGCCAACCCGAACGAACTACTTGACGATAAAATACGTCACCGACGCCTGGGGCAACGAGGCTAATGGATTCCAGTTGGTCATAACAGCTTTCAAGGATAAGAGTAAGTACTGACTGTTCCGCTTTATTTCGGAAGGATTGCAGAGGGAATGAGAGAAACTGTGGTGCAGGCAGTCAGTAAATAAAAGAAAATGGTGTGGTTGCACGGAAAGCGGGCTTTGTTTGTATTGGGCAAACAGGGAGATGAGTAAGGCGCTGGGAGTTTTTCGCCCAAAGGTCATTCGTCGGGTGGTTGGAAATATTATTCTCTGATACAAAACTGTAATAAAAAGAGTTCGATAACCCGAGAGTAATAAAGATACAAGAGCACACGCAAGGGGATGGACAGCGTGGTGGCAATCCAGTCACAACCAGAAATTTATGAACGAACCCAATCACCGGATCAATTTCTTAGGGGTCAATCTAATTCTTTGGATCTGGCTGTTGATTTCGACCGAATATAAAATTTGGAAGGAATCCTGTGAAGACCTGAAAGTCGAGAGAAAAGACTAACTTGTCCGAGGAACCAGACGAGGGGTTTGCAGTAGGGATAAAGTACATTATGAAACAAGATGCGTTTTCTAGTGCATGGCTCTGGTTGTGGTTGATATCGGCCGAGATCCAAAGAAAACCCATATCTGGTTAAAGAACCGAAAAACAGTTTAAACAGATGAACAGAGTTGACTGAATTGTTAGTAGACCTCAATTTTGTAGTTTGCGCAGTTGCTAAATATTTTGTCCGTCCGTGGCCGAATGGTTATCGCGCCGAACTCACGAGCGAAGGGTCGCTGGTTCGAGTCTCGGTTGTGCCGACCGTTTGGTCTAGGGCGAGGGTTAGTGGCGTGTCCCCGTAAGACAAGCCGAAAGTCCACCCAGCTTCATATGGGTACCTAGAGAAATCTAGGGAAAAGCACGGGAAAGCGTCGGATGATTTGCCCTCAACCACGCATTGCACCCCGGCCGAGGGCCGAGTATCAGGAGATCGGCACCTGCGCTACGCGAACCTTAACCGGTTTGCATGCGAAAGTTTTGCTTTTCTGTTTTGTTTTTTAAATATTTCAAGGATAGAGGTACAAGCAGACAGAGGTACAACAAATATGTAAGAAAAAGTTCATTCGGTGAAAATCGATTAAACGGATGGCGGAGCAACAAAGAAACACATTTTCTTCGGCATTTTCAAGCATATTCAAGTGAAGGAGTGATGGGTAATTAGACTGTCGTATTTCAGCCCTAATCGGTTGAACTTTAAGGATTGAGTGTTGAAAGATAAATCTATAACTCACAAACATGCCACTTCCGCAACGATAATGAATCACGGGTTATGCTGATGGAATGGAAGGAATTTGAGAAACACGGCGCCGCTAGACACGGAATGGAGTAATAGGCGATAAGCAGAGGGAAGATAGCCTACTCGGTAATTACCAACCTGAAGAAGGTGATTAACAACCTGACCTCCAATTATGACTTTGTTCGAAAAAAGGCTTGCTCGTACCACGAAACGAAAGAGCAGATTGTGATTTCATGTCCAAACAGCGTAGTTGAGGTCACCATTAACTAAGACACTTATTTGTTCTTAGGTGACCATGCTTGCAAAGAAAATGACTTCAAATGTGCCCACCGTGAACTGTGCATCTCCAAAGACCTACTTTGCGATGGAGTGGACCATTGCGGAGACTCTTCAGACGAATACTCAACTTACTGCACTGGTAAGTACGCCTAATATACTGAAATACGATAACAATCTAGTTCTATAGTCTTCGTAAATAACTTCACCTAAACCGGGGCCTATACTTGTACGAAATTCAACGGCGCACGACGGGCACCTGTTTCGGTATATCAAAGCGAACAAAACCAAAGATTTCGATGGGATTCTGAAGGGAGTACCTGAATTTCTGGATTTCACCGGATACCATCGGTAGTTTCAACCAAGCAGGATGACAAACCAGACGATCGATTCAATATGTCAGCTTACCTCACTAGTAACACTCCAAACCGACTGGTCAAGCAATTATAAGACAGATCAAATTTCCCGGATTCCAGCTGAATATCTGTCCGGCAGGAAAAGCAATAAAAGTATCCTGACCTAGCATGTTTTGTTACCGCTACTTCAACACTCTAACCAATTCCAGACTAAACCTTTATTTGAACAAATTTCCGAATTGACAAGAAATTAAAGTTCAAAAATGATTCAGCATATCTCCTTACCCCTTCATCGAACTTCAGATCAACTTCTACATTTACCAAATTTTCCTGTTTTGGTCGGATTCCGAACGAACTACATACTTACCCTTGCCCGGCGAGAAAAATAATTTTAGGTACGATTTAGCATTACTCAACTATCTCATTAGCTTTTAAAATCTATATTTTCGCCCCATAATTAGACACCCTCCCCCACCCATAAATATAAGGACACAGGACCGTCTACGAACTTGACCTGCACCTTGACCCAAAGGAACCATACGGCTCACACCAAGTTTCGACCAAATATCTCAACAGCTTCGAGAGTTATCGTAGACGTTTTGGGATCCCAAAAATGGGCATGGGTTCTTGAGAATTTTCGTGGCTGAACATTTCAGTAGCGTGGGGACAATCCCACCACGAACAGTCCCTTCCACGAACCCTTTGTCAACGGGCAGTTCACGTCATGGACAATTTGCCCCGCAATTCGTCAAATAGCTAATTCGTACCATTCTTTGTTCGTCCCAGATACAATTTGCCACAAAGAAAATGATTAGAAAGAATAAATCATTCAAAATATTCGTCGGGGTAGCTGACATGAAATCGAAGTACAACTGCTCTAATTTCCAAACGGTAGAATTCGAATTTGCGTCCACACGATAATAATAATAATAACGCTTGTTTATTCAGCCAAAAGGCCATACAAGTTTTACACGCTTCACTTTACAAATAAACTATTACACCTCTATAAACTACTATGCTAAACTTTCATTCCTAAGACTAAATACTCTAGTCACATATTTGCTTATATCTACGATACACTTGGGGTTCGTAGATTTCAGGATACGGGGAAGCGATACCGACCCTCCCCCAAAATTTTTTACTCTCAAATGCGAAAGCGCTTGGCACTCTAAGAGGAAGTGGTTCAAATCTTCCTCCTGCACCTTGCAAAGAGGGCAGATGTTCAGGAAAGCTGGCTCTCCCGTGCCAGCTTTCCTCCTATTGAAGAGTTTCTTTTTACTAAGGATCGGCAGACTGTTAGATCGGAGCTGGAACCAAATTTTTAATGTAGCAGGATCCAGTCCCAGCTTAAAATAATACTCAAAACCAAACACATCTTTTATTTCCGCATACCACTTAAGAGTTTCTGAAGTTTGGAGTTTTACTTGCCAATCTTGGATTTCTTGGTCTTCAATTATCTTTTCATACTTCCTTAAAATGTCTCCCTGATCTTGTGTCGGGCCTGATCCCTCATTCCATGCATAAGACAATCCTGCGTGGTCCAGGAGAGCTTTTACTTGAAGCGGCCACGATCTTGCTCTCCTTCTTGTAACAAAAATGAATACGCACCTTTCAGCATCCTTTCCTCTGGTAATTGAACTAGCTTGATCCAAAACCTTATAATCTGTACTAACCTATGCTTCCTTAGCGAAAATATTCCAAGGTCTCCTTTCCAAGCCTGGGTAGGAGTAGTAATGTGTACTCCAAGAATTCTCTTATAGTGTTGCAGCTGAAGCGATTAAAGTTGCACTGCCGCCTCGAGCTTGGCCAGTCGTGGCCCTGCGTAGAATAATGAGGAGGCGAACCTGGGAATTTGAACTGAAATGCAGCAACTGCATACACCCGTGGCCGCGTGGCGGGAAACTGGATGAACCTTTGAAGCAGCCGTACCATTCACTATACCAGTTCATTCTTCGCCTCCACTCCGGCTGCATATTTTCAGTCACTAAACTACATAAAGATTCCTACAGCCCAAGCTGACTGCGAAGCATATTTGACAGTTTGACGTTTTGCACTGTCAAATATCACCGAACTATCATTTTCACATAATTTGTTTCTTATCCGGAATCACATTAGTCTTTCCCTATTGCCGTCCATTTGTTGAGCAATATGTTTTGTCCTGACCAGGATCGAACGCTCATCTGCGATGACGTCAAAAGTGATGCATACGCGTAAATTGACAATTCAATTTGTATCGCTTTTCGGACAAAAAAAAACGAAGAGGAAACAAGTGCAAAACAATTCCGAAAGTTAGAGTAGCCAATTATAGAACACGCGCTGTCACAAACTGGACAAAAGAAGTTTTAGCTAGGTAAACAGAAAGGGGTAACTTCTGTCTAGCTCTCATTGTGTAATACAAGTAGTGCCAAAAATTACCGCCTTGATCATAAATATCTGAATTTCCCGCCAACGAGTCGCACAAAAGTTACCAGATTGACCGGCAGGCCCTCTGCTTGGCTTACTTCGAAATGTATCTTGTGTTTTAATCACTGACTTTCATGTGAAGATAAGAGGGTTTTTCGTGAGCTGGAAAGCAAAGCCAGAATCACTTTCCAACGGTTTTCGCGCTACTTCGGAGAGTTGCCAAACTTTCCACGCCGGTTTTCGCGCTTTGGAAACCGAAGCAGCTTTCCTGGAAAGTGATTCCACGAGGATAGTGGAAAGCGCCGCGGAAAGTTGAATGTTTCGGCGGAAATTTCAAAGGTGTGGAAAAAAAACAGTACAAGTATCACTAATAAATAAAGAAAATGGCAAGCGTTATTAAGGTGACTTCGATGGAATATATGAGAATCAAAGAACCGTTAAGTGAACCATATTTATTCAAAAAAGTTTGTAATTCAACATTTTCCCGGCGATATCAGCTTTCCATTCGTTTCCGCGATCAGTCCAGCGGTAAAGTGGAAAGTTATTCCAGGAATCGCTTTCTCACAGTTTTTGCGATGCGGTTCGCTCGCCGGAAAGTGATCCCGAGATCTCGCGAAAACCCTCCTAAGCTAAAGGATAGGTATATCAGCAGAAAGATAAAAATGATGGCCCACTTTTGGCAGGCACGGTTATTTACTTCTTAACGAATTTGGCATTAACCTTAGCTTGTGGCCATATGCACTGTTCCGTAATAAAATTTCGTGGTTTTGACCATCGCAGCATATGTTCTGTGGTACTGGCCGGACATCCCAAAAGGAATAATTTTGGATAGTCCGCGAAAATAAAAGACTGTTCTTTTTTTCAGACAGTGACCTGAGTTTCATCGTCTTGGACCAGACTGTATTGATAGTTGTTTGTGCCACCGCTGGCGGAGTGGCGGTAGCATTGGCGATCAGTATCGCCATTTGCCTTTGCAGAAGAAGAAGCCCACGGATGGTTACTACGCACCCTGGAACCTTACATAATCAAGGTAAGAAACTATATTCATAATTGTTCGTTCACCCACGGCGTAGCCTTTCAAGACTGAATAGTATGTACAGTTCGGAATTTCTGCTGTTGGGCTGTAATCGTAACTTATTCCTTGTGCTAGACAAAGAAGTTGAATGACAATTACTAGTAGTTATTAACAATAAATTTATAGTCCATAATTCTGAAACGGTAAGTAATCTGAGAAAAATAAAATCGAAACAAAAAAAATCCAAATAACTATATTAACGTTATGGAACAAAAACAGAGCAGTAAAAGGGTGGTTCATGTAAGGGACGAATACGGCTGATCGACAGCTTCCTGGGCGTTACTAACAACCTTTTCAGAATCATCTGGGACAGAAAACTCCCTAGCAATATTTACGTTCCTGTGACAAGGGAGAATAAGGACAATTTTGCAAAGACAGTAGGTTTGTCAGAGAGCACTAAGGTCTTTATTTCTCAAGTCGAAGAAATATAAAACAAATGGTCACAGGAAGTCCAGTAGAGCCAACATACAGATTAATAAGCCAAGAATGGAATACGGAGGCAAACTTCCTCGTCGAAGATCGTCAAATTTATATCCGAAAGCTGTGGGAAAGACGAAGGAAGAAGTTGGTATATTGCCCACTAAGTTGTGATAGCATCCAAGCTAAATGTTGGACGGATGGCAGCATTCCGTAGACAATTGTAGCAGCACCACCAAAGCTCTCCAAGGAAGTAATCACACATTCTACTTCTAAAACTTTTTCAAGTTACATGACAATATAACTGGGTAATATGGGACCAGTTTCCTCTTAACAGGGTGGGAGTGGGTGGGAGACCTCTAAAGGGCACATCGAGATTCCAATCAGCTCACGAACTAGACTTACTGAGCAACTGGGCACAGTTGCCGACGAAAGGGAGGGGGGGGGGGGTCAAACTTAACATGCCCTTCCAGACCCCCCAGAGTCACATAGAAGCCAAGCCAACAAGCACTACCAGATTGACACTCTACAAAGCTCTTCCAGACCCTAGGATCTTCACGTACAGGAATTACCCTACTGTGGATAAGTTACGAACATAAGTCATTCGGCAATCTAGGCACAATTGGCCCTGCAAAAGGTGACTGTGGAGAAAAGGCCATCAATGCCAACAAGTATACCAAGTTCCAAATTGATGCCTGTTATGGTTCACGAGTTATGAACTAAAAAAATGTGAAAACCAAAAACCGGCCAGAGCACCCGCAAATGTGGATCGTTTACAAATTAACACTGCAAAAAGTACAACTTTCGCATTTTCTCCGATACAGAAACTGGACGAATACATTAGGACTGTTAAGGAAAAAGACCAAAGGTTACGGGTTAGTTTTGTAAAGTTAATGCATTAAGCATGATATCAGGGTTCATGACATGTGGTGGGCAGGCAAGGGCACAGAGATTCTTGAATTCACTTAAATTCCCAGCGGATTCTAGCCACTAAATCCACGCGAGATTTAATCAGCAGCTTACGGTATAACATAAGGCCTTGCTGATTTATTATGTTTCGTTAGCATTAGAAAAACTTCTACGCGAAGTTTTGCCGTTGCTGGAAGACAAAATCCCGCGAGGAGAAAACTGATACCCAATCCCGGTCTAACACGCTGTTCAATTGATAAATTCCTTTTGCTCTTATCAGGGGTTTCTAAGAGATCCGATAGGAAAATCTTTCACTTTCCTAAATGTCCCTCTTGCACCCTGGCTATTTTTAGTTAATTTCGAGTAGGCCAGAAAAAAAAAAAAAACTGACGGCATGAAATCACTCTACAGACAACCGATGAAAACGTTACTGATTATATCACTTGTCATCGCGTTCTTCCAAATTTCAAAGCTCTCCAGCAATTCCCATCAGTCGCAAGATCTTGGGCATTTCCCTCTGGTAAGCCTTTCTCAAAACAGCATGCAGGTCAACACTAAAAAAGTGGAATGCTTCTTGTCGTTGCCTTGTCCATGTTTGGCAATCTTGGACAAAATGTATATTCGTCCTTTTATTTATTGCGAAGTGGATGCAAGTTGGAGACTCAGTTTTTCCTATGTTTGGATTATGTTTTCCCAAGTATCCAATTCCAGTGACAGTTTAGCCGATTCCCCGGATTTTATCTGTTCTTTCATGGCGTTTAAACTACTTTTTACTCAAATGTTTTGGACCTGCTCTTGATCTTAAAGAACCTCCGTGCCAAATTTCAGCAAATTTTAAGTACTGAAAAGTTACCGTGCCAACAGACAGAGAGCGAGTGGACAGATTTCAATGTCATGGGTACTTTCATTTGGGATCCAAAAAGTTCTCTGTTCGTTTTTTCAAAGCGCGTCTGGTTAAACAATGCTATCGATCCAGGACCGAGTGGGACTACAAAGACAGGGGAAACAATGCATATGATTTCGCTAGAGCGAGGACTTTCTAAGCGTACTACTACTAACGCTGATGGAGGGCTTGCATATTCTTCGTGAAATAATAACCTATTAGTTACAGAAGAGGATTCAGAAGAACTTAGCAACGTGCCTTACATTAATTATGTGAATGTTCATTAGTTGCTTGTTTGTTTGCTGCACATTCGTAGCTATTCGAAACAGGGTTATATGATATACACCATTGGGCCATATACAAACAAAAGGAGGGTTTTCGCGAGTTGGAAAGCAAAGTCGGAATCACTTTCCAGTGGTATTCGCGCTACGTCGGAAAGTTGCCGAGCTTTCCCACCCGGTTTTCGCGCTTTGGAAACCGAAGCAGCTTTCCTGGAAAGTGATTCCACGAAGTTAGTGGAAAGCTCCGCGGAAAGTTGATTTTTTCGGCGGGAATTTCAAAAGTATGGAAAAAAAATAGTGGAAGTATCACTAATAAATAAAGAAAAATTGCAAGCGTTGTTAGGATGACTTCGGTGAATTGTATGAGATTCAAAGAAGTACTAAAATGAACCATATTTATTCGAAAGAGCTTGTAATTCAATATTTTACCGGCGACGTCAGCTTTCCATGCGTTTTCGCGATCAGTCCAGCGGGAAAGTGGAAAGTGATTCCGGGAATCGCTTTCCCACAGTTTTCACGATGCGCTTCGCTCGCCGGAAAGTGATTCCGAGATTTCGCGAAAACCCTCCTAAAACAAAACTAAACAATTAGGCATAAGATCTTGTATGGTGGCAAAACAGCAGAAACATCGCTCTGGTACACTTTGTTCTGTCACATCTGCGTAAATGCCAGCTGAGAAGCTTACCGAAAGTTGTCAAAGAACCAAACGGGAAGATCGAAATAAGCTTATACTTGGTATTTGCGCCTTCAGCGACTTCATTCGTATTCGTATAGTCTACGTTCAAAAGGGTTCACAGATTACACTATTCGGTAGAACTAGGATATTTTTTGCAAAAAAAAATGTATTTCCACTTAATTTACTGATGCTGATGATGAATTTTTTTACGCGCTGAAACAAAGAAAGGAAATAGTAAAGTAAGGACAAAAACTACGCTGAGCTTGCGACAAATGACTAGTGGAAAAACGGTCAAGGACAGAGACGTGAAGATTTTCGGCAAGGGATTGTATCATAGTACAAGGATAAATCGTAAAAAGGTTTAAAGCAACGCAGGAGTTCTTGTAACCTAGGTACAAGAGAAATTTGCAGTATTTGAAAGAAAAGGTCAAGATACATCTTGGATCTTCTCGTCAGAGAATGTTAAAAATTCTCGAAAGATTGCAAACAGTGGGATCAAAAAAGCAACACAAGTATAGAATCTGACATAAGGGATATACTTTTTCGGGTATAGAACTCGTCTACAATCCGGGGCTGATCCGGGGCTACAAAATTTCCTTATGAACTTATGAGAGGTTTAAATTTATTTTACATCTTGAGAGCACAATGCCAACTACCAGCAACCATCAGGAATTTTGTTATCATTTAGGAGTTACCGCGACGGACAGTCAGATTTACGCTCTCATAACTATCTCGTCAGTAAAGTTTCTGATTCCACGAAGCGAATCCAGAAAATACTATGGACCCTTGGCTTGTAATCTATTTCGAGATAACAAAGAAATGTTCCCGTGGGTGGAATCTGTTTATCTTTTCTTTTGTGTTTTAGCGCTCCCAAGCCTCAGCAATGGGACGGGAGCAACTCAAACGGATTCTTTGATAAACGAAAGCAACCAGGGAAACGTACAATCCCCTGCGGGCGTCCTCATGGATCTTCTTCTCCTGGCCAGCCCCTACTTCCTGGCCGGATAAGACGAGCGCCGTCTGACTGGTAAGTACGACTGGTAGCAGGTTAGGTATAGTAAAGCTGCGTTCATAAGCATGCCTAGCCAAGCACAGAAGCCTAGGCACGTGCCCAAGCTCAGCCAGGCACCGAGTTCTAGAGCCTAGAACTCCGTGCCTGGCCAAAAAACGGTGCCTAGGCGTGGGTGTGAACGGTGATGCTAGGCACGACCCTAGGCATCACTGCTTGGCAAGGCATGCTTGTGAACGGGGCTTCGATAGGTAGAACTAGACAAAACAGGAGCAAGTATGTTATGCTTCAACAAAGTCTTCTGTGATGAGGAGAGACAGCAGGATATTTATATATTTATTTACTTAAAGCACGTATGGCCACCTGACACGTTGTCTGTGTATTCACTTGAACTGGGTAAATAAAATAACATACCTGAAAAAAATTTAAATCAAGTTCCTCGGTATACGAGTTACGCGTTTTCACTGCGTAGAGTAAACTCGTCGTAGCAAGGACTTTGTAGCAACAGCTTCCCGTCATCGCGGGCTTTGGCAGAGAAAACTTCACGTGCCTATTCTTCCAGTGCAATTTCGAAAAAAGCTACTATTAAGAGCCAAAAATGTCATATCTAGTGATAGTAGTGAATGTAGTGGCACATCACAATGCTCAGAGATGGATTTTGACTGCCTCCTGTCTTCTCATTGTCCTGGCTCCTTTGTTACAGGGTTGAGTGAAGATTGGTTGTTTATTTACTTGACTTGTCTTTCTCAACCTTGTGGTTAAGGCCCAATGTTCAGCACACCTTACTTCTACCAAATATGTACCAGATCTCAGAAGAGGAAAATCATTGTGACCAAAATGCAAAAATGACTCACAGAAAAGGGGAATAAATAAGAAGGTTGGTGAAACTGATGGATCTACTATGGAGGTATGCTAATTTTATTTATGAACTTCAGCTGTGTACACCTGGACACCCCTCATTTGCCCATGCGTAATACCATGCATAGGCTTTGATTCTGGCTCTATAACACATTCAGATGGTGTGTTGAACCTTTACTAATTAATAGCTACCTGTTTAAACAGAGCTTCTGTCAGGAAAATCAACTTGAGAGTTGTGTTTCTTTTTTGAATCTTGAAACTTCTTTTCCTTTTTTTAGTGTGACTGATTTTGCAGCAAGGTAAAGTAATTCAAAAGGAGCCACCTGATGATTTGAATTTAAATCTGTCAGTTGGAAAAAAAACTTGAATTATTTTTATTGTTGTTGATACAGTGTAAAAAAAAAACCTTGCAGTACTGTATTTGGCTGGGATTAATCTTATCTCTTTTCAGAATAGATTATCTCTGATTCCGATTATTCTTATCACAGTAAAGTTAAGGTTAATCCAAGCAGCAAATACTCAGCAGCAATACTGCATCTTTTTCCGGAGAAACTTTTTACAGTAAAGCCTCTTCATCCTTCTGGACAAACGCTGGCACAGCTAACCCCAAAAATTTTTATACAGACAACTAGCCGGCTGGCTAGTTAGGCCATACTAGTGAATTAACCAAGATTCATGCAATAAAGTCCAGTTTAACTGCTCATGTCGACATTGGATGGCGAGCAAACATTCTGAAAGTTTCTTCTGAAAGAACACGAATCACTTGAAGAAAGTTTTATCGCTCTTTAGCTTCAACAGTTTTGAATCATTTCAAACCACATTGTGCTTCCCTAAATGTCGTTAAATCAGGTGCACTTCCTGGTAATGATCAACACACTTTTCCAGTGTGACTGCCACTCCAAAGAATACGAGTCAAGATCCCTATTCTGACAAGGCCAGGGATTTGTTTATTACTCTGTTTAAAAAAATTTTCCGTCCGAAAAATATTTGAATAGGGTTGGTAGTTAATTGAAGAGAACACACCTGGGGAAAGAGAATGCACTGAGTAGAAAGAATTTCTGTCATAAGTATGACTTGCCCTTGTGTGTTCACTGTCCATATAGAGACATCCATTGGCACACAAAACATTTTTTCTTTATTTTATATGTACCATTTTCAAATGTTTGCTTATTTGACTCTCTATTTTCAGTACCTTGTCTTTGTTTCTTCATTTTATAACAGTCAAATAGAAAGGGAAAGTAACAAACTTGTTAGCAATCTATCTGTCACAAAATCTAACTTGAAAATGTTGTGTTTACATAAATTTTAAAAAATCTTCTTCATCCATTTTCTGGTCTGAATGAACTAGCAGCACAGTAAAGAATTCGTAAAGTTCCTTATGCTGGCTGGGATGTGTTAACTATCATTACATTATAAACAACGTTGGGTGCGTAATATTTTGACAATAAGTATGTAATCCCGGACTGCTAGGTGCAGCTCTGTGAATGCTTGCAACCTTGAAAACAGAAACAGAGCCAAACAGAATCTAAAACATTCAAACTTTGGATGAAACCTGAATATATAGGATATGAATTAAACATTTATGGATAGTGCTTAGCGTGAAAATTTCAAAGGATGGTTTAAATATTTTCTTCTGCAGCATTCCAACATTTGATAATAAATTCAGCATTTCTCTACTGTCTCATTTCATAAATTGTGAGGAGAGTAGACAGGCAGCTGAATCTGGAAATGAATTAAATGTTTTGGCAAGTATTTTGCAGTAAATTTTGTTTACATATTGTTTTTTTAACATTAGGCTACATTATGACACTCAAAACAAGCATAAATATACTGTCTAATTCCAGAAATCGTCAGGGAGATCAACAGGCAGCTATTTTCCTTGCCTAAGGGAATGTAGGGATCAAGTAACTTCTAGTGGCAACCATACCATCAACTTCAACCTCAGACCATTCGGAATGATCACGTGAAGTCGACTGAAAGCACTAATATCACTAATAGTGATATGTTTAAGGTTTAACTGAAAAGCCAACTCATTTGTGTGTCATTTAACTGAATACACTGAATTATTTGGATTCTGCAAAGGGATTTTTTGATTTTCCACTATCTGCTCTAGTTATGAGGCTCAGAATATCTCCAGCCGTCCCCACAGCGTAAATTCTACTATGCCGCAGGAAATTTTAATCTCAACACAAATGTGGCTTTTCAGTGGGCGGTGGTGAGATCGGTGAAGATTGCTTAGTGCCTGAACAAAACAAAACTGAAAAAATCTTTCTCGTAAGGCATACAGCAAAAATACAAGCGCATAGAGGCACAACAAATCACACGGAAATTCCACTATTCGAAAATCGATTATTCGTGAATAGCGGAACAACGAAGTAACTCATTTTCAGCGGGTCTTCAAGCCAATTTAAGTGAATAAATGATGGGTAACTAGATTGTCCTATCCTAGCTCTTTTCGGTTAAACATTAATAATCAGATGTTTAATAATCACAAATCCCTGATTTTGGGAAAGCGTAGCCTATGTCAAACGCTGGGTATATCTAGCCTTTGGTATACCCTAAACCAGTGTTGCCAGATGGTTGACACAAAATTGCGCAGCAAGAGAAAAAAAATGCGCCGAAGGCGCATTTTTGTTATTTTCCTTTTTGGGTTAAAATTTGAAAGCCCCTCCCCTCCAAATCTTTTCAGGCAACCGGTATTAAAAGAGTTTGCGCGTAGCGCCAAGATTTTTTGAAACATTAACCTTTTTTTCTTATATAAATACAGTAGCCTGACAGTAGCCTATTTTATTTTGAAAAAGTCGGTAAAAATATCTAGCCAGTCAAAAAAGACCTTGACCCCCCCCCCTCTCGCATGCACATATTTTGGCTAGAAACGCCTCTGGTTATGTTACCAGCAAGAGAAAAATTAATCAGGTCATGTCTTTTGTGAGAGGAGAAATAGTAACGAAAAGCCATCAAATTTCCAAAGTGCAAACTGATCACCAACAAGTTGAGCTCTCTTACGAAAGCCAAATTCCGTAGCACTCAGCCTTGCGATGAGTCGCTGGCACACACGATATGAAGCTGTACAGAGGGATAACACGTTTAGAAGTCAGAACCCGCATGCCCATTACGCGGTGTTCTCGAACGAAATTTTGCAACATTCACCCCCGCAACCCTCGAGATCTGAATATAAATGACTAAGTGGTATTTACAAATCCATCTCTGTTTTTCACTTTTAGAATTTGTGGATAGCAAAAAGCGCCCAATTTGCGCCGAGATTTGGGGGAATGCGCAAAAATGGCGCAATGCGCACAGTTGAAAAATTCAAAGCGCAGCCGCCTCAGAAAAGCGCCCAAATGGCACAAATGCGCATCATCTGGCAACACTGCCCTAAACCAAACGCTGGATACACTATGCCGAATGCTGGATATTGGGACCAAATTAAATATTGATGATTTGAGTGAAGCCCAAAAATTTACCAGTCAGAACTAATCTTTATTGTCTTTATATTTTTGCACATGTTTATTTTTTGTTGTTAATATTTGTTGTTAGTTGTCGGCCCAAGTTGGCCGTTTAATGGTTTAAATAAATAAATAATAATCTCTAGTGAGGTAAGGTCAGGGTTAAGGTGCCAACAGCTATCTAGTGTTTTGCATAAGGTATCCAAAAACCCAGCATTTGTGGTTGACTGCTGGTCAACTAGAGGGAGGAGCTTATTTGCTCATTACAGCGATCTTTGGAACAGGAATAAAAACAATAATGTGGATGATGCTAGCTAATGATAAGTGGATAAGATGCTGGAACACTACCGGAGACCGGAGTAGGGTGTTAAAATCAGCATATCTCAAAGCCGTCTCTAAGTACCTAGGCTACTATAATGTAGATTAGTTTCACCAACCTTCTTATAGCCTAGTCTTGTATTGAAAAAAAAAAGAGGGGTTTTCAAAGGTATCCAGCTCAAGTTCATAAATAAAATTACCATACCTCCATAGTAGATTCATCACTGATCCATCAGTTTCACCAACCTTCTTATTTAATCCCATTTTCTGTGAGTCATTTTTGCATTTTTTTGGTCACAGTGATTTTCCTCTTCTGAGATCTGGTACATATTTGGTAGAAGTAAGGTGTGCTGAACATTGGGCCTTAACCACAAGGTTGAGAAAGACAAGTCAAGTAAATAAACAACCAATCTTCACTCAACCCTGTAACAAAGGAGCCAGGACAATGAGAAGACAGGAGGCAGTCGAAATCCATCTCTGAGCATTGTGATGTGCCACTACATTCACTACTATCACTAGATATGACATTTTTGGCTCTTAATAGTAGCTTTTTTCGAAATTGCACTGGAAGTTAGGAACTCTTTCAAAGCCCGATTGCTTTGTGTTTTTTTAATAGGCACGTGAAGTTTTCTCTGCCAAAGAGCGATGACGGGAAGCTGTTGCTACAAAGTCCTTGCTACGACGAGTTTACTCTACGCAGTGAAAACGCGTAACTCGTAAACCGAGGAACTTGATTTAATTTTTTTTCAGGTATGTTCTTTTATTTACCCAGTTCAAGTGAATACACAGACAATGTGTCAGGTGGCCATACGTGCTTTAACTCAATCGACGGCCAACCAGGGCCATATAGCAGACAATGTATATATTTTACTCATTTAAAACAATCGATGGTCAACAATGGCCATATACACACAGGGCACAAAAGATGGTGAAATCAAGATCAAAGCCTATGCGCTTCCCTTGTCAGAACAGTGGGATGGTTTTCTCGCTCACTCAAGCTCCTTGTGGACAGGAATATGCTTATTAAGTAATGTTTGCTTCATTGGGTCTATAGGCGAAACCCCCCCGCCCCACCGAGCCCCCCCCCGGCGGCGCCGCCCGGGCCCTAGACACCCCCGGTCAGATCTCCCATATCCCAAAAATATGCAAGAATTTTCAAAATCGACTTAACATGTTATCAAATATTTAACTTGAATTCCAGTGACCTCGGTCTTCACTCGTATCTTGGAGGTATAATCACAAAATCATTGACGGTACAACCGAGGTAGTTCTAGGCTACGCTCTGTCCAAAACACTAGAATGAGTGGCAACGTTAACGCGACTGTTGTACAGTAAAAAATGCTGAGAACCACTTCATTAATATTTGTACTGGGATGCACGAAAAACAAAAATTAGAAGGGACAGTGAAACTTGAACACTTGAACAGTAATCGTGAAAACGCAGAAGCGAAAGTTTTGGCTTTCCCGAAGTAGCTGTCAGATTTCAAAGCATCCTAAATGGAATTAAAATGTCGTCAACGGATCTAGCTGTGTCGGGCCAACATCACTGGGTCTTGTTCGATATTTGGATGGTTTCTTATGGGTCTCTCCTGTGGCGGGTATGTCTCAACTGTGTCAGAAAAAGTAGGTTTGTGACGGGTCTTAACCTAACTTAGCAGGAAATCGACAATGTCAACACCGTCCAGGCTCTCCAGTCTTTGGCACAAGACGGTTCAGACCTTAGACCTTGTAAAAGGTCTGCGTTGTGTCGTAATTCACTAGTCTGGCTTGTTACGGGTCTACATTGTTTTGAGCCAATGTGGGTTTATGTTGTGTTTCGCTTATTGCCCGTGTACTTTGTTACTCCCCCTCCCTGTGATGGGATTTTTAATGTTCTCTGCGAGAGACGACAGATCACGTCTTCTTGAAACTCTGCCCCTTCTCAACCACCAACATTTCCTGCACTACCTTCTCATCAGTTTCCTCCCTTCAACTGCCAAGTGTAAAGGTCATGGATCAACCTTATTAGACCGTCCAATTTATCTTGAAAGTATCCTTCGGGAAAATACCCTTTTTCCGATTTTCTTAGAAAGGCGAACTCGATTCTAAATGATCACCATGTCGCTCTTGGCAACTTAGACAAAGAAGATTGCTCCCCCTCCCCTCACGCACACGCCGCCAGTGAATCAAATAAGTTTAATCATCATTGTCAAGGAAACATCCGGTCCCAAGAGATTGATCCATCCCCCTTCCCATTACATCGAGTCGGCAAATACATAGTTGGAAGATGGGGACGGGGCAGAATTTAAACAAAAAAAGAGACAAATAAAATATATTTTTCTTGTAGGCATTGGCTACGAGATGTAAGCGGTTCGGATCCGTGCCCTATCCATCAGCTTTAGGTTTTAGCTTCCAGTTGTTTAATAACAATTAAAACGTCAAATCGCACAAAGTATACTTTCAAAACAAAGAATACAGTACGTTGCAATACTCCAATTTCTTTACTAGCTCCCTACTGGCAAATATCTCTGACAAGTGATAAAAATGAAGTCCGGTCCACTTCCTTCAAATTTTCGAAATACTTAGTTCGGCTCTCCCCTTAGACAAGATATCCCAAAATGATAAAAATATATAACGTAAGTGACCCTGAGCTTGCCATTTCAAACCTGATTAGCAAGTACAATTAAAAAATCCAGTCCCACCCCTGGAGCAAAATTCTCAAGGTTTAAGTGCATACATTCACAAATATTTCACGGAGAGTTTTCAGTTTATACTGTTGATTTGTATGTGTGAAACTGTAATGTTTTCTTTTGTCTTGTTTTGTCTTTCGTTTTTCTTTGTTGAAATGACGGATGACAACTAAAATAACAAATAAAAGTGCAATAAAATACTACAAGCAGAGAATAATTGGGAATGATTAACTACCTTTTATTACCTATCCTTTAGTAGGGTATCTTCTTCGCCATTGTTTAAAACTAGAACCACATTCCTGTTAAAAATTTATTATACAGTTTTGATAGGTGAATTTGTTCGGATGGGTCGTCAGTTTTGGAGGGTGAATTTGTTATTTTCCCCGTATAAATAAGGGTAATTTTGTCCTATAGGCGTTATTTTTGTGTTGTAAGGCGCAGCAGGGCGTCTATTTGTCAACACATGGACACATCTCATTTCGCATAATCTGGTGGTTATATAGAGAGAATGCACCCTACCCGAAGAAAACGGACGGGAGAATAACAAAAAAATTTAACATTAGGAAGCATAGGACTTTCGACTTTGAGACTAAATTACCGGCCTTGGATAGCTGCTGTGAGTCAGAGAGTTGTTGTAATTGTTATCTGGCTTCTTCTTGTTGGAAAAATACAACTTTTGCAAATTAATGTTCTTTTTTATGAGAGTTTGAACGCTTCAAAGTTTGTAAGCAAAGAAGAAGTCGCGTCCTATTGGTCAGCAATGACGCGTTTCTTGAAATGCGCGTCACAACCGACCAATAGGACGCGAGCCTCCGTCTTTGTTGACAAACTTTGAAGCCTTCAAACTCTTATAAAAAAGAACATTAATTTGCAAAAGTTGTATTATTCCAACAAGAAGAAGCCAGATTACAATTACAACAACTCTCTGACTCACAGCGGCTATACAAGGCCGGTAATTTAGTCTCAAAGTTGAAAGTCCTATACCTCGTAATGTTAATTTTCTTTTGTTATTCTCCCGACCATGATGGTGTAGACATATCCGTTTTCTTCGGGTAGGGTGAAATCTCTCTATAAGGTGGGTAATATAAGGGTGACATCCATCTCGGACATGGTAGCGGAAGCCCTTCTATCCAATCTCCAAATGAGTCCTTCCACTATGCAATTCCCAATCTGAGAGCTATCACCGTACCCGGAACTGACAGGCTATTCGGTAGAAGCACCCGCTCAGTACTTACGGAACACGATGGAGGATTTTTTCTCGGTGCAGAGTCTAAGAGACGAAAGTTACTATCAGTATCAGATTTTATCACGCCGTAGAAGAATTTGTTATGGCAGCGGCAGAGAGCTAATTGGCTTTAATCGTCCTCCCCCTCTTCTCCGCATCTGTTTGTTCAGGGATCAATAATTCTTCACAAACAAAACCATGCGCTGATCGCAGGCAGCGCGTCAAGGGATTGTTTTGTGATGAAGGATTTGTTGTTTCATTTAAACGAGGTTGATTACGACTTGACGGTCGTACCCAATCACGACGACGACATGGTTAGTTAGGTTTAGTTAGTCAGGTTTTGTAATGAATAATTTGTTGTTTCATTTAGCGAGTAATACATAGATGGCACTTTATACAACGGACTTTTACCGTGACTTTTTTAATCATTTAGCGAGGTTGATTGCGACTTGACGGTCGTACCCAATGACGAGGATGACAGTGTTAGTTAGGTTTGATCTGATCAAACAAGTCAATGATCTGGATCTTTTGATAACATGAACTAAGTTGTTTTGGCGGCCAAGGCATCTAAGGTTTCATTCCATTATTTTGATCATTTAATCAGATCTTCAATAAATCAATCGTATCGCTCGCACAGGCTAAATTACAAGTGACGTTGGTAGATCTCTCGGACTTAACCAAAACGAAAACGGGACGTCACATGTTCTTAAGGGCATTTGAAACTGTTTTTCTCTAAACGGTGACCGACTACAATTCACGAGGAAACAAGCTAGGGCCATGTTTATAATTTTATTACAAGGCTTCATACATTTTTTTTAAATTTATTTTTCATCGTAATTATCGTAATCGAAATAGACTGCATTACGAAATACTATAACATACTCTTATAATACCATAGACATGCAGTCAATTGCATGGAATTTCACATGTGCCATTTGCTCACTTGTTGGGGACCACTGTACGTCCTTCGTGGTCACCGGCTGGGCACTTATTGTACACACATTATCTTGGAGTGAGCAACCCCTCGCCGAAACTTGTCGTCTAGTTTTAAACATGTCCGCCAGGCACTAAAATTTCGTACAGTTTGATTAGTTTATAATGATGAAAGTAAAACCGTTTGTTTTGTACTTGTTTTTTTTTGCAGTATATGCTTTTATCTTACTACACATTATTATAACTTGCACAACAAGCTCTCGTCTCTTTATCCGTGTACACATCTAACATTTATCTTTTGCTTACTTACAAAGGTCGGTTACTTACTCTATATTCACGTGGCTTAGAAAATTCCAGTTTTAATCTACTCTTTTGTTTGGGATCGACCTTTGATTTGACCACCTGACAAAGTCGCTTGCATGTTTATTGTAAATACTGTCTTGACATCTCGACGAGCAGACAAAAGAAGAAATATCTTACTCAGAAGTAGGATTTAAAAAAAAAAAAACTTATTCGAATCATTCAAAGCCGAAAATCCTAATACAATAGTTCGGAAGGAATTATTTTTGATTGGTACAACTTGACACTCCCGTAGAAACTGTTTTCCGACGCAGTATGGCATACTTCATTTGTATTTAACGTCTGCCGGTGCTTTAACACGTTGACGTAGTGATGTACCTCGCGGTGAACCTATTCCATCCTCTGTCAACCAATTTAATGAAACCGCGACTGTCACTATCGCGAAAGCAAAAAGCGTGCCATCAAAAAACAGAGACAAGGAAAAAAACCGCGACTGTATAAACAGCAAGAGTTAATACCACGATAGGTCAGAGCTGGTGTAGCCTACTCGGGACTCGTTTCGGGAACGTCTCGAGATGCTTTTTTTTTACCGACTAGTACTCTGCTTCAGCCGTCTAGTATACGAGTAAACGTCTCAGCCAGGCAAATTTAAAATCACACATATTCTCTGTAGGCTATATATATTCAATTTATTCATTTAAAACTGAAGAACAACAAAATGTTAGGACTCGCGGCGTCACTCGTTCTCGAGACGTCTCGAGAATGTTTTTATAGTCTCGAGGGATTTTGTCCACGACCTGGCGTCGTCTTGGCTCACGGGCGGACTTTGGTATCGCACTCGGACATCCTGGAATCGAGAACAGCTCTGCGGAAAATCTATCACAAGACGCAGGGCTTTCGAGAAGAGACTTCTACGGAATACGGTTAGAGATTACGTGTTAAGTTACAGTTTGGTTTCAAATGTTTTTTTTTTCAATATTATTCACAGGTAAAAACAAACAAACAAAGATTTCGATGGGATCCCAAAGGAGAATATTTGTTGGACTTCTTCCTCCAGACAATCGGGTCGTAGAGATTGTAAGTCTTCGCCTGACCGAAGAGGGCTGTGAGATACGACAACCTAGTTACCCATCGCTTATTCACTTGAATAGGCTTGAAGACCCGATGAAAATGCGTTACTTCGTTGCTCCGCTATTCACGAATAATCGATTTTCGAATAGTGGACTTTCCCTGTCGGATTTGTGGTACCTCTATGCGCTTGTACTTGTGTTGTATTCTTGACGAAAAATTCATGTTCAGGCACTCAGCAGTCTTCACTAAGCTCACCACTGGCCATTGAAATGCCGCGTTTGTTTTGAGATTCAAATTTTCCACGTCATGGTAGAATTTGCGTTGTGGGGTCGGCCGTAGATATTCTAAACGTCACTATTAGAACAGATAGTGGAAAATAAATAAATCCCTTAGCATAATCGAAATAATTTAGTGTATTTCAATTAAATGACACAACAATAAGTTGGCTTCTCAGTTAAACTTTTAGCACCTTATGCTTAACCAGATCCATTAGATAATTCCTTTGTGTATCTAATTTCCAGTTTAGCCCACATTACTACAAAACTCACATAATATCTACTGTGAATACTGTAATCCAACATTTTCTTTATTTATGTATAAACCACCTTACCAATTCTATCAGAGAATTTTATTCTTTCCATATTTCCGGTTTGCATCAGAATCTGATTGTAACCTTTCCTCGATAGCAAAACAAAGAAGATCTATGGATTCAGTATCATTATCTTATACTAAGCAGCTTTCCGTTTCTCCAGACCCCGGCGAATCTACCAAAACTGAAGGTCAATTTTTGTGTCATTATAGTCCCTTTCGATCCAAACACGGAACACCCGATAAAGACGTATCACGAAATTCACGACGACCGCCAAATTTCGGGTTATGCCACGAGAACGTACTGTAGAACATGAAAGAAAACAACACATAAGGATCGATTCAAAGTGTAAACTCACTAAACTTTAAATACTCTAAGCAGAGGCGTTACTAGCCAAAATGTTTGGGGGGGGGGGAAGGTATTTACCGACTGGCTGGTCATTTTTACCGACTGGTTTTGCAGACAAAAACGACAATTGGCATTATTACAGTTCAGCGCTCCAAGCGGACTAATTTCTTGTTAGTCCCCCATTTTCTCACAATCAACACTTGTGTAGACATAGTAAAAAGTCGGATCCATAGGGTAGTGAGAGACTTTCACTTTCTGCTGCTGAGACGTATGTAAAACCTCGATTACCTGGGACGCAGATGACAGGTTTTCCACTTACCGACCCGCGGATCTATTTTACCATGTCTGATCCAAGTGCTGACGGAGAGGTATAGGGGGATTAACAGAAACTAGTCCGCTTGGAAGCGCTGAACCGGCATATGGCCAATTCTTGAGAAAAAACTACTGTGTTGACGAAAAATCGGCTGATTTTGAGAAAAAACGACTCTTTTTAAGAAATAATCTACTATTTTTACGAAAAATCGACTGTTTTTAAGAAAAATCGAATCTTTCCTAGAAAAAAATCGAATGTTTTTACGAAAAACAGCGGCGCTTCGCGCCGACTCGGCTATTTTTTACCGACTGGCCGACAACATTGGGGGGGGGGGGGCGTCCCCCTCTCCCCCCTAGTAGTGACGCCCCTGACTCTAAGCCCCTTGATCAAGAATCAATTCTCGTCTGGTTTCGGCAGAACATCAATCCGACATTTAAAGAAACAAGTGTTCTGATTTAATGTTTCTACCCCCATGTATATCGCAATTGACCAACTTCGTACAAAACTCACTTTTCAAAAATTTCCGGTTTTAGTCGGATTCCGGAAGAACTACCGATTTGCAACGGCACGAAAACAAAGCTCAGACGTGGAATAAGCACGTTTCCTTATCCCTAAACCGATAGTCTACTTAGCTTTATATTTATCATCCGACTATCCACTTTGTTAAAAATCTCTGTGACAAAGGGTAAAAACGAGTCCATGAACCTTTAGGTTAATCCTCTGGCAGATAGTAATTTATTTTGCTGTCTTGTCCTACTATTTTTAGGTGCAAAAACGAGGGGGGGGGGCAAAGGTCGTTCTTGTTTGCTAACAGCTTTTTCACAAAGTTTGTTTCAGTTCTTTTCTACAATAGTTGAGGCTACGGATTCTCATGCCTGATCGTATGACTGATAGCCAGGTCCCAATATAATTTCGATGCACTTTTCTGTACGGATTCGAGCTCTTCCGATAAGATAAACCGTGTTCTGTAATTGGGGTCCCCATGTTTTGTTTGAATGCGATCATGTTTCTTCAAATATCTCGGTTTTCTTCTTTACCTTCCTCGCCGCATGCGCAATCACCATATCATGGCGAAGTTTTCTGTCTTGGATCCAACTGTCAAAGTAAAACAGCTTCTGCCGTCATCCAGCCACCTTCCTGCTCACTGCACCACTTAATTCAGTAAATGTATTGTTCTTTTCGTGTTTCGTTGTGTATTTCTTGTGTCAGACGTGTGGTACCTTTATGTGCTTGTACCTGTGTTGTATACTTTACGTAAACGATTTACGAAAAATAAGTGTTCACGCAGTGAGTTACCTTCCGCAAGCTAATCACTGGCCATCGAAAAGCCGCGTTTGTATTGAGATTAAAATTTTCAGTCATAGTGGAATTTTGCGTTCTGAGGACGGTCGTAGATACTCTAAACGTCATAGCCTACTAGAGCAAATAGTGTCGAATAAGAAACAATCCCTTAACACAATCCAGATAATGCAGTGTACTTAGTTAAATGACAGAAAAATAAATTGGTTTTCAGTTAAACTTTAAGCGTTTATTTATCTTTTTTTGTGTACATACACTGCGAATGAACCTTCGGATGGAAACATGAATTTGGAATAATCTCGTATACTCGTCCAGCGGGTCCTTTGATAATTCTATAATGTGTTCAGGTTTATCCCCTGCTGCTGTTTTTGTTTTCGCGGTATTGATATGTAAATATAAAGAAAGGGATAATCATATCTTTTCATCTGGGTAATAAATGCGGCATTTATGTGCCAATTCATAATGACTGGACATGAAGCCTCGGATAGGGTGAAATAATTTCTTTATTCACGATTTCTCTTTTCTAGTGATGCATCGACTGCTACAAAGGAAGAGTGGTTTGTCTAACAACATCACACGCCCGCAGGGGACTCTATGAGCATATCATTTTTTTACGGAGTCTGAAAGTTTAGAAATAGGACCATTGTATTTGAAAGTTTGATATTTAATATGGAACGGATTTGCGACTGCACTCCAAGATTGCAGTATGTAGAATCACTCTTAAAACGTTGTCGATTATCCTAGTTTATTAGTCGATTATCCCGTCATTAGCATCTAGAACGAGAATGAATACCTGGATTCAAATGTGAGTGAATGCAAGTTAGTGAATCAGCGTTCTTGCTTGGATTGACGAAACGGGTGGATAGAGTTTCGACTATCGTTCCGGCGGTTTCGTCCAGGTATAATTGATGTGCATGAACGGAGACTGATGGTTTACATTGCCTAGATATAGTGCGTACGGTTTGTATATTTCTTAAAGCTGAAACCGCTTTTCATATTGATTATTGTGAACCACAGCTATTATTAGTCGAAGCACTGTTAACCGCCTGAAGTACTTAATACCAGTAAGATCCTCAATTTTAAAAGCATATCCGAACAGATGGGTTTCTATATCCCTTTTTATAACCCTGTCTCCCACACTGACACCATTCCGGCAAGTCATGGTGTGAGCGCAGAGAACATCGCAACGATCTAATTTCTTGACGCATAGAGCGTGTCTTTGATAATAACAAATATAGTCAAAATGAAATAATCGATAGAAACATCCGAGTAGCTGCAGTACGCAAAAAGTATTTTCACGTTGTTAACAGCGCGCCAAGACAAGAGCTGCCATGTATCTGACTTTACCATATCATACCATATATTGATTTACTTATGCCAGTATGTGCTAGATGAACGAAATTGTTTTAAGTATGGTCAATTAAACACTATTCCTATCAAGAGGTCGATAACCACTTTCTTTTGCTAGTAGAAATTATACCTAGGTCTAGTATGTATGTTACACTGGAGCATGACTGCGGCTTTGGTTTTAACGATATAATACCACTAGTTTTATTGTGTTCACGGATCGGTTAAACAGTAAATAAGTAAACATTTATATTCTAGTCTCATCAGAGACAGCATCGTTGCTTCTGACGAAGTGGGCAACGGCGAAAAGCCACTCCTGCTCTAAAACGAACAAAAAATCGACTGGCTGGTATCGGAAGATTTGGAAATGAAGAGACCCCTCTATTTTCGGAACCCTTTCGGCGAGTAGGTTACAGATCTCTCCTGCAAGTGCACACCTTTGCCTGCAACCGTCTGAGCACTGGTTGGACAGTTCTTGTCCACCAAGGATGGGAGGGTTCTTGGATGGTGGGATACTAGAAGATTTGGCAGTGGAAAAAAACACACTAGCCTCACATTTCTTAAATCCCTTTTGGCAAGAAGGCGATCTCTCCTGCACACATCATGCTTCCAAATGCTGTAGTGCAGGGTATGTTCATGAAAGAACAGGCAGGTAATTCCTGTGATACCTCGTGTCCACAGTCAGTTACTGAGTCTCACTCATACTCTATGACAGGTGTAAAATCTGTTGATTCGCTGAAAGAATCTTCAGCCTCCATTATTTCAGTGGCCGTCAGGTACACCAAGCAAAGTACCAAAGTCAATACCTAAAAAAATAGAGAGCTAAAAATTACCAAATCAACCTGAGGAACAAAATTTTCAATATTACCGGAACACTCACTGGATCGAAGTTCTTTCCCTAAACATCCACAGCATACTACCCAGACTGTCACAGGAAAAATGTTCACGATGAAAAACAACTAAAAGTTTTAAAATGACTTTTTATGGCACTTGCAGCTTCGCTCAAGTGCCATATACCGATCACTTTTCCGTCGGTCAGTCTGTCTGTCGGTCGGTCCGGTGATCACGAGTTAAGGTACTTGCAGATGTGCTAGGACCATGAAACTTGGCAGGCATATCAGGGACCCGACCAAACTAACTTGGAAATAGTCACTTCCCCGATCCGACCACCGTGGGGGAGTGGAGGGCGGGGGAATCCTAAGAATTTAGTATTTTTTTCAAACACCTACCCCTTTCTTCACACTAGTATAGCTCAGGGCGTGGGGTGACGTCACAATTTGCTTAAATCTATGAACATCGGAAAGAGCTAGTGCATTCGAAGGTCAAAGGGGTTTATGTGGTTCAGTGCGGGGGAATACGGAAAATTGAGTGTTGTGTAACTTTCGAACGGGTGATCGGAATGGAATGAAACTTAGTACCTGAATGGATGACATATTTCCGATGTTTCATTTGAAGTCCGAATTGGAGTCGACAGCTATGGAGGAGTTTGGGGGGGGGGAGACCGGGAATCTCGAGAAACGGTTATAATGGAGGGATCGGAGTAACACTTGTTGGGAAGAACAAGCATCTGCTCCAGATAAATCTTTTACACATTTAGACTGGACCCGGAAACTTGGGGAGGGGGAGGTGGAGGGAAGTTTCTCGGAATTCCGGTGATGGCGGTTTTTGGGACTTTCACGACAAAACTTGGGAGGTGTATCAGGGACCCGATCAAACTAACTTGTAAATAAAAATTCACTCGATCCGATAGTCGTGGGGGGATCGGAGGGAAGGGGAATCCGGAATATTGAGCCATGCGTAACATTGGAACGGGTGATGTCCGGAGCGGATCCGACAACAATTGGGGGGGGGAATACGTGACCGGCTTGGACTGGAGAGATCGGGATGGAACTTTGTGGGAATAACAAACAACTACAAAACCGAACCGGATTGGCTCCGGTGACTGCGGGGGAGTTTGGGGGGCGGGTCAGGAATTCCGGTGATCGCGAGTTAAGGTACTTCTAGATGTGCTAGGACGATGAAACTTGGCTGGAATATTAGAAATTCGACAAGTTTGGCTTAGAAATCGCCACTTTTCAAATCCGACCATTCCTTAAAGGACACCTGAACAATGAAACCATACTTGAACACACCATGGAGAATGCATTTACAGACATGGCCACGGAGAGCACTTCTCCTGAGCGTGACGTTTTCAAGATAGAGATGTTCGTTTCTGGAGGTTTGCAAATGCAGACTCCAAGACAAAAAGCGCAATTCATTCAAATCTTGTACAGCGCTGGCCGGATCGTAGTGGAATTTCTTCCAGATATACATTTGGGCTTAACTGGTTAAAAAATATTCCAGAAGAAGGGTTGATTGGAGACATTTGTTCATTTCTAAAACTGTTCGGTACTAAAATAAGGACAGATGCAAAATGGAGCAAAAATCATAGCTTGGAAACACTATTTCGTATTTCGATTGGGTTTTCTGCAGGCAATGTTAACGGAAGTCATACAGATAGGGATGATACTTGGTACTGTTCATTCAGGTGTCCTTTAAAGTACCAATCATGACCGCAAATTAAGAAAAATACTTTTAAGCAAAATATGCATTTTCATGATCCCCATGAGCACATTATTATTTTTGCCTCAAGGGTTTTGCTTACAAATGAGGTTTTGGCTCCATAAAGTGCGCGTCTTAACCGCAAGGTCAAAAAGTACTTTTTATCGAACAATCTATCTTTACCCATGATCATTTGTGCCACAAGGGTTTTGCCAAAAAAATTATTTCTAGCACCCTTAAAGTGCGCATTTTAACCACAAAGTGGGAAAAAAATACTTTTGACCAAACGTATATATCAATGATCCCTAAGAGCTTGCTATCGTTTTTGCCTCAAGGGTTTTGCTTACAGATGAATTTCTAGTGCCTTTAAAGTGCGCATCATTACAGCCAAGTTCAACGATAAAACAATTTGTCTCTATATCCCTTAAAGTGCGCATCTGAACCGCACAGTCGAAAACTACTTTTGATCAAACAATAGGCATCTCAACCCATGCAAGTGCCATATCAGCTTACAGCTCTTGTTATTAATGAGGAGGTTACTTGATAAGACACGCCAACCGTAAATCTCCTAAGAACGGGAAGAAGCAGTTTATTGTACAATGCGAACAAGCTGAATTGTCATCTCTCATCATGTCAGAAATGTCACTTTGAGATTCGGTATAGGCCTAATACCGAAACCCGGCTGATTACTAGTTTAATCGTGACAAACGATTCCCTGGCCGTAAAATTACTTAACTACTTAAAATTCCAACAGAATCTCACCAGAATGATAACGCCAACAATGAATCCGACCCCCTTCTTGACTGCTCTTGCCACTTGCTTACTGGCAGCGCGGTCGTATCGCATTCTGGTCACAAAATGTTCACAATTATTCCTTGTCAGGCTATACACATCTCCATCATCAAACATAATGCTTTCCACTGCATTATTTAAGATATGAAACCAAGCTAAAGCTGCCTCTTTGCTATCGTTTGAATTATTGCACCTCACCTTTTCATTCGGCTGCCAAACTTTGTTCGCCATTAGCTCTTGCATGAGGATTCGACCGCCAGATGGCGAGAACAAAGCCGCGCTTCTGCCACCAGATACTCTAGCACTGATGGAATTCATCCCGCAATCAGCCTGCCGCATGTTTTTCAAATGGATAACATGATCTGAGCCAATGTAAACAGCCCAGTGGTTGTAGGAACCTCGACTGAACTCTATGAGGTCTCCGATGATTAACTTTTTTTTGAAGGCAGTCACAGCTTTTTCGTCGCTTTTGATAATCCACTCACTTCGCCATTCACGGTTAGATGGCAGAGCAGGCAGAAGAGGGCCCATTTCCCAGTGCTTATTTCGAACCCATATTGCAAACTGGTGTTCATGATTTGCCGAGACTCCGTACAGACTTGGGTTTTCGTAGATACCCCTACTCGCAGCGATTCGACAGAAAAGCTGGAAATCACTACCAAATGGCAGGTTTTTGGTGTCATTTTCGTTATTAATCCGTAGCTTTCTTTTCTCCCAAACGCCCGAAAGGTCCAAACTGACGATGGTATAATTCGTCAGCGTCTTCTCAAGTCGGATGACTTGCTCAGCTTCCACAACGACTAACCAGGAGGAGTTTGTGTCGCCTAAGAGGGGAGCTAGTTCCAGCAGATCTCCGGGCCTGATTTGCCTAGCGAGTTCATAAAAGTCCACATCACTAGTGTACCAACGGCTTTGAAGGCACTCGTTGGAGGCCATTCTGAAATGTCAACATCAGTAAGAAAGGCAATTGTCACTGGAAAGGTAACAACAATAACACACAAAAAATTCTGTATATAACATTACTCTAACACACGATTGAAAATGACCAAATGTAAGAAAGCGAAAAACCGGGGCCGGACGGGCAAAACTAGACTAATTGCAAAGTTACCTTTAAATGTGGTTGGTGACGAGAAATGCAAAAGATTGAATTCTACGTTGATTGTTTGAAGCTTGAACTGGTTTCAGCTGAATAGTGTGTCTGGTTAGATATGTGGGTTCAGGGAATGGTTCGCGGAGGAGCTTAACGGTGCGACATACAAAACATTAGGCCATGTGCGCTTTAAACAGTGCACAAGATTATCGCGGTAAATCCAGATTGTATTAAGCGGATACATAGATTTAAAAGAAGCCTTGCCAGTTTCAAACACATTCAAGTATTTTTCTCCTGTTGTGTCTTTTTTTGCCCCTGAATTCTCATTATCACGCGTTTTGTTTACTACCTTTTGTTTTACTACCTTTTTGTGTCCTATCACGTGCACAATTTTTAGCAAAATGTTTTAGTCCAGATCAGGAATAGAACCCCTTGAGAATCTGGAAGCAAGTGACTTCAGAAGATCCAAAGCTTTCTCCTGAAAGGAAACAACTCCAAAATAATTTAATCTAGTCAGTTATCGAACACTCGCCGTCTCTGACTTTCCTAACAACGTTTTTAGCCACGTACACAGAAACTGACATGTTTTTGTCAGCTGGTTATTGTCCAAGATCGTTATTACTGTTATTATTCAAATTCGTTTAATTCCATCTTATCTTCTTACAAAAATAGTTGTGGATCGTCATATATGGTCAACATAATCATAAATAATCACATATATGTTACAATTTTAAAGTGCCAGAGGTTTCTCTGATACGTGGATAAATCAAGGATTTTGGTGGTGTAGCGCGACAGGGACAATTATTCCGTCCGTTTGTGGTTATCCATGTTACAAAATTTCGAGGTCCCCCTTCAAATACCCCCACCGTGTCCGGATGTGGTTCAGACACATTTGCGGCACATTTCGTGCACCAGCTTCAAAAACATGTCAAATTTCCCTCGAATCAGGTGACCTGTTTGCAACTTACGCAGGTCACACAATTCCAGATTCCTCTGCCTTCCACCCCCAATAGGATGTTCGGATCCGGGAAAATAAGGTTAGTCTCGAACGTAATCCTATCTGGTTGAAGCTTGACAGTTAGCAAGAACACTTGCCGCAGATGTTTAACTGGATCCTGACCAGAGGCGTTACTAGCCAAAATGTTTTTTTTTTTTGGGGGGGGGGGCAAGGTACGTACCGACTGGATGGTCATTTGTACCGACGGTTTTTGCAGAAAAACGACTCTTTTTAAGAAAAAAGACTGTCTTGACGAAAAAAGGACTCATTATCAGAACAAGACCAAAGGTTCCGATGGGATCCCAAAAATTGAATATTTGATCCAGACAAATCGGTTTTGTCTTCTCCAGTGTCCGGTAGACTTCTTGAAGATTTTTACTGATGAACTTTGGAAAAGGATTAAGGAGAAACAACTAATCATTAAGAAAACGAATTTTAGACATCATGGTAAAACCAAATGTAATCGCTTATGTAACGATAAACACTTGTCCGAGTAGAAAATGCTTTTCATATAAGGATTCAGCATGTCTTCTTACCCCTGAAACGAACATCTAATCAACTTCAAATAAAACTTCTACTTTTAACAAACTTTCCGGTTTTGGCCGGATTCCGGACGAACTACTTGTCTGGCAAAAAAAATGATGGTCATATACGGATTCAGCATCTCTTCTTACCCCTAGATCGAACATCTAATCAACTTCAAATAAAACTTTTACTTTTAACAAACTTTCCGGTTTCGACCGGATTCCAGGCGAACTACTTGTCTGGCGAAAAATAACTTTCATATTCGTGTTCAGCATGCCTTCTTACCCCTATATCGAACATCTAGTCAACTTCAAATAAGACTTCTACTTTCAACAAACTTTCCGGTTCTGGCCGGATTCCGGACGAACTACTTGTCCGGCGAGAAAACGGTTTTCATATTCTTGTTCAGCATGCCTTCTTACCCCTATATCGACCATCTAATCAACTTCAAATAAGACTTCAACTTGTAACAAACTTTCCGGTTTTGGCCGGATTCCGGACGAACTACTTGTCCGGCGAGAAAATGGTTTTCATATTCGTGTTCAGCGTGTCTTCTTACCTCATAATCGACTATCACATTAGCTGTTTAAAAAAATTTTGCTTGTCCCTTAATTTAAACCCCCTCCCCCACCCCTAAATGTAAAGCTACAGAGCCCATCTACGAACTCGACCTTACTCTTGACCCAAAGAATCCCCACACCAAGTTTCATCAAAATATCTCACTGCCTTCGAGAGTTATCGTGCTTACAGACAGACAGACGGACAGACGGACAGACGGACGGACGGACGGACGGACAGACGGACAACTTTTGCGATGTCATAGGTATCCCTCCACTTACGTTTTGGGATCCCAAAAACCGACTGTTTTTAAGAAAAAATCTATTATTTTTACGAAAAACCGACTGTTTTCAAGGAAAAAATGACTGTTTTTATGGAAAATCGTGGCGCTTCGCGCCGACTCGGTTATTTTTTTACCGACTGGCCGACAACATTGGGGGGCGTCCCCTCCCTCCCCCCCATACGTGAAGCCCCTGATCCTGACTAGACCTTGCGACTATTGGGGAGTTTGAGGGGGTATAATGAAATCTTGTGGCTCGCTTAGACTGAAGGGATCGGGAAGGAAAGAAACAAGCTTAGGATCGCATTTAGGCTATAGGTCGAGACCATATCCAGGCACTGTGACGGAGTTGAGGTGGGGGGGAAGGGGGTCCTGGATATCTTGTTACAAACATAGCCTAACTTTCGAACGCGCGACCCGATCCGGACGGAACTTGATAATTGGCGAGAAACCATGTCCTAGCTCTTCCGTTAGTCTGTCCGGACCGTATGCGACCTTTAGCTGTAATACATGCTACCTGCCATCGCAAGTAACGGTAGCAGTGTCTTAACGCCACCGCGGTTTTCCGCCACCATATGTTTTTCGCCACCTTTTAATTCAGGTAGCGCAGGTAGCCTGTGCAGGTAGTTTCAGATTAAAATCTTTAAATGTGAAAAGGGTGTTTACCGCCACCCAGGAAATCTTACGTCCCCAAGAGGATTAGTTCCTCCAGAGGGTAGGGTCACATCTTGTCAGACCTAATATTCTGATGGGGTGTCGATCGCCAACCGGATTAAGTATCACAGCGATTAAGGGATTATCAGTTACTAACTGGTTAAAAGTATTTGTAAGAGCAATTGTAACTACAGAACCCGAACTAAGTGAGAAGAGAAATAATCATGGAAATAGTTGTTAGCACCAGCATCATCCGTCCACTTCAACGATTATTTTGTCGAACAGTGGCTAGAGAATGAGAAGTTGCCTCTGAGTGCCTGGAACTTTATCGTCCAGCGAATAGTAGTTGAAGGATGGAACAATCGTCTAAACAAGACAGTGTATAGCCGAATCTAACCCAAAACTGCTCATGTTTTTGGGATCCCAAAACTATGACTTCGTAAAGTTGTCCGTCTGTCAGCACGATAACTCTCGAAGAGATTGAGATATTTTGATGAAACTTGATGGGAGGATCCTTTGGGTCAAAGTATAGGTCAAGTTCGAAGATGGGCTATGTAGCCCTATATTTAGGGGTGGGGGTTCAAATTAAAGGACGAAAAAATATTTTTAAACAGCTGATGAGATAGTCGATTATGGGGTAAGAAGACATGCTGAACACGAATATGAAAATCATTTTCTCGCCTGCCAAGTAGTTCGCCTGGAATCCGGCAAAAACCGGAAAGTTTGTTAAAAGTAAAAGTTTTATTTGAAGTTGATTAGATGTTCGAATTAGAGGTAAAAAGGCATGCTGAACACGAATATGAAAACCATATTCTCGCCGGACAAGTAGCTCGTCCGGAATCCGGCCAAAACCGGAAAGTTTGTTAAAAGTAAAAGTTTTATTTGAAGTTGATTAGATGTTCGGTTTAGGGGTAAGAAAAAATGCTGAATCCGTATATGAGAATCATTTTTTAGTCGGATATATAGTTCGTTCGGAATCCGGCTAACACCGAAAATTTTTGTATAAGTTAAATTTGATTTGAAGTTGATTAGATGTTGGATATAGGGGTAAGGAGATGCGCTGAATTCGTTTTTGAGCTTTATTTTTCGCCGCGGACAAGTAGTTCTGGATTTCTCCGAAACCGGGAAATTCGTAGAAGTAAGGCAAGATCGTTTCGATCGGCTTATAGGGGTAAACACACATGCTGAATCCATATCTGAACTTGGGTTTCTGAGATGATTAGCTGTTTGGCCTTAATCTGTTTCTTAATTTTAAGAATAAAAGTATTCAAGGAGTCTGACGAAGACTGGGTCTAGCGAAGACAAAACCCAATTGTCTGGATCAAATATTGAATTTTTGGGATCCCATCGGAACCTTTGGTCTTGTTCCAAGAGGAAGAGAAAGCTGCGTATTCAACGCTTCTTCGCATTGAGACGGCCAACCCCGCTCCAAAACGTCGCAAAGTGTACAGAGAACTGGAGGAGAGGCTACTGAAAGTTAAAACCACGTATCAAGAAGGAAAATCTTCAAGAGACGTATTTTTGAGGGCGATTTCTCACCTTCTGAAATTTGAATAGTTTGGGGGCCTTGAATTGTTGAAGTTATACAGTTTTTTAGTTGGACTTAAAATAAATAATCATGTGAAACATTAAGCGTCTGAGCTAGGATTAACGTGGAGTTAGCGTTGGTGGCGGTAAACACCCTCTTCGCATTTAAGGATTTGGATCTGGAATTACATGAACCAGCTACCTGCACTAATGAGTTGGCGGAAAACATACGGTGGCGAAGAACCTACCAAAATATTTGACCCTTTCGTCTGACCCAACTAATCCTCTTAATGATGTAAGATTTCCGGGGTGGCGGAAAACATACGGTGGCGCTAAACCGCGGTGGCGTTAAGACACCCATTTCCAAGTAACATACGAGCTGTCGCGCAAGCTATACTAAGAACTTACAATTAGAGAGGAAATGTATCTTACCAAACATGCACACATCCGTGATGGCCTTCGGTTCAAGGACTGCCTCTTCATTAGCAAGTATCGGATGATTTTCAGGGACAAACAGCTCATCGCAAACATAAATTGCCTTATCTTGTTTAATTAACGACGAATCCCTTAGTCTCGTGTTTTCGTCTTTATCTATTCATGGGAATATAACACGTGATTAACTAACTACATGCAATTCAAACAAACTCCCACTGACTTTCATGATTACCCCCCCCCCCTTTCCGGCTCCAATCCTTCGTGAACCTCAACGGAAATGCAGTATTATAGTATGTATAAATCCAAGTATTGTAGAATTTACTTTTCTTTTAGACCTCTTTCACCTCTGCGTTCAAAATTCAGACTTTGTTTCCCTAACTGCGAAAAACATTACCTGACGGTTTCCTCAGCTGATCACAATGAGATACGCGTCGTGCCAATGGAGACCAGAAGGTGTCGGAAATAGTCGACGCTGATAGAGACAACAAAAATTGATAGAGACAAAGACTCTTCAATCCGGCAGTGAATTTTATTGTCAACCATCTCCAGGCGCGAAAGCCTTGTCAACACATGATGAAAACGGCATTGTCTTAAGCTAATTTGCACTACTTGGCTGACGAAGGATTACCTTGTCTAGCTCTGGCGTTCTCTCAGTATAAGAGAGTTGTGTCCAAATTTCAGTTGATGAACCTAGGAGCTTAATCAAAATATTTTAGGTTGATGAGCTTATAATCAAGAACAATTCGCAAGTAAAAAAAAACATATCGTCCGTTAATAACCTCCTTGCACCGAATGCTCACTGGAGTCCTCTAGAAGAAACCTAACTGTTCCATCTTCACCTACAACAGCCACACTCCCATGTACGTCATCAACAAGATGGCTATCTGTACCTTCGCCACCTAGCGGGACGGCAACAGTGCCGCCATCTTCTGTCGGTTGAAGAATGATGAATTCGCCAGTATCGATCTGAACGACCTACAAGATGACGCTCTTTCAGAGATAGGTTTTGGGAAGAATGAGACAGGCAAAGGACCAATTAACCTTCGTTAACACTACAGTTGTAAAGTCCAAACGCCCAACAAATATAGGCAACCCCATTAAACTGAAAAGAGTCTGAAAAACAAACTAAGGCAAATCTGCAAACCAAAACGAGTTAGCAATACAACCCAAATATTAGGTAGCCTATAGAGCTGATCACCCAAAAAGCTGAAAAGAGTAAAGAGTCAGAAAAACACACTAAGGCAAATCTGCAATCAAAACCAGTCAGTAATTCAACCCCATCCGTAAGTACACCTTAGCCGCAGAGCAATGACAATCAGCCCCACCAGTTAAAGTTGCAGCAAGAACCAACGAGAACTTTCTACCATTCACCGTCTAGCAACAATTTGCAGTCCGTGGGGCGGATAGAGCCGACCTGACGCACTTATTTATTTGTTCTTTATTCGTAATTCATAGAAAGATTAGGAATCGGGGAAAAGTAGCACGATTAGCAGT
Source organism: Branchinecta lindahli (assembly GCA_023053555.1). Taxonomy (NCBI): domain Eukaryota; kingdom Metazoa; phylum Arthropoda; class Branchiopoda; order Anostraca; family Branchinectidae; genus Branchinecta; species Branchinecta lindahli. Next base: position 28,661,845 of record JAKZAO010000006.1, read on the forward strand.
AAGCCCGAATTCGCGTGCACTCTGTCTTTCCAATCCACACGCACCACAGCCCCAACATGGCTCCCACAGATAAGTAGGCTATAATCTATTTCCCTAAACCTTCACGCATTGTTTATTGTTATTAGTATTTATTCGAAAGTTCTTGTTATAGTTGCTCTCACATGTCATTCTACACTTCCAACTTCAACGACTCAGCGCCCTCAGCATCATGCTATATCAAATCATGCTGCACAAACTGTTTGAATCGGCTCTAGCAGCCCAGAGGTTCAGAAATCGCCATATTCCAGTTCGGCGCTTCCAAGTGGACTAGTTTCTGTTCATCGCCCGATGCCTCACCATCAACACTTGTGACAGACATAGTCAAATAGATCCACAGGGAGATGAGTAGAAAACCTGCAATTTGCTTCCCAGGTCATGGAGATTCTGCAAATGTCTCAGAAGTACAAAGCGAACGTTAACCCCAACCTTACTGATCCGATGTTTTACTATGTCTATCACAAGTGTTGATTATGAGACAACGGAGGGTTAACAGAAAATATATCGATTGGGGCACTGAACTGGAATAAGGCGGATTTTGTTTACAGGGTGAAATTATGCTTATGTGTATGTCCTCTGGGAAAATTTCTGGTTTAGCTTATTTATGCCTTGGACAGACGACCAGGGTCGGGTGCTCGCAGACTGGAATTCCTTCCGGGATTTCCGGTACAACCGTCAGCTCCATACAGAAGAGTTGAGATTTCAACTTGGTGATGACAGTGCAGAAAATCCGCCCGGGAAACCCTTATCGTGTATTCGCAGCCAAGGCCGTAGCCAGGGGGGTTAGGGGGTTCGAACCCCCCCCCCGAAACTCACAAAACTAATATTTTTTTGTAGGCTTTAAAATCTGATCTATATATTTTTTGTACTTTATGGTTCGACCCGCTGGCAAAGCCCCTCCCGAAGGGCAACCCCCCCCCCCCAAATAAATTCCTGGATACGGGCCTGTTCGCAGCTGTACCCGGTTACCAAAAGCCTAGGCGGGCAACACGCAGCGCATGTCAAAGTCGGGAGTTAGCAGAAAGGGAGCAACAAGCAAAAACCAAGCACAACCAAGTGAACCCGAACCAAGCCTGACAAGACGCAAAACTAAGTTAGCTCTGCACACATAGAACCAAAGTGTGGAACAAAACAGTAAAAACGAGCAACAATTAAGAAGGACAAACCAAGGCAATTACAGGAAACCAGAGAGAAGATCCTACAATATGTTAATTCGTTTCTATCTTGGCTCTTTTTAGTACGGTTTCCCATACAGCTACGGTACAAGATGCCAAGCAAAATATAGTGAGAATTCACAGCTGAGATGGCACATTACTATCGCAGAAAATCACTTCCCGGACCATTTTCTTTAGTTGCGTTTTTGCGGATACCATGGTATCTGTTACCACGGTAACTGGATCTGCAATTGGTCGTTTTTGCAGTTACCGTGGTATCTGATATACGGTCCACTGCAAAAACGACTATTGCCAAAGTTGCACTTTTCGAAGTCATCCCCCCCCCAAAAAAACTGATTTCCAGTTACATCACTAAGTGCTGAACTTCTTTCTCACCAATTTGACAAAATTTGATGAAAGTGAGAATACTTTTCAAATACCACGACCAGATGCCACGGTCGGACCGTGATATCTGAATATCTGTTACCACGGTAACTGGCCAGATACCACGACAACTGCAAAAACGCCTTTTGACTGTGGTATCAGATACCACGATAACTGCAAAAACGACTTTAGACCGTATATCAGATACCATGGTATCTGCAAAAACGCAACTTATATAACTTTAAGAGGCGTAGAAAGGCTTGGTTTAAATCAATAGTTGCGTTTTTGCAGATATCATGTTATCTGATGCCACGGTCTAAAGTCGTTTTTGCAGTTATCGTGGCATTAGATACCACGGTCAAAAGTTGTTTTTGCAGTAATCGTGGTATCTGATATTCAGATACCACGATCACCATGGTAACTGATCATGAGAGACTATCTGTAAAAGTCATTTCACTTTCACCAATTTTTGTAAAACTGGTGGGAAGGAAATTTCGCACCTAGTAATGTATCTGGATATCAGTTTTCTTTTGGGATGACTTCGAAAAGCACAATTTCGGCAATTTTCGTTTTTGAAGAGCAACCGTATATCATATACCACGATAACTGCAAAAACGACTAATTGCAGATCGAGTCAGTGGTTGTCAGCATAAGCGGCGATCAGCATAAACGCAACTAATGTTTGGTTCCCAAACGGGAAGCACTTCCTTCAACTCTCACACACCAATGTTATCAGACATGACCCAGGCTTAAAGGCCGACAGTGCGAAAAATCAACTATATTTTAGTACATGATTGTACATGATTTGGTTTTTGTTAAGGTCAGATTCGAATCCTGATTCAATTCCGGATTCGAATCCTCAGCACGAAAAGGTGGAATCGGAATCGGATTCGTACGCAGCCCTGGATTCAGTTTCGAATCCTTTCGTGATCAGATTCGCCCATCCCTGCTTCACAGTTGTCTCTTCACGGAAAAGTCCCGACAGAAATAACGCATTTCTCATTAAAGCAATATAGAGGGCTCTCAGTCGCTCTGACGCAGTGTCAGACCTACAATGGAGCACGTATCTTGTGAGCAGGGGCGTCGCGAGGGGGGGTGTGGGGGGGGTGCAGCACCCCCCCCAGAAGCATAGAAAAAAAAATTCAGGTAAAACCGGGGCGCGCAGCGCCGCGGTTTTTACCTGAATCTTTTTTTCTTTAACGCTTTCCCTTTAAATCGCCATTTAAGCTATCCTGAATTAATGATGCACATCAGGTTTTCTTTTTCTTCCACGTTTTCCGTCATTTCTCGCTTCAGGTAACCTGAATTTCATATCATTCACTATTACCTGATTTACAGCGGTAGATTCTAAATTTCTTTTGATTTTTGTTTTACCTGATCTACCTGACTTTTGTATCGTGATCTGATTATCTGTTTTACGTGATTTTGTTTTACCTGAACACAGGATAAACTAACCGGCTACGAAGGTACAATCATGGTCCATTTACATGACCAGAAAAAAACGGCAGCTTTTTCCGCTGGACATTTTACGCGTACCAGATAAAAATACAGACCGGTTTTAAATTATCTTTTCCTTTTACTGGCTAATAGGGTTGTCTGAAATATCTTTCTTGTCATAACGTTTCTTTCCGTATTCCCTTTTCATTCATTCCTGATATAGACAAAATCGTTTTTATCTTTACGAAATCGCTTTCGCACGAATTCATCAGATTCTATGATGATGTTGATGAAAATCCGGGCGATTTTCCGTCCATATAGACTTTGGGTCTAAAGCTAGGTTCCCACAGACAGCGGTTTCCGCTCCGTTTTCGATCGCCGGGTGGAAAAACCGTGGCGGTTCCATTTCGAAATCAAGTCAAAATAAACCGTTCGGCCCGGCGTTTGGATGTGGAGCGGGAACCGCTTTCTGCGGGCACCAGGTTCTCTCTTTCTCTGAAAGCCAGACGAATTTATGTTTAAACGAGTTCTTCTTTTTTTTCAGTTCGTGAAGCAGTTCACGTCGCTTCCATTTTAATTGTTTGTCTCTTTATGTATGCGAATTAAACTATTCTTACTCAGTTAGAATTAAGGTAAAAAAAAAAAAATCAGGTATTTTTCCAGATCGGCACCCCCCCCATAGCCAGACCCTCGCTACGCCCCTGCTTGTGAGTACTTGGGTTGTTCGGTAAGTAGCTAAATAAAACCTGACCGTTACTGTTACTGCTAATATGACCATTATTGTTACTAACTGAAACTGTCCTTCAAGACTGAAAGGAACAGACAGCTCCTGGATTACTAGTTTCGCTGGAAAGAAACCTTTTGGGCATGATTCCAGATCCTCATGTTTGGCAATGGATTTAGGGTTGAATCCTGTTACGGCGAAGATGGTTTGATGACAGACGATATGGCAAATAAGATCACCGTGTGCAACATGGCGTAGGCAAGAAACTCCCAAAAAAGTTACAGATAACTGACTCAACATACGCCGCGGGACTGAGACAAAGAATGATTAAAGCGAAAAAATCTTGGATTCTTCCCCTCCCCCAAATCAATATTTTAATCTTTTAGCACAAAACCAAAGTTGTGGATATTTCTGATTAGCCTACCTCAACCACTGACGTTACCAATAAATTTTCCATATTATTTGCTTTTCTAATCTGGAAGAAATGATCGCCTATTCTATCGCTATTTCTGATTACCTCAAATAGTGACGTGAACTTTTCATTTTATTTGTTTTTCTGATCTAGAAGACATAGCACCTACTTTACCGCTATTTCTAATTACAGTAGAGGTATGCTTATGTGAAAGTTTGTTGACTTGGGACTTTGCTATTTTCATGCACTTGCTGTGCCTAAAGCTAACTACCAGTTAGCCAAAGTAGGTAAGAAGGGCAGCTGAAAACACCTGTACAGGTATTTTGGATCTTCAGTCTACCATTTAGCCCAAAACTGCAGTGTTCACATTAAAGTAACTGTTCACATAAGCATACCTCTACTTTACCTCGACCACTGACATTACGTGTGAAATTGCTACATTATTCCATTTCCCAGAAGAAATGACCCAAGCTAACAACCATAAGGTAGTGTCACCCAATACTGGAGTAAGAGCAAAGACGCATGCTGATGTCATGTGATGCAGAAATGAGCAAAAACAGAATATTACAAGGTCTTACCTGACTTCCCGCGGGAGCCACAGATGTCACCCCATTCGCCTGTACTATGATCAGTCTCCCCTCTTCATCCGAGAAGACCTGAACTCCCTTCACTGAGTCTTCCGCGCTCTCGCCGGGCTGGTTTTCTCCTTCCACGAAATCCTCACTCACTCTGTTCCCATCATCACTATTTTCTTCGTCCACAATTTCCCGATTAAAATCGTCATGGCGATCGGCATTATCGACAATCTGCTCGGAGTCATCATGGCTGAGCGAGATCACTGATTCTCCAAAACCTCCGATTTCAACGTCGGCAGATTTCTGCTCCTCCTTGTTTTCCTGACCATGACCAATATATTCATACTGATCATTTATCGATACCAAGCCAACCTCTTGATTATTACTGCAGCTTTCATCTTCGCTGTCCAGTACGAATTCAGCCCTCGGATCTTCGAACGAACCAGCGTGTTGTTGATCTTTATAGTTTGTGGTCGGTTGACGAGTACCGTGGACTCGGTTCGCTCGCACGCTTTGCCCACTGTGGCCTCGGATATCCAGCCGATAAGAGTTGAAGTTTGTTTGTTCAGGAGTTGGTTCAAAGTCTTGCGAAATGGTACTAGACTGATCTGCTTCTACTGACTGAGATCCGATGAAGACAGGCTACAGGAAAAATAACGGCATTACTTCCGGAATAGGGGGAGGGGACCTGGACGGCAACTGGTGTTCTGTGAAAAATCCCGCACGGTTTTGGCTCAGATGGGTACTAGCCTGAAACAGATACTACGTTCAGCAGCCTAGAATATAGAAGATTGGGTTGCAGTGTTGTAACTGTCTCTTTGTAAAGTGTGTAACTAACTATTCAGAAATGGCGAACTGAACACGATCCTCCGCTATTTCTAGAACTTAATTAAGAAACAGAGCGGATGGGAGTAAACATATGACGTAAGGGAATATGATCATCCACTCTCTTAGAAGTCAGTATGACCTCGGTACGAGGTGAGAGAGGAATCATTATCCGCCCTTTCGGCGTAAACACCTAACAACATCCGGCGTTTCCAGAGCTGAAGAAGACGAGCGTTTACTAGCATACAGACATTCCAGAACTCACGACAATGTGAGCATAAACTACCATCCGGTCTTCCACATGTGGGGTCAAGTTTCCGGCAAATACATAAGCTCCTTCGATGCTTAGACACGTCAGATGTACGGTAGCATTTAACACACGTTTGCACATCCTTGTGTTGAATATTATGAGAATATATTAGTTGCGTTTTTGCGGATACCATGGTATCTGTTACCACGGTAACTGGATCTGCAATTGGTCGTTTTTGCAATTACCGTGGTATCTGATATACGGTCCACTGCAAAAACGACTATTGCCGAAATTGCACTTTTCGAGGTCATCCCAGAATAAAAACTGATATCCAGTTACATCGCTAAGTGCTGAACTTAGTTGCGTTTTTGCTGATACCATGGTATCTGATATACGGTCTAAAGTCGTGTTTGCAGTTATCGTGGTGTCTGATACCACGGTCAAAAGGCGTTTTTGCAGTTACGTGGTATCTGACCAGTTACCGTGGTAACAGATATTCAGATATCACGGTCCGACCGTGGTATCTGGTCATGGTATCTGAATAGTCATCTCACTTTCATCAAATTTTGTCAAATTGGTGAGAAAGAAGTTCAACAGTTAGTGATGTAACTGGATATCAGCTTTTTTTTGGGATGACTTCGAAAAGTGCAATTTCGGCAATAGTTGTTTTTGCAGTGGACCGTATATTAGATACCACGGTAACTGCAAAAACGATTAATTGCAGATCTAGTTACCGTGGTAAAGGATACCATGGTATCAGCAAAAACGCAACTCTTCTTACTCACCAATTTGACAAAATCTGATGGAAGTGAGATGCGTTTTCCAGATACCACGGCCAGATACCACGGTCGGACCGTAATATCTGAATATCTGTTACCACGGTAACTGGCCAGATACCTGCAAAAACACCTTCTGACCGCGGTATCAGATACCACGATAACTGCACAAACGACTTTAGACCGTATATTAGATACCATGGCATCAGCAAAAACGCAACTATTTGTTACAACCATTTAAATGTTATCGTTTCCCAAAACGCAACATTTAAAAGCATCATAACGGAAATTTTGTCTCTAAATATAACCCTAACAGAAATATCCTTGGTAGCCAAGATGAATTTACCACGAGGATGCTCAACCACGTGTTGTCTGTTATCTAAACTTCTGACAGTGTAGTCAGTCTCACTATGTGAACTTCAAGAGTGAATCTTTACACGGTACTGGATATTCCATGTAAAAGGTGATTTTTAAACAAACCTTACATGTCAACATAAACCATTACCACCCTACGACCCGCCTACCTAGGAGCTCGACTCAAGCTACCCAACCCATCATCTTCCACCTTTAACTGTATTGGCACGACTGGGGTCATACGAAATTAGGACGTGCAGTGCCCACGCAAGGAGCAAACTTTCGACCTGCAAAATGAGGTGAAACAGTTTCCCTTCGAACAGAGCAAACTAACACTTCAGATTCAATGAGATACAATTCCAGAATATAATTCCAGAATAATAGTCCAGAATTTCAGTCGACGTTTTCTTATTCGGAACCATGTTTTCTTCCGTTTGCGGATTTCTAACCCATGTTGCTTTCACGGTTTTCAAGGATTTCTCTGTGAGATAAGCTCAAGCAACGTTGGTCGAAGAAACGACATATCACAGTAGACAATGAGAGGATTTGAGGGAGTCCTCTGAGGGATATTCGATGGAAAAAAATTACTAGACGTCAGCTAGAACAGTGAACAGTAGGTTCTTTCGTTAGTGTAAAGTAATTTTTTTTTTTGCCTTTTACAGGTGACTTCAAGATGGTGTTGTCAATCAAGTCATCAATTCATCAAGGTGGAATGTTGATATTTTTATCTGATTTCTTTTTTTTTTGTTTTCGTTCGTCATAGAAGAATAATGAAAATTAAAAATTTTTGTGAAAAAGTAGTTTAACTATAAAGTATAACTGAAAAGCCAGTTCATCTTTATATATTGGATTTGAATACAGTGAATTATTTTCACTGCTAAGGAAATTTGGATTTTTTCATCTTGGGCTCTAGAAGTGACGTTCAGAATATGCATTGCTGGCCCGACAAGACAAAGTTCACCCCGACATGGAGAATTTGAATTTCACCAAAAGCGTGCATTTCAATGGTTAACGAACCGAAGACCAGGAAATTTTCAGTTCCATGCAGATAAAAAAAAATGCAGAAAAATTAAAGAACCAGTCGAATTATCTACCCCTTGTTAGGGGGCAAAACAACTAAGTGGGTGCTCGGACGAGCCAGCTCCTTTGGTACAGACTACAGGGGCATACCAAGGTAAGGATAAAGCCGCTTCAATTCAATTCAATTCAATTCAATTTAATTTCAAAATACTTTCCACGGACATGCCGAATAGCAGTATTATCGTCAAAAGCCTATACAATAAAGACACAATCGTCAGTTCGACCATAACTACAACAATTTTAAAACTCAAACGTACAATTCAGTGGTCATATTCACAATAATTCGTCATGGGCATTAAAAAACTTGACGAACGAAGGTACGAAACTACGCTCGTATCGCGAGTGAAAAACCCTTGTTGGTGCAAGGCGTGGTACCATCTCAGCCACAGCTCGTTGTGGACGAACTCGTGTAGGTTGATGTTCTAGTGGGATGATATCTCGGTGGATAGGGTTCGCTAGGATACTTTTACCAAATTTAAGGGACAACTTAAGGCGGCGGGTGGATAGGGTTTCTAATTTAAATTCTTGGAGGAGGCTTATGTATGGGACTTTGGGGGATTTTGAAATTACAAGCAAGGCTCGGTACTGGATTCTCTCAAGCCGACCCGACTGCTCCTGCGTCAGTCCGAAATGCCACACGGCACAACAGTATTCTAGGGAGCAACGGATGAAAACTAAATAAAAGCGTAACAGGTGGTGGGGAGGTGTTCCATGACGGGATAACAATTTTAGGGACGCAATTCCCATGTTAGCCCTCTTAAGCATTGTGTCAACTTGTTCTCCCCACTTCATGTCCGACGTGAGGTATACTCCAAGTAACTTCAGCTTCCGTACTTGACAGGATATTGGTAGGTCGGGCTGAAACGAAGGATCAGACTCTAGAAAAGAAACAGTTAAAACAACGGATTTTTCGAAATTTACGGTCATTTTTCCCTCTGCCGCCTCCTTGCACACGTCACTCATTATCGTAGAGGCAGCACTTTGAGTATTCTTATAACAGAGCTCTGTCAACGAAAGATCGTCTACGAACTTCCAGCGATCTGGCATGTTGTTAGCTAGGTCATTTACCATGACCAGGAAGAGTAGAGGTCCCAATAAAGTCCCTTGTGGAACTCCACAAAAAATCGGTAGGGGACTTGAATAACTGGTCTTGTATTTTGTACGTTGAGTTCTATCTGAAAGGAAATTCGCTACAATTCTTGCAATAAAAGGGTGGATATCAAATTTATCGAGAAGTTTCTTTAAAAGTACACTGTGACAAATAAGGTCAAACGCTTTTTGGAGGTCTATTGCGATCAGGTTGACCCATCGTTCTGGTTCATCCAAGTGTTTTAGGATGGTATCCACCAGGCTTACCAGATAATGTGATGCTGAAGTGTTTGGCATGTTGCCAAACTGCCTGGGGTCGATGTTCTTGAGGATGTGATCTTTCAGCCAGGTGCATAAGAAACTCTCGTAGACTTTGCTGAATATTGGGGTCATCGTGATGGGACGAACCCCTGAGAAATCGTTGGGTGCGCCCTTTTTTGGGATTGGAGTAATGTACCCATTCTTCCATACCGATGGATATTCACCTGTTCTGGTAATGTGATTAAAGATATCTGTTAGTGGTGGACTAATATTCTCGGGGAACGCTTTTATCAAATCAACTGGTATGTCCACGGGGGTGATGCTGGTTCTTCTCAGTTTCTGCAATTTTCGTCGTACTTGGGTCGGTGAAATAACTGGAAAGTCGGTAAATTGTGGGGGAGGAGCAGGGATTTCTTCTTTCGGAAGGGGCGGGAGTGACTGAACAATATTTGTCAGGTGGGCATTAAGTTTATTAGCTGTCTCCGCCTCCTGTTCATCCAAGTTGAAATCGAGACCAGCTTGTGATTTGCCGACCATGCGTTTTATGTTGCTGTACCACTGACCAGGCTTAGAGTTGAACAGGTGATTGACTTCCTTTTCATAAAAGTTTTTGGCAGCTTGACGAGTCATTTTCCTTATATTGTTTTTCAAAATATTAGCCTCCTCCCGTTTGCCTTCTTTGAAAAGCCTTCTTTTTTCGCAAACTAGTTCCTTGACCTGTTTTGTTATGTAGGGTCGGTCGGAAGAGAAACATTTAGAAGTCTTTTCTGGAAAGCATGACTGATACTTAAGGAGTAATGTTTCCTGGAATACCAAAGCCTTCTCGCTAGAAGTTTCTGCTGCATACACTTGTTCCCATTTTTCCCTAGCTAGCCATTCTCCGAACTCGAGCAGCCCGGAGTCAGAAATGGGCCTGCTAGTCTTGTAAGTTGTCTTATAACTTACTCTTATCGAGTTGGTAGGGTTCAGTTCGAGAGTGTAGTGATAACTTCCTCCGATCGGGGGACCAGCCACTGGCTCGCTGTAAAATTCTTGCATATTAGTAGAAATCTTGTCAAGAGAAGTGCCACCTTTGGTCGTTGGAATTTTGACTAGTTGTTTGAGGCCAAGTCCTCTGTTTAGATGATCTAAGCGAAGCTCGTTCGCATCACCAATCAGAAACATCCCGCAGTTAGGATATTTGGCTGATACGAAATCGGCACTTAACTGTAACTTTTCTAGAAAAAAAACTCGGTTAGAAGCACTCTGTCCAGGAGAGTAGTAATATGCACATATAGCAATACCGGTATATTTCCGAGGAAGTCGTCGCGGCTGTAAAAAGACCCACAAAATCTCGTCCTGGTTACCCAGACACGGTACATGTAATTGTGTTGCCTTAACCTTTTTATGGGTATATATGAGTAAACCACCACCTTTTTTTCCTAGGGGGTGATCATCTGGTCGTAATTTAATAAAACTATTGTATTGTTGTATCTTCGTCAGCTCAGGGTTTTGACGGTGGACTTCTGAAACAACAATCACAGATGCTTTCGTAATAGACGCGAGACTTTCTAATTCTGCCACCTTGTCGGTGTTCAGACTTTCCGCATTACTATACAAAAATCGGGGGAAAGAAAATTCGTTAGAGGGGTAATCTTTTACCTTAGTTGTACAGCGAACTCGGACATGGGCTGTCGGATGACGTAATGGAATCGTTTTTTCTTTCAGCAAGTCCTGGCAGGGTTCAGGTTGGTCCAATTCGGTAAGTGGTTCAAACCTGTTGCTGATTGGGATAGAAGCTGAAAAGGAAGTTGATACTCGTTCACATACGGGGACCGAGTGAGGAGTTGTTGATACCCGTTGGTGTAATAGGGGAGGAGGACAGGCGGCGATGGTGGAGGGGGGTTGCGTTGATAAAAAGAGAGATGCGTTGGGGAAAGATACTGGTTGGGTAATCGTTTTGCAAGGGGGGACTGGGTGTGGCATAAATACTGACTGAGCAGTGCCGTCGGGGCCGGCCAGGAGGCAAATCCGCCTGGGGGAGTCGAAGTTCGGGTGGTTTTTTGGGGGGTCAAAGATGCTCGATCGCTGGAGGGGAATCCTTGCGAACGGAAAGTCTCGCCCCGAAGTTTCTGCTTCTGTTGCCCCCGTCCAGTCAAGTTTTTTGAAGCCGTATTCACTCGGTTATAAGACGGATCAACACTGGGCGAAGTTTCGAATGAAACAAATTTAAAAGGCACTTCGAAAGGTAAAGATAGCGACGCATGTGCAAACTTGCACGTCTTGTCTGTGCATGTCAAAGTCGAGCAAAGGCTCACGTGGTCAAAAGGGCAAACATCATTTTTACAAACATTTGAAATGAAAGCAGGACAAATATGTAAAAATTTACAACGCTTATTTCGTCTACAGTTACCAGATGCGTAAAATCGACAGACCGTATTCACCTTTTGAACGGTCGGTTTTCCATGTCCTTTCATCTCTTTTCGTGTCGAGTCTGACTTGGTCACCTCACTATGCTCAAGCGCTTTGGGCTCGCAAAGGCTCGAGAAATGCAACCTAGCGCTTATCACAGAGCAATAAAAACAACCGCTTGGACACATGTTATCAAGGTAAGGCATAGGAATCACGATTGCTTCTTTCTCTTTAAATTGAGACCGAGCCTCGGCCGCGTCACTGGTCTCAAGCGCGGTTAGCTCCACATGGTTTGTTACGCAAATATTTTCAAGCACACTGGTTTCACTGGAAGCTAATGTGGTCGGTGTTTCTACGGGGCTGCAATCGAAGAATTCTGGAACGGCATCAAGTTCGGTTTGGAGAGTAAGTAATTCCACTTGTGATTGCAAATCTGAGACGAGGATTTTCAACAAGTCGATTTCTGCTTGCTGTTCAATTATTGTTTCTGATTTGTTTTCGCACTGAGAGCAAGACAAAGTGTTGCACTGGGAATCCACATGGACAAGAGCTCTTGTCGGAAGGCCGCACTGATTGCCTTTGTCTTGTAAAGTAGCGAGATCGACCTGCGTACTGGAGTCTCTCACGATTATGTCACTGTAATCTCGGGTTGTCGCTGGACTACGTCGGTCCCTAATGAGTATTTGACTGTAGTCAGTGTTATTACTTTGTGTGAAGGTAAGATTGAGATCACTACTATATTGGAAGTTTCGCACGGGGGATGAGTGGCAATTGTTCATGGTGTCAACTCGTAATTTCAATAATTCAGCCTCAGTCTTTTTTAGTCTCTTTTGTGAGTTTTGAAGTTCCCAAGTAAGAGAATGGATCTTTGTCGAATAGGCTGCCGTCACTTCATCACACGGCGCTTCCGCCGGTACCGTGACACTAGGATTCATTACAAGCTCAGGGGCTGTTGGTGGACAGCTCGTTGGAATAGGGGAGGGAGGAGTGTCGACTTTTTCTTGACAGTTTAAGCATCTCCAGTCCTGTGTCCACTGTTTCGGATCTATCGCGGCACATCTGGTAGCTCCTGCATGGAGCCACTGTAAGCATCCGTTGCATTTGACAGAGTTCGAGGTTACTTTTGTGTAGCACTCCGGACATACATTTTTCATCTTTCTGGTTGCCATGTCAGGATGTCTATAATCAGAGCACAGCGGCGGGATTCGAATTATGCCACGTAGACGGACGTCAGACAAACGTGCAAATTCCGACTCGGAATTTGGCGAATAGTTGTTTCGGAACTCGAGTCAAGCGGTGGCAACACTGCACAGGGAAATATTCATTTCAGCCATATTGCTTTAGAAATGAAAGTCCGGAAACGGCACCAGAGTGATACTTCCGCAGCGGATTTGTGCACGGTTGAAATCACTGAATTTTTCTCAGTCAAATGTCACCAAGCTCACCCAGATCAGAGCTCTTCTGCCATAGGTAATGATGGTTTGTTACACACAAATATCAACACGTGCGTCAGACAGGGTTGCCAAGTCCGGATTTCATACCGCTTTCATACTGACGTGTCGTTTCGATGCATTGCGTATGCGTTTATCTTGATGTTGCGTACAGGTTGCGTAGCGTAGGCTATCTTTCACACCTGCGCGAGAAGCTCTCACGCTCGATGCGTATTAACCTTCTCCGTTTCCTGTGCTGAATTTTAGTTTCTTCATCAATAGTAAGTTTTTTCTTCATCATTAGTAGGTTTTTCTCCAGTTTTTCTTCAAAAACTTCCACTTTTCCCTGAAAAATCTGATCCATACGCGTTGATGCAACGCAAGAATAAAACTTAAACATGTGTTGCTTTTTATTTGTCTGCGTAAGCTCTGCGTTGCGTCGCCGCAAACGTGACGCAGAGGTTGCGTAGCTCCGCGGGGAAGGCTCAACGCGTCAATGTGAAAGCGTCTGAATGCACGAACGCTGGGCTTTCGTTAGAATGTTGTGGTTCCGGTTAGCAAAGGATGATAGTACATACGGAATTATCGGTTCTTGCTAAGTAGTAAAACATGACACTCTGTCAAAGGACGCAGTTAGTGGTCACGTGCGTCAGTACACACGGAGAATCATCTCACGAGAGGTCGAATATAATCAAGACAGCTCATTAATATATAGTTTCCTTTTCTCCTGAATTTTCATGGACTCAAGTAATAAAAGACCTAGATCTCATCATAAAATGAAAGCAACACTCACTTTAGAGAAGCTGAATGAGTTTGTCTTTTGGGAAGGGTAGGTTTCGTGGAAACAGGTGGTTGAAGGGAATGGTCTCTCCTGTCACGTCACAGCATATTCGGTGAGGGGGGGGGGCAACTAAATCAACTAACCACCATTAGCAACGATAATGAAAGCACCATAAACTCACCAGGGCATTTCTGTGATCTATAACTTCCAAAAGCCTCTCACAGCATTCCTGTGCTATTCGCTCGTCGACAAACGGCTCTAAATCGGCAGGGTCGGGTTCAACGTCTACTATAATGCCATCTACACCGTGCAGGATGCCTGTCTTCTCATCAAGAATGAAGTCGTCATCTTCAGGCAGTGGCTCGACATGATCCGCATCCTGAAAAAGAAGAAAAAAATAATACTGCGATTAAACAGCGTCTTTATCGACAGGGAAGGGCGTAATAGATAGACAGATAGATATTTATTAACAGTAAACAGTAAAATCACTTCCAACAAATAAATTCCAAACAAATCCACTAAATAAATTTCCTATGATATAAACCAAAATCAACACTTTCTTTCAAACTCACCTTAACACAAACCAAACAAGAGCTGGAAGCTCATATGGCACTTAATGCAAGGCTGGGTCAAAGGATGAAAGTAGGAATTTGCCAATTCATGGGTTTACTGTGATCATTTGTAAGCAAAACCCTTGAGATAAGAATGATCATGGTTCTTTGGAAATCACAAGAATAGTTGCGTTTTTGCAGATACCATGATATCTGATATACGGTCTAAAGTCGTTTTTGCAGTTATCGTGGTATCTGATACCACGGTCAAAAGGCGTTTTTGCAGTTGTCGTGGTATCTGGCCAGTTACCGTGGTAACCGATATTCAGATATCACCGTCCGACCGTGGTATCTGGTCATGGTATCCGAAAAGTCATCTCACTTTTCATCAAATTTTTTCAAATTGGTGAGAAAGAAGTTCATCACTTAGTGATGTAACTGGATATCAGTTTTTCTTTTGGGAAAAATGCAATTTCGGCAATAGCCGTTTTTGCAGTGGACCGTATATCAGATACCACGGTAACTGCAAAAACGACTAATTGCAGATCCAGTTACCGTGGTAACAGATACCATGGTATCAGCAAAAACGCAACTAATGTATCGTTTGGTAATGCATTTGGCTGTGCACACTTTAAGGGCGCTAGAAATTCATCTGTAATCAAAACTCTTGAAGCAAAATGTACATCATCTCATGTGTAATATCCTCCTGGAGTTTGATCGAACTGGCGAATCTATTGTTATTGTGGGTTTAGATGTAAGTCGAGCGTTCGACTCCGGTCTTCATAGCCAGCTGTTGTTGAGAGCATATAACCGCGGTCTTGATAAGTCGGTAGTCCTCACTTTCCGTAATTTGTATCGAAAACTTGTAGTGAAGATTAAGATTACTCTACCGAGTAGGATGAAATTTCTTCTACTATTATCCCAGTCCGAAAAGGGATCCGTCAAGGACCTATCTCTTCGCCACCTTCGCGAACCAACAGGTTCGCTTCTGGGCATTGAAGATTCTAGTTTTTTTTTTAATAAACCCTTCATTCATTCATTCATTCGCCACCTTTTTACAATAACAGTGTAGTTGAAGCTCAGCATGTGGTTAAACCAAGTTTTCTGTATCTTGGTCTAGATCAGAATCAGAATCATTTTATTTTTCCCAATATTCGTTAAAATAGCCTGGGATGTCAAAACGTTAAATAAAAGCACGAAATAAACACATTATAAGCACTATTGGTTTCTATCTACTGTTGTGTCATGATCTTGTTTGCTTTCTGCTTCCAGGTTGTGGTGCTTAACGAAGTATGGCACAAATGAGCTGCTGTACCGCTGGCTGTGCTTGATCGGTGGTTTCTGGAGAAGTGGGTCGCAGCGTTTTAACTTCTTGGTCCGACGTGTGTTGCCGCTAGGAGACGAAGCGAAGGCCGGTAGGATGTTCCGATGTACCTCAGATCTGAGGCACCTTTTACCAAATGAAATCGTGAGATGGTGGCGTCGCTCCGAGAGGGTTGTGATTCGGAGTTGTTTGGTGCTGTCTTCGTATGACACATATGTCTTCCCAAGTATGATTTTGCAGACTCGTTTAAACAGGGACTCCAGTCTCGAGCTCTGGTCTTATGACAGCATGGGATGCCATACGGGACAGGCATATTCAGTAACTAGTCCTTAGGGATGGCGAACCTTCTTAACTTCGCAAAAATCTTCAGCAGGTTTGACGTCTTCGAGACTATTTTTGATACGTGCGTTTCCATACTGAGATTGTCGTCAAGATGGAGTCCAAGGATTTTGACAGTTTTGCTGGATCTTAGGACCTGGTCGGGAGGCGGGGTCTTCTGTTTCTTTTTTTCTGAACTGACTGTCAGTTTAAGTTGTTCAGCCTCGTTACAAAGGATGTCGAATGCTTCTCTGACAGGGCATTTTTCAGGTACGTCATTGTCATTACTTAATTATGCTGATGATATTTTGAATTTGAGTCGTTCTTTTGCCCGTTTCGAAGAGAATTTCGCGGCGTTGAAAAGCTCATATGCAAAAATCGGTCTGTCTTTCAATGAGTCTAAGACAGACTTTATCGTCTTCAATCGTAAAGAAAGTGTTCCTGCCCCCGATGTATAACTCGGTGACAAGATAGTAAAACCCTCATCAAGTATAGTGCATCTTTGTCTAACTATTGGTTGCAACGTTAAGTGGACACGTCTTCTGTTAACAGACGATGATTTGTTTTAAAAGCAACATATTATGATATTTTGTATACATCTAGCCTACAGACGGATGGACGAATTTCGGCCAACATAACTAAGTATTATGGCTACTTACGCGAAGCAGCATTCCGGATGGTTGGTACATCTCAATTACATCTGGCGCTGCTATCTGTTGGCGCGAATTCAAACGACTGATGGATCGACAGTGCCTTACAACTTTGACTTCAGATGGCAGGAAGAACTCGTCAAAAGGTAGAGGTTCGGGGGGAGGCAGGGGGGACACCGGGTCGTACCAGAGGCTATCCGAGGTAGGGGCGACTTTGATTTTGCTGCTGAAAAGGAAAAGTGGTTGTAGTGCTTTGAATCCTTGATTTAAACCTGCTTCCAAAGTTCAGCCTCGGTTAGTGAGTTTCAAACGCAGTGGCACTGACGCCAAAGTTTACGCCCATGTCTCCCGGAGCTCTAATATTCCTTAAAAGGTAATAAAAACATTGGCCATCCATAAAGCTACAGACTACAGGGTGGGGTTCAAAACAATAGAGGCTTTGCAGTCCTAATACATTTTTACAAAGTTTGACAAGCACAGTCTTAGCGAGAATTTTTTTTATACAGATTTGTCATTTGAATAAAACTCTCAACCCTGAAGACCAAACACAGAAATATTAGAAAAAAAGATAACATCAACAAAACCAAAAAGTCAAGAAAGGAATAAGCACAGAGCGAACTGAGCCCCAAACCAGAAGTGGGTAAATTGGTGGATGAATTCGGCTCAAGAGTGCGGCCGAGTTCTTTGACTCATGGCAATTTAGAGACATAAAAAGGTCTTTGATGTCACTAGTTGGAGTGGAGAGATAGTTAGATAGCCCTTGGGCCATGAACAAAAACAAAACAAAAACAATACAACCTTTACATTCAGTATACGGGCGAACTTTTAATCAACTGAACTAAACAACTTCCCTCAACCTCAAACTATCCTCAACTTTTAATTGTCTTACTTAAACGGTCCAGAAATGCACTAATCCTGCATGTAATTCTAGGGAACTGAAAAAAGAACAGGGTGAATAAATCAGTATGAGGAATACGAAATTACTTAAAAAGTTCCTATTTGTTCTCACACGGGGCGGATAGTGCGATTGGTATCCGATCAAAACTGAAAGCTCGCTAATGAATCAGATTATCTGATCTTTCTAGTGCAAATTGAGAGGTCTATTAGGATGATGTTAAATGTTGAGCGGAACACCCGTGAATTCTCTATCAGGAAGTCCAGTAAATATTCACCTTTGGGATCCCATTGAAACCAGTGGTGATGTTTCAGCTAACTGTTGAAGATTCTCGTCTCGAATATCCGAACCTAAGACGCATTGAACCCTTCGGCCACCCTATACCCCTGGTCATTAGAAAGAGTGATAAGATTAAGCCGCGTTCGATTTATCCTTGTCTCGGTCCTGATTCAGTCCCTGTCAGCCAAATGCCGTTTTATTTGACTGCCTTGACCGCTTAATGCCGTTTTATTTGCCCTGTCAGCTGACAATTGTCAGTGCCCTGTCAGACACGACGCCATGAATGATGACATGATCTAGGACCAAGTTTCGGTTCTGTCTCGGGTAGATTTCTCGACTGCGTTTCATTTGTGATGCTTGTCCGTTGAGTCATTCACTTGAAAAGGCTAAATAAAACGGCTTCAAATCGTGACAAGACAGTAACAAGAAGACAAGACCGAGGCAAGGAGGCTTTTTGGCTTTTTTTTTGGCCGTCATGATATCGAAAATTCAGCAGATGCTTTTTTTGCGTTTTTTTTGGCTCTGCCTGGCAATGCTAACTGTTATGCATAACATTTCCTGGATAATGTTTGTCGCGACAACAGATAACACTCCAAGTGTTGTCTGTTGCGGGTTGTCTGTTGAAACCGCGCATCCTTGTGTTGTCTGTTCTGCCAATGAAGCCTTAACTCCAAGCAATTTTCAGAAGGAAATAAAAAAATCAGATATTTAACGAAGAATCTTTAGTTGATTTCAACAAGTTCATTTTCCAGCTTGAGCCTGAACAGGACCCGTTGCCAAGAAGGGCCAAAATATAGTAGTTCTAATAAAATGTAGGATCCGTTTTGCATTGTGAAATATGAGTACGCGCTGGCCGGTCAAAGCAGCCTATCCCCCAGAACAAAGAGAAATAAATAATTCGGTGATGTATGAAAAAAGGGCAAACAGAACTGAGCTAAACATTCAGCAGTGTCTATTCCTTTCGATAATTTAATTTTTTTTCGTTTTTTTTCATATCATTTCGGATAAAAACCTGACGGATCATATCAAAAAGCATCATTTCTACCACTTGAGGTACGTCCGATTTTCGCAGTAGGGTGCGAAATTCCTCCTTCGCTCCTGAAACCTGCATCACATGCAGGTTTCCATATAGTAACGCGAATTTGGAATTTCGCATAATAGATCCATCAGGACCTTATTCGCTTCGAAGTGCGAATTAAGGTAATATTTTCGCATGCGAAATTTTATCAAACTCAGTATGCAGGGAACTTTGAAGCTGAAAATAAACTGCGACGGAACTTGATTCCTTCCGGTAGCACGCGGTACGTCGATCCCTTTAGTAGTGGTGAGGCGCTACCACAGACTCACCTTACCACAGACTAACCTTTTCTTTCTTCGTTTGCTCTCCATTTCCCTTATTTGCCACCTTTTCATCTTAGAGATAATACGCCGCCCAGCGACAGTTTTAACAACTACAGATTCCTCATGATCATCATCGCCAATTATTGGGTCGAACTCGGTGTTTACCTCTAGTTTTTTCTGTACTGGTTTGGGACATGTCACGGGTTTTGGGGACGGCACCTAAAAATGCAACAAGGGAACTGTTAGGAATCTGTTGTTGTTGTGAATAAGGTCACCTTACGTCGTGAATATTATTTCGTGGCATCACTGTGTTTAGGATAAGTAACAGCTGCATTACAGGGATACATCAGCGTCAATTTTTCCCCAAGTAGCACACCCCCCTAAGGACTTGTTTGTCTATCATTTGCCATTCAACTACACAGTCGGTTGTGAAAGGCAAATATGGTTGGTCTCTAACTGGTTATCCCAGTTCCATGCTGTCAGCAACGCAGCGCAGCCCAGGTGTCTAATAGATTCAAACTAGTGCAGGCTAGGTCACTAGTATTTACGGTCAAGGCCTTAATCGCCCTAAAACAATCTCTCCAGTTATTCATAACGTCCAGAACAATTTAATTTTAAGTTAGGATCACATCCCGTCACCTTGAAAACTTGGTCCCCGCTTCGCTCTATCAATCTGCCACTCGTTAGCAAGAAGACAGTTTTTTACTAAAGAAGACTCATTTACAACAAGACCGTCGATAGGATCCGAAAAATTCAATATTTGATCCAGACAGTTAGGTTTTGTCTTCGCCAGATCTAGTTTTCGCCAGACTCCTTGAACATTTTTACTCTTAAAATTAAGAAACAGATTAAGGCCATTTCGCTAATTATCCGGGAAAACCAAGTTCATATATGGATTCAGCATGTGTGTTTACCCCTATAAGTCATATCTACTTTGACGAAACCGATCGAAACGATCCTGCCTTACTTCTGCCAATTTTCCGGTTTCGGCGAAATTCCGGAACTACTTGTCCGGCGAAAAAATAAAGCTCAAAAACGAATTCAGCGTATCTCCTTACCCCTACATCCAACATCTAATCAACTTCAAATAAAAATTTAACTTATAACACTTTTCCGGTTTCAGCCGGATTCCGGACGAACTGTATGCCCGGCTAAGAAATGATTGTCATATACGGATTCATTATCTCTTCTTACCCCGAAATCGGACATCTAATCAACTACAAATACAACTTCTGCTTTTAACAAATTTTCCGGTTTGGGCCGGATTCCGGGCGAACTACTTGTCCGGGTAGAAAATGATTTTCATAGAAGTGTTCAGCATACCTTCTTACCCCTAAATCGAACATCTAATCACCCTGAAATAAAACTTTTACTTTTAACTAACTTTCCGGTTTTGGCCGGATTCCGGGCGAACTACTTGTCCGGCGAGAAAAAGGTTTTCATGTTCGTGTTTAGCATGTCTTCTTACCGCTTAATCGACTGTCTCATTGGCTGTTTAAAAATATTTTGTTTGTCCCTTAATTTGAACCCCCACCCCTAAATATAGGGCTACAAAGCCCGTCTACGAACTCGACCTTTCCCTTGACCCAAAGAATCCTCCCACCAAGTTTCATCAAAATATCTCATTCCCTTCGAGCGTTATCGTGCTCACAGACGGATGGACAGACGGACAACTTTTGCGATGTCATAGGTATCCCTCACTTACGTTTTGGGATCCCAAAAATAGATAGATTGATAAGAATGAGCTGTCAAACGTTTCCAGCAAAGCATCTACTAATCTTCAACGGCTGCAAAAAGTCCTTGGAAAAAAAAAGTCTCCGACGAAAGATCATCATTGTCCCCACAAACAAAGGTCCCCAAGCACGGATTTTGTTAGTTCGCCTTATTTATGGGGCACACTACCTACATAAGAAACCCGAAACATCGACTATGCCGCTTCGAATTCTGCAAGTCGTGTGCTCCCTAAGTTTTCTGTTATTTGCACTTGAAGTAGTCGCGACGTTCTGCTAGGGTATGTTCCGCGGCTAATCCAGAAAAAGGTCTTGAGAAACAAGAGATGTAAGCTTATACGGCACTTACAAGGGTAGTTAGCATGCACATCAGCTAAAAGCTTCGCGCGTCAAGGTCAGATGGCTCTTCCGACCCCGCCCCATACACAAACAGTTGCGGACTCATGTGACCTTGCCAGCTCTCAATTTCCATTCGATGGGATCAGTGGTTCGAGACTTAAGCAAGCCACAAAATTTCTGGGACCATCCTCTTACCCCCCCCCCCCTCGAAGTGGCCGGATCTGGTCCGGACCTGTAGACAGAACATCTAGAACATGTGGTCTTGCCATCTGTCAATCCCATCCGAGTCTGATTGCTTGTTCGAGAGAGTTGGCTATGCATGTTCTTTGTCATACAATTTCCGGACACCCCCTCCGTATCCAACTCCCCCCCCCCCCCCTGGAGTACCAAGATCCGGTCCTGTTCAACAAATGAAAAATCTAAGACTTGTGCTGGTTGTTCCCTGCCGATTCCCGTCCTGATTCTTCCGCTCTAAGCGTGCCACAATATATCCGGTGTCCCCCATCCAACTCCCCCAACAGTTACCGGGTCCGGTTCGGACTTGAAATGGGACACTTGAGAGGTGATCTTGCGAAATATCAAGTTTCATCCGAATCAGATCAATGGTTCGAAAGTTATGCATGCCAAAAGATCCCCCCCCCCCCCTACCCCACCAGTGAACAATACATGTTGGACAATACAAAGGGCCGTATTCAGGGAGGGTTAGGGGGTTCAACTCCCCACCCTGAAACATACGCGAATAATCGTTTTTTATAGGCTTTAACCTCTGATCTACGTCTTTTTGTACTTTCTGATCCGACCCGCGGGCAAGCCCCCCCCCAAAAAAAAAAAAATCCTGGGGCTTATGCTCTCGTTCCCCCCCAAAAAGCCCCGTCCGATCCCTACATTCGAAGCATGCCACAGGATTTCGAGTACCTCCAGCCCCTCCCCGAACAGACGGACTGACAGAAAAGTGATCGGTATATGGCACTTGCGCCAAAGGCTGTACGAGCCATACAAATGATTAACGAAAAAATGTATAAGTGCCAACCTGGATCATATGAAAAGACTGCGATTTCGACTTATGTGCTGTAGCGACATGCCGCCCGAACAAATCTGCCGTCGGAAACTTAGTGCCGCAGCAGCCACAGACATAAAAAAGTTGCGGCATGAGACTGGTGCACCGGTGCAGATCAAAACCCTGCTTCTGCAGAAAGTTACTGTGGCAAGCTGCGCAGTAATACAAGGGGGTGGCCAGGTGCTCGTTGCGGAAGTGCAGCTCCTTGTCAGAGCGTCGGCTGAAACATCCCTTGCAGACTTCACATGGATACACACCGTAAGCAGATGGGGTGGCCAGAACAGGGTGATGAATCGCCATGTGTTCCTACAAAAAATTATTCTCTCAATTTCCTTTTCTCTTAGAGATACCGAGCTATTTTGGTGTCCAAATAGCCTCTTTCTCTATTGATTAAAACATTCACTAGTTTAAATACAAATCGTCCAAGACATTTTCGACTTCGATTACTCTATCGGCAATTTGGTCCTAGGCTTGTCGCTCTCTTTCTCTCTCTGCGATTACCCATTCGTTAGTGACAGATATTTAGGAGGGGAAACATCGAGAACAGACGGACCAGTATGACGTCCAGTCCATACCACGACAAGTAAAACCGCGACAACACAAAAACAGTGACTGGTCAGGCTTCCCCTGAAGTAAAAGGTATTTTTGATTCATTGTCAGACTCGGCCGAATTAAGTTATGAGGCTTTGTAAAGACGTTTGTATATATCTTTCAAAACAGGCTTCTAAAACCAACTGTATTAGCCTACACTAACGTGCCACGAAACATGGTCCCATATTCTGTGCTAGATAAAAAAAAACGAACGGCCTCGCGAAGTGAATGGCCATCTCAACAGGACGGAAAAGATGAAACTGGAGGTGCTGTCGCCTGTCATCACATAATATTCAGCCCATTCAGACCTTCGGTTCAGAACTTGAATCTGTATAGCGTACGGTATGATTGAAGTTTATATTTATTATATTTTTAAGTTGTACGCATAGATGAAACGTCTACTTATGTAAAAGTCATGTGTTATTTGCGTGAATGACGATCCAGTGCTAGCATGTATAATACAAGCTATTAAGGAAATAAAGTAGGCTACATTATTATTGTGTTTAGGTCAATGGCCTTGCTTTAAGTTCAGCTTCAAGTTCAGGCCTTAAAATATCGCCTAGCCTATCCCGGTAATGACTTAAAAGATTTTGATCGTCGCGGTTTTTTGTCCAGTGGCGGCGTTACTACGATAGCGAGAGTCATAATGAAGTTCGATTAACTACAACTTGTAAGATTTTCTGCATCGGGGTCCTCATAAGGTTCAATTCCGGCCCTGCGTGGCAAAAAGATCATATTTCAACCTAGTGCTACTTCTTAAGGGCTGTTTTCATTGCCCACAACGCAGAACTAATGCTACTTGCACACATAGTCAGACTGATGAGATTTCGTATGCGAAAATACTCATGCGAAATTTCCGTCACTAACTGGAAACCTGCATGCGACGGAGTGAAGGAGGAAATTCGCATCCGACAATGAAAACCACACTGGATATGCACGTACCTTGGAGAAAAAGCTCAGTAAATTTAAGACGATATTTTGTCCTACAAATGGGCAACAAATTTATCATCATCATCAATAGCTATGAATCCACTAATGAATGACTAAGATCGATTCAAACTGGGAAAGACAATCTGGGTATATCGAACGTGGACCTGCAGTCAGCCTAGCTCAACGCCACTTCCGTCGGAAACGTTGTGATTTCAACTTTTCACGGATTAAACTGCTGAAAACGAACCCCGCCCCCCCCCCCCCCCGGAAGAATTGACCGTCTGTCCGTATCGTCACCAGACAAGGAATTTTAAATCTCCGGCCAAGGTTGATTCAGGAACCACGCAACGTCTGTCATTCAGTAGGAACTCGTCTTTATTCTGCGCCCGGTGATGGTGCGGACGGACAATTCATCTTCCGGTAAAGAAGTGATGACGATGCTGAACATTCTGGACTGTCGGACAGAAGCAGTGATATTCTCAAAATGACTATCCTAAGTAGCCGAGAAAAGTTGTGCAGGAGACCTACTTGATAATGCTTTGCCGAGATGTACTTTTTGCAAAGGCTGCATTGACTGATTGGTTCAATCTCTTTCTCTGGCATCATATCAACCAGACTTCCTTTTGCAACGATCCCATTCCGATTTCGCCTGTAAGTCAAACAAATACAAACAGCTATATGTCAGGGTTTCGTCCATTTTTCGCTGAAAATCGTTCGAGAAAAGAAAGAATTTCACACAAAATTACATTCAACCTGGTTTCACTTATGTCGTTTCATTTGCCAGTCCTGAACACACTAAAATGGATCAACGTACACGTTACAACTGAACGATGTTTCGGCAAGGTTTCGGCAAGGTGTCCCTAAAAGGGATGCGAACTTGGCTGTGAAATGGTCTCCTCGGATAGACTGGTCCACAGCTGGCACGCACGACAACAGAAAGAACACTGACCGATTTACCTGTATTTTTTAGCGGTGCATCTTCATAGGGACTAAACTGTCAAAAAAAGACAAATACAGTTCTAACATTGATATTGACCTAAAATCACATGTTGATAGTAACCTTTACCCATGATAGTCTATTCGAAAAACGAATGTTCTATTTATCTATTTGTTTGTTTGCTGTCTCGCGATTGCACAGTCTTGTCGGTGTGGTCAACTTCTATACCAACTTACCGATAGGTGACACTGGTCTGACATGTATACTAGGTCTGATCTATTATCGTACTGGATTCTTGCAAGTACAAATAATCAGAAAGAACTTCTGTCTTTAGTCGCATGCAGCGACTATGAAAACCCCGACAAATCTTAGCGGACCCTAGAGGTATTTACTCTAGCTTTGAGCTGATGTTGATACCCGTTTACTCCTCTTCCGGCTTCACCGTTGCTTATTGCACAAGAAATATAGAAAGAGGTTAGCAGGAGGCGTACTCCGCGCGCTGACCCGCTCTGGAGCGAGTCCATAGAACCAATCGGCGTTGACTTCTAGATTTCCTCCTTAGCGAATTAACAGCGATTCAGCTATTTGTAGAGGTAACGATACGTGATGTGGCGCGAAGCTAGTAACACCGCTCGTTTGCGTCGGGAGTGGGCCGTATTTTACTCGACTCAGCATGTTTGTATGACCGAGATAGGGAGAGCAGTTCTGTATCGTTATTTGTTCTTGGTTCTTGTCATTCGACTTAGTGTCTCCGGCTTCGACCCTCCATTTTGTACAGAATAAACCTTGAGCAGTGCGGTGGAACTAGCATCACTTTGTCCATGAGTGAGGCACGCGTTCAGCTTAGTTGACAGGAGCATGCTACCTTGTTAAACAGTTAATCCTGCAAACACAGTACACATGCTAACCGGATATCATCCAAGGTATTCGATTAAAGAGGAAAACGAAGAGAAGGATAAAGAATAAATAGTTTTTTGTACCTTCTGATTTTTTTGGCTAGAGGTGGTTTTAATGTTTCCTCAGGTATGATGTTAACGTGAATCACTAGAAAAGAGAAGTGGATATAACAAGAGCTGGAAGCTCATACGGCACTTGCAAGGCTGGGTCAGAGGATGGAAGTGATGGTCAAAAGCATTTTTTCACTTTTCGGTTTAAAATTCATTTCTAAGCAAAACCCTTGAGGCAAAAAAGATCATTTGCTCATGGGGATCGAGAAAAAGTAAATTTTGCTTAAAAGTATTTTTTGTACTTTGCAGTTAAGATGAGTTCTTTAAGGGATGGTCGGATCTGGGTGAGGATGAGGTGACGAAGTGACGATGTCTAACCCACTGATGTCAAGTTTCTAATGCTCCAGCCAAGTTTCATCGTCCTAGCACACCTGGAAGTACCCCAACTCCTGATCACCGGAAATCCGGACCCCCCCCCCCACAGTTCCCCCCTCGGTACCCGAATCCGGTCCGATTCTGTCACTGATGTACCTAGGACTTGTGCCTGTACTTCCCATCAAGTTTCATCCTGATCGCTCCAATCCATGCGTCTCACAAGATTTCCGGTTGTCCCCTCCGGCCCCCCCCCCCTCCAGTTAACAGGTTCCGGTCCCGACTTGAATCAAGATATCAAGTTTCATTAAGATCCGATAACCCGTTCGAAAGATATGCCTGCCAAGTTTTATCGTCCTGGCCCACCTGGAAGTACATTAACTGCGGATCGCCGGAATTCCGAAACCCCCCTCCAACTCCCCCCACAGTGTCCGAATCCGGTCCAGTTCTGTCAGTGATGTACCTAGAACGTGTGCTCGTTCTTCCCACCAAGTTCCATCCCGAAAGTTCCACTCTGAGAGTGTCACACGATTTCCGGTTCCCTCCTCCGACCCCCCCAGATAAGTCGGATCCGGTCCGGACTTGAAATGGGACATCTGAGTCACGAGGTCTTTACAGATATCAAGTTTCATTAAGGTCCGATCACCCGTTCGAAAGTTACACATGTCCCTATTTCCCGGATTCCGCCGCCTCCCCCTCCCCCCACGATTCGGATCGGGCTAGTGACTACTTCCAAGTTAGTTTGGTCGGGTCCCTAATAAGCCTGCCAAGTTTCATCGTCCTAGCACTTTTGGAAGTACCCTAACTCGAGAACAGTGGACCGACAGACCGACAGCTCAAGTGTCGGTCTGGTCAAGCTCAACTCAGCATGTCCAACACGCCATCGTGGCACAGACCGTCCGACCGACAGACGGAATTGTGATCGGTATGTGGAACTTGAGCCAGAGGCTGCAAGTGCCATAAAAAGAATAAAAAACTACAATCCTAATTTAAGTTCATATTAGGCTAACGTCTTAAATCACGAAAGTAAAAAAAAATATATTCGTATATCGCATACCTGTCATACAAATTTAAATTTATCGAAACATTCATAGGCTACAGAACTGGCTTCCAGTAACAAATCAGAACTACCGGTGTTGTAACACCTTACGAAAGAGGGGACAAAGTTTTTTCTCGTCCCGTCAAGGGAAAACTTTTGGTGGTTGGAGCTTAGGTGGTGCGTAAGCGGCCATTCTAACCAGTCGTACTTTATCGGGGACAGAAATCGGGGGGGGGGAGGGTTTCTTGATTTGTATATAGATCAAGTATGTTGTTTGACACATAAAAGTAAGCATATTTCTTAATACCAGCCGGAAAAGCAATAGAATAATGAATATACAAGCAATAAAATTGCTTACCTTTCACAACTTGATCCATCCTTGACTCCTTGTTACCAACTACAGAATTGCAATCAAAGCAGCTAAGTTCATTTGGTCTTTCAGCTCATTTCTAGAATCTGAAATTATGGAAGATATGGGATATCTATCTAGTAGGCCTACAGTCATGCACAAATCCTAAATCTTGGTGCACCATGGCCTGGAGCAAGGCCACAATATCCACCCACAAATCTATTTATTTGAAAGTCTCAAATGAAAAAACAGTTTTTTGGGGGGTTGGACACTGTGCCCTTGTTCCAGAGCAAGGTTTTGTGTTGGCGCATGCTGAATATTGGAGGACTATGCCCTAAACTGAGGATTTATTTTTTTGAATCAAATACCGGCCGACTAGGGCCATAATTTATGACAAACTAAAATATAACACTAAGTTGGATCCAACCCATCAGAACACCAACCAAACGGCGACACACCATACAATCAAGCCCTTGCGAAACCGAATATGTCACCACTGCCACAATGGTTTCTGAATATACCAATCTCTCTCTCTAACTCTCCCCATTTCAGCGAGATGGGAAGAGATAACTGCATGTATGGGACAGAGATCTGTCTGACCTAGTACCCTATAGAACGGATCAATTAAAAAAGAGCAAATTCATCTCATTGCATAAAGTTCTGGTGATTTCCCAAACTGACATAGACAAAAGTGCCCTTCAGAATCAGCATCAGTACTATTTTGGTACTATTTGTACCATTAGTAGCCAACTGCATTGCTAGTATTACTACTATTCAGCAAATTAAGCCAACAAGACATAGGGCCATAAACAATAGTAGAATATTTCAAAAATCCTGTGCTTCAACAAGAATAAAACATCAGTTGTGTTGTTGTTATTGTTTGTAGGTTGATATTTCTAGAGCTTTAGCTCATACACACTCGTACAACTGGGTATGCATGATCTTGTGTAAGTAATTTTCAACACTTTAATCCTTCCAATCATATACAGATCAGATAAATATTTAGCTAACAGGCTTCATCAATACGATAAAAGGGTTAGGGCTTTTCTCAAGGTGTCATCTGAATCTGGGTATTCGTTCTTCACTCTGACTCACTCCTTCTCTCATTATTTTCATTTCCGATTCCAACAATCAATGTAAAATTGCATATACAGTAGAGGTATGCTTATGTGAACAGTTACTTTAATGTGAACACTGCAGTTTTGGGCTAAATGATAGACTGAAGATCCAAAATATCTGTACAGGTGTCTTCAGCTGCCTTTCTCATCTACTTTGGCTAACTGGCAGAGGCATTACTAGCCAAAATGTTTGGGGGGGGGGACAAGATATTTACCAACTGGCTGGTCATTTTTACCGACTGTTTTTGTAGCTAAAAACGACTATTATTGAGAAAAAAAATGACTTTGTTGAAGAAAAATCTATTTTTAAGAAAAAATTGATAAAGGCATTTCTAAGTAATAAATTGACCTCTTATCTTACAGAGACTTATATACCTGGGCTATAGCCTACCCTTTAGGAATGTGCACTCCCGGAAAGAATAACCTGAAAATCCATCAGCCTGGAATGGGATGATGTGAAGCTCAGAACCAATGCCTGAATTTCATCAAAAATAAGCCACTGTATATATCCATTCTGTATCTACCAGCATGAATCAACTCACAAGGGAATCCTACAGGATAAATGAATAAAAATGAGGGTCATAATCCAATCCAAGGAATCCTAAGAAATCTATTTCTCCTATAAAATTCTAAAGAAATCTATTTCTCCTACAAAATTCTATTAGCTTTAGGTAGCAGTCCAGCGACATAATATTAGTTACGATCGTTACTATTCTTGTTATTATTGCCGTTCCAGAGCCCGCCGTAATAAGTAAATCGGCTCCTCCCACTTATTATTTTTGTTCCAGGACTGTTACGATCGTTACGATTACTTATGATGGTCGCAAGCATCAGAAGTGATAATAACTATCGTGTCGACAATATTGTACCGTAATTCCGTAAGTCATGAAGTAAAGTAGTGACATCATGTGATTGAGGACCGAAAGTAGGATTTGATTGTCCCTAGGACGGTTTAATAAACGTAAATGCGACCGTCGCCTCGCTGGCCGCTCGGCTCTATATATATATATTCAAATACATATTCACCGTTATGAATAAACTACAGTTTTTTGTTTTTAAGGTAGATTACATCAAATAGGTGTGACGTCACGCTTTTACGGAATTCCGATATAATTTATATTACACCATAACTATCGGCTCTACGAACTCCCGTATGAGTGGTGACGTATGTGCGCATTGTTATTATTTGCGTTCCAGAGAGTGTGATAACTACAGGAGGGGTATCCAACCTCAGACAAGATTTCAAATTTCCAGACAAGTCTTTCCTTCAGAATAATCCATCTGGCTTAAAAAGGAACCAACAAATATGACAAAAATACTAGACTGAGGCTAATCGAATGGTTTACATATTAGATAAATAAGTATTGCTTCAATATTTCTAGTTAAATTTATTTTTCTTTTCAAACAAGATTACTTCATTCTAACCTTACCTCGATTTACATAAAAATGATGAAAGAGGAAGAGTTAGCAAAGTCTATAGCCAGAAAACAGCTTTTCAAAACTGCTACTAAATCGAGAAAAGGCACAGAATTTGAATATTTTTGGTCACATGACTTTGGAAAAAGTCATATCTTGCCTCTTGACTGTCAGCACAGCTTGTACATTTCGTTTCAACATTTTCCCGGCAAAAATCGAGGTAGTGTAAAAACGAGATCAGGTACCCCTCCTGACCTGTACAATCCAACCAATCAATCCAACCCAATCAATCCAATCCGACAATCCAACGCTCACCCCTCCTCTTATCATGGTAACTTGTAATAATTTCACTGGAATGCTACCTTAGTCTACCTCTCCAAATTCGTGTTCTGTCATACGGTTGGATTTATTCTAGATTGTGGGAGTTTGTGGATTGGCTGTTCAATTGGTGAAAAACGCACTACTGTAAACATTTGAATACTACGCCTGACGATTTGCTGAAAGTTGATACGTAGAGGTAATTGAAAAAATGAAAGAGTCAGAGAAACTCGACAATCCGCTAGAAATAGCTTGGCTTTCTACTGGCTTTCAACGAAGCTGGAGTAATCAAGCAAATCAAGCTAGTTAGTTTGAGCTCAGTCCGAAAAAGATTTGCTTGTCAAAAACTTGCAACCAGTCAACTTCCACCCCTCTAATTACTGATGTGCGGAGAAGTTGAAATTTTTCAGTTTTCCATGCCAGCACCGATCAAAGGGAGGAATTTCGGTCTGTCCGGATAAAACCCCATTAGTCGGTCTGGAACATCAACATGATAACTAAGAACTACTTTACTAAGGCTATAGGCTTTATTTTCCACACATATCGGGCTTCCGTACAGTCAGTCAAGTCGCTAGCATCGACATTTGACTGCGTAGCTCCTCCCACAGGGCGGGGCCTAAGTAACTCCTCCCCTAAGGCGGAGACTTGGCTCCTGCAGCCAATCACAGGCCTCCTTTTACTTTGTTGAGTTTGTGGTGGAACTTGATGATGAATGGTCAACAGAGGCATCGATTACTAATATTGGAGTCCCACAAGGATCCATATTAGGACCTCTTTTATTCCTGATTTATATAAATGACCTCCCGAGATCTGCTCCAGCGACTGACGCATTGACGATAATGTTTGCAGACGACACTGCGGCTAGTGTAAAAGCACCATCATTAAATTCTTTGAAATAAAAACTGGTTGAAGTTGCAGTGTCCATTACTAATTGGTTCCAACTTAATAAACTTGTGCCAAATTTTGACAAAACGGAATTCATTATATTTGGAAGGTCAAATCGGAAACTACAAAATCTATCTATAGATAAAATTAATATTGGTAGTAGTCATGAAATTAAAAGAGTATTTATTGCAAGATATTTAGGCGTCTTGTTCGACCCTACCCTAAATTTTAAAGCCCATATTTCACAGCTAAGGCTAAAAGTTTCCAGAAACATAGGCGTGCTTCACCGACTAAAGTTTCTTTTTTCATATAACATTCTAAGAATACTATATTTTTGTTTAATTGAATCATATATCCAATACTGTTCAGTTATATTCTTGCTGACTTTTAATTCACATATTAAGCCCCTGCAAACCCTCCAAAATAAGGCTATTAGAATTCTTGATAAATTTGTACAACACCCCAATAAAACAGCAATCCATTCAGAAACGCGAACTTCATATTTGTTTTTAGATATAATGACTCTGACGCAAAAATTTCATTTCCTGTTATCAAGATGGTTTTTTAAGATCCAACACGCAAATGATTTTTTCTTTGAGCAAAAATTACTGACTAGACATCAACTGTCAAACATTACTAGATGTGTTCATACATACAAATTGCCTCTTGTGAAAAATGAAAGATCTCGTTTTAACCTTCGATATATGATTCCATCAATAGCTAATAAATATTCTTTAAACAAATTTGTAGAGTTGCCAAAATGCTCTTATAAGAGAAGACTAAAAGGTTTTATAATGGAATCTGCTCGCAAGAACGGTTGGTAAAAGTTGATTTTATTTTATATTTTTTCATTTTTTTTTTGGCCTGACTCCACTTATGTCACACATTAAAAGATTTTTCTTCTATCTTTTTCTGTTATGTAAATTGTTTGTTCCTTCTGTGTGTTTTTTTTTCTGTAACTACGAGGATAAATATTATTTTGTACCATTTGCCTAGTAGTCGAGCTTGTCTCCCCATTTGGGCAAGTCAAATTATTTGATATCATATGATTATTCTTCGAAAATAAAATCTGAATCAGATGCCACGGTAACTGCAAAAACGACTAACTGCAGATTCAGTTACCATGGTAACAGATGCCATGGTATCCGCAAAAGCGCAACTTATATTACTCTTTACCCCTAAGAACCGGTAAAAAAAAAAAAAAAAAAATGTAAAAAAGGATAGGCCTACCGAAGAGTTTTTTTTCAAATTCCGGACAAACGGCTAACCCGATAATGATCCAATGTATGTGTTAACCCCTCTCAATATCTCTAATAGCAAGAAAATGAACTTCAGAGATGGGTTCGCCGTTTGTTTTCTCCCTAATGCAAACCTGAACTTTTACTTTTGCCAAATTTCCATTTTTGGCCGGATAACGGACGAACTACTTGTTCAGCGAATTTTTTTTTCCAGATATAGAGTCAGAATCTCTGTTTACTCCTGGACTTAGTCTGTTTACTCCAAAAGACTTAAAATGTCCAAGATGCGCCAAAGATGCCATTCGGTCACTCGAGAGAACGCCAGTGTCTCTAATATGCAAATCACGTCACCCAGCTCATCGTCTTCATGATGTTTTCCATGATTTTTTTAAGCCCAATGAGAAATTTAGTCTAAATTTTCCGTGTTCATGTTGATTTCTCTTTGTCCTGTATTTCCATTGTTTTCTCTTACTCTGCTGTCGCCAAGCGCGTTTGGTGGGTTACAAATAAAATATAAAAATATCTCTTTCGCCAGCCAATAAGAACTCTCAACTATCCTTTCTTTTCTGCTGCCCCATCCATTTGAGTGTTTATCTGTCCCCGTAGTTCTACGTCTATGACACACTTTCCGGTTCCAAAATCTCTGCAATCCCCCCATCCCCTAGCCAGACTTCGAGGGGTTTGGCCTGGCTTCATCTTCCGAATCCATCTTGGAACCGATAAAACTGGTGCTTGATGTCATCAATCCCAATCCTTGTATAAACCCGTCCCGTGGAGGGGTGGCCCGAAACAGAAACAAATCCATTCTTGCTTTATTGCCATGAACCTCTCACCAAGCAAGACTTTAGATCGGAATTGCAACGAAGAAGCTCTTCCAAACATGTGAGATGCGATGTATCTGCCATCTAGGTACAGAAATCACTTTCTCCTTGAAACAGACGATTTTTCACTGACTACTTGTCTTGTTTCCTCCTTCTTTCTATGATTTTTGTTCTTCACCGAGCATTTTACACAAATAGAAATTTATTCCCGTAGACATAGCAAAAACGCAAAAAAAAAAAACACATCAGCAATACACACAAGCCTGGTAAATTTCCACACGTTGACGATGTGCATCCTTCACATCCTTGTGTTAAATCTTATGAAAGATACCCACAATATAAATGTTTTGAATTTTGTAAATGTTATCTTTTCGTGAAACATAGCAGTGAGAGAACCTAGTCGAGCGTTATTTAACCTATTAAGATTTCTGTTTCACGAAAATATAACAGGAGTTTGATAACGGGCGTTTTCAGCTTTCACACGGTGTCAATCAGAACAAAATAACACTAGGGAGTAGCGTCAAGACCTATGCTTTCCATGCTTTGCGAACGGGCCATATTCACAGCGCCGCCCGCTGCGCTTGCGGCATTTAAGCCGAGACAAACTTGCGTGTTTAGGAATTTCTAGTAAAGCTATGGTGAGATCTGCATCCATGGAGGAAAAAGTGAAGGTTTTTATCTTTTTTTGCTGTGTTTACAATATGAAGTTAACCGATTCAGCGCTGGTGCACGACTGATTGAGTTTCAGTAGGGACGTTCACTATTCGTGGGCCTTTCTATTCTATTCTATTCTATTCTATCGCTAGTGGTGCTAGTGTCGCAAAGGACGATATTGCAGTATCTCTTTTTGCAAGTCTTGGCGCTACTCCCTAGTGTTCTTTTGCTCTGGTGTCAATCAGGGTTATCACTCCTGACAGGACACAATTCAAAACACGCTACATATTCGAATATGACATTTTCGCTTTAAATCCGACTAGCGAAGTTAAGCAAACTCTTTTTGTCCCGACTAGTTCTCCTGCCAATTCATTCAGGACTATACCATTTCGATTTTGAACTGCTACTTGCCTGTCGTAGGCCTTTCAAGAACAACAATACGGTATCGTACGATTCAGGTCGGGTAAAATCCATTCAAAACTCAGCAACGTACTTCTGTACTAGTCCATCTAAGACATTCACTTCACTATGATTCTGTTCTGCTGTTCGCCTCTTGTACAGAACTGGACAATCCAGAGACATGCAGTGTCGACCAACAGAAGTGTCACCACTGCACGCACCACACACCTAGAACGGTAACAAGTTAAATCGGTAGAAACAACAAACAAGAGCTGTACGCTCATATGGCACTTGCAAGGCTTGGTAAAAGTTCGAAAGTAGGAATTTGCCAATTCGTGGGTTTGTTGTGATCATTTGTAAGTAAAACCCGTGAGATAAGAATGACGACGGACCCTTGGAAATCACGAGAATGTAGGCCTATCGTTCGGTAAAAAAGTTTTTTTTTGCACCTGGCTGTGATGATATGCACTTTAAGGGCGCTAGAAATTCATCTGTAATCAAAACCCTTGAGGCAAAAATGATCCTGGGCCCTTTAGGATCACGAGTATATATGGTTTGGTGAAAAGTATTTTATTTTTACTTTCCGGTTAAGATGCGCACTTTAAGGGTGTTGGAAATTCATTTCTAAGCAAAACCCTTTAGGCAAAAATGATCATCGGCTCATGGGGATCATAAAAATGTAGGTTTGGCTTAAAAGTATTTTTTGTACTTTGCGGTTAAGATGAATATTTTAAGGGATGGTCGGATCAGGGAAGTGACAATTTCTAAGCCAATCTTGTCAAGTCTCTAATGTTCAAGCCAAGTTTCATCGTCCTAGCACATCCCGAAGTACCTCAAATTGCGATCACCGGGACCACCCTCCAGCTTCCCCCAGAATGACCGGATCCGGTCCGGTTCTGTCACTGATGTATCTAGGGCTTACGCTTGTTCTTCCCGCCAAGTGTCATCCCAATCGCTATATTCTAAGCGTGTCACAAAATTTACCCCCCCCCCCCCCCCGACTCCCCATATTGATCGGATCATGCCCGCACTTGAAATGGGACATCTGAAACCAGAGTTCTCTCCGAATATCAAGTTTCAGTAAGATCCGATCACCCGTTCACAAGTTGGACAACTTCAAGGTTCCGGATTCCCCCTCCCTCCACTCCCCCCACGATGGTCAAATCGGGGAAACGACTGTTCTTATGTTAAAACTGTAAAGTCCCTGATATGCCTGCCAAGTTTCATCGTCCTAGCACATGTGTAAGCATCATAAGTCGGGATCACCGGAACTCCCGAAGCCTCCCTCCAACACCCCCCACAGTACTCGGTTCCGGTCCGGTCTTGTCAACTATTTATCTAGGGCTTTTGCTTGTTCTTCCCACCAAGTTTCATCCCGATCCGTCCACTCTGAGTATGTCACACAATTTCCGGTTCCCGCCTCCAACTCCCCCAAAAGTCACCGGATCCATTCCGGACGTGAAGTGTGACATCTGAGACACGAGGTCTTTCCAAATATCAAGTTTCATTAAGATCCGATTCCCCGTTCAGAAGTTATAAATATGTCAATATTTCGGATTCCCCCTTCCTCCACTCCCCCCACGGTGGTCGGATCGGGGAAGTGACTATTTCCAAGTTAGTTCAGTCGGGTCCATAATATGCCTGCCAAGTTTCATCTTCCTAGCACATGTGTAAACATCTTAAGTCGGGATCACTGGAATTCCGGAACCCTCCCTCCAACTCCCCCACAGTGTTCGGTTCCGGTCCGGTCTTGTCAAGTATGTATCTAGGGCTTGGGCTTGTTCTTCCCATCAAGTTTCATCCCGATCCGTTCACTCTGAACATGTCACACGATTTACGGTTCCCACCCTCCAACTCCCCCCAAAGTCACCGGATCCATTCCGGACGTGAAGTGTGACATCTGAGACACGAGGTCTTTCCAAATATCAAGTTTCATTAAGATCCGATTCCCCGTTCAGAAGTTATAAATATGTCAATATTTCGGATTCCCCCTTCCTCCACTCCCCCCACGGTGGTCGGATCGGGGAAGTGACTATTTCCAAGTTAGTTCAGTCGGGTCCATAATATGCCTGCCAAGTTTCATCTTCC
Source organism: Branchinecta lindahli (assembly GCA_023053555.1). Lineage (NCBI taxonomy): Eukaryota > Metazoa > Arthropoda > Branchiopoda > Anostraca > Branchinectidae > Branchinecta > Branchinecta lindahli. Next base: position 28,698,390 of record JAKZAO010000006.1, read on the forward strand.
TAGCACATGTGTAAACATCTTAAGTCGGGATCACTGGAATTCCGGAACCCTCCCTCCAACTCCCCCACAGTGTTCGGTTCCGGTCCGGTCTTGTCAAGTATGTATCTAGGGCTTGGGCTTGTTCTTCCCATCAAGTTTCATCCCGATCCGTTCACTCTGAACATGTCACACGATTTACGGTTCCCACCCTCCAACCCCCCCCAAAGTCACCGGATCCATTCCGGACGTGAAGTGTGACATCTGAGACACGATGTACTTCCAAATATCACGTTTCATTAAGACACGTCAATATTTCGGATTCCCCCTCCCTCCACTCCCCCCACGGTGGTCGGATAGGGGAAGTGAATATTTCCAAGTTAGTTTGGTCGGGTCCCTGATAGGCCTGCCAAGTTTCATCGTCCTAGCACATCTGCAAGTACCCTAACTCGCGATCAGCGGACCGACCGACCGACGGAAAAGTGATCGATACATGGGACTTGGCCGGAAGGCAAGTGCCATAAAAACTGACCACAACCGTAACTCGAGTTACCGAGAAAATCCGTCTTCTCCGTATGTCTCCCTTGGCCACCTGGAAATGAATACGAACTCACAAGCTTCTTTAAAGAAAGACGGCATCAAAATATGCTGTTTCTACACAAAACAAAGTCATCCCGGTTTGCTGACACCTGTGGTCAAATACAGTATTGCAGGTATTAACTGGGGTGTCCAGGGTTAACTGAAGCGGTTCCCAGCTTCGTGAACGTAAACGTCCGCCGGGGCCAAACACCTAATACGGTAGCGTAGGCCGGACTAGCGGATCTTCGAATGCGGGATATACTACATCCCTAATGTGTGGTCTAGGACAGGGTAAGGCGAACTAAACTAACTATATTGAAGATAATTTTAATTCTACATCAGTACTGGTTAAACATAAAATATCAACTTATCTGTCGATCTACTCTTGATCACGGCAACGAAGGGAGTCCTGAATTTCGGGCTTGTCTGCTCTATGCCCTTCTGTCGCGCGCCCCAAAAACCTTCGCGCCCCGGAAGCAAGGATGTTCCTTTGTTCAGCAGAAATCCCCAAACCTGCTGGACGCGCGCTGGAACATTCGTCCTTACGGAGAAACCCAAACCCTTACATAGCAACCTAACACAGGTTTCGGTAGAAATTAGTCAGGTTAACAGTAGTAAGACCGGTTAAAGTGGCTTATCAAAAAGCTTTGGACGATTTGATAAAAAAAAAGTTATGGCCTATAAGATAAAGCAAATTACGGACCACTCAATTTCGATTCTGGTATACATATGGTGAGATGCATACGTATATCAAAGGACGGTGGATGGTGTAAACATTCGCTCAAGCAAATCGGTAAACAGTCGTAATTTATTTTCACGCCACACACTACTAAGATCAACGAGGTCATTTATGTCCCCTCTGAATAGGATGTTACAAATTATTTAAGTTTATGCGAGCAGAGTGCTATGCCAATGCCATTATCGGGAAAGAAACTTACCCTAAGGACGGCAAAATACTTTCTCTCCAGCATATTTAACTTGGCACTAAGTGCCGTAAGAGTGACATCTGGCTGAGCGCGGCAATTGCTGCAGATCGGCATAGCAGAAATGGCGTCGCAAACAACACAATGCATGGATCTGAAGAACGAAGCGATTGAAGATTCGCCTGCTCGATTGTCGGTTACCGGAAGAAAGAAAGAATTGACAGTTGCAGGGCGTTGCATTTTCTCATACCTGGAACGGAAACTTTTTAGCCATTTTTTGCAAAACTATACATTGTCGGACGATTAAAAGTGTTACAAAACTTCTTCGTTGCAACCTTTTAAGTGTTTCTTTTTCGCAAAAGTAACACTGAAAACCATAGGTGTTATGTTATGTTTCATGAAAGGTAACGCTCCACCTCTGGCAATGTAGCAATAGATAATTTTTCCTTCCAGAATTACAAGGTAGACGGAAATTTTCTCGAATTTGCAAAAACAACACAGGGCTTCTACTCCTAATTTGAACACTCTGATCTGCTTCTTGGTACATTTGTAAGCAACGCTGATTATATGAGAGTCCAATATCTTCTTTATTTTTATTATCTATTTTCCCTTTCTCCAGTTTAGCCATCGATAATTTACACGAATTCACTGCGTTACAGCCCTCACATCTTGGCTGACTCAAAATCGCTCGAAACTACAAATCCATAACTCCACATACTTTTGGCGCTTTAACTTTCATTCTTCAATAAACAATGGTTACAGCCTTTGTCAAACAAACTTCTGAATACAAAAGGGTTTAAAGGAATCAAAGATTAAATTTGTTGTTGATCTTCGACTAAAAGTGTTCTCTCGAAAGGTATTTTTAAGATCTGGAATTCCTGTCTTCCGGAATGGCTTCCACGAACAGAAAGTGCTCAGACTCGAGGCCGCTGCTACTCACGGGTCGGATTTTACACCTACATTTAGAATCTCTCAGCTGTAAATAATGAACTTTCCTGGATATCTGGAACTCAACACGACTGCATCAACAGTGAAAAAGAATCCATATAGACTGTGCGCATCTCTTTTTCCTCCATACAAAAAAAAAAAAAATATGTAGAGAAAAAAAATGCTTTGATATTTTAATCGTTATGTGAGGTTATACAGAATGTCAATCTATCGAAATTAATAAGCATAAACTAGAGCGACCGTCGAGACAAAATCAATAAACATATCTAGCCCAGATATACATGCATTAATTTAAGAAAACGCAAAAACTTTTTTTTCAGCAGGTTACAGTATAAGTAAGTAGGTAAGTATATTTTTAACCCACAAAATGTTTTACAACATAAGAAAGTGAAGCAAAGATAATAGAAAAAAGAAAAGAACAAAGACAACAGGAAAATAACTTAAGGAACATAGAGACAGTTGGATTTCAAATTTATTCGATGTCTTTTTTGTCTATTACTCTTTCTCTTTCTTTCTTTTCAGCGTTGGCACAGAAGACTGCCCCGAAGACTGACAGCCTGAAGAGGACCCTTGCCAAGGAGGGCCGAAATATCTCTACATAAGCAATACAGCTGACGAATTCGTTTTTGTATATTATATGAATATATCTTTTCAGTACATTTTTTTTCTTTTTTGCCATTAAGATTTTTTGTTTGAATGCAGTTTATTTATGCTTGTAATGTGTTCTTACAATGTGATTATATTTAGTGTAGGTTAATGTACAGGTAGTGGATCCCAGACAAGACAGCTTCAGGGGATCTTGTCTCTTGCCATTTATTTACGTTCTGTAGTTTGTGTAGTACGGAATAAATGAACGAATGAATGAAGTACGGAAACAATAAAACGACATAACTTACCAACTCGCCGGATCCGCGCCAATCAGCGAGAGACATCTGTTGAGAGGCGGAATCACAACTTTTGAGATATAATAGTTAGCGTTCAATCTCAAAGCGGGGTCGTTAAGTACTTCATGGGGTGACCGAACCAAGCGAATAAGGGGAAGCCCCGGCGATCCATAAACGATTACGTAAGGAACGCGCTCACCACTACGAGGCTCTGCCCTAGGGTCGAGTGCTGTTAGTTTCCTAAAAAGAAAATAGCTGAAGAATGACGAAAGGACGCACTGGAAACTACTAAATTATAGAAACATTCCTTACGTTTTTTTCCAATGTTTCCAAGGTATAGCCTACGAGGAAGACTGACTTTCAAGAACGATTCTCATAGCTAAGAGGAATCCTTACGCAAAAACGGAAAGGGCGACCAAAGTCTACTTCTAAAAGAGTGAAAGATCGCAGAAGGGTTCTGCTAGTTAGTCCAACCTGCAAAATTTGAACAAGCTAGCTCCTGGGTGAATTTGAAAAAGCTAATACTGCGTTGCAAGCATCTCCGGTCAATACCGGCAACCATCAAAGAACAAGCTACTTAGTTGCTAAGTAAGATATAAGATTCCTCTGTTCCCAGCCAACTGCAGAGATGCATAAGCCGCGAGCAAGAACCATTTGGCCTACATGATATATTATGCTTTTATCATTTTACTGCTAATTAGTACTTATAATGATAAGGTACGCACACCTTCAAGATAAGGTACGTAAGGTAAATTTTTAATGAAAATGGTAATAACTTCGACGGAACGAAGTGTCAGACATGCCAGTGGCATGAAAAACTGGAGTGTCGTTTTGGTTTGACACTGCTAAACGGATACGACAGCTACATTTTATTAAAGCTGTATTTGGATCCTCCCGGCAAGGGTCCTCTTCAGACTCAAGCTGGAAAATGAATTTGTGGAAAAATAACTAGAGTTTCATGCTTCCGTATCTGATTTTGTTAATTTATTTGTGAAAATTGCTTGGAATTAAAGCTGCGTTGCTGCGATTCTGGTTTCAACAATGATGTATGCTACGACAGAATCTCACAAGTATAACATAGCTCGCCGAGGTTTGGCTTGCCTAAGACCTATCGTCCTAGAGGCCTCCTCATCCCTAACAGTAAACCTTTTTCTATTTCACTTTATATAGGGACTTAAATTCGTGCATTCCTTTCTATATAAGTGTCCGAATTGTTGGTAACAGCGTGCATCTAATCTACCAAGTCAACTTAGGGTAAGCAGACTTACTTTGCAATCTCAAGAGCAGGTACAGACGCACCGGGCTTATACCCGCTCCTACCCCGAAACTCCTTAGCAAAGACGAAATCTTGAAGGTGGGCCGCCCCACTGAGTATTCGGGAAAACTGTCTCTGGACGTAGCTTTTCACCTGGGAAACATCCTTCGTTTCGAAGAGAATGCGTAGAACCTTTTCCAGAATCTGGAAAAGAGATACTCGAATCGGACCTGATTAGCGAATGTCGTGGGGTTTGATCACATAAAATACGTGTGTATACCCTGTGCCCTCGTTTCGGTCATGCTTTAGCATATCAACTGTTAATAATGATCATCGCGTTGTTTAACCCATTGATAATATCCCCATTGTATGTTTAACCATATCGGAAGAAGCTTGGCAGAGGTAAAATACTCCAGTATAGAGGACAAATTTTTTATAAACTCGACTAACATTGTTTCATTCAAATTCCGACACCACAATGGCACACCAGACGCGACCTTAGAGTTATCGATCCGCGACGCTACTGAAAGGAAAGCTGCACCGCTTGTCATCAAGCATTTTGCTTGATGGCAAGCGGTTTCAATCAGAGTTTGTTTGCATCAGTGTTTAAGCATTTAAACCGCCTACTGTTTAATACTCCAGTGTATTAAAGACTTGAAAGTACTGAATCACTACATTTTTTTTTATTTTTTTTTTACTTGTTTTTGTCGTTTACATTATTTTCTGTAACTCTGTTTCTGTGGGATACAAATTATTATAACAATGATAGTGATAATGTTAACAACAAAACGTTGACTGAAAGGCTAAACGAGCTTTTTAAGTTCCGGACACCTGATTGCCACGTTCCCACTCGGGTTCTTTGCTTTTTCTTCTCGAACCGTGCTTGTCCCTTTTTAGACTCCCTTAGCGAGGAGACAGTGGATGCCAGAAATTACAGCTGCTTCAAAGAAAAGGGTTGACTGAGCCAGGAGAGATGCAACCTGGAAAACAAGCAGCAGGAATCTGGTGTCAAGACCGTCAGCGGCACGGCCGACTTCAAATACAACACAGTAGGGGAGAGGGGGGCAGGTTCGTTATGTTTTTGCTTTTTTGCATACCAAGATTTCGTTTTAGGTTCTGTTGCTTCAATTTTTTTCCGACTGATAGAACCATCTTTTAGCTATTATTGTTACTTTGTAGAATTGTGCTGCATATTACAGTTTCTTTGCAAATTCCATTTTTCTGTTAACCACTTTAGTCCGGACCTGCCCCCGGATTGGGGGCAGGTACGGACATGGCTGGGGCAGCTCCGGACAGAAATTCTTTTCAACCCAGGAAGGAGCTGTATACACGTTTTTTTTATTTGCTTTCGTTGCCTCAGTTCATTTTCATTTGTTTGCTTCCGTTTGGAAAAAACTGTAACCTGTATACCCTCACCTGATCAACATTTGTTACTATCATCTGGATTTACTGTTACCGCTAGGTCTGAATATGACTTATTTTCTTCCGGAATGGGTCGTAAATACTATCTGAGCCTTTCTGGTGACTTTCTTCCATCCCTGGTTCGATTTCCTCTTCTTTCATTATTTTTCATTTTTCCCCCTTGAACTTCCCTTTCTTTCTCGTCCGAACCTGCCCCAAGTGTTTTTGTCCGGACCTGCCCCTGGTGCTGTTTTCACCGATATAAATTGTAACTCTCAACCTTTTGTAGCAATTACGGATTTTCATTTTTCACATGGTAGAGCCGGTCTTGAACTACCAAAATAAAAATCACCGACTATGTAAGTGGCTTTGAAACTACCAAAAGGAGGTCTCAACCCCATGACATAGAACTTCATTTCGTACCAAAAAAGTGACACTAACATCGGTTTGCTATGATTGCATCAGTGCAACTGCGGGAATTTTTTACAGTAGAAGCGTCTATGTGTAACAGCTCTGAAAATTTTTTTTGCGTAATTTAAATTTCAATAGTGAGGTTTGCAGAGCTGATGTCCGGGCCTGCCCCTATGACGGACCTGCCCCCCTCTCCCCTAAAGCAATATAATGATGTTTAGCTTTTTTCTGCTTTGTTGACAATTTATGTTTGACAACTTTATTTATGACTAAAAAACATCGTATTTGGGCTCTGCCCACGAGAGATATGTTTTGTTTTATTATTAAATGAAATGAAATGAATGAATGTTGCTGGCATGTGCGATTTAAAATAATCTAGGGCGATCCAAGCACGCTACACAGTGGGCAAACAGTCGGCTAGCCGACTGTTAACGATGGTGATCGAGAAAGATGCATCAATGATGCCTCGAGCCGTCACAAATTTAAGTCTGCATACCTTAACAGTGGCTGGGCAGCCATCCCTTCGCACAGTCTCGATCCCCTTGGCTTCATAGATAGGTTCTTGTTGGTCAAGTTTCTCATACATGTAGCCTACGTAGCGTTTCTTCGTCTGAAGTATGCACGGATGGTAGACTTTCTCAAATTTAAGTTTCACCGGTTTCGGGTTATCCAAGGTCACAGCTTCCGCAATTTCCGCTCCTATTCGGAAAGCTTCCTACAAAGAATGAAAGTGATTTAGTGATTATGACAATATCGCTACTGTCGGAACTGCAAGCTGATTTATAGATCCTTTGTTCAAGATTTCACGGGATGTTTCAAAGCAACTCTAATATATTAAAAGATATTACGGATTATATCATTATTTATTTATTAATTTTTTTTTGATGCCGTACAGAGACAATAATAGCACAAGTTTCCCCAAAGGATTATATGTTTGGCCTTGCTTTGGGTTTATTTTACTCAAATCACTATTTTTACCCCGAACTCTGCATAAATATAAGTTCAGTTTGATTTCGATCGTGTTTTTTTTAGCACCGTTCAAAATTTGGCGACGACCAAAGTAACAAACCGCTCTGTACGGAAATTTCCCACCTAGGTGTCGAACGTATTATCGTAAGGTGCGGCGAACCACAACACCCAGACAAAGTGAAACAGGTTTCGACCCGATTTCAGGTTAGTTTCTTCCAAGGATCGACCCACGAAATCGCCCGAGTCCAAAATTTCCGGTCCGGTCGACGTAGGTCTAGTACTGACATTGTTAAAATACCCTGAAAAAGTTATGCATATTGATAACTGAGTATATAACTTATTCCGCACCTCTCTCGTTTTTCCGGGCAACTGGACAAACATCGAATCTGTATCGCCATAGATCACTTTGGCTCCCCATTTAGGAGTTCCCTGTACAAGGGCAATGGCACGCTCCAGGGTCTCCCGGCCTTTGGCGACAACGCTGTCTCCGACCTGAAAGATGAACCCAATTTCATTTGCGCTAGCATTTCACCCAAGGAACCACGGTACTCTTTTCATTCCCTTTTTCTCTTCAAAAGTGCGTGTTACATCAATATTTCCGTATATGAATTTTCTTCTACGCATATGCGGGCTGCGGCAATACAAATGTATCTCCCTAACCGATTAATACCGCGAAAGTATACTAGGACAGACAAGTATCGTGACAGGGCAAAAACTACAGCCGTCAAAACCGCGAACCATAACGGACGACGGACAAAAACCGCGAATGTTCAAAACCGCGCTTGAAAATTCTTGACACCATTATATCTAGCATGCAAGATAAAATCAAATGCACTTCCACCAGCATTACCCCAAGGAAAAAAATCGGAAAAATACAGCCAATATTTCCATGGAGAGTTTCTCTCCTACGTACACGGTAATTCACGAATTCACACGTGGTAATCAGCATATTGAGACAACTTTCTTGAGTCGTCTTGAAGTCTAACACACTGCAGTGTTATCCTCTGGGCCACACCAGGAGGATAGTTTCTGTACTGCAATAACTGCAACATTATTTTCTCCAGGTTGAGCTCCCATTTTGCTACTATTGTCTGTAATTTTGTTGTTGTTGTAGGTATGCTCGACCATTGTTGATCGTTTATGAATCAATCAATTTATTTATACCAAATTATCCATTGGATAACATAGGCTGACGACAAGATAATCAAACACTACACGACAAAAGGAACAATTAGTAGTTAAAGTTACAATAACATTAAGTTTAACCAAGTGGAGCTGAGATCCGAAAGTCTAGTTACACTTCACTTATTTATTTAAACAGCCCGCAGGAAACCCGATAAAAATGCGTTCATTCGTTTGTCCGCTATCCACAGATAAGCAATTTCATCGAATGAACTTATTCTTTCGGATTTGCGGTACTTCTTTCTGCTTGTCCCTCTATGCTTGAAATGTTCAGCAACTACATAGGTAAGCAATAGCAGAAAAATAACAGTCATATAACAAAAAGAGTTATCTGATCACCTAGCTTAGAAGCCTCGTAACCATGGAAATGCAAGCTTATGTTGAAATTCAAATTCTCCGCGTCTGGGTAAATTTTGGGTCGTCGTGTAAGCAGCCACATTCTGAACGTTATTACTAGAGTCTCGGTGAAAAAACACAAAATCCCTTAGATAGAGTCAAAATAATTCAGTGTATAGAAATACACTGCCTTTTCAGTTAAACTTTGATGATAATCCAAAGCAGTTGAATTACTGGTCACTAGTGCGTAAGCAAATACCACGAAGGCGAATACCGCGGAAGTCAATGAAATGACAGACCAGTGCCACGACAAGGCAAGAACAGACAACGTCAAAACCGTGAAACTCACTAACTTCTACGAAAAAAAAAACGGGACTGGTCAAACGAGCAACCCAACTGGAAGTTACCACTTACCACCAAGGGGCGATGATATTGCATTTATTTATTTCTCGCTAAAAAAGGGAGGTTTACAGCCTATATTTTAATCAGGAACTTTCGTCTTTGCATACAAGTTGAAGTAAAGTAATGTATCTATTTTTAAGCAGTTCGAGAATTTTTTATTTATTTTAATCGTTATAGTTTTTAACCGCGTTAGCTCAGTGCTATTAGCATTGATGAAACCTGCCTAGAGAGCGGGGTCCTGGGTTCAAATTCAGGCTGAGGAGTATTTTTGTCTTTCAGTTTACTGCTTAAAAACGTTTCCATCTCAAGGGCGCGCCTTTCCCCTAAATTTAATTCAAAAATCCACTTCTGGTTTATGTGCCACGATGCACGTCCCTTGTATAGACAGACACTTCAAGACCAAGAAATACAGACGTGGTTATGTGAGGTGAGTAAGTCTGAATCTCTGAGGTTGTACGCTGGGTCAAAAGAGACATGGGGGGAGGAAATTTATTTTAAGGCAGGGTTAAGTAGGGAAGAGTTGGGTTTGTTAATAAGTTTGAGGGCTGATGGGTTACCGCTCGGTGCAAGAAGAAAATATATGGGTAAAAAAGAGGAAAGATCGGGTCCTTACTACTTCTGCCCAATGTGTGGAGAAATGAATGAGGATGTATACCACCTTTTGTGTGATTGTATAGAGTTGCGGGAACTAAGGGAGGAGATTTTCGGGGTGGGGGGAAATGATAAGAAATGGATTATTAAAATGATGGGAAGTAAAGATTTTAAAGAAATAAGAAATGTAGGGAAGTTCCTCAAGTTAGCTTTGAAACACCGGAAAGATTTTTTTTGATGAGAAAGTTGTGTTTATAGTGTTTATAAAGTATTTAGTGTAATTAAAAAAAAAAAAAAAAAAAATATTAAGCATGTGTTTGTGTGAATACGTATGTCAGATTGTTGATTTTTTTTGTATTGTTTTGTTGCATGATGGCCTGATGGCTTTAATGTGCAAATAAATCATTCATTCATTCATTCATTCATATCATTCCATCTACGTAAGGTATGGTATACTACGCCTACCTCCACAGCTGGCATCCTTCCTGAAAAATTAGCAGACGTGTATCCGTACGTCACATTGGCTATCAATTTCAAACCGAGCTGCCGCGAGTGCAGTACCCGCTGCAGCACGGAGTCATCCTTGTGCAGCTTCATAGACTGCTTGACCTGCAAAAAATTAACAACTGTTCAAATGAGAAGGTAGTACCTGCACGCGTTATCAAGTCCCCTCCTGAGCGCTTGATTTGGGGACCCGTATATGCAATCACTTTTCAGTTCGCCCACCTATATCCGTCACTAAGTCCCCTGTTACTTCGCCCATCAAAATCAATCACTACGCCTACTTCTTCCGACTGCTCGCCCACTTATAGCTCAGCGGGATGATGTCCCTACGTCGACACGACACTACGAAGACACGACACTACATCGAAACGAAAAAACCGTCAGTACATGGACACGTCACTACATGGACAGTCACTACGTAGACACGACGCTACATGGACAGTCACTACATAGACACGACGCTACATGGACAGACACTACAGAGACACGACGCTACATCGAAATTCTTTGATTTTCGACGTAGTGACGGATTTTGTCCTCTGAGTGACGTGTCGACGTAGTGTCGTTCGACGTACCGTCGTGTCGTTCGATGTACCGTCGTGTCCACGTAGTGTCTGCTTTTTCTTATCGACGTAGTGTCGGGAAATTTGTCCATGTAGCGTCGGCTTTTGTCCACTCAGTGACGTGTCGACGTAGCGTCGTGTCGATGTAGGGGCGCGTTCCCTCTAAAACCTCTTATTATGCCCTCCCCATCGAAATCCGTTACCACCACCATTTTTTTTTTTATACAGTTCGTCCATACGTCAGTGGACCCACCAAAACCCGTCACTACCCTCCAACCACCATAGTCCGTTACTACAGCCAACACTTTCCAATAGCCCGTCAACCAAACCCGTGATTTCCCCAACCCGTTAGTTCACCCACTAAAATGAAAAAGACAGTGTGTGACTCTAGAAGCTTGGACGCGGCAGACTTTTAGTCTTGAAGTGGTGGCCAACCAATGTTATTAAACAGGCTGTGGTGAGGAACAAGGATCGGGAAGTCGCTTGCTCTAAAAGTACACTCTGACACTCAAACCCACCTGCAGAAAGCAGTGAATGAAGGATTCAAAACAGAATACAACTCGTTCAGAGATGACATGTTCTTTTTGCACCAAAGAGATGCTACAAAAGCCAGGAGTTCAACCAACTCACAGTCTAATGCAGAAGTTGCCTTAAATGCTGCCGTTCCGTTGTGGAAGGGGTCTATACCAGGAACAATCCATGCACTTCAACTTCAGTCAACTGCGCTAACGGTTCTAGTGCCCATGCAGTCTTTTGTGCCCGAAAGTAAAGGAAGGCTGCTCTTTTCTCGGTCAAAATTAGGCTATATCTCCAACGCAACAACTTACATACCATCAATCTCGTTTCCAAGATATCATTCAGCATTCTTGGCAAGATTCCCGGTCGAACCTCCTTTCTGACAAAAGCGATCCCAGCGGGAGAAAATGTAATCAAATCATTATCAACTAGATGCCGCAACGTCTCTGGCTTTACTCGGAGGTATGTGCAGCCAAACTCCACATATCCAGGACTGAAAGGTAAGAAAATCTATCAGCAATTCGAAACACTGATCACAGTTATTAACGTATATTTTAAAACTAAAACATATAAAAACATGCGCACTCGTCAAAGCGATCATTAAAATAAAAATAAAGTTTAGTTATTTATTTATAACTTACCGTACAATCAAAAGATAAAGATGAAGTATTTCGAAGGAAGAAGAGAGAACTCCGGAATAAACTTTTCTAACACAATAGATCTACATGTTCGAACCAGTCAAGACGAAGCAGAAAGGAACAGATAAAAAAAACAGAACAAGAACCCCTTCCAGGGGTAGTTAGAGGGCTTCTCTGCCAACTTAAACGCTTCTCTACAGCATCAACGGAATCCGACAAAATACGGTTTCTTACGTAAAATACCATTCTGTGTCCGTTGGGGGGGGGGGGGGGAGAGGGTAGCAAATGAGAAACTTGGCGTACTTGAAATATACCCTTCTCATTTATACTGAATTACAAGCAGTAAAATGTCCCAGAACTGCAATTGCAAGCTGTTTGCAAAGTCATCTGAAGGGAGATACCAACAGGCAGTCCAAGGTAGTTAGGGTACACAGGTTACACAGTTAAGGTACACAGGCTCGTGCGACGGTAGCTTGTAAAGTCCGAGTCACCACACGTACTCTGTCTGGGTTTTGTGATCGGTGGAAACTGAACAACAGAAAGTGAAGGATCGACTCACTCTCCTAGATTCTGCAATCGTCCAAGACAAGTCGAGAAGCAGTAATTGTTGGCAATCATCACGGATGGGTAGAGAGACTGGAAGTCTAGAACCAGTACAGGATCTACGTAAAACCTAAAGAAAAACAACTATCAGAAAATATAACGATTTCAAGTCCAGATAATTATGTTCGGTGTCGTGAAACTAAAACGTCCGTGAAGGGTTGTGAGTGAAGCACTGACCTGGTCTAAGCTTCCAGTGTTGGATTTTTAATTATTAGCGATTCCTTTTTTTCTCTTTTCTGACCTTGAGTTCAGGGATGTGTGACGGAGTCAGCGAGAAGAAGCCAGCCAATGGGAGTCCACCAGCGAGAAGAAGCCAGCCAATGGGAGTCCACCCATTCATTTCAGTTATTGATTCATTTCAGTGTTGATTTTCTAGTCAGTAATAAATCTGCCTTCGTTACGATCGGACCTTTCCTAGGCAGGCCACGACATATGGTGAACAGCGAGGGATTAGTTCCTACAGAAACGTAAGTTAACAAGATTGTTTATCGTGTTAACATTTTGCATTCATTAGTGTTGTAGTAGCTGACGCTCGAAGCTATTGCGCACTGACGTGATCCGATCGGAGGAAGTCCTTTCGTTTCGTAAGAAGCAGCAATATAGTTCGGAACTAAATTGTTTTACTCAAGAAAGTGGCGGAAACGAATGCGGGTAAGCCCCCGGTTAGAAGTAGCGATCGAAATAAAGGGATTGTGAGCGGGCACCAGCAGCTCGTTCAGATCGGGAAAAACTTCGAAGCGCATCCAGTAACTTACGTGGGAAACAAGCGAATAACTGGTTCAGAAGGGACTAGCGATTCGGAAGCGGCTTCTGGAAATAGTTCGGGAAGTAACCAGGTTAAAGTTTGTTCGTTCCCCCGCAGTTCAATTTCCGAAATGGGTGATTTAACGGCATTAGTAGAGGAGTTCAAAGGGTTAGTAAAGCTCATGACGGATAAGCAGCAGGCTGACGAGATTCGTCACAGAGAAGAAAAAGACCGTCTCCTAGCGCAATTAACTAAGCCAAGTAACCCCAATCTTCAGAAGATGAGCCCTTCTGATGATGAACATTGTTTTCTGAGCGCGTATGAGAACACGGCCAATCTTTGTGGGTGGGACGAAGCAACTATAAGGTTTTGAAGCTGATGCCTTTACTTTCCGGGAAAGCTCTCGAGGCGGTTTCTAATCTAAGCCAAGCGCAACTCGCCAACTTCAACACAACGAAAGCCGCGATACTTAAAAAGTACAACATTACGCCGGAAACCTACCGTAACAAATTCCGTGAAGCTAAAATGTCCGGGAACATGAGTTTTCAGGAATTAGCGGATAACCTGGAGCATTATTGCAGAAAATGGCTGCAAATTTCAGAATCCGAAACTAGCCAAACCGTTGGTTCAGCTGCGGCTATTTCGGTTAAGCTGAAGCAGGTTATGACCGCACTTGTCTTAGGGCAATTTGCTAATAGCGTTACCTTTCCAGGATTAAAGGTTTTCCTGAAGCAAACAGCTCCAAAAACTATGGAAGAAGCCATATCAGTAGCGGAAAACTTCGCAGACGCCCACAAAGTAGGGCGAATGAGACCCGAAGAGCAGACCAGAGAGCCAACGCCTGGCAAAAGGAAAGCTTTCGGTAAGTCAGAGAGAGAAGTCTCTTGCTTCAAATGTCATGGTAGTGGACATTATGCCAGGAATTGTCCTGAGCAGCGTTTAGGTGCAAGCACAGACTCGAGATTTCAGAAGCACGGCAGGGCCGGGCCCTCAAGAACCGCAGTAGCATTCTCAAAAGCGAGAATGTCAAAAGACGGCATTGTTGTTGCGTGCCAAAGCGGTACTAACGGAAAGTCCTCTTACCTTCTTAAGGGACGCGTCAACAATCAGGAAGTTGAAATGTTGATTGATAGCGGTAGCGAGTTAAGCCTCGTTCACAGTGACCTCGTACCTCAAGGGATTTTGAACAAGGGGGATATGTTCAGCGTAGGCTGCGTTCATTCGGATGTTCGCACTTTCCCTTCGGGTTTAGTAGAAATAAGCATACAGTCCCCATGCAAAAGTCAGATTAAAGAAACAACAAAAGTAGCGGTGTCAAGCTCACTGCCCTATCAGGTCATCATCGGAAGAAGTTTTCCAAACTTTTCTATCCTTGCAGCAGCCAACGACGAGGCTGATGACAGCCCAGCCGAAAACGTCGTCGAGGACTTTGTCGAAGGTCTCATCTCAGATGACTACTCATCTGACGACCAGAGAGAGCCGAAGCCCAAGAAAGGCAAGTCAGCACGTAAGATGGCAAAGCTGGCACACGCCAAGAGCCTGGCAGCAACGACAGCTAGTCCGTCGAGGGACGAGGACCTAGCAGCTGGCCAGAAGGAAGACCCTTCGCTACAAGCACTTTGGAAAAAGATCCATTCGGTGGAGGAAGAAAATGCAAAGGTAAGATACCAAGTCATTAACGGTTACCTCAGTCGCGTAAGCCGCAAAGAAAATGAGCCGGACCTCATACAACTAATCTTACCAAGAGGAAACAGGCAACAAGTCCTGGAGCTTGCACATAACTCCCCAACAGGAGGACACATGGGCAAGACGAAAACGCTAGACAGAATTCTCAAGCAGTTTTTCTGGCCGAAAATATATACAGATGTCACGCGACACTGTATGTCCTGTCACGAATGTCAAATGATAGCAAAGGTCACGAAGAGGGACAAGGCCCCTCTACTACCCTTACCACAAGTAGGCTTACCATTCCAAAGGTTAGGGGCTGACTTCATTGGTCCTATCAAAAGAAGCTCCAAAGGGAACCTGTGGATCCTAGTAATAGTAGATTACTTTTCCAAATGGCCCGAAGCTTACGCGCTTCGCTCATGCAAGTCTGAGAGAGTATGGAAGTTCTTCAGGAATATTTTGGACGCTATGGGGTACCTTTAGAGATTGTACATGACCAGGGAACACCTTTCACAGCACTTAAGGATTCTCTCGCAAAGTTAGGGGTTAAAGCAACCACAACAAGCCCCTACCACCCGGCAACAGACGGGCTTTGCGAAAGGTTTAACGGAATGTTAATGAATATGCTAAAGAAATGCGCAGCTGACAACCCAAAACGTTGGGACGTACTCCTTCCACAAGTCCTCTTCGCGTATTGGGAGGTGAGACAAGAGTCCACCGGCGTATCCCCTTATGAAGCTCTGTTTGGTAGGAATCCCCGGGGTCCCCTGGCAGTTCTGAAAGAACAGTGGGTTAAGGCTGAAAGAGACACCAAGTTTGACGCAAATTATTTTTCGCAGTTGAAGGGGAGACTGAAGCACATCCACGAAGCGTCACGAGACCAACAGGCAGTAGCCGCAGAACGGCAAAAAGCTTACTACGACGCAGGGGCGTCGAGCTCAGCGAAAAACCTAGAGATAGGTGACAAGGCGTTAGTTCTTCTCCCCGATGGGAACAACAAGCTTGAGAGGCGTTGGACAGGCCCGGTGTCAATCCTCCGGAAACTGAGTAAGTACAATTACGAAGTCACAGGTTTTCAGGGTCGAAAACGGAAAAAGATCCTCCACGTAAACTTGCTAAGGAAGTTTAACGAGCCTGTACCTTGCCTCTTCTCAAGTGTCCTGGCGGAAGGCCCAGATGATGACGAACGAGGGCCTAGACTGGTCACGTTCAACGAAGCGTCAACTGATGAACACGCGTCAGTGACAATAAATCCAGAGCTGAACAACAAGCAGCGCGAGCAGGCAGGAAATCTCGTAAGAGAGTTCAAAGACGTCCTTAGCAAGTTTCCGGGGATGACTAACCTCGCGCAGCACAAGATAGACACAGGCAGTTCAGAACCGATAAAAAAGCAGCCTTACCGGATCCCTCAAAGCCGCCAAGCAGCGGTAAAAGCGGAGATCAACAGAATGGTCGAAGCCGGGGTCCTAGCACCATCAAGGAGCGCGTGGGGGTCTCCGATAGTCGTAGTATCGAAACCAGATGGCAGCTTGCATATCTGCTGCGATTTTAGAGGGTTGAACGCCATCACCCTCAACACGAGCCCTTACCCCATGCCAAGAATTGACGAAATGCTAAGTCGGGTTGGGAATGCCACCTTTTTATCGGTACTGGACGCCACAAAGGGCTATTTTCAGATTGGAATGCACAATGACAGTGTAAAGAAAACGGCAATAGTAACACCGTTTGGGCATTATCACTTTTTAAGAATGCCGTTTGGGTTGAAGGACGCAAGTCAAACCTTCCAACACCTCATGGATGAAGTCCTTGAGGGGTTGAAAGACTTCGCGGGCGCGTATATAGATGATATAATCATATTTACGAATGGAACGTGGGAAGAGCACCTATCCCAACTACGTATGGTATTCTTAAGGCTCAGGGAAGCCGGCATTACCGTAAACCCAAGCAAATGCCGCATCGGATTTCCAGAAGTCTCTTACCTAGGATTCGTAGTGGGGAACGGAAAAATGCGAGTCACCGAAGACAAAGCTAGCGCAGTTAGGAATTTCGCTGTCCCTAGGACTAAGAAGGATGTCAAAGCATTGTTAGGATTGATATCTTACTACGCAAGCTTTATCAAAGACCGCGCAAGCATCATACGTCCTCTGACCGCCCTGACGCACAAAGACCAACCGACACTTGTCTGTTGGACACGCGAATGCCAAGAAGCATTCGATAAGCTGAAAAGTCGGCTCACTTCTGACGCAGTGATACGCTGCCCAGACTTTGATCGCAGGATGATCGTTTACGTGGATGCTTCCGCGGAAGGTTTGGGGGTGGTCGGGTCCCAATGCTACGATGACGGGGAACATCCGTTTATCTTTATCAGCAGGGCACTAACCCCCGCAGAAAAATCCTTTTCGGCGATCGAGAGGGAATGCCTCGCCATAAAATTCGCGGTAGACAAGCTCTACTACTATGTGGAGGGACGCCCCTTCACGCTGGTCAGCGATCACGCTCCATTAAAGTGGTTGAATACAATGAAGAATGCAAACCCAAGACTTGCCAGATGGGCCATGTCCCTTCAAGGCTTTGATATGCAAGTCGTAACGCGGGCTGGCAAAGATAATGGAAACGCGGATGGGCTTTCCCGCTCCTTCCGTTAAGACGCGACCGACCACGCGTTAAAGTAACATGTAAATAATGTAAATATTCTTCTTTGCAGAAATAAACTCGGCAGAGCGCAAGGCTCTAAGCGAGCTCGCTACCATATGCCCGAGGTTGCGAGCGAACAGGGTCTGGAGGCCTTACGCAAGGCAACGCAAAGAGACGCAAGCATAACTACGTTCATGCGGACCGTCGCCACAAGCTCCGACAGAGCTGACGTCAAACTGAAGGAAGTTGAAGGGTTCCTCTTCCGATACTTTCGACGTACTGAAGTTTCGTTGATCGTCCCAGGAGGTTACCGGAGCAGACTGATCGCCTATGCTCACGGGCGAAACCATCTTGGTTCCTTGAGAACATATCTACAGCTGAGGACTACTTTCTATTGGCCGGCCCAACAGCGTGACGTGACGACCCAACTCCACAAATGTCCCTGTAATGAAGAAACTAAGGAGGGGGAGATCTGACGGAGTCAGCGAGAAGAAGCCAGCCAATGGGAGTCCACCAACGAGAAGAAGCCAGCCAATGGGAGTCCACCCATTCATTTCAGTTATTGATTCATTTCAGTGTTGATTTTCTAGTCAGTAATAAATCTGCCTTCGTTACGATCGGACCTTTCCTAGGCAGGCCACGACAGATGGGCAACAAGAATTTCAGTGCAACCCGAAATTTCGTTGTTTGGTTGGTCCACATAGCTACTCTGAAGTTTGGCTATATAATGAGTAGCAATTATGTGTTTACCGTCTAATTCTATTGCGACAGCAACACTTTGGTTTTGTCCCGTTTTTGTGGAGTGTTCTTTGGAGCAATCCACTATTGCGAGCGCTCTAGCAGTTTTCGGTTTTCACCACATTTTGTGGAGCTCATAACTCGTGACGTTCAATTCCAAAACCTAGATGGGTTGACAACTTCCGCGTTTATCAGATAGCGGAGAAACAAAACCAAAGTGTTGCTCTCGCAACACTTTAGTCGGCGAAGCCGAACAAAGGTTGCTGCTGACCGTATTTTGTTATTTCGGTTCTGGTGTCAAGAAATGTGTGGACAGGTTAGGGTTCCTAACTCTAACGACGCAAATCGGTGAAATAAGAAAGCGCCGTTTACCATACGCCACTGGCGCAACTAGTGCTTTTGTTAACTCTTAGTATCTTGCAACTATAGTTAATCCTGTAGAGAGGTTTGCGGGTGGTATGAATCTGTCCGCGCCATTGCGCTAAACGGGTTTGCGGAAATCGATCTCACACCTCGGCTCCTACTGCTTTGAGCTTTACTCAGTTAAGAGTTGTCCAATGGGAAACAATTACGGAAAGGACATGAATCTTGCGACGCCGTCTAGCTTTTGTCATTAATATGCCCAAGCCTAAAGACGGCGTTCGAGATGTTGCCTAAAGTAGGGGCCTACCTGGACATCGGTTCCATGATCAGGGGTAGCCATTCAGGAGCCTTCATTATCGCCCGCTGTTCCATGCTGGGCGACACTGACACCATGTTTGCTGCTTTTGCTAGTCGTAGCATAAGAGACTCGACCCTCCACTGCGAAATAAATAAATGAGATGGTAACATTAAAAGCCGTATCTAAACCCCCCTATTCAGTCCTTATCCGATATTCAGCTTTTGTTTCATGTAAAACCCCCTCTACTCTATTTCAATTCAATTGATTTCTCCACAGAATCTTCCCTGTGAAAAATAGCCCCGGAACTATCAAACACGAGAGCGGTTATAAATTATTTATAATTGCTATAAATTATAATTGTTATAAATGCAACAGTAGGCTACATATGTAACATGCAGTTAAAATAAGATAAATGATGGTCGAAATACGGACTCAACGATTTCAAGTACCGCTCGGATGCATGAACCAAAGCAAGCTTCAGTTGTTCTTTGTCGGTGAACTTATCGCTACTATTCTTGTCGTTCGGATAGGCACCAAACATTATATTTTAAAACAGCAAAACATAAACATTACGAGCTAGGGTGGCGATAAAAAAGGGGAAATCCAAATATTCGCAAGAGTTACTATTCACGGGCTGTCATTTAAAGCTACCTATCTACGTTTACACACTGTGTAAATCCGAGCGTATTTTGAAATCCGAGCATATTTACACACGTATTTGGGCTTGAAAAGAACTCTGGCAATACGGAAGTATTTCAGAATCGGTCCGTTTTTATGGCACTTGAGCTTACTCAAGTGCCACATAGCGATCGTAATGTCTGTCTGTCTGTCGGTCTGTCCGCATTTTGCTAGTTTGGGCACTTCCACATGACCTAGGACGATAAAACTTGGCACGCGTATCAGGGACCCGACCGGATTAACTTGAAAATAATCACTTCCCCGATCCCACCATCAGTGGGGGAGTGGCGGGATGGGGGCGGGACTTTGGGGGGATGTGGCGGGACTTTGGAACGGATAATCGGGCGTGCATTAAACTTGACAGGTATCAAGGACAAGTGTCTTGGATGTTCACTGTCAAATTCGGATCGGATCCAATAATTGGGGGAGGGGAGCTGGAGGTGGACACCGGAAATTTCTTCAAACGCTTTTTCTAGTTTGTGTCAAACCCCTACCCCACTAGTAAAGCTCTATGCATGGATGAGTCATTGTTTGCTCAAATCTTTTGGGTGTTAGGAGAGAGCTTGTCTAATAAGATGGGTCGAAGGGGTTGGGATATGTAGTTGAATGTTGGTAGGAGTTGTTATAGATTAGGGGTCGCTAGGAGGATGAAACTTGGCAGGCGTATCAGGGAACCGACCAAACCATCCTGGAAATAATCAGTTTCCCGATCCTACCGGGAATCCGCACAATCTCTTGAAACGCTTTTTCTAGTTCTTGTCAAATCCCTACCCCTTCTTCACACAAGTAACTCTACGCATGATTGCGTCATTCTTTGCTTAAATCTAATCGAACGTCGAAGGAGTTGGTACGTGTTGTTGAAGCGTAGTAGGAGTTGATATAGATTAGGGGGAGCTAGGACGATAAAACTTGGCAGGCGTATCAGGGACCCGACCGTGTCCTAGACCACTAGGCTAATCGTATTTGTGATTCGACCGACTGCGGGAACAGGTACAGTTTAAGGATTAAAATAAGACCGGCTCTAATAGAGATTATTTGAATTGTAGTTCCGTGAAATTTACTTGTTTTAAAGAATCTCTTGGTATAATTAGTCTTTGAATTACGCGTCTTCGACAATTCGACTTATACTTGACTTCTCCGAGGAATAAAAAAAAGAGATGGTCGTTACTTTTTAAGTTACTCCCGTTTGAAGATTTCCTCTAGTTGCCGTCTTTTATGACATTTGAGCTTTCAAGTGCCATATAGCGATCGTAATGTCTGTCGGTCTGTCCGGGTTTTGCTACTGTTGTCACATCCACATAAGGTAGGACGATGGAACTTGGCAGGCGTATTAGGGACCCGACCAAATTAGCTTAGCAATAATCACTTCCACGATTCGGCCATCATGGGGGAGCAGAGGGATGCGGAGTCGGGAAACTACTAACATACATAACTCTGGAACGGGTAATCGGACATGCATGGAACTTGACAAGTTGCAAGGACAGGTGTTTCAGATGTTCAGTTTCAAATCCGGGCCGGATCCGATAACTGGTGGAGGGGAGGCTGAACCGAAAATCTCGTGAAATGCTTCCACATAAGCTAGGACGAGGAAAATTGACAGGCGTATCAGGGACCCCACCAGATTGACTTGGATATGATCATTAATCCTTTCCCCGATTCAGCCACTGTGATGGGAGTGGAGGGATGCGGAATCCGGAAACTAGTAACATGAATAACTTTGGAACCGGTAATCGGACATGCATGAAACTTGACAAGTGTCAAGAACAAGTGTCTCAGATGTTCCGTTTAAAATCCGGGGGGACCTAGAGGTTCGAACCTTCCCAGGAAGAAGAGGAGTTGTAGACCTGCCTTTTTAACTTCTTTTTACTTCAACATGTGTAAAATAAAATGATATTCGGCTCTGTATATAACTCTCAAGCAAAAAACTCCCGCCTACAGTTCGCTTATTCTTACAAGTGCCATATGAGCTTTCAGCTCTTGTTTTTTTTATAAATACGTCCGAATCGCTAGAAATCCTTTCTAGCTCAAATACGTGCGTAAAATACGCTCGGATTTTACGCAAAGTGTAAACCCACCATTATTCTTACATCCGAAATGAGAATACGTTGAACTATTCTGACTTATCTAAGAGATTTTGTATATTTTTACCCAGAGCTCTAGTAACACCGTTCAGAATGTGAGCTTTGTGCACGGCAACCCACAATTCATCCAGACGCGGAGAATTTGAATTTCAACAGACCTGCATTTCCATGTGATACGAACGCTAAGCTCAGAAAATCGGAGAAGTAAGTCCTCTGAAAGGAGTAGGAAAGACATGATAAGCCTAAGATATGTCTTCTTGTTATATGTTTTATTGTTCGGCAAGGCTTACCTTTGTAGTTGAATATTTCAAGCGTATGCTGAATATGTCAAACAGAACAAGTTCATTATCGATGCAATCGATCATCTATGGATAGCGGACGGACGAAGTCACGTATTTTTATCGGGTTTCCAGGCCTACAGCCTATTTGAGTAAAAAATTGAAGTGTAACTAGACTGTCGGATCTCAGCCATGTTCGGTTAAACTTTTGCAAACACCGACCTGAAGAAAGTGAAAACAAATGTAGTTTTGTCACACTTCACGACATTTGAAGCTAAGAAAAGTTTCAGATATCAGGAACAGAGAGTGGAGCTGAATTGGAATTGGTTCTACGCTTATACATCGTATTTTGAGCCTCACTTTACTTACAAAAGTATGATCCAAATGAGAGAAGAAGAAAACGGGAATTTGCTTGCACGCTTGGCGCAGTCTCGAGCTGAGAAGGGTTGAGTTAGATGCCCCCTCCGAATTACAAACTACAGAATTAGCGAACCCAGGCACACTCAATTTTGTTAAACACGCCCTCCTTGTTTTTCTTGAGGGGTTATAAATAAACTGAACTGAATTGAAAATCTGGTCAAAATTTCGTCACAACGCAAAGGTTGTTTTAAGGGAACACTAAACCCTGGTAGATTTAGTTTTTCCTGCTCATGGTTTATTTTCTGGCAAAAAATACCTGAGGGAGGGCGAGAATAGAGGATAGTAAGAACGTGGGTATATAGGACACTCTTTTCGCAATGGATGAAGGTGTATCTAACACAAGATACACCTTCCTTGGTCTTTGGGTCTACAAAAACTTAAGCCCCCGCCAACAAAATCATCCGAGATGTACCTGAAGTCATTTGTCCCTTATTTTATTAAGCATTTTAACTGGACAAATCTTTGAATGTATTGTATTATGATTCTAATCCGTTGTATTGTTGACAATCCGAGGCTAGCTGTATGCTATTGTCGAGATTAAAATCGATCTGATTTGAAACAAAACTCTGCCTACCTGAGATCCCCTTGAAAATACTTCGAAGAACTGGATTCCAAAGAGGCGTGCCAGCTCGCTGGTCCGACCGATCAGGTTGAGTTGCTCAATTATCTCCAGTGACCCTTTGACCCGCCTGATGAAGAACTCGACGACGTAATACCTAAAAAGGAAAAGGGAGTGAATTACAACTCGTTCTTGCCTGCACACAACTAATCCACTTAAATCCTCCTCTGCTATGGAAATTCTGGTCAAAAATGTTTACTATAGCTCAATGACTCATTTCTAGTTAGAAAACAACTGTGGACTCGGCTAGAAAAGTTTGACAGGATAATTTTAACTCCCATTCCTCCTGTGTTGTACAACGACAGAGGCCTATTTGGTTCTAGGCGAGAACCCCCCCCCCCCCGAACTCCCCCCCGGTACCAACCCCCCCGGTACCAAAACCCCCCCGCATAAAAAAGACGGGTATGTACGAGTAGAGTAACTGGTAGGTAGAGAGTAAGAGAAGAACAGAAAACAAACCCCACCCCCCCGGCGACCCCCCCCCCCCCCCGAATCCTTAGACACCCACACATATTTAGACTGGGATTTACTGGGCAACAAAACGAACAACCATGTGACAAGCACGAGTAAGGTGAAGAGCTGGTAGAATATTTCTGGGACTATCTTGAAAGTGCTATCACAAAACGAGCTCAACCTTTCCCTTGACCTAAAGGATCCTCCCATCAAGTCTCATCAAAATATCTCATTCCCTTCGAGAGTTATCCTGCTCACAGACGGAAAGCAGGACAACTTTTGCGGTGTCATAGGTATCCCTCCACTTACTGCCCATCTTCGAGTTTCTGGTATGACAATAACTAAAGAGCAATCAGGCAAGGGGAGCTTCACATTGCACCAATGGGTGGCATCCTAACTGCAGCACTGCAGCTTCCTCGCCAAGAAGGGGGAGGCATTGGGAAAGGATTTGTTGGGAGGATCGTTACACTGGGTGGAACTGGCTTTGATTTGATCATTCACATTTAACACCTCACTGACAACAGCTTAAGTTGAATGCGCGTGTTTGGTGACTTCAGCAATTAGTCTGTCACCATCAACCTTCACCTTCGCCTTACACTCCCTTTGTTTATCATTGTTCTGATACCCACTGTACTTCAGAAATTATTGTAGAGTCAAGTTTGCGAAAGAAGTTTATTCTACTCTTACTCTCTACCGGGGGGGGGGGGTAACGGGGGTTTTTAGCCGGGGGGGTGGCGGGGGGGGTTTGTCCGGGGGGGTTTCGCCGGGTGGGGGGTAGCCGGAACCCTGCCTATTTAGAGCGAAGATAAGATTATAACTAAAACCTTGTATATGAAACTACAAAATAAACATATGGATTTAAATCATACGTGATACGTAGAGCCTACCTATATGATACAGATGATTCATAAACATTTTCTAGGAACCAATAATCTTTATCAAGAAACAAAAACGGAAATGAAATTCACGCGGCTTGTCAGCTAACGACTGTTACTGCTCAGCCATGTTAAAGCAGTTTCATGTCCGCTGTGCTGCATGGCTAACTTACTCATTCGCAAGTTCGGGAAATGCGACCCTGCCTTTTCTTTTTTTCTTTCTTTTCAGAGCTTACTTTGCCGCTGTCTTTGCCGCTTTCGCGGATTTGGTCTTGCGTGAGGATACAGTTATAATCAAATGAGATTCAATAGCTATTAGACAATCTCTTTATATTTAATGTTAACAACCTTTTCCCCTGTTTCTTCAGGCAGGAAAATCTCTTTGTCTCTCGGTTTTACATTGTAATAGGTGGAGTTAGGAAGCAGCTACCAGAACACACCTGTATTTTTATTATCATACTTGTGAGATCTACACACAACAAGCTTGATGTTAAAGCACCACTTCTGTTGCTTGTGTTTCTCTCCTATTATTTAGCTATTGATTTATTTGCTGTTATTTTTTTGTATGTTTGCGAGTGGCCTTAATTGGTCCTTAGTTCAATGAATAAAAAATAAATAAAAAATAAGCCAGGGGAATGCATTACGAACCTGTATCTCGAACTGTCCGCTTTCCACCAATCAGAGAGCTGTTTCCACGAGTAGAGGGGAACACGTTGATGCAAGACGTGAAAGGCCATGTTCTCAAACGTGTAACTCTGCAGTGGGATCTCTTCCTTCATGAGGCGCCAGAGATTGAGAACAATCCTTCCAGGAATCTGGATCCCTGTAAAACACGCATCCGTCATACAAATAACCATGAGATAAACAGTAAAGTTCCATCTGCTCAATTGGGAAAATATGTGGGATGCAGAACACAGAAGCCGTAGAATGAAAGTTGACAGGCAGGACAGAATAGGTGCTCCAACAGTGCGGCGTATCAGCCTGTTTAGCTATCCGGCTAACGATAAAATGACTACTTACCTGCGTAAGACTCCCATTCAGGATCTTGATTCCGGTCGCTAAAAACACTGTCTGCCGGTGTCTGAACGTTCACACTGGGTAGTCTAGACAGGTGGTTATGAACTGGTAAGCCAAGGGTTTTACCGCGCTGACAAACGTAGCCCCAGGATAACATCTCTATCTGTAGAAACAGTACACTTTACGTCTGTTAGGAACAAAAATGGCTCACTGTTTGTTACTGTAGTTTGACGAATAGGGACTGATACGGCGTTCACAGGACCTATTTTTTATTTTATTTTTTAATCTCTCCTGCTCTTCTTAGTAGCACCAGTGTGGCACCTACTACTATTTCACCTTTACTTTGAAATCCGTGCCTACCTCCTTTCCTCATTAAACAAAAAAAATTTACGAACCTCCTTCAACTTTTTACAATAAATAAACTTATAGTAGAATAAAATCAATGAAAATCATTTAAAGAAGTATTGTAGGAAGAACAAGACCAAAGATTTCGATGGGATCCCAAAAATTCAGTATTTGATCCAGACATTAGGTTTTGTCTTCGCCAGACTCCTTGAACATTTTTACTCTTAAAATTTAGGAACAGATTAAGGCCAAATGGCTAATCACCTGAGAAAACCAAGTTCAGATATAGATTCAGCACGTGTGTTTACCCCTATAAGTCATGTCTATTTTGACGAAACCGATCGAAACGATCCTGCCTTACTTCTGCCAATTTTTCGGTTTCGGCGAAATTCCGAAACTACTTGTCCGGCTAAAAAATAAAGCTCAAAAACTAATTCAGCGTATCTCCTATACCACTGCGTCCAACATCTAATCAACCTCAAATAAAAACTTAACTTAAAACAAATTTTCCGGTTTCAGCCGGATTCCGGACGAACAATATATCCGGCTAAAAAATGACTGTCATATACGGATTCAGCATCAACAACAAATACAACTTTTGCTCTCAACAAATTTTCCGGTTTGGCCTGGATTCGGGACGAAGTACTTGTCCGGGTAGAAAATGATTTTCATGTAAGTGTCCATCATGCCTTGTTACCCCTAAATCGAATATCTAATCAACTTCAAATAAGACTTTTACTTTTAACAAACTTTCCGGTTTTGGCCGGATTCCGGGCGAACTAGTTGTCCGGCGAGAAAATGGTTTTCATATTCGTGTTCAGCATGTCTTCTTACCCCTTAATCGACTATCTCATTAGCTGTTTAAAAATATTTTGTTTGTCCCTTAATCTGAACCCCCTCCCCCACCCCTAAATCTAGGGCTACAGAGCCGATCTACGAACTCGACCTTTCCCTTGATAAGTTGACGAGTTCGAGAGTTATCCAGCTCACAGACGGACAAGTTTTGCGACGTCATAGGTATCCCCCACTGGCCCCACTTACGTTTTGGGATCCCAAAAACGAGTAAAAAAAAATAAGCTCGACTAACACCGAGAGGTGCACTTCCGCCACACGGTACCTCTACTTGTGGTGGGAAAATAATAATTACAACAAAAACAAGACTCAATTTCTGTACGCAGTAAGGAATTTTAGTATAAGGACTCGCAGTCGCCTATGGAGATTAATAAAAAAGGTTACATTCAGGAATCAAATTAAAGATTAGCTGAAAGCCCACGAAGTATGTGCAGAGTGTGGTAACAAGATAAGCTCATCCAATAGTCTAAAACTCCTACAGAAAACAGAACACACTGGGTTGCACTGGGTAAGTATCGGTCTGCTCAGGCGGCTACCGGGTTAAAAACGCAGTAACGAGGCTGACTTGCTGGATTACTTTGTTACGGAATCACCCCTCTAGAAAAAGTAAGAAGGTCGACTGATACAAAAAATTACTAGCTTGTTAGGCGACATCGCTGATCACTCAGAAATAAGCCATTTAACAGTGTACATTTTCTGCTGTAGCCTACTATAAATAATAGGGGGAAGTGGTTCAGGGAACAAGTCCATATAACTTCAAATGAGCCCCAACTTATTTTTGGCTCATTGCTTGATATACATGTTTATTTTATGACAACAAAAACTAATAATCGGCTCTGTCCGTCGCATGTTTTTCAAATAAAGTGAACTGAATTTTAATTGAATTAAGACGTTCTTTGCCCTATATGACTGTTTCGAAAGTAACTCACCTCATATCCAACAAGGATATCAGGATCCCACTTCCTCACAACTTCTGCCAACTGCAACAGTAACATGATCTCATCGTCTGCTTCTTCTAGAGTCAGACCCTCTTTTTCCAACCCAATCGACCCCCAAAACATCTTTTTTGTCCGAACTGTTCTCAAGTTCAGAATACAGCCAGTGATCTTCGTAGGCTTTCCGCTAGCTGGCGGGGTATCGTTGAGTAGGGAGTAGAACACAATCCCGATTTCGTCCAAGTCCGGGTCTGGGCGTAAACTTCCCCGGGTAGGAACAAACACCTCAAGAACCATGGTAGAAACATGCGAGTATTCCCGACCCGACTTGATATTTTGAAGGTTTTGGAAGGTCAGTTTAAAGCCAAAGGAGTTTTTCAGGGCTGGGTCGCAAATTTGAGACTGGGAAAGGCTACCCCGTCGCATGGCGTTTTTCATTGCGTGACGGAGAATGGGAGACATTACAAAACTTTTCTGGGAGCTCATCTCAGGGCTTAAGGGGATGAGACCTCGAGAAGGTCTCCGCTTTCGAATCTTTGTGAAAAGTCCTAGGCGCTTCCGTTTCACCTGAGACTGGTTAACACCCAAATTCGAATCCCAAGACACGCGTCTCTTGCGCGTTGTCTGAGGGGTGCTTTCAGTAACTTGTACCGGACGTTTTGCGCCAATGCTGGATGTAAGAGGGGATGAGGGACTAGAAGGCTCTGAAGCTGGGTGTGCATCTAACCGTTGAATGGGACTGACATCAGCAGCTGCAGCTATACTGCTACTGGAAGGTAGCTCCAGGTTACCACTCCGGTTAGGTACGACTGTAGAGGTTTCGCTCCCTGGTGATAGTGTGTTAACGTGCGATCTAATGGAAGGCCGGCTTGGCCTGACCCTGGCTAGTGGTGTGGTCCGCGTAACTGATTGTTGGTCCGCAAAAGAGGCGTTCTTCAGTCTTGTCTGAGGTGTTAAAGAACCTTTTCGAGCTACACTGGTTTCGTCACCATTAGCTATTTTTTGCGAGGTGTTTGCTTCTGACGTTCTGATAGCTTCTGACGGGGAACTTCCGTCTGATTTGTTCACTGGGGTTTGGCTCGAGGCACTGCCTTCAGAGAAAGGGCTGACAATTCCTATCTGAGCTGAGGATGGCGTAGTCACAGTACTAGCTCCTCTATCATCAGAGTTTCCATTCCTTCCTAACTTCACATAGGGCAGGTTCTTTTCTCCTCTAGGGTTCCTAGCTTTCTCTTCCAATAACCATCCTTCCACCTCTTTATAGCTAGGTGGTGGCTTAACCGGGACGATTCGAATTCGTCTTCCTTCAGCCAATGAGCGCTTAATAACATCCTTGCTAACTCCAGTTCCGAAATTTGAGAAATATTCATCCTGCGCTTCTAGCAGGTAACTCCGAGGGGCCTCGAACTCTGGGAGGTCTTGCACAAGGCAAGAATCTATATGTAGGGTAACGCCACCAATTTCCTTGGCACTTTCGGACTTTACGTCAGAGGGGTCTCCCCAGAAAGGCCGGCGGTGCTGCACGTCTTCTAACCCGAAACTGGCCAGCGTTTCTTTAACTTCCGTATAACTAGGTGGGGGGCCGAACTTGAACCGAAACCTATTTGTAAACTTTCCGGTAAGATAATCGCTTGCTTGTTTAGACTTTTCGTCAATCTCGGTGGGCGGATAGCCATGGTTTTCACTCCTCAAAGTTTCTTCGTTGCTGGTGGAGCTTCCAAATTCAGGAGTGAATAATTCCTGTATCTCCAGGGAGGGTAGTTGGTCTTCAAGGTTGGAATGCTGTGAAGGCGTGTATGACCTCGAACGCTGGCTTAAGGGTAACTCAGATGGTGTGCCTTTACTGTCATCTGGCGATGTAAAGTTTCGGTTCACTGGAGCGTTTCGGGAATTTTCACGCTGAGGTGAGCCTGAGGGTCGGAGGGATTGCTGGCTTAACTGAAGATCAGAAGGGGTGCTTTCATCGCCACCAACTGATCCATAGTTTACTTCTCTGAATTGTTCACCAGCACCAGTAGTTAGTCTCCCAGGTCGGTTTGGATCCTGGGAGTCTTGAGGCCGGAGTAACCATGCATCAAAGTTTTGGTTCAGAAGAACTTCAGCTGTCGGTTTCTCAAGTCGCTCAGAAGCGTCATACCTATCGGCTAATTCAGATAGCCCTTTTCCTAGTAGAAGCTCCGATGATGCTTGCCGATCATCTAGCGAAAATGATAACACATCACCATGGAATGATACAACCCTCCTCTGAGACGAAGGCAGGGATATGGGATTAACTCCAAGTTCGGGGCTATCTCTATCCTGCGAATATACAAGACCTAGCTCTTGGCTGCCCTCTAATAAAGTCACGAGTCCCTCTGATAGCTGGGTGGTAGGGGGTTGTGTGATCTGCCCGCACGGTATGTCAGAAGAGCTTGAGGTCCGACGTGACGATGAAACTTGACTGACTGATTGCTTGGTTGCTTCCTCAAAAAGCTGACTTCGAGGGGTTGGTTGAGGAGAGGTAATATGGACCATGGAAGACCCGGAGTATCCAACAATTGCATTCGCTCTTTGACTCAAATTTCTTGTGCCTACAGGCTTCCCATTTCCGGTTGTTGTACGCCGACTACTGACGTCATCAAATAGCTGTCGGCGTGAACTTCGCTCGGTATTAAGGACAGCCTGCGGACTCGACATTGGATCTGAGCGGGTCTGGTCTTCTTCTATCCATCTAGCCACAAAGTTTCCTAGCAGTGGTTCTGTTGCTAGCGGTTCCGAAAGAGACTTAACTGACAGCGTACTCGACTTGTCACCTCCTTTGAGGGCAATAACTGCTTCATCAACGTCATCAGTAAATCCTACATGAGGTAGTTGGTCATACCTCTCTTGGTTGTATGCAACCCTGAACGAATCGTAAGGGTCGGTACTTGAAGCTTCGGAAGAGCTTCTTGCGCTACTGGGAAAGTGAACCCACTGACTACCCTGACCAGAGTATGCTTCATGACTTGTGCTTTCGGAACCGAGGGATAAAACTGTGTGTGAGGAAGGAACGTTTTCGGAGTCTCGTATGAAGCCACCAGACAAGTTTTCTCCAGGACTGTAGTGGTCCTCAAGAAGGGGACACATTTCACCGAGTTCAAAGCTACAAGGTTCACTTGCCTCAAGGCACTCTTCCTGACTAAACTCGCGCTTACATTCCGATTCTCCAAGCGCAGATTTATCCGTATTGTCTGTAGGGTTATTCATTGCTAACTTTTGATCTTCCCGTTTAGAGACCAGCGGTTTGCTGAGATGGAATCCTTCCGCCTCGGGGAGCACACTGTTATTTGTGCCCGCATCGTAAGGGTTCTTTATTCCGTACTTGTTCAAGTTTGTTGCAGGACACTTTTCATGGGCATTGGCAAAAACTAAGTCACGGCTCTGAGTTGTCGGGGAGCCACGAACTCTCGTCTTGGACGCATTTTCTGCATCTGACTGGGCGTCGACTTGGCTGTCGGCTATAAAGTGTTCGGAATGTGCCCGATTGTTCAAGGGAGACTTAATGAACTTCACAGACTGGCTTGTAGAGGCACAATAATTCTCCAACTCTATTTGCAAATCAAACAAAGGAATACTCGCTGCTTTGAGCTTCATTCCACTAATGTTTTCGACTAAGGGAGGATTTAGAGGACCGCAAGATTGGAGGGGCAGGGCATTGGCTTCGAGGCGCTGCCCTCTGTTTCCACGTTCCAAGCCGCCGAAATGGATGAACTGCGGGCTCTTTTTCTCTATTCTGGCGACAAGGCAACTATTTGGACTATTACAATGCTCCTTCTGCAATAATTCCTGGGGCGGCGGTTCTGATACCAAGCATCTCCGCGAGCCCCGTGATCGAAGCGAATAACGTTCGGGGCGATTTGGCCTTAGTTTGAAGGGAGAAATTTCAGGACTCGTGCTGTTATCCTTCGATGTTCGACGAACAGAAATAGCGCAATCCGTGGCTCGGGTTCGCAAGGAGATTTTTCTCGGGGATATTTCTGGACTTGTATCACAGAACTTCCGGACTTCTTTCTTACTAGTGGACATCTCTAAGGAAAGTGAGTCTTCAACTTCAGGTACTATGTTTGGTGCAAGGACTGGTGCGCTGACTGTACTGATAACTTTGGTGTTTGTATCACAGGGATCTGAGACTCCTCGATTAACATGTTGCCTCCTGGAACAAGAAGTTTCAACCGCATCACCTGGCCTAGAGCTCACTGTAGCTTTAAAACTACTCAGTTTAGTCTTCCGCGGTGAAATTTCTGGACTAGTATCACTGCGATGCTCCTCAAGACTAGCAAGGACGCATGAACTTTTTTCACATGGGCTTATCAATTCTTTGCTATCAGCTGACATGCAATGATTGCCTTGACTACCTGACGTATTCCGCAAAGAGCCAAGGGTGGAATTAGCGGGGAGCCCACCGATCTTCCGAAGAGATATCTTTGGGTTGGTGTCGGACTCTTTTCTCCCTGCATTTCTCGCGCCGCCACTATACTTCCAGGTACTTGCATTAGTTGCTACGCCATTCCGACCACTGGTGTCTCTTCTATCAGAGTATCCTTTTACCAGGGCTGCCTTGAGCACTTCCGACCTTGTCTCTGAACGACACGCCATAGAAGGCTTTGCCTCGTTTGTACCAGAAACACAGATGTCTCTTGTCTGTTCTGCTTTAGACACTGCATCAGTAACTTTCACCTCCAACCTATTTACCGAAGCCATCGGTTCTTCACTGACCTCAGTAAATTCTTCTGTCTGGTCAGGCAAAAGAAATACGTTTACATTTTCTGGATCACTACATGTCCCTGGATTAGTCGCTACTTCTCCAGCTTTTGCTGCTAGCCTTTCTTTCACCCGGGAACGACTGAGTCTAGACTCAAAGTTTTTCACTTTTCGTTTTCTGCGTCTTTTCGGCGATGTCCCATCGCCTGAGCTACTGGAGTCAAACTGACCGTCAAGGAAATGCAGCTGCTTCGATCCCTTAGACCGGAACGTCTTACAATCAAAACAAGATGTATAGCTCTCTTCTGGACGCGAACCATCATCGCTTTGTTTACTGTCAAAAGAGCTGGTATCCCATGTGCCATCTAGAAACAGTAACCCCTTGTTCCTTCCTTCATCACTTTCGTCCGATCGGTCGAGGATTTCATCAGATTCATCACTTACTATTTCATCCCTGGGTGCACCTGAACTGGTTCTCGAACCTCGTAGCCAATCCAAACCGGTTTTAGCCTCAACCGGTTCATTATTGATAGGAAAACGTGAAGAACTTTCAGTGCTTTCTTTTTCACTGGATTGACTTGAACCGGCACTGGCGCTACTCTGTTCCCTCTTTCTTTCTCTCGCTGAGTTTTGAGGGGAGAGCCCATCTTGGCCAATTAAAGTGAAGCTCTCATCTGCCCAATGTGTTTGCGTCATCAGTAGCATTTCATCCTCCGAAGAGGAAGCATCTGCAGTCCCTTCCTCTTTCCTTCCGGAAAGCTGTGTGCCGAGGACTGAATCCTGATCGTAGGGTTTGGGGTTTCCTTTTGGTAGGCTACCTTCATGGGACGGCCTGTCGAACTGTAACTCTTCCAAGAGGCCAAGCATGTCCATGTCACTCTGATCAACTGCAAACAAAGCTAAAAATCAAAGACGAAAATAAACTGACAACTGCTGGTACTATTTCAAATAGACCAGTAAAGAACTTTAAACGCCAAGAAAGAATTACATCCCCCATAAGACCCCAGCGGAAATTTTAGTTCATATTCTTCAACGGAGATGCTAGTGATTTCGGATGCGGTCCAACCCCCTAGCAGTCACTACTAAAAGCTACTCAACCGTTGTTTTCATCTTCACATCCCGTCATACAAGTTGGAAGGGCGATGATTTATTTTAGTAACAATTGTGGAACACACCCTAAATAGCATGCTGACCCACATTCAGAATTTGGTACTAAAATTACTATCGGACTGGACGGTTGGTCTGGGCAGACTCGGTGGCCCAGGTTTGGCTCTTCTGACCGGCTTCACAAAAATCACTTTTGCGCAGAGAAGGATAAGAACTGGAGGGACTGTTTTCTTCTAAGATAGGCAAGACACGGATAAACAATAGTGGATCGACACGATTAAAAAACATGCACTAGTTTGCCCTGCAGAAATTTTAATCTAAGAAAGTGTCGAACGTGGGCCCTTATCCTCTACTTCTTCATCATCTACCTAACTCTGAACAGAAGAAAAGCGGAAAACTGGAATGCGACCGTACACATACGTAGAAATCTCCCATATGCACTGCTAGGGATATCCAAGATTCCAATGTGGATAATAAGTTGGCCTGCGGCCCTATGCAAAAAAAAATCGTTTAAGGGCTATTATTTCCCCATCATTATTAGCAAGGTTTTTGGAGACTAAAAATGTTGAAAAATACCGACCAAGCCCTCTGATTGGATTACTGTCAAGAAATACTTACGAGATATATTCTGGCTGACATTCATCATCTGGCTTTGCTGATTCTGGCTCTGCTGTGTTACCTCTGATAGTCCCAAAGTTCGCGATAGCTCTCCTTCAACATGAACATCAACTAACGTTGCAGGGGTTAACAACTCGTCGACTGATTCAGCTGCAAATGTAACGTCGTGTCCCGTCATGGAACGGAAGGGCGTCCTCGCAGAAGCCTATCAGGAAAAATGTGGTACCAATACAGTCGATCTAAAAAACTCCCAAGAAAACTATAGTAGGCTATAGCTGGGAGGTAGCCCAGCACTCAACGTATCGACGTTCAGCATTCAAGAGGGGAAGGAGAAGGCTTACCAAAATGCGAATATGAAAGAACAAAAAACAAATACAAAGAATCTTCAACTCTTCTTAAAAGAACTTAGTATAAATTTGTATCGCATTAAAAAGAGCCGGTGGTAAAGCACAGTTCTCTTCGGAGCGACGAAACATTGGGTTGGGGAATTTAATGTTAGAAGATTTGGCAAGGAGAAATTTCAAGGTGTCGCTCCTAACGGTCTGATGGGTATAGTCAAGTATAGTCGATTCCTGAAGGTTGCCATGGAGCACTGTCAACCTTTTGCTGTAGGTCGAACTAGTGTTTGTGAAAAATACTAATATTCATGGTTATCTGTTCTAAATATTTTTTTGTGGTACAGGTGGAGTGTTCATTTATTGTTCGCATTTTCGTCCCGATACGACATCGAAAGTTTTTCTTTGGGGGGAGGGGATTATTTTCATTCATACAGCAGCTCTAGATACAAGACTTCATTTAAACATTCTGTTTCTCGCTGATATCAGCTCTAGTGCAGTGGTCCAACTTTACAGTCGAGGGAAATATAACTAGGCGTGTTCAAATCCATGCAACTCATTTTAAAGAACTTACCGTCAAGCTCTTTGATTCCATGTCCAGTTTCTCCTTAAGCTTGTTGAAGTAATCCAGATCACTTTTCGACTTGAATATGCCGCCAACAGAACGGGGAGGAGAGGAAGGTAGTTCAACGTCTTCTTGGATCCCAAGATTCTCCCGCCGACTTCTCTCTTCGTCCCACAAAGCAGAGAGGCCAGGATTCATCTGAACACCATCTAAACCAATAGAACACTGTACAGCAAAGGCGGGTTTTTTTTTTCAGAATAAATAAAGGCTACACTAGACGGAAGGCGATCGCCCTTCTGGTCAAATTGGGCATCAGTCTCGGAATCAAAAATGCCATGAAACTCTCCAACCCTGTCAAACAAGAAGACAAGGCCGACAAACCCCAAGTACTTTCTTAAAGTTCTTTTCTAATGTTTATTTGACTATGACCTCGATCACCGGATCCTTAATTCGTGCACTCACGCATGGATTAAGTGCCTACGCGGCCAGGGGTAATCATCAGGTCTTTGAAGTTGATTATCTAAATGACGTAGTCAAATAATCTCTGGATAATATTCGTGTTTCCTAATCTTTTTTCTTTCCCTTGTCTTCTTTACTAGACCCTACTAGACACAATGCCGCACTAAAGACTGTGGCGACACCTTAGCAGTGGCCGGATAACGCGAAACACTAATCCTAACTTCGTAGTTTGTAGCTGAAAGTAACACCGGAGAACTCAAATGGGGTCGTAATAAACGACGCGAGTAGTTTCAACCACTAGATGGCAAAACCAATTGCCACTATACATCTTTATTTAAAGGACCCGTCGTACCTGTACTAGCCTACTAATCCGATCTACTTCCGTAAGCATTCCATCCACTTTTGTTCCCGATATTTACAGTTATCCAAATTATACATTCAAACCACCCTAACGGCACTTTGCCTGTATTTACACTTGTCCCTTTTTTTTTCCCGAAAAATAGTAGGCTATAGGCTCCAGATTTTTTTTTGTAATTTCACTTTTTCTGTCACAGAACCCCAAAATCTATACGAGGTAGGCAGAAATCAGAGCTGAGTCTGAAGTAGTTAATTTATCTTAAGATGCTGAAACAAAAACACCACTATACTACTGGTTGTCCTTTAATTTTTTTGATCCGTTAATTCTCACGGGGCCCCTAACAGAAGTGGGGCCCATAAGCAGGTACTTACTTTGGCTATACGGAAATCCAACACAGTTATCATCATGCCAAATTTTTGTCATGGTTTCTGGACGGATGTTTCTCGGTAAAGGCCAGTTGAATTTAAGCTACATATACCAGCAGGCAGGAAAACACAAACTCGGATTTCCTATTAATACATGATGAAGGAAACGTACCTGTCAATTGTAGTTGATTGAGGATATCTGAGGCAACTGCATCAACTTCCAATTCACACGAACTAACAGCATCTAAGCCTTCGAGCCACATATGACCTACGAACAAAGACTTTGGCATCAAGACACAAAATAACTTACAATACTACTGTGTAGTAAGTAGGGCATCCATCTTTCCCTTGTCGCAACGACTTAGAAATTCCTGACCCAAATGAGCGTTCTAAAACTTCACATCTCTCCTATGTTTAGACAGATCGTGCACAACAAACAAGGGGGGTTTACGGGACACGATTAGGCAATAGCTGCGTTTTGATCCAAATTTTCGGTCTAGTTCACGCTTCTCCTGATTGAGGAAGGACCACCGAGAACGAGAAACTGAGATCGAGAGGTGACTACCAGACCAACTTCACGGCTCTGCAGGACTGCAATCTTTTTTCTTTTTTTTTGGCAAAAACGCAAGAAAAAGAGAACTGGTTTCGTCCCAATAGTAAAACAAAAATGAAATAGGAGACTGTGAGGAGAATCAGAAGAAGAACTGGAAAAAAAATTCAACTAATCTTAGCCAGGCACAGTGGCTGAGAGACAGAAGTTTTTTTTTTATCAATGTCCACCCTGGTAGGCTACCTAGCCGGCTGATTAATTAATAAGGTCTTAGGTTTGATGCAAAATTGCCACAAAGGCAAGACTGAATAGTAGGCAACAAGAAAATAAACATTAGGAAAAACAAGCAAAGAAGAATAGGCGGAAATGGGTAAGGTTACTAAACTACACATTTATAGTAGCCAAACACAGCATTACATGCAAACATGGATCCAAACGAGGGTGCAATAGGCGTCATGGTCGTTTCCTGCATTTTATTGATCCTCTGAATAGTCATTATCCGGCGTTAGTTTAAGCAACAGTTCTTAGTTTCATTCAAGTTGGGTTTATCTAAGAAAAATTTGAATCCTGGATTTCTATTTTTTCTTCTTTCATACAAGTCATCCTGGAATTTCTATTCTTTCATACAAGTCTATCATTTGTACGAAGATCGGGAACAACACGTACTGATTCAACGAGAAAAAAGAAAGAAGGCAAAAGAAGGCTTCGATTCACCTACAGTCATTTCTGTGAATAGTTTCTACCCAACAATAAAGACATTTTCAAGTAGGAAAGGTGTTTCCATTGAGTAAATGAATGCTGTTCCACTCCACCAATAATAAATGAGCAAATCAGATCGCGGAACTCGTTGCTAGAAGTCTGCAGAACAAAAAAGGTGCATTTGTATTCACAATAATAGTTACTATTGACTGGTAAGGGTTTCTACTCTATTATCCACCATACAAACCAACTCCTTCAAAATAGACAGGGCACAGATTATTGTGTGTTTGGGTACACAATCCTTGCATCTTTTCAACACCGAACTGACAAACTGACAACAGCCAGACCCGCGGTGACACGCCGGAAACTAGTACACCTTGTCAATGGAGAGGAAGGTACAGTTCAACCTCCCCCTTAGCACCATACTCCCGCTCTGGCCAACACAGCACTATTGGAAAAGTAACCGGAAGTATGACGATCATTCACTGAGCAAAACAAATCGATTAGAACTTAATCTCAAAAAAGTTACCTTACGGTGATTAACCATCGGCAGGCCTGATTTACCGTGTCAAACCATAGCACTATTCGCACTTTCGCCTATGACGGAAAGGAAGAGGTCGGTATGGTGGGTTCCGGCTAAAACCCCCCCGGCGAAAAAACACCCGGACAAAACCCCCCCGCCAACCCCCCCCCGGCTAACCCCCCCCCCCCCCGTTACCAAACCCCCCCAACCAAAACCCCCCCGATACCAAAACCCCCCGGTACCAAAAACCCACCCGCATAAAAAAAGACGGGTATGCAAGAGTAGAGTGAACTGGTAGGTAGAGAGTAAGAGTAGAATGAACTTCTTTCGCAAACTTGATTCTACAATAATGTCTGAAGTGCAGTGGGTATCAGAACAATGATAAACAAAGGGAGTGTAAGGCGAAGGTTAAGGTTATGGTGACAGGCTAAATGCTGAAGTCACCAAACACCCGCATTCAACTGAAGCTGTTGTCAGTGAGGTGTTAAATGTGAACGATCAAATCAGAGCCAGTTCCACTCAGTGTAACGATCCCCCAACAAATCCTTTCCCAAAGCCTCCCCTTTCTTGGCGAGGAAGCTGCAGTTAGGATGCCACCCATTGGTGCAATGTGAAGCTCCCCTTGCCTGACTGCTCTTTAGTTATCCCTGATTCATACCAGAAAATCGAAGACAGGCAGTAAGTGGAGGGATATCTATGACACCGCAAAAGTTGTCCTGCTTTCCGTCTGTGAGCAGGATAACTCTCGAAGGGAATGAGATATTTTGATGAGACTTGATGGGAGGATCCTTTGGTTCAAGGGAAAGGTTGAGCTCGTTTTGTGATAGCACTTTCAAGATAGTCCCAGAAATATTCTACTAGCTCTTCACCTTACTCGTGCTTGTCAATGGTAAAACTGTCACATGATTGTTCGTTTTGTTGCCCGGTAAATCCCAGTCTGAATATGTGTGAGGGTCTAAGGATTCGGGGGGGTTTCGCGGGGGGAGGGGGGTTTGGTACCGGGGTGGTTTTCTGTTCTTCTCTTACTCTCTACCTACCAGTTACTCTACTCTTACATACCCGTCTTTTCTTATGCGGGGGGGTTTGGTACCGGGGGGTTTTGGTACCGGGGGGGTTTTGGTCGGGGGGGTTTTGGTACCGGGGGGGGGGGGGTTTGGTCGGGGGGGGTTTGGTAACGGGGGGGTTTTAGCCGGGGGGGTTTTGGCGGGGGGGTTTGTCCGGGGGGGGGGTTGTCCGGGGGGGTTTCGCCGGGGGGGGTTTCGCCTAGACCCCGGTATGGTTGACTTACTTGGGATGTTATCTTCCGTCCATTTTGTTTCAGAATCTATGTTCAAGGTGAGATCACTTCCATCTTCTCTGATTTTCTGGGCAATCTGTGATGAAATATCCAACGTCGATGCTTCATGCTGTGACGAGGGGTTGCGGCCTTCTAGAAGAGCCGAGAAACATGTAGGATAAATAAACAAACATACAAATAAAACAAATAAACAAATGCATCATCCGAAGTCCGAACCCATGCGAAAAATTTCCGACTGAAATCGTCCCAGACAAAGTGCCGGATACCGAAATTGTGGTCGATCAGAGGTGGAAACCTGAAATCTGGTCAAAATCTGTTTCAATTTGTCTAGGTCGATTTCCAGCGGAATATTTCAGTAAGGGAATATGGCTGTTATAGGAGATAACCGTGAAAACAGAAAACGCAACGCAAGCAGGAAAGAGATAACCGTAGAAACATAAGCCGATTGCACTTTGAGGTTGAACACGAAAAGATAAAGCACTAGATAGATTCATCTGAAGGTTGTTCGAACCAAATGTTCCTACGATCCTAGCAACACCCTCAAATCCCTTATGCTTAGTAGGAGAATCAGATTCTCAACCAAGCAACGTTACACTACAAAGCTTTAGTACGACATAGCCTCACACTAGAACAATACTTGTTGACGGTAAATGATGCCATGGGAAAAAGTGTGAGTTTCATTCGAGGGAGGCAGAATCTTTAACTGGGACCCATAACTGGAGTTTATCAAACTAGCTAGTTGCTTTAGAACGAGATAGCCTCACACTAGAACAATACTTGTTGACGGTAAATGTTGCCATAGGAAAAAGTTTAGTGTGAGTTTCATTTGAGGGAGGCAGAATCTTAAATTGGGACCCATAACTGGAGTTTATCAAACAGAAAATAAATTATACCAGCAATCAGTTAAATCAAGGTAGCCTAGCAAAACGTTGCTGACAAACTACCATCAGTTATGGCAAAAAATTGATGCTTCCTCTGGTAACCATAGTCGCTTTTAACAACTTGAAGCACGAGATAATAAATTTAGTAAAGAGCAGCAACAAGAGAAAGAAAATCAAATGCAAGTTAATTTACATGCTGTTACTAGCGGAAAGACTAAGTAGGCTACCGGGCCCAAAGCTTCCACGACTCTTTTTGTTTCAAGACAAATAATGTAAGAAAAATGTAAGAACTGAGAAATAATTTATTCTAATTTCTAACGTTCGCCTTCAAGTCAATAAAACTAGAACCCGATACATCTCCTTCGACAGAAATCCTGTCTCTCGACTGATACGTCACCTGCTGCTCTATCATCTAAGAAAATATGCCGTTTCTCGGGTCTTTAAAGTTTAACCGAAAAGGAATGTAATAGCACAATCTAGGTACCCATGACTTTTTCACTTAAAGAGGCTTGAAGACCCGATGAAAATGCGTTACTTCGTTCTTTAGCTATTCACAAATAATCGATCAAATAGTGGAATTTCCTTGTGATTTGACGTACCTCTATCTGCTTGTGTCTGTGTTGTATGCTTGACGAAAACGATTTATGAAAAATAAGTGTTCACGCAGTAAGCCCCCTTCCTCGAGCTGATCACTGACCACTGAAAAACCGCGTTTGTATTGAGATTCAGTTTTTCTGCGACATAGTAGAATTTTGCGTTGTGAGGACGGCCGTAGATGCTCTAAACATCATACTAGAGCAAATAGTGGAAATAAAAAAAATTCCTTAACACAATCAAAATAATGCAGTGTAGTCAGCTAATGATACAAAAATTAATTGGCTTTTCAGTTAAACTTTAAACCCCCGTGAAATGAAATAAAGACAATATATTGTGTCTTTGTCTCTTTAAGCTCCTTACCTGATGTTTTTTTCCGGAACTTCACATGCGACAGATGAATTAAGTTCATTCCTTGGAGATTAAAATCCATGAAAAACTGGAGCACATATGGAACATGTGCTTCATGCGGCTGCACCATCGTTCCGGTTACATTACAATTAAGAAGCAATTCCCCAGCTTTCTTTGCAATTGATGGATTGTAGAAGAACACTTTCAGGAACTGGAACTCCGATTCATAGAATCCATACATGGGTATTCCAGAGACATGAGTGACGTTGTAAACATGTTGTGCTCGCTTTGAATTCTTCCCAAGGGACTGGTTTAGCGTAGCATCAACTGAGTTGGCAACACTTATAGGATCCTTCAGGCTTCCTTTATCGAAGGGGATGTAGAAATATGGGAAGACTCCGTGGATATGAAGGCAGACTTTTTGACCTGTAAGAAAGTACCTTCACGAAAGCAGTCCTCAAGTCTAGTTCTTGCGAGGAGAGGCTTTTGGAAATAAAAGACAAATCTGTCCAATCGGCAAAATTGATGTCATTCATTCTTCAAGTTTAGGTTATATTAAAACATGGCCACTATGGTAAAGCCTGTGGTGTAACTAGGGGGGGGGGGATTCTTGTCAGCAAATTGACGGTGTTTGTCTGTAAGAAGTCACCGACAAATACTTTCCTCGTTCCTTTTCTGGTACGGACAAAAGCTCTATCGGTAAATCAGGAAACTTCTTACCGGGATGTCGGTGGTGAGATTTCCCTAAAGTGCTCTCGGCAGGTTAGGTGGATTTGTGCGTCTGGTCTGGAAATGTGGGCTCAGAGACCTGCTCAGGAAGTTGACAGAGAAATTTTGCTTTATAGTCTACACCTTTGTAGTGTGCAGATTGCAATTGCCTATCCCTTTATACAGTAAAAAAAATTCTCTGACACAAACCAAATAGCATAACGGTCTCTTTTCTTTAGGGGTTCCAGCTGGGAGTATTCGGGACATCTTTATAATAAGTAATTGGGTACGATAGTACATAACTATTCCTTGAGCCTAAGCTGACTTTGAAACATATATTCAAATAATGCATAAAATGGATAAGTCAGCTACGATGCTTTGACAGCAATATTATACCACAATCGTGAGTTAGGGTACTTTCAGATGTGCTAGGTTGGCAGGTATATTGTGGATGGATAATGAGTTTCTGGATCCGACCATATAGGGGGGAGTGGAAGGAGGGGAATCTGGAAAACTGAGTAGTGCATGATTGGACTGGAATGAACCATAATAACTGAACAGATGACATATTCCTGATGTCTCATTTGAAGCCCGGACCAGATCCAACAGTTGTCAAATCTGGTGCGACAGTCGAGGAGACTACAAGAGTGGTATAGACTGCCTGTAGGGGAGAGCCTAGTAGTATGATACATTTTCTATTTTATTTTTAATTCCTGAAATTTGTATGTACGGTATATTCCCTATAGAATCTTTGGGATTCTTTCATATCCACAGGTTTTAATAGTAGACTTAATTCTGGACATGCTCACTGTGTCATACTACCCGCCGATGGAGGGTAGTATGACACACACCCTGGGTTCAGTATGACAAAATTTTTATTTTTGCATTTTCTTATTAGGCTATATTAAAACTTTCATTAAAAAAAAAAAATGGAACCATGAGGAATGGTTCCTCACGGTTCCAAGGCGATTCCTCTCCTTCCTCCTCCCCCTCCCATGGGTGACTGAACCCCCAAAACAAAGGTTCCGTACATTTTTATTGCATATCATGAGTCTCAATAGCCTACTTATATTACTGAAGAAATAATAGAATCGTCCAGATAGCCTACAATAGAAATCTTACATGTCAAAAGGTCAGTTTGGTTCTATACATGTGTCATACAAGCCGACAAAAAGTGTGTCATACTACCTGATACTAGCCTACCCTGATACAGCCCTGATACTACCTGACTCCCTCATGTTTTATGAG
The DNA here is from genome assembly GCA_023053555.1 of Branchinecta lindahli. Taxonomy (NCBI): domain Eukaryota; kingdom Metazoa; phylum Arthropoda; class Branchiopoda; order Anostraca; family Branchinectidae; genus Branchinecta; species Branchinecta lindahli. Next base: position 28,741,447 of record JAKZAO010000006.1, read on the forward strand.
ATTTTCATTTCTTCCTATATTGTGTGAATATCCAGCTATTCCAGCAGTTTCTCAATTGCTTTTGATAATTGAACACCTTACTTAGATCCCTGCAAGAAGTGGTTATCCTCTGTTATTCACCATATCCACATGGGAGTTCAAGACAAAAAAACTTACTTTGAGGATCAAAAAATATATTTTTTATTCAGCTTAAGTTCTGATTCTGAGTGAATACTTATTTTTTTTTAAACTCATTTTCTCCTTCAACTGTTCAAAGCCAATGCACATTCGTGAAAGTATATCTCTACTGTACTACAAACATTTCTTTGCAACCTCATAACGCTGTTAACTACCTGCTGAAGTGGTTCCAAACACCCGGATAACAGGAACCATGTAAACTTCACTTCCACGAAACAAACTGGACACTGGATCAAGCTCATTATGGGGCCTGCTCATATAGTAATCAGCGCTGATTATTCGCACAGAAAACATTGCTAATGGCCATGAAGCAGGACAACTTTTAAACAAACTTTCAGTCTAGGCTATGTAGTCCTGACTTGTAAAGGCGTTTCACGACTTTAAAATTTTTGCGGGGCTAATGGAGAGCAGGTGGTGGTATTCTTCCGAGAGCTTGTGCGCATGTGTGACTCATTGTGCATTCTGAATTCGCTGGTCATTAGTGCAGTTTTATTTTTTACACTGATTCTTTCACCATGAATTTACTACTGTCAGTAAAAGCCAGGCTTCACCTTCCAGATTCCCAGACGTCCGGGGCTTCCGCATAGTCAAGTCAACCCTTCCAGCTACATTTTGCTGATCTTCAACATTTCCTAGATGTCTCCTTTTTATTTCAAATACCACTTGCTTCCTAATCACAACTGTCAATCACTTTCACTTTTCTTCCTTCATTTGCATATTTTTTGTGTGTCTCTTGAACGGTTTGCCTCTATATGCTACCTTCCAGTTATCCGGAATCTGGGGTGTCCAACACCCCGGACTTCCAGACGTTTTTGGCCTGGCTTCACCTTCCAGATCCGTCTCGACGAAAACGGCTGTCTGGAATCCGGAAGAAAAATTTGGAAGGTGAAGCCTGGGATTAAGCTTGAATATATCAAAAACCTCAATAACAAAGGAAATAATCGTTAGTCCATTCAGAGCTTATGACCGACATCTAAGGCGTATTCTCTCCGTTCCCCGAGGACTCCATTTGACGAGTCCCAGCGTTTTAGCTTGTCCAAGGGACTCACTCCCAGTATTCTCGCGAGTCCCCACTGACGGGCAGTGCTCTGATTATCATCACCATCATCAAAAAGGACTCTCTTTCAGATTTAGAGGGGAATCAATGTTTGCTGTTGCTGGTGCAATGCAAAATTAACCAAAAACAATCAGAATAAACAAAACTAAACTTAAAGTGAATCCAGACTAATTCCGTCAACTACATATTTTTTTTTTTTAACGCAATTCATTCTGGAAGCATTTTCCGTGTTGTCGCTGTTTTCCGTACGCAGAGTCCGCGTGGAGTGATTCCCTCTTGTCTATTCTCGCCGTTCTCTTTGATTCCCCGAGAAATCCTCGGGGAACGGCAGAAAGACGCCTCTAATCCGATTTTCATGGCACTTGCCTTCCGTGTGCAATATACCGATCACTTTCCCGTCGGTCTGTCGGTCGGTCAGTCCGGTGTTTGCGAGTTAGGGTACTTCCAGATGTGCTAGGACGATTAAACTGGGCAGGCATATTAGGACCCGACCACACTATAACTTGGAAATAGTCACTTGCCCGATCCGACCATCGTGGGGGGAGGGAGGGGAGCCGGAATTTAGTGGCATGCATAACTTTCGAACGGGTGATCGGATCTTAATGAAAGTTGATATTTGGAAAGGCGTCATGTCTCAGATGTCCCATTTCAAGTCCGAACCGAATCCGATGAATTTGGGGGCGAGTCGGAGGGGGGAACTGGAAATCATTTGAAACGCTTAGAGGGGAGCGATCGGGATGAAACTTGGTGGGATGAACAAACACTAGCCCTAGGTACATCATTGACAGAACTGGACCCGATTCGTGCACTGTGGGGGGAGTTGGAGGTGGGTTTTGGAATTCCGGGGATACGGAGTTCAGTTACTTCCAGGTGGGCTAGGACAATGAAACTTGGCAGGCAAATCAGGGACCCGACCAGATTAACCTGGAAATAGTGAATTTCCCGACCCGATCATCGTGGGGGGAGTGGAGGGAGGGGGAATCTGGAATCTTGAGGTATGTATAACTTCCGAATGGGTGATCGGATCATAATGAAACTTGTTATGTAGAAAGACCACTTGTCTCGGGCCGAATCCGATGAAGGTAGGAGGGGGTTGGAGGGGGGAACTGGATACCTTGTGACACACTTGGAGTAGAGCGATCGGAATCAAACTTGGTGGAAAGAACAAGCACAACTTATGTACATCAGTGACAGAACCGGACCGGACTCGGGACCTATGGGGGAGTTAGAGGAGGGGGTCCAGAATTCCGGTGATAGCAAACTTGCTACGACGTTGAAACTTGGCTTGAAAATTAGAGACTTGACATGATTGGCTTAGAAATAGTCATTTCCCTAATCCGACCATCGTGGGAGGAGTGGAGGGGGAAGAATCCTGAATCTTGAGGTATGTACAACTTTTGAACGGGTGATCGGATCTTAATGAAACTTGTTATAAAATGCACTGACCGGACGCGAAGGAACAGATACGGACTCGAGACTGGAATCGGTAACGAACGGGACCAAACAGACATGTTAATTCACTGTATTTATAAAGGGACGGGCCGAAGGAGGTGAAACAGACGCAGACTGATCTATGACCGGTGATAACCGAATTCGGTAACGAATGAAAACTAAATAGATAAATACATCTGATCACCGAATTTGAAGAAGGACAGACTGAATACGGTGGAAGAGATGCGGACTAAACAAAGGTCCGGTGATTACCGAATTCGGTAACGCAAGCGGGAACTAACTAAACATAAAATGAATCACCGGTTTTGAAAATGGACAGACTGAATGCGGTGAAATAAATACGGATTGAAAAAAAGTCGGGTGAATTAACAAATTCGATAAGGAATGGGAACTAATAAATATGTTGTCATCCAATTTGGAGATATAATAATAATAATAATTTTCTTGTTCACCCATCAAAAAGCACATGGCATAGACGGAGTAGGAACAAAGAAATAAAAGAAGAAGGAAACACCATAATAAGAGAAGACCAGACAAACAATAGAGACTACGACAATATTATCCTATCTACAAAACTATCCTATTGTAGAAGAATGCTCTCCCAGTTATGCTTAAAGTTTAACCGAAAAGGGCTGGGATAGGACAATCTATTTACACATCACTTATTCACTTAAATTGGCTTGAAGACCCGCTGAAAATGCGTTACTTGCTTATGAACAAGCGAGTCGAAAGCCCTACTAACGTCGTGGCTTGCAAGCACTAAAGATTCCTGACCAGACTCTGCATCTCTAACAGAATGGAACAAACGAGACTAAGGGCGTGGTAACATCCCAGTCCTATTTGGAACCAGAATTGACAAGGGGGCACATAACACTTAGAGTAAATTTCGGGAAACGTGACAAGCTCGGAGAGCTTGCATAATATATTTGAAACTGTAATTGGGCGGTATGAATTACAAGAATCAGGAGGTTTCCCTTTTTTCAAAATTGGGTAAAGCTTTCCTTCAGAAAAGTTACTAGGCATAATTCCGGTTTCTATGATTACTTTTAACAGGATGTAAACATAATCTACCAGCAGATCACTTGCCATTCCCAAGAGAGCCGCGCATGTCTCGTCAATACCTCGAGAGTACTTTTTCTTTAACTTCCCGATAGCACATAATTAAGACCTCACTACGCTCCACTATACATAGTAATTAACACTACTTCTTTTACTGAGACACTCATCTAACTTCCTCTTAAATTCCGCCGTGATGTCGGGAGCAGGGGAATCAAATTCTTTTCTCATAACAGAGACTTATTGGAAAATGTTCCGCGGAGAAACTAGAACCGAATACATGCACGGGGGATTTTGTCACGGACTGAGAGGTCAAAGCATGGTCCAGGTTTGACATAGATCCACTGGAGTGTATACAGGTAACATCACTATCTTTCTCAGTTAGGCTTAACTTATCCTCCACGAGAGAAAGAACCATGCTCGTACATGTAGACGTGGTGTCAGTCAGGTTACAATTGAAGTATCCCACTACGATAACGGGGGAAGAAGATCTTTGTTTACACAGCCTGAAAAACTTTTCAACGCGAATATACATACAGAAGCAAGATTTTAGAAACAGGCATAGCTTTGCCGCAATCACGCCGTGTAGGACAACTATCGTGTCTGTAGACTATAGGCATATTCTCGCCGTTCCCCGAGGACTCCACTTGAGGAGTCCCCGCGGTTTTGTTTGTCTCGGGGACTCACTCCCCGTATTCTCGCGAGCCCCACGGACGGGGAATGCTCCGATTATCGTAAAAAAGGACTTCCTTTCAGATTCGGAGGGGAATAAATTTTGGCTTGTCGGTGCATTACATTGTCGGTACAATGTAAAACAAAACCTAAAATAAAGTGGATCCAGACTAATTCCGTTAACTGCATATTTTTTTTTCGAGAAAATCCATTTTGGAAGCATTACCCGTGTTCTCGCTGTTTTGTGGTCGCGGAGTTCGCGTGGAGTGACTCCCTCTCCGAGGACTCCTCTGGGAATCAAAGGGAACGGCGAGATTATGCCTTACGTCAAAACTTTACTCGGCCCTGAAGCTTACTCGGCTCCCACAGCCGTCAAAATTTTTACTCGGCTCCCATAGCCGTCAAAACTTTACTCGGCTCCCACAGCTGTCAAAACTTTAATCGGCTCCCACAGCCGCCAAAACCTTATTCTGCTCCCACAGACGCCGAAAACTTTATATTTTATTTGCCCCACAAAGGTTCAACAGCGTTCTGTGCACGCTCCTGGCCAAAAAGGATGCTGCTGGGCTGGGCTTGGGAACGCAAACTACGATATCGGAAGTATAGGACAGGGATGAATGGTGTCGGAATTTCCGGAAACCGCAGAACACCATCAACAATTTTGGATAGCGTACCAGGACAAAATTATTGAAAGTGCCAGCTTCTTTTGAACGAAATTGTTCACCATGTTTGGTCCTGGAGGAAATGCACCGATTATCGTTCTAAGTAAGTGAAGAGTGGTAGGCTAGTTTAAATTTTGAAAGGAAGGGTAGATTGAGGGAGCACAGAAACTAACATGTGTCAACATCAAAACTAGTCAGCATGTCCAACTCAGACAGTCTCCTGCCACTGATGCATAGTCGACTCAGTGTTGTCAGATGGGCTTGTTTCGTGCCCCATGGGCTTGTTTCTGTGGGCTGGGGCGGATGATTTTTGTGATGGGCTTGGTTAGGGAAAGTGGCCAAGTGGGCTTTATTGTTTTGAAATGTGGCTTGTTTTTGGCGTTTCCTTGGATAGGGTAGCCACAAAAATGCCGTCCATAGCTGGACCATAGCAGGTCCATAGTGCCGCGAATTTGCTGATTTTCTGTAATGAAAGCATGAATTGCTGTGAATTTTCCTTGTCTGTTTTCTAGTTATAACTATCTAAATCATCTTAAAAAAATATTAAAAAAATACCATTGCATTCAGGATAGAATTGCCTATTTTGTAAGGCCATCAGTAAGATGTCGAAGCTACAGGTCATACAGGATCCAACCTCACTAAGACAAGATTTCAAATTTCCAGAGAAGTCTTTCGTTCAGAATAATCCATCTGGCTTAAAAAGGAACCAACAAATATGACAAAAATACTAGATTGAAGCTAGTTGAATGGTTTACATATTGGATTAATAATTATTGCTTCAGTATTTCTAGTTCGGGTACGAGCGGCGGTAGTCGGGCAGTTAACTCCTCACTTAGCTTTGAATCACCTTAAAAACTAAACCACTCAACTCACAGACTTCATTTACGCAATGAAAAATTTGTTTGAAAATCGCGCTTCTTTTTGTCGTTTCTTGACACCACTGTTGCCAAACAAGAATCCTCCGCCTGATTTTGCACATTCCGCCCAAAAAACTATTTTCACGGACTGTCCTTTTTGTGCTCAGATAATCACGGGCAGTCACGCTTAAACTCGGGTGGCTTCAATTCGGTTTTGCCTGGCTGTTACTTTAGCTGCTGATTTTTAGACAGCAAACGTTGATGGACATTTAGCTTCAGCAGAACAAAAGAATATATTCGAGACAAAATATTCAAAAATTACTTCAGGAGGAAGAAAAATTAGGTAGCATAGACCAAGTGCCCGAGATTAACTCTTGGCTGGGCGCTAGCAGCAACTGGTTAGTGTAGTGCCCGTGTTTATCTGCCGCCCGACTACCGCCGCTCGTACCCTATACTTATTTTTTCTTTTCAAAGATTACTTTATTCTAACCTCACCTCGATTGATCTAAAAATGATGAAAAAGGAAGAGTTAGCAAAGTCAATAGCCAGAAAACAGGATTTCAAAATAGCTACAAAAGGGAGAAAAAGGCACAGAATTTGGATATTTTGGACACATGACTTTGAAAAAAGTCATATTTTGCCTCTTGACTGTCAGGACAGCTTGTACATTTCATTTTAACATTTTCGTGGCAAAAAATTGAGGTAGTGTAAAAACGAGGTTGGATCCTGTATTTTATAGTATTTCTTAATATTCATTGTAAATTTAAATGTAAAAAAAAAGCAACTGAACTTGCCTACACAAATTTATTGATAGTAAGGAGGAAAAGTCAGCAGTCAGTGGCAGCAATATTTCTATTGGACTATTCACTTGATGACCATATTCATATTTTCTCATCTAACTCACTTGCTGGGGTGCCCCATGCAGAGGCGTCACTATGGGGGGGGGGGGGTGGGGGGATGCCCCCCAATGTTGTCGGCCAGTCAGTGAAAATAGCCGAGTCGGCCCGAAGCGCCATGATTTTTATATTCAAAAACCTAAGTATGTTCCACCAGCATTTATTTGAAAATCTGTCCTTCGGTAGACCATCTCATGGAGTTGCCCAGCTGTTTATATTTGGTGCCTGGATGGCATGTTCAGGCAGGTTATTCCAAGTGTCGACTGCTCGTGTTGAGAAAAAGTTTGCCCGGACTCTTTTTCTGGCTTCTGGCTTGTATATCTTTTCTGAGTGGCCTCTCGTTCGGTTTATGGCTGGTTTCCTGAAGAACTTTTCCAACGACAGATTCTCTATTTTGGTTTTCATTTTGAAAATCTGGATGGTGTCTCCTCGCTTTCGTCTGTATGACAAGCTTGGCAACTCAAGGGTTTTTAGGCGCTCTTCATATGGCTTTCCTTTTAGGCCTGGCATCATTCTGGTTGCTCTGCGTTGAACCTTCTCCATGGCTGTGCAGTCCCCTATGTAGGATGGCCCCCATGCGATGTTGCTATACTCGATGATCGGCCGGACAAGACTTTTGTACAGCTGGGTGAGGGTCGTCCTGCTGAAGTACTTGAAGGATCGGTGGACCAGGGACAGTACCCCATTGGCTTTGTTGGCTGCTGCGTTGGTTTGGAGGTGGAATTTGAGTTCATCGTCAATGATGATGCCAAGGTCTTTTTCCTTATCTTCGACTGGCATAGTGTGTATTTTCCCCGGCTTGTCTCGAATTGTTAGACGAGGGGGGCGGCTGTTTTTTGGTCTTCCAATCCACATTACTTTGCACTTCATGATGTTGAGTTTGGGGCCAAGATTTGAAAGGTTTGAAGTGAAGAGGTTTATATCTCTTTGCAGAGCGTCTACATCGTCTTGGCTGTTGTATGTACGGTAGATCTTTGTGTCGTCTGCATAGATTTTGTGGGGGCTGCTTAGCCCTGTGGTGGCAGCGTTTATATGGAGTAGGAACAGCGTGGGTCCGAGGGTGCTGCCCTGGATAACACCGCTTTCTACGTGACTTCGCTCGGAGAAATGTCCATTGATTCTTGTTTGCTGGGATCTGCTTTTGAGGAAATCTTCTATCCAGGTGGTGACGGAGGGTGCCAGGTTGAAGAGTTTGAGCTGGTTTAGTAGCTCTGGGTGAGGGACTGAGTCGAAGGCCTTTTCCACATCAAAGAATACTGTGACAACAGACTTTCCATTCTCAATCGCTTCAGTCCAGTCATTCAGAGCTTCTAGAAGTGCAGTTGTGGTGCCCTTTCTTGGTAGAAAGCCAAATTGGTTTGGGTTGATCAAATTATTTTCTAGTACATGTTCAATAATGCCATCTCTAAGGTTTCCCTCCATGAGTTTACAAACCAGGCTTGTCAAGCTGATAGGTCTGTAATTTTCGGGTTTGGTTTTTGAAGATTGGGGTTACTGTAGCTATCTTCCAATCGGTGGGCAGCTATAGTTATTATTTTTTTTTTTACCCGCATACTCACAGTGGCGAGTAACGATTTTCATTCATTTTAGCATGAAGCTTGAAGCACAGCCCTGCTAACATGAGAATGGTTACTAAAATATGATTTGTGTAGTAATAAAATTTTGAGGCTTCACTTTGTCTTTGAAGAACTAAGCCTGAAACTGTGAATGTGATATCTTTTCTGGAGCAAATTTGTTATTGAATGAAAAAGGGGGGGGGGGGCTATCGACACAATCATATTTCAGATTAAATCTCTCCTGGTCTGGATTTGTTGGGTATAATTTCAGCTAGATGGTGGCATATGATGCTGTGATGCAAATCAAGTGTTGAGGTTCTCCTAGTTGTTCGTCAAAGGACCCAATTTGCCTGTATTGTTGCCTCACTTAGGTGTTCCTTGATTGTCATTTCCAAGACCCTGAACTCGGTGTGTCATTCTTACCCATGCCTACAGACCATATAACTAGTGCCCTTAAGTTCGGACACTAGGCTACTGTGATTTTTAATTTTCCGTCTTTGGCATTTTCGGGGCAGGTGAGGCTCCTATTGGTCACAAACAGTAGTAATGCAAACATATACGGACTGCGAACCGTATAATTGTAGTGCCCTAAGTCCCAGCACTACTTTGATTTTTCATTTTCCGCCTTTGGCCTTTTTCGGGTTAGGTCAGGCTCCCATTGGTCAGAAACACTAGTAATGCAAACACGTACGGACTACGGACCGTATAACTGTAGTGCCCAAGTTCCAACACTACATGGATTTTTCATTTTCCGTCTTTGGCGTTTTTGGGGCAGGTCAGGCTCCCATTGATCAGAAGTACTGGTAATGCAAACATATACGGACAACGGACCGTGTAATTGTGTGCCCAAAGCTCCTACACTACACGGATTTTTCATTTTCCGTCTTTGGCTTTTTTCGGGGCAGGTCAGGCTCCCATTGGTCACAAATAGTAGTAATGCAAACATATACGGACTGCGAACCGTATAATTGTAGTGCCCTAAGTCCCAGCACTACTTTGATTTTTCATTTTCCGCCTTTGGCCTTTTTCGGGTTAGGTCAGGCTCCCATTGGTCAGAAACACTAGTAATGCAAACACGTACGGACTACGGACCGTATAACTCTAGTGCCCAAGTTCCAACACTACATGGATTTTTCATTTTCCGTCTTTGGCGTTTTTGGGGCAGGTCAGGCTCCCATTGATCAGAAGTACTAGTAATGCAAACATATACGGACAACGGACCGTGTAATTGTGTGCCCAAAGCTCCTACACTACACAGATTTTTCATTTTCCGTCTTTGGCTTTTTTCGGGGCAGGTCAGGCTCCCATTGGTAAGAAATCCTAGTAAGACCGTATAACTGTAGTTTTAAGTTCCGACACTAGAGTGATTTTTCATTTTACGTCTTCGGCCTTTTTCGGGGCAGGTTATGCTCCCATTTGTCAGAAATAGGCTACTAGTAATGCAAATTTTTCTATTTTTCTCATCAAAACCAATGGGGCCGAACTTTTGCAGAGCAGCCAAATCCCGCAGCAACGAAAGCTAAAATAATTACCCAGTTTCACTTAACTGTATTTGTTAAAACGGTAAAAAAAAGGAGTGCAACTAACATAAAATTCTAAGCTGAATATGATTATGAAAGATACAACTTTGAAAAGTGACAAAGCCAAAAAAATTGATTCAGAGTTAAAAAAAACCGTGAACTTTTTAAGGAAAGAATTGAGATTCGTTAATAGCTGTGAAGCTCCAGACATGATCTCTTCTGCTTGGTTATGTTAGACTGATTGGTTTCTCTTTTGTAGATTGAAACCTATTGGAATTGGCATAACCTAGCTGAACTGAAGATGTCTGGAGACCATAGTGATACCGAGTTTGATGAAGAGTCATTTATCCTGTATCGGGATCGTCCTGAATGGAGTGACATTGCCCCCATAAGTCTTGATGAGGGGCCTAATCCAATTGTAGCTATTGCTTACTCTGAAGTCTTTAAAGACGTTTTCGGCTACTTCCGAGCCATTGTTGTTGCCAATGAACGGTCAGAACGAGCTTTTGAACTAACGAAAAGTGCTGCAGAGCTCAATGCGGCTAATTACACTGTTTGGCAGTACAGAAGGTTACTGCTTGAGGATTTGTCCAAATCGTATGTTGACGAACTGGCATATTGCCGTAATGTGATCGAGGGTAATCCTAAGAACTACCAGGTTTGGCATCACAGGCAGTGTGTTGTTGACAAGCTCCAAGATCCAAGCAAAGAGTTGCGATTTACTGAAAACATTCTCTCGAATGATCCAAAGAATTACCATGCCTGGACTCATCGTCAGTGGGCCATTACAAAGTTCCGGATGTTTGATCAAGAGCTACCGTTCGTTGAGAGACTTCTTGAAGAGGATATCTGCAACAACTCAGCTTGGAACCACCGGTTCTTTGTTATCAAACAGTTCAAAGGCTTCACTTCTGATGTTGTTTTGTCAGAGGTTGCATTCACAGTGGATGCAATTCGCAAATTACCTGCAAATGAGAGCTCATGGAGCTATCTGCGTGGTGTACTCGAACAAACGGAAGAGGGTGTTGGCGGACACCAGGCGGTTCTTAACTTGTGTCAAGAGCTTATCGATTCTGGAAACAAGTCGGCATATCTGCTTGACTTCATGATCGGCATCAAAGAAAATCTGCTTGAAAAAGCAGGGGAGGATCGGAATCAGATTAAGAAATTTGTGGAAGAAATAGTTGACCTGTGTAAAACCTTAAAAGAAGTAGACATAATCCGCAAAGCATATTGGGATTATGTTGCTTCTTCAGTGCAGGTGCAATACAGTCAAGGATAACCAGATAGTAGGCCTGATCTATTTCTGGCATTATAATTAGGGTATTTCGTGCTTGTTCTGTATCTGCCTGTGTGGGAATTTGTTTTGATTGACAGTACCTAGCATAGTATCTTTTTTTGTGCTGTGTTTATGGAAAATAAATTTCACTATCTACCAATCTTCCGAAAGCTTAATCCATTGAAATCGGTAGTACCTTTTCAGTGTGTGTTCTTAACTAGACCTCTTCCAACTTGACCCTATAAGCGAATAAACTTGCACACACAGCCCGAGAAGGTTTCGCATAAAAAAATACGCCTGCGAAATCCGTGTCGCTACGAAGAAACCGTGCATGTGATACGTCAAACTCTTCGAGTGAAGAAGGACTTCCGCATGTTAACGCGAAAATCGGACTTCGTGTGTACGTAGCCTTAGTATCGATTGTTATATGGAGAATTCGTGGTGATGATTAGGGGTAAGTGGTATATGCAGGGACGGGGTATAAGGTGGGACACGGTACTTATCTGCCATCTAGCGTTCTTTAAAAAATCCAATAAAGCCACCTAGTATAGTTCATTCAATGGCGGACATGACAGTTCTATCATTTTGGTAAGTTGCTATTTTCGTTTTTGAGATAATCGACTTCAAAGTTTCGGCTATACCCCCCAAAAAATATTTGGGCAATAGTTTTTTTATGCTTTATTTTGTAACGGTTTGCAGAAATTGTGTGTGTAAGATAGCAAACGAAAGCTAAAACATCAGGCCACGTCGTGTGGCCGTCTGGTGGAAAAATATGCAACAGTAAAAAAAATCGGACACAATTTGCAAGTAGAGGTCGCATGGTACATACTGGGACAAGGACAAGTGGTATGTAGTGGGACATGTATTTACATGTATTTTCCTGGGTCTGTCCAAGAGAAAAACGAGAACAGTGCCAGAGTGAGTGTCATGTGCATGGCCGGTCTAAGAAAGTGGAAGTGGCCGGACCGAGAAGACTCAATATTTTATCCAAGGGAAGACATTTTGAAAAAGTTGTCGCCTCCTACCCCAGCACCCGGTACAGCTTCCAGAGCAGCGTCATACTTGCGTGTTTGCTCTTGTGCCTAAGATATTTTTACTTTTAAAGTCGAATTTTTAATGTAGTTTTTATACGATGAATAGTCGAAGTTTTCTACCAATACATGAATCTTTTTACTATGTCCCAGAGTATACCACCTCGTGTCCCAAGATATGCCACCCCCGGTACTTAGTGGGACAAATGGTATAAGCAGGGACACCCCCCTTTTTTTCTTCTAGCTATACAAGAAAAATCTGGAAAAATCACAGTTTATGCAGCAGTTCCGGGGCTTTCATTTGAGCCATAAACCATTTTTCTACTCCAATGTTAACCATGCATTTTGGAGGTTTTCCAAAATCCGTCCCTGCATATACCACTCTCCCCTACTCGTCCCAGAACTCCGACAGTACAGTTTGTATCACAAGTGATAGGAGAAATGATTTTTTGTCTGTGCTGTGTCATTCCTACAGAATAACAACCTTTCCAAATTAGCGAATTGGTGACATGACGTGTCTTCAATTGCAAGCGGTCCAGCACCTCTTGTTTCTGGGCTCTCTCTGGTAAATTGGGGTGTGGTTTTCTTGTCCAAGTTCGCGCCAGTTTCGGTACGACTTAAGTTCCTTGATGCGACGCACAATCCACTGTTTGAACGCTGCAAACTAGGCTCTGCTTTCAACAAATAATACACGTCTTGTTTTAAGCGTTTTCCCAGGTTGTTGTTTCCTCATGATCATCTTGATATTCGAGTACCATTGGCTCCATTCAAATAATGGTTTTGTCTTTGGAGATTTATTGTAGCCTCCTTTCTCAGTTAGCAGAGGCGCTTTCATCGTTCAAATCTATTATGAACGGGGGTGATTTAGTTGCCCTCTTGTCAGTGTCCCTCCCGTAACTGACATATTCCTTGGTTGTCCTGAAAGCGCCACGCCGCTTAAAACTGCCAAGCCTTTCTCCGCGACAATCTCAACTGACCTATTACTCACTATCGGGGACACTGGTCTGTTAGTGGAATTACAGTTATACTTCAATTATGTTCTCGTATAATTGCTCAATTAAGTTGTCTTTGTTCTCTATAGACCAGAACACCAAGCGAGAAAGCGGCAGAAAAGTACAGCTAGACAACATCGGTGCAGGAAAGGTAAGATTTCGATTATTCTTCACCCACTTCGTCAAGAACTATAATTGAAAAGCTTTAAATTTGTAATTTAATTAGAGACCTGTGGAATGGCAAAAGAGGGTAACCCAAATTCAGGACTCGGTGCCTGGTAGACAGTCCAGGGCCCAAAATAGCTGAGCTCACTGAGTAAAGCAAGCAAAGCCAAATGAAATTAAGAATAGTAAACTGAAAGGCAAAAATGCTCGTCCGTCGGTATTTCGATCCGTGATTTTTGTTTGCATCTCTCGAGGAAATTTCACCTAGACAGGTCACTTTGGCAATTTTTTTTTTTATACCAATTTTTACCAGTTTTATCTGTATGAAGTAGTTTACTCTTCTATTAGTATGCTGAGCTTTGAAAGCAGTTAAGATGATCGCCGTTGAGGTCAATCCTTAAAGGACACTTGAATGAAGAGTACCAAGTATCATCCCTATCTGTATGACTTCCGTTAACATTGCCTGCTGAAAACCCAATCCAAATACGAAATAGTGTTTCCAAGCTATGATTTTTGCTCCATTTTGCATCTGTCCTTATTTCAGTACCGAACATTTTTAGAAATGAACAAATGTCTCCAATCAACTCTTCTTCTGGAATAACCAGTCAAGCCCAAACGTATATCTAGAAGAAATTCCAATTTGATCCGGCCAGCGCTGTACAAGATTTGAATGAATTGCGCTTTTTGTCTTGGAGTCTGCATGTGCAAACCTCAAGAAACGAACATCCCTATTTTGAAAACGTCACGCTCAGGAGAAGAATGCTCTCCGTGGCCATGTCTGTAAATGCATTCTCCATGGTGTGTTCAAGTATGGTTTCATTGTTCAGGTGTCCTTTAACTGGCAAGCCAACCCCAATAGGAGTAAATTACTACTAGAAGCCGGGAACAGTCCCGTAAGTCAGAACAGCATTGGCACTATAAACTGATTATAGATATGATAAGATAGCACAACAAAGTACAAGTAGTGAACTAATGACAAAATTGGTCCGCTGGCGGAATTTGAGCCCGCGACCTTAAGTTGGACCGATGCGGTGAGCCGCCGAGTGGCTTGCGGAGGTGGATCGCGAGCCACTGCAATTGTCATGTAGAAGCGGGCTGGGTAGAATGCTTTATTTTTCTCCGCTTCATAGTGCTAACGTAAGGTATGGCTAAGATGTTCCGTTGCTCCGCTGTTGATGCCCGTTTTGATTTTGGTTGATTCACGCACTTAACCTGTGCATACCTGTTCGTCCTCTCTGAGACGCAACTAGGCAGACAAAGAGGCTTAAACTTTCCATCGAACGCTGCTAATGCTATGAGACTCCCCTATGCGAAATAGTATACTACTCAATAGTCGTATACCGTATAGTGCGCAACTTCTTTTTAATATGTTTTATTATTTATTTGCCTCAAATTTATTTCATTTTTTTTTAGTTTTACGTTGTACTAACCTCCAACATTTTCTTTGCTCAGATGGTCGCCGACGTCATTCGCACGTGCCTGGGCCCCCGCGCAATGTTGAAGATGTTGATGGATCCAATGGGCGGCATTGTGATCACCAATGACGGTAACGCCATCTTGCGTGAAATCACTGTACAACACCCGGCAGCCAAGTCAATGATTGAAATTGCCAGAACTCAAGATGAAGAGGTAAGGTTTCTTCCGCTTTTCAGCCGGCAGGGCTTTGTAAAATTCTGGCAAGATTTGCGAAAAAAAAGAGCAATAGGCCTACTACCTTAGGATGCACAGTGTAAAAACTAGTCCAGTATATAGAAACCCTTCACTTACGTGTGGGACGTTTCCGCTGGTCAACGTAGGTTCTGCCATCCCTATAGCAACGCCCTGGGGTCCTGTTGCTCGACGTCCTGGACGGTGGTAGAGCTTCAGTTAATCTTTAACCAACGTCTAATTTGGGTGTGAATACTCCTATTCTAAAATAACAGGATGAATGTGGGCTAGGGATACAGTTAGTGGATTGCGTGGAATTCAGGACTCGCCTTTAGGTGTTGGCAAATAATTTACCGGTTATTACCAGTCGTCGGGTGTGGCTTTTAAAATCAAAGAAGTGTAATGTCCGAAAACCTCACGGCGATAGGGCACGTAACATACTATTGTTTTCGGGTCACAGTTTAGCCTAAGCACTGGTGAAAGATCTTTAATTTACGCTTTCGGTCGCCTGTATAGAACGGCTCGTGTAGGCTCAAAAATCGATATCACCATAAGTGGTGAAGCTGGATTTTAACTGAAATCTAAAGATGTTGACACACGTTTTAGGTGAATGCGTCTCGCTTCACAATTGGTTCTAGTTTTTTCCAGTTATTTCCCGCACTAGATCCTTTGCTTGCTTTTCATAGTATCGGAAGTTTCGTAATGTCTGTACGTCGGACTTAAGTCCTGTCCCTTATACTAGTGAAAAGTTTAGACAATGTCTAGCTCAAGCTACGGAATAGGACTTTATGAATCGTAAAGAAAAATAAAATCCGTGGTTTTAGGTTGGAGATGGCACTACTTCTGTGATCATTCTTGCCGGTGAGATGCTTGCGGTCGCAGAACAGTTTCTGGAAGAACAGATGCACCCGACTGTCATCATCAGTGCATATAGACAAGCACTTGAAGATGCTGTTAACATTCTGAAAGACAAAATCAGGTATACATAGCTGAACTTATCAGGTGCTTTCGAGTCAGCACTGGCCAGTTTTATCCTTGCCAATTGGTATACTTAGCCAACTGCATCCTCGAGTTTGCTTTGTTCTGATCTCGAACAGTCACATTCCATTTTATGCGTTGATTCACCTTCCAGACCGGACGGGGGTAGGGGGAATCCAGAAGAGATATCTGTTGCTTTCGGCTATATTGCTTTGAAAAAATGAGCCCGTCATATTGAGACAGTTGAGTGAAATAAATCAACCTTAATAGGGAAGAAGATTAGTTCGGTACTTCGAGTACTGCTTTTCCTTTAAAGTTTAACCGAAAAGTACTGGGATAGGACAATCTAGTTACCCATCACTTATTCAGTTAAATTGGCTTGAAGACCCGCTGAAAACTTGGTTGTTCCGCTATTCAGGAATAATTGATTTTCAAATAGTGGAATTTCCGTGTGATTTGTGGTACCTCTAATTTGTTGTATGCCTTACAAGAAAGATTTATGACTTTTTTTTTTTCAGGCACTAAGTAATCTTCACCAATATCGCCACTGCCCACTGAAAAGCCTTGTTTGTGTTTAGATAAAAAATTTCCCGCGTCATAGTAGAATTTTCGCTGTGGGGACAGCCGCAAATATTCTGAACGTCATAACTAGAGCAGATAGTGGAAAACAAAAAAATCCCTTTGCAGAATCCAAATAATTCAGTGTATTCAACTAAATGACACAAAAATAAGTTCGCTTTTCAGTTAAACTTTAAAAGCCTTCTTCGAGAGTTATAATTTTGAATGGTAGGCTAAAGATCATAAAAGATATGAAGAGGAACTAGAACTTTAGTCCATACTTTCAGACTTTTAGGCTTGTTTCATACCTTATGTATGGTATTGTAGAGGACGAGACCATTTAGTAAATAAAAAGGATTTTCTCCCAAAGTTAAAAGATTCAGCTTTGGTTTACAACCAAGATAAATGCGGGAGAGTTATAAGAATCTATATAAAACTAGTGCACGTTTTTTTTATCATTTAAGCGTCCCCATCGATATCACGGACCAAGAGCAGCTGATGACAATCGTTCGTTCATGTTTGGCCACCAAGATGGCGGGCAAGTGGGGAGACCTTATCCCAGGAATCGCCCTGGAAGCAGTTCAGACCGTTGCCGTAGAAAACGATGGAAAAAGAGAAATTGATATCAAGAGATACGCACGAGTTGAAAAGGCAAGTTAACGGTTAAAATATAACAGCAAAGTTAGCCGACTCATCTGTGTGTTCGAAAGGCTAAACTGGAAGATTTAGCTGAACTAACCATCAGACCTAGTCTAGTTTATCAGCACCATCAACTAGTGTTCTGACAGATCATGACTGTTATCTCACAAGTAATTTATTTCCAGTCGACTGAGTCAGAGAAAGGTAGTAGTGTCTTGGAGTCAGGAACTAGCTTAGAGGAGTCAAGAATTGTCATTAGACTGACAGGGTTTTACTTTGCTGAGTGATGATCTATGTCAACCACTAAAACAACAGGGGGAGTCAGTTTATCGTTTGGGAACCGTTACTGGTTTGGTAACCTAAATATCGTTATTACATTTTTAGATTCCTGGTGGCATGGCGGAAGAGAGCAAAGTCCTTAAGGGAGTTATGCTGAACAAAGACGTCACTCACTCAAAAATGAGGCGACGCATTGAAAACCCAAGGATCATTCTGTTGGACTGCAACCTTGAATACAAGAAAGGAGAGAGCCAGGTAAGTCCCCGCTCCTCCCCCCATTCTGACGGAGAATCGTTCATATTTTGGTTTGGATATCCTAATTCTAGGTCCGAACCGAATTTTTGGAAGTTCTCTTCGAATTTTTGCGAAGTTCTCTTCTACTTTCTTGTACCACCTACTCGTAGCAAGTGCCATATGAGCTCTTAGCTCTTTTTTTTATGGAACCTAAACTTTTCATTCCCCCCAAGTGCCACACACATGGGCAAAATTGCACATGCATTCACTTACGTCCGACTGTTAAGTGTAGCTACCTCTTTATGGCATGGCCGTTCTCAAGACTAAGATCTCGCGACGGTATCGAGATTCTAAAAGCAAAACTCTTTATCGAAAATACCAATACTTCCACCGTGAAATTAGCGATTGCTTTTGGAGCGTGTCAACACCATCCTGACTTCTCATTCTCAGAAGCGGAAGATATAAGCGAAATATTGAAAATTTTACGATCCGTGCTTAAAAAGTGGGGAAACCAAGCAAAAGAAAAGCGAGTCCAAAAGACAAGGTATACCTGTTAGACTCAAGTCGCAAAAATGAAAAACAAAATTTTAAGCTTTTCATCATGCCCATTTTTGAAAGAGCTGTCGGTGGACCATAAGCCTTTCGTCGAAGTTGCAGCCTTTCCGGCAAATACTCATATTTACAGATCGAAACAATGGTGAAGGACGGGGATTTCTGAGCTGATTATTCCATAAGGGAATAGGGATAATATAAAAGGCAAAGCAAGTAAGATGGGTCCTTTAAAATTCCTCCCCTGTCGCGTAATGAGCTACGAGTAAACAATTACGAACTGCATATTTGTCAGCTTTAGATATCAACTTGTAAACAGTCAACTCGTACAGAAATTTGAGT
Organism: Branchinecta lindahli; assembly: GCA_023053555.1. Classification (NCBI taxonomy): domain Eukaryota; kingdom Metazoa; phylum Arthropoda; class Branchiopoda; order Anostraca; family Branchinectidae; genus Branchinecta; species Branchinecta lindahli. The sequence goes on from JAKZAO010000006.1 coordinate 28,760,045, forward strand.
CTCCGATTTTCTTTTTAAATGTGTTTTTTGGGATCCCAAGACGTAACTGGTGAGATACCTATGACATCGCAAAAGTCGTCCGTCTGTCCGTCCGTCTGTCCGTCCGTCTGTCCGTCCGTCTGTCCGTCCGTCTGTCCGTCCGTCTGTCCGTCCGTCTGTCCGTCCGTCTGTCCGTCCGTCTGTCCGTCCGTCTGTCCGTCCGTCTGTCCGTCCGTCTGTCCGTCCGTCTGTCCGTCCGTCTGTCCGTCCGTCTGTCCGTCCGTCTGTCCGTCCGTCTGTCCGTCCGTCTGTCCGTCCGTCTGTCCGTCCGTCTGTCCGTCCGTCTGTCCGTCCGTCTGTCCGTCCGTCTGTCCGTCCGTCCGTCTGTCCGTCCGTCTGTCCGTCCGTCTGTCCGTCCGTCCGTCCGTCCGTCTGTCCGTCCGTCCGTCTGTCCGTCCGTCCGTCTGTCCGTCCGTCTGTAAGCACGATATAACTCTCGAAGAGATATTTTGATGAAACTTGATCGGAGGATCGTCTGGATCAAGGGAAAGATCGAGTTCGTAGGAGGGATTTGTAGCCCTACATTTAGGGGTGGGGGAGGGGGTTTAAATTAAGTTGCGAACAAAATATTTTTAAACAGCTAATGTGATAGTCGATCATGGGGTAAGAAGACATGCTGAACACGATGGTGAAAATCATTTTCTCGCCGGACAAGTAGTTCGCCCGGAATCCGGCCAAAACCGGAAAGTTTGTTAAAAGTAAAATTTTTATTTAAAGGTGATTAGATGTTCGATTTAGGGGTAAGAAGATATGCTGAACACTTATGTGAAAAGCATTTTCAACACGGACAACTTGTTCACCCGGAATCCGGCTAAAACCGGAAAGTCTGTTAAAAGCAAAAGTTTTATTTGAGGTTGATTAGATGACAGGTTTAGGGGTAAGAAGTGACGCTGAATCTGTATATGACAATGATTTAAGTTAAAGTTTTATTTGAAGTTGATTAGAGGTTCTTTATAGTGATAAGGAGATACGGTGAATTCGTTTCTGAACTTCCTTTTTTTTTGCTGGACAAGTAGTTCGTTCGGAATTCGGCCGAAAACGGAAGTTTGGCAGAAATAAAGCAGGAAGTTTTGATCAGTATCGTCAAAATAGATATGGCTTATGAGGTATATCTGAACTTGGTTTTCTCATATGATTAGCCTGGCGAAGACTGGATCTGGCGAAGACAAGTACCCAATTGTCTGGATCAAATATTAATTTTTTGGGATCCCATCGAAACCTTTGGTCTTGTTTTTCTTGCTTGAAATTCGTCATCACAGGCGATAGAAATGTTTATTCTGTGAAAACTTGCCCGACCTTGACGGTGAGTGCGCAACAGAGGGTGGTTTTGTTTGAAAGAAACGCTGAATACTGGATTGATATTAAATAGTTCAGTTTGGGATTTCCAGGTATTATTACAGGTAGTGTAAAGTAAAGGTACAGGTACTTGCAACATAGTAACGACTTGGGTTCTCACTACCCTTGCGGCTGTAGGCTGTTTAGCTTAATCTTTTTTGTGTTTTTTCAGACAAATATCGAGATCTCGAAAGAGGAAGACTTCTCTCGTCTCCTCGAACTAGAAGAAGATTATATCCAGAAAATGTGCGAAGACGTCATCAGAGTAAAGCCAGACCTGGTCATCACCGAAAAGGGAGTCTCCGATCTCGCCCAGCACTATCTCGTCAAGGCCGGAATTACAGCAATCCGACGAGTCCGGAAAACTGACAACAACCGCATTGCGCGCGCCTGCGGAGCTACCATTGTCAACAGGACAGATGAGCTAACAGAAGCTGATGTCGGAACGGGAGCAGGGCTATTTGAGATTCAGAAGGTATGTCATGCATTCTCAAGTCTGTATAGAAATATGATAGTATGGGCTTAGCACCGGACCGAGTTATAGAGATTCGTGGTAAATTTGTCCCTGCGCAAAGTAAAATAATGGTAAATCAGAAAAGGAAACTATGTTCAGGAATATCTGCTTGTGTATGGCATTGAGTAGAACCAAGAAGAAATAATCGGACAGAGCTTCTGTCTTCAGTCCGTGCAGCGACTATGAAAACCCCGACAAAACTAAGCGGACCTAGAGGTATTTAGTCTAGCTTTGAGCTGATGTTGATACCCGTTTACTCCTCTTCTATCTTCGCCGTTGCTTATCGCAGTACAAATATTGAAGGAGGCTGGCAGTAAGCGTACTCCGCTCGCTGACCCGCTCTGGAGCGCGTCCATAGAACCAATCAGCTTTGACTACTACATTTCCTCACCAGCGGGCTTACAGCGATTTAGCTATTTGTAGAGGTAACGAAACGTGATTTGGCGCGAAGCTACTAACCTCCGCTCGTTCGCAGCGGACAGGGTATGGGGAAATATTCTACTCCGCCTAGTCATATTACAGAGATAGGGAGACGGAGGTTCTGTCAGATTATTTGTTCTTGGTAGAACTCTCTTCGCAGTTTTGCGATACGAAGAGCTACCACACAGGAAGAAGCCTTCTAGAAGGTAGGCACAGCGCTGCTTGGGCAGATCGGTGTCGGGAGTAAAGTGCAAATTAACGGGCTCTAACAGGAGTGAATACTACGAAGAAGCCTCCGAAGTAGAGTAAGTTACGGCTGTGCGAACCCGAAAGGAAGTCTTTCAGTTTACACTATTGTCTCGAACTCCAATTCACAAAACCTTAAAGCACAGCTCTTACTAGAAATGATCTTTTCCCTATGAAAGGGACCAGAAAGAACGTTTTTCAGAAGTACTTTTACTTTCCGCCTGAAATCAACGATTTTCTTGTTAGCGCTTGTCGACACTATCCAGCCTGCCTGCTCTCCGACGCGGTGGCTGTGAGCAAAACGTTTGAAAACTGAACGCGTCGTGGTTTAATTGTTGGGAAACAAAGCAAATAAAAGAAGTAAGATACAGAAATTTTCGTATCCTTATATGTGAAAGAGTTGTCAGTGGACATTGAAGATCTAGCAAACTTTGCATTATGTGACGGGCAAAACTCGGCATGGCCGAAGAAGCGCTAAAAATTCGTAGGCACAAAAATACACTATGGAGAAAGGTGGGGATCATAGAAATTCCATAAGGGAGCTAGGTATATTATAAAAGGGGTCCTTTAAAAGCGCAGTATCCGCAGTGAAACAGGCCAAAGGATTCAGCGGGATACCCAAAGGGGAATATTTATTCGACTTCTTCATGCCGACAGTCGGGTCTTGCAAACTTCAGATCTCATCAGCTAAATGCATGGTGTGTAGCTTGACGATATTTTCTTCATCGCAGAGTTAGAACAATCCCCACCGCTAAGTAAAGCGCTTAGGGGCCCCTTCTGAGAACTTGACCTGGGCTTTGACCTAAAGGATCTTCACACTAAGTTCAAAAGCTATTTTACTAAGAGAGGGACATACGTACTCTCATAGGCATCCCTCCCCATAGGTGTTCCTGTCACACACAAAAAGTCTCTGTTTCGGTTCTGGATAGTTGCCACCTTTACAGGGATACCCTCCACAAGTAACTGTAACAGGTAAAGAGTATCTAGGTACGCAATAGCTCCTATATTTTAATAATAATAATAATATAGTTGCAACAAAAAGGCTTTCGCCTCTATAAATTTCTCTGGACACTTTGTACACTAAATTGAATTTTGGCCAGGTGACGATCCAAACCAGCTCTGAAAAGATTAATATTTTCGGCCCTTACGAGACTTTCGGGGAGATGAATCCAGGATTCAACCATTCTGTTTTTGAAGCTCCATTTTCCAGTGTTCTTTCGAAATTTCTCAACTCGCAGTTTTAAGATGTGTTTTCTTCCTGGTTAAACCGTTACGCAACTAAGTGTTAAAGTTCTTTTTCTTTTTTTTTAGATTGGCGACGAATATTGGACCTTCATCACTGAATGCAAGGAACCCAAAGCTTGCACTATTGTTCTGCGCGGAGCGTCGAAGGACGTCTTGAATGAAGTTGAGAGGAACCTTCAAGATGCCATGAACTCAGCTAGAAATGTCATGCTCGAGCCCAGGCTGTGTCCGGGAGGAGGAGCTACTGAAATGGCGCTCGCTCAGGTAAATGCTAGTTTGATAGCGATCGCGGCATCTGTCTGTCTGCTGGTATTTATTGATTTTCGGATCTGACCACTTCCTTGGGCGCTGAGGTGGGGGTTAGAATTTGTAATTTGTATGCACGCCCTACTACCGAAATGGTGGCATATGCCAAGGACTGGGATTGAAAATTAAAGTTTGGCCGTAACAGCAGTTTTCCTAGTCCCTGCTAATACCTCTCCCTGGCACGCTTTGGGAAGAGTGCCTTAGTTTTCTTAAGTTTGCTAATGAGTTTGGTGAACCGGAATGGAATGGGTAGAACACACATATGAAAAGGGTGGTTAATGCAAAGTAATCTAATAGATGAAGGACGGGTGTCGACTGTCGAGTAGAGATGGGGCTTTTCCGGAATTGAAAGTAATTGCAAAAGATTGTATAATAATAAGCGTGCTGAACCAGGTTCAGGTTCTGTTACTTTCAAAATACTTCTTAACAATGTATGTTAATCACTGTAGGCCGGCAGGAGAGTTTGTAGTTCCGGGTTAATCGCGCATTTTTCCGCAAAAGTTCGAAAAGCTTATGGTATGCTAGCTGCGTCGAAAGCGCGTTACAACAGACTGGTGCTAGCGCAGCTGTATAATGCTCTTGCATTACCGCATGCACTTGCACTAGCACCTTTCTGGAAAATTTTCCACACATCCGATGTTAAGACTATTAGAACTACTTATTACAAATACGCAAAATTCCTGCTTGGGCTGCCGTTGTGGTCTCGTAATCGACGAGTCACAAGAAATCATGGGGTAAGAGATCCGGTAGAGGCTGCTTTAGAGCGTCGTGCGCGATTTCTGGAATCCCTCGACCCTCTGAACAGCCTCTATCCAGCAATTAAGCAATAGTTAAAGAAAAAAGTTTATTAGTTATTTATTCATTTTTTGAAGTTAAAATAGTGTAAATTGTTTACAAAGTTAAAATTGTATTTTGTGTGTTTGTTGTTCATTGTTCTTTCTTCTTTATTTTTTTTCTTTTCTTCTACTCCATCAGTGACATTTTTATGTAAAGATGGGTAATAAACTTATTCATTCATTCATTCATACAAGCTCGTTAGCTCGGCCCCATCATAAACACTAACTATATGAATAAAATATAATTTAAATGAGTCGTTCCTCTGTAATACGCACAACAAAAGAAAGAAATACTCGTTCCATTCCGTATACTTACACACGCCATACCAAACTCTCCACACGATACAAATAAAATTAACAAAAATAATAACACTAGGTTGTGGCGTAAGCTGAAGGAACGCTAACTTTTTACAAAAGCAAAATGACTAATTAACGGTTGGGGATTACCGTGGTAACATACCAGGCTGGCTCAGCCCTGGATTCGGATTCGAATCAGATTCGCCCATCTCTGCCTTTTCCTACACGTTTCGCGCTTGATCGAACGAGGGAAATAAAGAAAACAGTGCTCAACTACTTGGTTCGACGAAAGCGCATCAAAGGTTGAATATGACCGAGTGTCGAACAAAGGCGTTCGAGTAAATTAACTCGACAGTTGTGCTTAATCATCCCTTTTCTAGGCCCTTACTGAAAAATCCAAATCCGTTGCTGGCGTCTCGCAGTGGCCGTACCGCGCAGTTGCGCAGGCACTTGAAGTCATTCCACGCACTCTGGCGCAAAACTGTGGTGCTGCCGTTATCCGCGTTTTAACAGCTCTCAGAGCACGTCACGCGAACGGGGAGGTATCCATCGGAATCAATGGTGAGACTGGAGAGCTGACTGATATGAAAGATTTGAAGGTCTGGGAGCCCCTTGCGGTCAAGTTGCAGGTTTACAAGACCGCTGTAGAGGTATGCTTTTCGTTATAATAAGACCTTTTGGTAAAGTGTGTCCCCTAGCGAGATAATACACATGAGTTGCGAGTGGAATGTTACTAAGTGATGTTCTGGAATCGTCAAATTTCCTTCGAAATCACGTGCCCATTCCGTACACACCACCCATAGAATTGCTGATCCTTGAACAGTTGGCACGGTCGCGTTGGAAATAGGTTAGTAGGGTGGATAAGACAGATAGATTCTTAATCAACAAAAATGCCGTAACGCTCTGGTCACGTGCGTTTTTATTCCCGTTACAATTCCCCGAGAGTTTTGGTGATACGGTATAAGCTTAAAAATTCTAGAGGAATTTGGTCTTATAAGCAAATAAAATTTCGTCAATCTTCAGTTCAGGTTCTACCTGCATTGACAAATTCTTGCTGCTGATGGCATAGTTGCAATATGTTTCTAAGCCGAAAATGTATCAGCCGGAAACCGTTGCTTGGGTCTGTAATTTGCTTCTGAACTTCAGTCAGAAATACTTCAGTCTCTTTTCGGCTCCTGTGATTTAGGCAAACTCAGACTTTACCGTACTTCGTTTTCATCATTACTCAACACTCCGATATTCTTTGCATTTCTCTGTTTTGTAGACCGCCATTCTACTTCTGAGGATTGATGACATCGTGTCCGGCACCAAGAAAATGTCCGATGCCGACAAACCTCAAGCACAGGCTGCCCCCGAAGCAACAGAAGAATCAATGAAAGAATAAATACAAAAGTTTTTTTTATGCTGTCCCAAATTCAACTAATAAAGCTTTGCTATCGCCTAGCGCTGAGTAAGTACGGTAAGCAAGAATAGATAGGCTCGGGGAATACTAAAACTGTCAAGGAAACCGGCGGTATCCCCACGAACCTTTGGAAGTTGATCGAGTTTGGGTGCTACCAATGATTGCAGCTCTTGATGGCACTCGAGTATTGAGCATATTCATATGCCATATAGTGATCGTAATGTCTGTCGGTCTGTCCCGGTTTTTCCAGTCTGTTGCATAAGCTGGGACGATGAAATCTGGCAGGACCGGATTGGGGTACTGTGGGGGGAGCTGGAGGTTTTTATGGCGCTTGCCCTTCGGCCAAGTACCAGATAGCGATCGCAATTTCTGTGCCCGGTTTTGTTAGTTCGGGCGCTTCTGCATAAGGTAGGATGGTGAAACTTGGTATGTTACGAAGGGTTTTCATATCTTTATATTTACAATCTTTATCTGGTTTACCTTTTAATTCCAAGTCAGAATTAAAAGGGAAATTGTCACGAGCCTTTTAAACCTAGCCGAGATTTAAAAGGAAATGTGGTTTCCAAACTCATGTCCAAGTCTAATGTAAAGCATAGAACTCCGGAGAAAAGCTTGTGGTTAGAACGGGAGAACCACTGGGAGATCAGTGAAAGGAGAGCAAGGTGGATTGACGTCAGAAGGAGTTATAGTCGGGACTTCTTTAGTAATATTTACGGCAGAGAGTGGTGAAGCTTCGAAGGAACAACACAAGAGTGAGTAGAGTGAAATAAACGTGTCCTGAACCTGAACTTAGCGAGAACAGTACGAACAAATCCAAGCCTTCGATTAGACGCTACCAAGTCGAAAGACTCCTGGATCCAATAAGTGAGCTGAAAGGAAGAGCCCTTCCTTTCAGGCCACTCAGTGGAGCGGCTACGGTTTAGGCAGAAGCCGATAACAGTAAAACCTAACACCATGAAGTAAAACACATTGTTTTAGTGGTGCAGCGTTGTTCTTGCTATTCAGGTTCAGTTTTATATGTTAGGTTACTGTTGTTTAAGTGTTGATTAGTATTTCGGTTTATTACTTATCTAAAGTTACGGTTTGTAGAATAAGACCTATTTTACCAAATACCTGAAGCAAATATAATGAAGAACTGAATTTGATTTTTTTTTTCTAGTTAAATATTTGATTTTGTTTTTCGGTTTCTCCTAAAATCCTGAATTTATCGGATTTTTGGGTTGCGAATAGTGATAAAATGAACAGCAAAGATTAAATAAGTAGAGATTTCATTCATTTTATTTTTAGTCAGAATAAAGCTTTAGATTAATTTTTGGGGAAATTAACTACCGATAACAAGATGACGGAACAAACAGATAAAGTGGCGAGCAAACTTTCTCTGGGTACTCTCTGTAAAATTGCAACCCAAGTAAACTCTTTCAGTGGGACGGGCGATGTTGTAGTTTTCTTGGATGACCTGGAAAAACTAAGAAACTGGGACGAAAATATCAAAGACCCTGAACTGATTCGCTTGGCTTTTATGAGAACAACCGGAACTGCCGCAAATTTTCTGGCTAATAGCAAATTTTCAAGCTTCGATGCGCTTAAGAAAGGCTTGCACCAACAATTCAAGCATACTTCTAGAAAGGCGAAATTGGTTCACGAAACATTGCTTTTGAATGAGGGCGAGGACCCATTCCCATTTATTGAAAATTTGAAACTTAAAGCTCTCCAGCTAATGGGTTTGGACGAAATGCCAGGTGAAGACGAGGAAGGATTTTACAACTTACTGAAAAATCTGCTCCTCGAAAGCCTCAGTCCGACTCTGGGTATGCGAGTAGTGGCTAGATGCCCAGAAACTTTTGACGAATCGACAGCTATCCTAATAAACGATTATCGGGCACGGGAGTTTGCAAAATCAAAATCATCTCGTTCACTGTCAGCTATTGCCCAGGCTAGTAGCGTAGTTAAGCCAGTGATAGGATGTGGTCAGGAAAATGTCACTAATGAAACCGAGAATTTCCGCTTGAACAAAAGAAGCGGTCGGGAACCTTTTAGACGGTACGATAAGCAAACAGGCAGTACTGTGTTTTCTCGTTCTGGTGAAAATTCTAGTAAAAATTTGAGACATTTTTCTCGCCAAGGCGAAGTTTTTGATAGTGGGAGGAGAGATTTTGACCGTTCTGGTGGATTTAGAGGGAGAGATACGAGGAGTGTTAGCAGGGGACGGTCACAGGGCAAGGAAATGCGTTTATGCTACAGGTGTGGAAAGGAAGGCCACATTGCAAGGGATTGCCAGTTGTTGTGTTCCGTGTGCCATAAACCGGGCCATCACGCGAAAAACTGCCGAGACAACAGATCGGCCTCAAAAGCCTGTTTTAATTGCGGCAAAACAGGCCATTTCAGCCGTGAGTGCAGGCTGTCACAAAATTTCCGCAATTTAAACGCGAAGTAGGATGTACGAGTTTCGTTGCGCACCCTTCCGTGCATCCTGATGTAAATAGGGTAAGGGACAAACATTTTATTGCTACGTGTTTCGGTGCATGTAATAGTATGAGTAGTGATATATTGCCGTATATTAGAGTTGATATTTGTGGTATTTCTGTTCAAGCGTTGGCAGACACGGGCGCATCAGTCTCGCTAGTCAGTTTAGACTTGTATTTTCAGTTACCTAAGGTAGTTAGGGACGTTTTAGTTAGGGACGGTGACGACGTAACGAGCGCCACTGGGCATAGCATGGGCATTTTTGGCAGTATTACCGAGACGATTTGTATAAACGGCAATGACTATAAAGAGACATTTTTGGTTAGTGAGAAATTAAGGGTACAGATGATTCTTGGTTATGGGTTCCTGAAAGCCCATGATTTAGTTGTCGATGCAAAACATAACAAATTGGTCAAAAGGTATTCTAGGGACTGTTGTCACACCCTTAATTTCCACAACAACCAAACAACAGGAAAAAGTGAGATCCTTAAAGTACCAAGGACAATAAGTGATTGTATGGTATCTGAACCCTATAAGGTAAGGCAACAACCTTATTACTTTACAGGTGGTACCCATACAACAACGACAAACAAAACTTTGATTCAGCATGATACAGTACCATGTACTAGCAACAACAGTTGTTGTTGTTTAGTACAACAATATAGGGGTGATGGTTCGAGTCCACACCATACAAAGGAAACAAATTGTTACTTTTCAGGTGGTGCTAATACAGAACAACACTGTACAACAGCAACAAACAATAGTTTGCCTCAGCATTATACACCTTGTTCTACCAACAACAGTTGTTATTTGACACAACAACATAGGGGTAGTGGTTCTAATCCACACCATACAGTAGAAAAAGATAGTTACATTTCAGGTGGTGCTCACATCGAACAGCGGTGTACACCAACAACAATGAAGACTTTATGCCATTGTAGCTTGACGCCATGTGCCATCAGTTGTTGTTGTACAGTACAACAGTCAACTAAGATGGCAGGTAGTGGTTCAATTCCACACCAGGTACCCAGCTGTAGAGTTAGTAGTGTATATAAGGATGAGATAACTAAACCGATTACTCTTTCAGGATTTCAAGATTGTAGCGTGACTCAAGTACATACAACACGAGTGCAAGATAGTAGCTGTTGCAGCCGAGAACAACACTCAATCATTGGTGGTCCAGTTGCAAACAACAACCATCTTTATTGTGACAACTCACATCAAGGCTCAGCCAGTGCTCATCCGGCATCGAACAACAACCATCTATACTTGACCAAACAACAGGAAGAAGCCAATAAGAGAATTCATAGGCTGCAAACCATCAACGCTACAAACATCCCAGCAAAGACCATCAAACGCATCGTACTCACCACAGCAAGAGGTCCCGTCGACACAGATGGCATGTTCCTTGTAACACCTACTCAAGAGATGGAGTCAAGGCTTCCTGACTTAGTACTACCAGAACAGCTGATAACAACACACGATGGTGTGTTCCACATTTACATCGAGAACCACACAGATGAGCCATTGAAGATTCCTAGATCCTTCATAGCCAATGCAGTGAGCTGGGTCTCCGAACCACAGGTATGTATGAGCCTAACTGAACACACATCTAAAGATCAGGTATCTGCAGCAGAAATAATCCCTCTGGTAGGTGATGAAGTAACAACATTTCTAAACATGTTCAAACTAGAGCACTTAGCGAACAATTCTGCACGATTGAAGAAAGTTCAACAACTACTCTTGAACAATCACGACGTTTTTGCCAAAAACGACTTCGATTTGGGTACATGTGACATCGATCCTTTTATCATCGATGTAGGAGATGCACCACCAAAGAGGATTCGTCCTTATCGCATTCCTGTTCATCTCGAACCTATAGCCAAGGCTGAAATCGATCGCATGCTTGCATGTAAGGTTATAGAACCTGCTTCTTCACCTTGGCTAGCACCACTTCTTTTGGTCGGAAAGAAAGATGGCAGCTATCGTGCCGTCACTGATTTCCGCAGCCTGAACAACGTAACAGTCAGTGACGAGTATCCTTTGCCCCATATCGCGGCAATACTTGACAAACTTCACGGGAAAAAGATATTCTCGGTTCTTGACTGTCTATGTGGGTATTGGCAAATGACTATCCATCCTGATAGCCGCAAGTACACGGGTTTCTCAGCACCTGGGTACGATCAGTATGTCTACGTCAAACTAGCTTTCGGTCTCAAGAACGCACCTGCTGCGTACAGTCGAATTATGTACCGGATCCTTAGACACCTCTTCGACGATGGTGTCGATGTATACCTGGACGACGTCATCAATGCGTCCACCGACGACGATTCCCATATTGAACTGTTAGCAAAGGTGTTTGCAGCTCTTCGTAAAGCTGGTCTTAAACTCAAGGCTAAAAAGTGTGACTTCTTTAAAGAAGAGGTCATCTTTTTAGGTCACCGCGTCGATAACAATGGCATTCGGCCTGACCCTAACAAGCTCAGCGCTGTACGAAACCTTGCTTACCCGAAGGACTTGGGCGAGTTACGTTCTGCTATCGGTTTATTTTCCTACTTCAGGAAATTCATTGCTCAGTTCTCTGCTATCGCATCTCCAATGATCAAGCTGACCAAGAAGGACGAACCCTTCCAGTTTGGAGAAGAACAAACGATGGCATTCGAACAACTGCGATCCAAGTTGTTAGAAGAACCCATCCTAGGTCTTCCAGACTTGTCCCCATCGGCGAGTCCGATGAAAGTTTACTGTGATGCCAGTTCCAAGGCATGTGGGGGCTTCTTGACTCAGATACAAGACAATCGGCAGAGAGTCCTTCAATACACGTCTCGTACCTTCAATCAAGCCGAACTTAAGCATGCGGCGATCGAGAAGGAAGCTCTTGCCATTGTACACTGTATCAGGTCTTTCCGTCCATACCTACTGGGCAGAAAATTCGTCGTAGCCTCAGATCATAAGCCCCTTCAATGGCTTATGAAGTCAACCGGGAAGGATTTAACAGGTAAGTGGGCAAGAATGCAGATGGAGCTTCAAGGATACGATTTTGAGATTACCCACATTCCAGGGACTCAAAATGTTGTTGCGGATGCACTTAGTCGTCTTCCTACGACTACTCCGACTCCGCTGGTCATGGCTGTGATCCCGGAAACTGACAAGCAGTTCGCTTCGCAAGATCTGCGTCAGTTGCAGGGCAACGATGGTTTCGCTTCTGCTATCCGAAACTATCTTCAGCATGGTAGCCAGCTACCTTCTCAGATCGAGACCCAGACCTTACGTGAAATCGAGAACTTCGTTCTTGAGGACGGCCTTCTTTGCTACGTCTATTCGCCGTACCAAAATTGCCGTAGGTCTGATTTGCGCGTTGTACCAGTTCTTCCTCGCTCGCTCATTCCAGAAGTCTTGTTCGATTGCCATGACTCCAAAATTTCGGGACATTTTGGATTTCTTAAGACTTATGAGCGCGTGCGAAGTCGTTTTTACTTCAGGAACATGTACAATGCCATCAAGCAGTATGTTCAGTGTTGCCTTGACTGCTGTCAACGCAAAGGTCTCAACCATACGCCAAGGGCACCTTCCAGACCCCTTGATATGGTTGGTATCGATTTACTAGGACCTTTACCCGTTTCTACGGAAGGATCGAAGTACATAGTGGTCATTACTGATCACTTCACAAAGTACATAGTCCTTACGGCCATACCAGATAAAACTGCAAAGGCTGTAGCCAGAGCATTTACAGAGCAGTTTATCCTGGTTTATGGTGCGTGTGAACGCCTGATTAGTGATCAGGGTTCAGAGTTTATCAATGCCGTATTCAAGGGCATCCTTGAACTTCTAAATATCAAACAACTTCGTACGTCGGCCTACCATCCGATGTGTAACGGGGCAGTTGAAAGACGAAATCGGGACAACATTTTAAGCTTGTATGTCAGAGATAGAGGACACGCTGATTGGGAGGATCAGCTACGCTATGTTCAATTCGCCATGAACACAGCTTTTCACGAGTCCATCTCAGACAGTCCATTTTACGCTATGTTTCTTCGCGACGCCCGATTTCCTACGGACACTGTGATCAATAGTAGAGTTTTCTACAACCTAGATTCTGATTATAAGTCAGAGATGATCACACGGCAGAAAACGGCTTATCAAATGATCAAGGACAACTCTGAGATCGCTCGGGAACGTCAACGGTTCTATTATGACAGAACCGAGAATCAGAAACCCTTGAAAGTTGGCGAACTTGTCCTCCTTCACACGCCACCTGATGCAAGGTTGCGAAAACTAGACAAGATTCGATGGGCGGGTCCGTTTCGCATTACTGCCATCCTAGACAATGGTCTGAACTTTCAGATCACACGACTTTCGGACGGACGAGTCGAAGTCGTTCACTACAACCGTCTGAAGACGTACATTCCTCGGAGTCTATGGGAAAGCGACATTGTTCAGGACGATCTGATCATTCCGTCAAACATAGACGACATCATTTTACCTCCTGTTAACCAGGAATCATCAAACGAAAGGCCAGATGGCCCAACTTCCAAGAAGAAAGTCACTTGGTGGGACGACCAACTTCAGAGTCGCATAATTAGTCCAGATGTTGCCCCACCAAACACGCTTACCGACGATCTGTACGATGTTGCTGGTTCAAACCAAATCGTACCGGTTGTTCGACAACAAAGACGCAATCTTAGACTGGATTCCGCAGTCTCGAGTTCAGAATCCAAGGACGAAGTAACTAAATTTCGTCCTCATCTTTGGTTACAACGTCCTTTGACACTTCAACCGTATCACGGCGACCAACCGACTGAACACGGAGATTGTAAGCTCCGTTATTCGCTAGGATCCGAAGACATGTTATGGGACAACCCCCCTACAGAGACGCCAGTTCGGCGTCAAGGGGTTGGTAGTTCTTCGAGCCTCGAAAGCGAATCGTTAGAAGATGCGCTAACTAAGAGGGAACTCTTTACACCAGCCGGAGTTAGGTGTTCCACACCTACCTTCGGAGAGGCATCGGCATTTAGGCCAGGCATAACGCCTTCTCGAGAGTTTTACGAGGGCATTCCGTTCCTCGAGGCACTAGATTATCGTTTGCATTTTGATAGTCCAGTTAACCAGGATCCTGTTAGAGATCCTGCCGGGATCGGCGAGACCTCTGTAGCCACTGAGCCTCTTCAGTTTGGCCCAGGAGTCGACAAGTCGCCGGAATTGTCTCCTGTCCGAACAGAAGTGGAGTCACCCAATCAGACGGTGATTGAGACGCCTCGACTTCGGGGTAGTGTTCGGACAGATGATTCATTGCGGACACAGGGAGCCGCGTTAACCAGGCCTAAAGGAGGAGGTTTTGGTCAGGGCATACTGGAAGAACCATCGAGTCAGTCCAGACTCATGTCAGGACTTGGTGCTCAAAACCGTACAGACACGGAAAGCGTCGGGTTCAACCATTCCTATAGTATGCCGGAGCTGAGAGGTCCGTCAGGGGAGCTTGAGTCTGATCACTCCCGGGTGGAACCACCAATCGACTTTGGTAGTCCACCATTACCTCTCATTCGTGATCGTGTGTTGTCACATCCGACAGCACGGTCAGAAGCGTTGAAATTGAGAACGCAGGCAGCCAGGCGGGCTGCACTTCAAGGCGTCAGATTTGATTTGGCTACCCGTGACGTTTCAAGGGGGCAGGGCGAAGGGTCTATGGCAGAATCACAAGATAGACCTAGGCGAGTACAACGTCCACCGCAGAGATGGACGTATAAAAAGTTAGGAGGTGAGTAATGACAGAGTACATCCCAAAACGTAGGTCCGGTTGACTTACCAAGCCAACACAATAGCGCTAAATTTCAACAACCCAGGTGGCTTGGAAAGACAAAAGGGCTACGGAAACAGTTAGTATTCTTCAGTGTTACTTACGAAGTTTTCGTAAATTTTTTTTAGGTACTAGTAACGTTTTGAGACCGAGGAGAATACAACTTGATCAAGAAACGAGTAAAATCGAGACAAGCCAAAACCATCTCTAACCATCGAGGAAGAGAAGAATTCTGAAATTAATTATTGTTTTGTTTAAAGTTTTGTTAAACATTTCAGCAGAAGATCCACAAGAGGCCGAACAGTGGCCACACCAAACCATCTGTAACCATCAAGGAAGAGAAGAAATCTGAAATTAATTATTATTTTATTGTAAAGTTTTGTTAACCACTTCAGAGGAACATCCAGACATGGCTAGAGAAGAAGCCATAGAGGAGCCAGCCACAAATAACTAAAATCATCTATATCCATCGAGGAAGAGCCACAAGAGCAGCAGAAGAGATAATTCATCTATACCATCTTTACGAAGAAGAGAAAGAAGAATTTTTATTTACCGTTTACAGTTTTGTTAATTAAGAATTGATTAACCCAATCACACTACGGCCATAGTTGGATAGGAATAATTGATACGTTAATTAACCTTTAAGTTATATTAGTTACAGTAAGTCTAATAATTAGATAGAACTAGAGTAGCAATCACTTAATTAGACACTAGAAAATTATTGCTAAGAATTGGTTAATTTATACAATAATTTAGAATAATTTAGAACATCTAGAGACTAGTTTAGATAATGAAAGTATTGTAAATTAGTAGAATCTAAAGTTAGAATCATTTCATTTCAGAAAATGTAGCTTCAAGAGTGCTGTGACATATAAGATGGGTCGTATCAAGATTATTCAAGATTGTTGTCATAGCCACTTGTAGCCACTCTCTCGCCACACTCTGCAACGTCATGGGACGCATCTAAAGTAAAAACAATTTTTTTCATTTATTTACCAGTTAGGAAGGGATGCGCCGGACGTTACATAATTTTTGACACACTTAATTCTTAATACTTACACAATATTACAGAAGAAAACACAATTACCACACGAGCAAATATAAGGGAGCTCAAGTCATATAGGGATTTTCTAGCAGTAAAATAGAGTAAAATAATAAAAATATCAATATTAATTTGAATGAATACACGAATATGTGCCCAGTCTTTATGAGTACTGCACGTTGTGTGAGCAGCAGCGTCATGAACTGTCGCTCATTTGATCGTGCAACCCTAAATTTTGTACTGTGTAGCGAGGTCATGCACTGATAAATCTTTGAGTGAGCTCGATCACTGTTGGTCCCCTTGACCGAAACTACACGGTATTTATTTTATTTTTTTTTATCAGTCTATTATTGTGTTTTATTTTGCAAACACGTTTTCTGGCACAGCGAAAGATGGCCCAGTAATAGTTATTCAGTTATAATGCCCTAGATCGTATTATGATACTAGAATGACAACTGTAGAAAATCCCCATTGTATCGTATTGGATCCCTGAAATATTGTTTAAAGAAAATTTTGTTGGGTTTGTGTCTTCCGGGTACCCTTCCCAAAGTAATAGATTATGCCCGGAAAGCTAAAGTCGAGTTATAATTATTGAAAGTGATGGGTCATGAGCAGAAAGTTCTATCAGTCGTTCCGTTGTAAACTGCTCGTATAATCTCTTCTTGTGGCATGGGTTAGGTTTGTTGTTGTTGCGTTGAAACTGGTCGGGCAGTTTGAGGTAACTGCGCTAGTACGGTTAGTTCCTCCTCTTCTTGAACCTCCAAAGCTGGAGCTTGATTCATTGACAAGAATGCTTATTTGTTTTGTTCTTGGAAAGCAGTAAAAAACGTTAAGATGCCGGAAATCCTAAAATTAAATGAAGGCGAAATTTTCATCTCGGAAATGGTGTCACTACAGGGTAGTTGCACCAGACTGAACCAAATAGGGGTACCAGAAGCGCACGCGAATGTTTTGAGCGTAAAAAGGAACTGTGAATTGTCACAAAACGGTATGTTATGGAAACTTTCTAGTAACGTAGAATTAGATGACATGCATATAAAATCAATTAAGCCTAAACCAGTTCTTCCTGAATTGAATATAAATGTCTCACAGAAACAAGTTTTTGATACATGGGAAGGAGAGAAACCCATCGCATGGTCCGAATTAATCGAGGGCCTAAAATTCAGATCAAAAATTTTATCAGACGAAGAGAGAGCGAAATCACTAATTTTGACAGAAACTGCATTACTGATAGATTTGACAATCGTAATCGCAGTTTTCGGGTTGTCATATTTGACGTTGGTTGTGACAATTGTAATAATAACCTGTAAAGTCCGTATGAATAAACGGAGGGTGAACTCGGAAATTTCTGAGCTCCAAAATCTAACGTTAAGTCCTACCGAAGTCCGGCTCATGAGAGAGTACGCTGAATTTGTTGGTTTTCGCTAAAATGCTGCATTAGAATCGCTATTTTAAAAGCCGCTCCGCTTAAAGCTAGTGTTGTGTTTTAGTGTGCCGTCCTGTGAAAGTCAGCGTATATTTTTCATATAAAGCGGACAGCAATCAAGCTCTGATCTTCAGTCTTGATTGTGACGCAAAGAAGCAACAAGTAAAATGAGAGTTCTGTTTTTTTGTAATCGGAATTTTAAGATTTTCAGTAGCAGATATCAAAGTAGGCCTGGGACATGTGTTGGTTCCAGAAGGCCAAATAGCTGTGACGACTGCCAAATGGACGATTGTGGGTGAAGTTAACCTGGACTTCTTCAAAGCCATTGCTGGTACTGTAAGGAAATATTTTGTTTTGATTGTCAGCCACCAAGACGCCTTGGATCAGCAAAATGTTGCCCAAAATCAATCGAAAGTGTATGAAGTTTACAGAAAAGAAAATTCAAAAATGAATGAACTAATTTCAGCTTTAGAAAATGAGGTCGAAAGTATTTCAATCCTATTAGGAACTAATTCTAGAAGTAAAAGGGGCCTCATTGATTTGGGTGGTGAAATACTTCGAGTATTGTTTGGTACCGCAACAGTTACCCAGATAACAGAACTTTCAGATGCTGTGGGCAACCTAAAGATAGCGGGTATGGCACAAAAAGATATAATTTCGAAACAAGTAACGGTAATTAGAAACCTTGTTCTTGCTGAAAAACAACAAGATGAAATGTTGGGGAATTTAACATCAACGTTACAAGGCGTCGAGGTGCACTGGAAAAGAATATCGAAACTCGTCACCCATAACACCAACCAAGGTGTGCATTTCGGGGCCGATATTGGCTATTTCAAAATACAACAGCTCATAGGTGAGGTACGTCAAAAGCTTCATGAAGTAGAAATCGATCTAAACTCATTGGCGGCCAACCGTCTTCCAATGAACATGTTTCGCCCCAAACGATTAGTAGACATTCTAGCGAAAATCAGTACAAGTCTACCTGCTAAGTATCGTTTGCCCGTGCGAAATATCGAAATGTGTTGGCCGTACTATCATCATTTTGCTAAAACCTCGACTTTGCTTACAATTTCTGGATTAAGAATCGTCACTGAAATCCCGTTGGTGTCGCGGAGTGAAATGTTTGATCTCTATAAAATAATACCTTTTCCTACTTTTCAAAGTAGTTTACCAAATAATCTAACTACTGTCTACCCGACACAGCCTTTCATTGCTATTCAGAAGGAAGAACGTACACATTTTGTGGAACTGAATTTAGATGACTTTAGAAACTGTGTAAAAGTAGAAGTACAAATCTGCCCTTTGTTTAAAGCTGTGCAAAAGAAAGTTCTGAAGTCGTGCAATTACGCAATTTATAAAGAAAACTTTGAAGAAATAGAGAAAAATTGCTTGGTTACGTTTTCACCCCCTCCGACACCGGAAGTACCGATTCTTAGTCACGTCGCTGAGAACCTCTGGGTATTTTCCGCCAAGTTGGTTCATGCTTCGATTGCATGTAATGACGAACTAAAAGAGCGGGTCGTGCTGAACGGCAGCAATCTCCTTAATCTGCCTTCAGGCTGTTCGTTATTTTCCGAAACCTTCACAATTCCTGCGTCGTTTTCAGGAATAACAACGGTAAACCTTGATTTTGGAAATATTTCGGTTAGCGTGCCTAGCTTTACGCATAATTTACCTAAACTAACATTCTTCTCAGAAATAGAGATAACCAGAAAACTAAAAGTCACAAATATTGCAAGCCGTAAGACAGAAGTTTCGTTACAAGAACTTGAAGTAGCACTAGAATCGAATAACCCAATTATTCAAAATTCATATGAAGCAGTAGGCTACGTTCAGAAACATGTCAATTTCATTGGCATTTCATCCCTTTTTGGAAACTTGATCATCCCAGTCATTGTGGTGATGCTCTATCACTACGTCTGGCAGGCCAGACGCCAGATGGCACTACCATCGACTACCTTAAATCTTGTGGATATGGGCAGTACAAGACCAAAATTTGAAAGTGCCCAAGAAGCAAGGATATTAGATTAAGGAAACGCGCTATTATTTATTTTCTTTTGCTTTGCTTTAAAATAAGTTTACACCCTCCAGTGTCGTATTTTTTTACTTACCTATAGTTCCAGATAATAGTTTAACAGCCTCCATGATGACACCAAGAAAAGAAGAAGAACCACAATCAATCCGTCAGGACGGACATTCAGCCGACAGACAACCAGAGACGCCAGATACTCCACCTTTGGGCCCAAGGACGCCACCTATGCCCCATATGGAGGGAGTGGCTGTTGCAGATCATAACAGGGGCCATAACAACTCACCTCAGCAGGAGGAGGAGTCGGACGAAATTCATGAGTAGATAGACTTTCCCAACCAGAATGAGGTAGGATCATTCCACTCTTTCGGGCAGGAATCCTTCGGGAACCAGCCTAATTTTCAGAATCAGATGGGACCAGGCGAAGTCCCCGAATACGCTTACAATTTTCAATACTATCGGAGGGGAAACTACATTCCGCCGTTGAACTATTATATAACAGAGGCTTTGCCAATCACTTTTAACGTTGGCGATTTTGTCCGTCTACTACAACAGCCTGAACATGAACAAATCAGATGGGAAGTAATGCTAGCTCTGTTAAGGACAGAATTCGACAGAGCAAACATGAATTTAAACGACTATTTCCCACAGTAATAAGGTTACTAAATGCCAAAACAAATGCCATGCCAAGTCATTAACTTATATTTGTTTATTTTACTTTTAGTTATGTTATTTTTTTTTTTTATTATTTATTGATTTTGTTCATTATTCCGGGATCATTGCAATAACGGACCAGAGGTCAAATGAGTATATGTTTGCTTTTATAAAAAAGCCAGTTGCAGTTCTGGTGGTGTTGTACATAGCTTTAAGCAATATTACCGATTTTTTTTTTATTATACATATTATATATAGAAGGGCCGTAAATTTTGAGTACGTAAGCGAAAAAGATAATTTTGCGCAAGTTAGTCGTAAGTCGTAATGTCTTGTCATGGGTGCGTTGTTTACCATCCAGTAAGTTGATATACTAATATTAGAAGTAAAGTAATATATTATCGAAGGGCCACAGGCCAATTTATTTAATCATATTTAGTGAGATACTGGAATTTTGAATTCTAAATATTTAACCGTTTTCGCTTCATAGTTTGCATTGCACACAAAAGTGCTGGGAACCGATGACATGCGGGTCAGAATGACAGTTTACAGTACATAGCCTTGTGCCAAGGGAGCATCCGAAAATCCGAACGGACCGTGAAAATTTAGTTTGAGGGTAGGACCGTTCCTACTGAGAGCAATTTGACGGATTGATGCCACAGGACAGGCCAAAGTAGCTTTGCATTGTTCTCGGCTCCCAACATATTATGCATTCTGCCATAAAGTTAAATGGTGGGTCTGTAGGCCTACCATACATGTGTTATGCTTTGCCATTTTTCAGGTGATGGTGTTGGACTAAAGCTAAGGAGAAAGAGCAACCGAGCCTCGCATTCTAGCGTCGTCGATGAAGCCCTCGGAAGACAAAGAAGTCTACGGGAGAAAACGTCGGCGACGAAAGATTACATATTTGTTTTTAATTGTTGTTGACTGTTTTGCTGAACCTGAGAGTCAAGTCACCTCTGCCACGAAATTTGGTAAAGTAATTTTAACCCTTTGCTCGAAATCACTGATCTCAACTACAACAAGGGGGTTGTAACTTCTAAATTACTATTAAATTGGGTTGGGTTCTTTTAGTTAATGGGGACTTTAACTCAATTTGGGGGAAAGGACTTGGTTAAAATTATATGATTATCCTCGTAACGTTTCTTCGAGAACGCGTTGGCTCCTAACTCTGTTTCCATCATAAAAATTCAGAATAGTAACGTAAGATTCTTCACTTTATTTTCGGATGATAACTTTATCCGCTTGGTCAAGGATATAGTAGCCTAAGGGTCATCGGTGAGGGTGTAAAAACTCAACATCCAACGACTTGTGAGTAGGCTAGGGGTCAACGGTGAGAGCGTAAAAACTCAACATCCACCGACCAGAGTCTGAAGACCAAGTGTTGAATATGGACCAAAAGCGTTTTCTATCTAGCTACGGCCATATCGAAAATAAGCAAATCTGCTGGAACTTCGGGTATAAGCAGAGGCGCTGAAAGTTAAACTTTAAAAATTAATGTAGACCATGAAAGTAAAGAAAATGTTCCGATTATGAAACAGAGTTGGGGTAACTTTGAGAATTGTTTTGTGGAACAAAACTATGTAACAGGGGAGGAGTGTTACGAAGGGTTTTCATATCTTTATATTTACAATCTTTATCTGGTTTACCTTTTAATTCCAAGTCAGAATTAAAAGGGAAATTGTCACGAGCCTTTTAAACCTAGCCGAGATTTAAAAGGAAATGTGGTTTCCAAACTCATGTCCAAGTCTAATGTAAAGCATAGAACTCCGGAGAAAAGCTTGTGGTTAGAACGGGAGAACCACTGGGAGATCAGTGAAAGGAGAGCAAGGTGGATTGACGTCAGAAGGAGTTATAGTCGGGACTTCTTTAGTAATATTTACGGCAGAGAGTGGTGAAGCTTCGAAGGAACAACACAAGAGTGAGTAGAGTGAAATAAACGTGTCCTGAACCTGAACTTAGCGAGAACAGTACGAACAAATCCAAGCCTTCGATTAGACGCTACCAAGTCGAAAGACTCCTGGATCCAATAAGTGAGCTGAAAGGAAGAGCCCTTCCTTTCAGGCCACTCAGTGGAGCGGCTGGGTACAGGCTAAAACCCCCCCGGCGAAAACCCCCCCGGACAAAACCCCCCCGCCAAAACCCCCCCGGCGAAAACCCCCCCGTGACCAAAACCCCCCCGGCGAAAACCCCCCCGTGACCAAAACCCCCCCGGCGAAAACCCCCCCGGTACCAAAACCCCCCCGGCGAAAACCCCCCCGTGACCAAAACCCCCCCGGCTAAAACCCCCCCGGTACCAAAACCCCCCCGGCTAAAACCCCCCCGATACCAAAACCCCACGGGTACCAAAACACCCCGGTACCAGAACCCCCCGGGGAAAATAACACATAACTAAAGGACAGGGCAAGGGATTAGCTAGGATTAGCTGATGTACCTACTAACGGGTATATAAGAGCAGAATAACTGGATTCATCTTCATTCGCAAACTTGACACTACAATAATGTCTGAAGTGCAGTGGGTATCCAGTAACAAGTGTAAGAATAAGCTTGTGCACAATGGTTATGTGTATGTGAAGCAAAAAGTGCTGGCTGGAGGAGTTCTTAGTTTTGAATGCGTTAAGCGCAGGCAGAACCAAGAAAAACAAGGGGAGTGTAAAGCGAAGGTGAAGGTTGATGGTGACAGAATAATTGCTGAAGTGAACGAGCACACGCATGCTCCTGAAGCTGTTATTGGTGAAGTGATCAAAGTGAGAAATGAAATCAAAACCCGTGCCATTCAGTGTAACGATCCCCCCCAACAAATCCTTTCCCAATTCCTTCCCGTTCTTGGCGAGGAAGCTGCTGTTAGGATGCCACTCGTTCGTACTATGCGAAGGGCCATCAGACGATTGAAACAGTCAGCCAATTGCCCTCTCCCCTTGCCTGATTCCCGTTCCTCTTTAGTCATCCCTGATTCCCTCCAGAAACTTCAAGATGGGCAGCAGTTTTTACTTTACGACAGCGGCGTTGATGATGAGAATCGCATTCTTGTGTTTGGGACTGAGCGTAGCCTGGAACTACTTGGGTTGTACCGTCACTGGTTTTGTGATGGCACTTTCAAGATAGTCCCAGAGCTATTCTACCAGCTCTATACCCTACACGTGCTTGTCAGCGGTAAAACTGTCCCATGCTTGTTTGTTCTGCTGCCCAATAAGTCCCAGTCGACATATGTGAAGATGTTTGATCAAGTGAAGCAGTTGGGCCAAAACTTGGACCCGTCTTCCGTGATGGTGGATTTCGAAGCTAGTGCTATTAGTGCGATTCGGTGTGTGTTCCCTTCGGCTGAAGTTAAGGGCTGCTTTTACCACCTGAGCCAGAGTTTTTATCGGAAAATCCAGAATCTCGGCCTTCAGGAGAGGTATCAGACAGACACTGACTTCAGCGCGAAGGCCCGGATGATCCCCGCGCTAGCGTTTGTACCAATGGCAGATGTGGTAGAGGTCTTCGAGAATCTACAAGAACGGTTGGGTGCCGAGTTTGACGGCCTCCTCAACTACTTTGAGGACACCTACATCGGTCGCATGAGGAGAAACCGCCGAACTGCTCCGTTGTTCCCGGTCGAACTGTGGAACATGTTTGATCGGTGCAACGACGAGCTACCCAGAACAAACAACGCGGTTGAGGGATGGCACCGCAGAATGCAAGCAACGGTTGCTTGCCATCATCCCAACTTCTGGAGGTTCCTTGAAATGCTGAAGAAAGAGCATTCGTTCACCCTCCTCATCATGGCCCAACTGAATGGCGGCCATTCCTCCGATCCTCCAAGACGAGATACCACCGCCCTTAATGCCAGATTGCTCAGCATCGTGGCTGATTACCCCAATCGCGACCGGCTTTCCTATTTAAAATCGATCGGCTATAATATCGCTAGTTAGAAACTTTTCTGTGTTTGACTTTTTCTGGGTTTGACCTTTTGACATATTTAATAATCGGAAAAAGTGCCTTATTGTTGTACCTAGCCTTAATTTGACCGAAGTAATATAAGACAATAAAAGTGCCTAGTTGTTATAATTGTAAAAAAAAAATCTTACAAAAAAATCTTAAAAAAATCTTACAAAAAAATCTTGACATAACTATAATCGGAAAAAAGTGCCTTATTATTGTACCTAGCCTTAATTGGACCAAAGTAATAGCCTAGTTGTTAAACTTGTAAAAAAAATGTTTTCCCTTGGAACTAAAAAAAAAAAAAAAAAAAAAAAATGCCCCTTAATGGTATGAATTGCAACTTTCACTGCTGCAACTCGTACAATTTTCCCAGTGAGCGCGTCCTCGTCGCAAGGGGCGGACTAATTCCAGTGGAAGTACAACTGAGAACTGACTAAGCTTCACTGTCTTGTTGTACCAGAATTCCATTTGAATTAGACCAAGATCACGGGAAGTCAAGTGAAATTTTTTGGATTCGTGTTAAATCTAAATGAATCGAGCTTTTGGTACCGGGGGGTTTTCGCCGGGGGGGTTTTGGTACCGGGGGGTTGTCGCCGGGGGGGTTTTGGTCACGGGGGGGTTTTCGCCGGGGGGGTTTTGGTACCGGGGGGGTTTTCGCCGGGGGGGTTTTGGTCACGGGGGGGTTTTCGCCGGGGGGGTTTTGGTCACGGGGGGGTTTTCGCCGGGGGGGTTTTGGCGGGGGGGTTTTGTCCGGGGGGGTTTTCGCCGGGGGGGGTTTAGCCTAGACGACACTGGGGGTTGTTGAAGGAGGGAACCGAAAATCTTGGGAAACGCTTAGAGTGGAAGGGTCGGGATGAACCTTGGTGGGATGAACAACCACATGTCCTAGATACGTCATTTACATAACCGACTCGGATCTGGGCACTGTGGCGGAGATGGGGGGCAGGGCCGTCACTACTAGGGGGGGGGACGCCCCCCCCAATGTTGTTGGCCAGTCGGTAAAAAATAGCCGAGTCGTCGCGAAGCGCCGCTATTTTTATGGCACTTGCCCTTCGGCCAAGTGCCATATAGCGATCGCAATTTCTGTCCGTCCGTCGGTCGGTCTGTCGGTCCGGGTTTTGCTAGTTCGGGTACGTCCACATAAGCTAGGACGATGAAACTTGGCAGGCATATCAGGAACCCCAAATGATTAAGTTGGAAATAGTCACTTTCCCGATCCGAACATCGTGGGGGGAGTGGAGTGAGGGGGAATCCGGAATATTTTGGAATTTATAACTTTCGAACGGGTGATCGGATCTTAATGAAACTTGATATTTGGAAAGAGCTCGTGTCCCAGACGGTCCGATTAAAATCTGAACCGGACCCGGTGACTCTGGGGGGAGCTGGAGGGGGGGGGGGTGGAAATCTTGGGAAACGTTTGGAGTGGAGGGATTGGGATAAAACTTGGTGGGAAGAATGAGCATGAGTCCTAGATAAGTCATTGACATAACCGGACCGGATCCGGTCACTATCTGGGAGTTGGGGGGGGGAGGGGTCCGGATTTCTAGTGATCCCGCGAGTTCGGTGCTTCCTGATGTGCTAGGACGATGAAAATTGGCGGGCATGTCAGGGACCCGAACAGATTGACTTGATAATAGTCGTTTCCCCGATCCGACCATCCGGGGGGGCTGGAGGGAGGGGAATCCGGAAAAATAAGGTATTTTTAACTTACGAACGGGTGATCGGATCTTAATGAAACTTTATATATAGAAGTACCTTGTGTCTCAGACCTCCCATTTTAAATCCAGACCGGATCCGGTGACATGGGGGGTAGTTGGGGGGGAAACCGGAAATCTTGAAAATCGCTTCGAGTGGAGAGATCTGGATGAAAGTTGGTGGAAAGAATAAGCACAAGTCCTAGATACGGGATTGACATAGCCGGACCGGATCCGCTCACTTTGGGGGGGGGATCCGGATTTCTAGTGATCCCGCGAGTTCGGTGCTTCCTGATGTGCTAGGACGATGAAAATTGGCAGGCATGTCAGGGACCCGAACAGATTGACTTGATAATAGTCGTTTCCCCGATCCGACCATCCGGGGGGGGGCTGGAGGGAGGGGAATCCGGAAAAATGAGGTATTTTTAACTTACGAACGGGTGATCGGCAGGGGCGTCACTATGGGGGGGAGGGGGGGAGACTCCCCCCCCAAAGGTCTTGAGAAAGTACTTTCGTCGGGCGAAGCCCGGCGAAAGTGCACTTGAAGTGCACCCAGAAGAATTCCGTTCCTAGATTCGAACATTTTTTGGGGAGTGAGGGAAGGGGAATACGGAACTTCTCCAAATTGCAAACGAGTTTTGTCGGGCGTCGGTATTCTCGTCGGCGCATTCCGAAAGTTTGAGTTCCGTCGGCATCGTCTTCTGTTCACGTCTTGTTCCTGTTCTGTACAGTCTTGTAAGGCAAAACACAGAAGAACTTGAATTCTGAAATAGACCTTCGTTGCCCGGGCAACGTGATGTGTTGCAGCAACCTTTACTCTGCTTCGCCGACTAAAGTGTTGCGAGAGCAACACTTTGGTTTTGTTTCTTCGGTATATGTTAAGTGCTGAAGTTGTCAACCATCTCGGTTTTGAAAATGGTATGTTCTAAAAGAGTTTTACCTCAGGTTTTAAAGAAATACAGAATATCGCAAGTAGGGACTAAATTTACTTTGCAGACAGTTGAACTTTATCCTTTTCAATCATAGACATCAGGACTGGTGAAAACTTGGGACATTATCTTCTATAATCTATTTGGTATTATAAAGCTGTCCGTAACGTTTCAGAACCATATTGCCATAGATGCCACTTTACTAATTATTGCAAAACTATGTCATTGGTGCCATAGCTCAGGGATTAAAGAAAAAACAGAAAATCGGGAGTGGGGACTAAATTGAATTGCAGCCAGTTGAACGTTATCCTTTTCAATCGTCGACTTTGCGACTAAGAAAACATGGAACATTATCTTATATAACCTAGTTGGTATCATAAAGCTGCCCGTAGCTTTTCCTTGTCAAAATATCATAGATGCCGCTTTACAGATCATTGTAAAACTAAGTCATTCTTTCGAAATATCATTTGTATTCGTTGCGTGAAAACATAATTCTCGGTTATATTCTAGGGTCCAATGGTAGACCAAAGAGACCAGCTTTCTTACCCTCAGATTTATAGAGATCAAATAAAATGTGCATTGATTTGCACAAGTTTCTAGCCCCTCGTGAAGCCCTTCTAGCAACCGATTCTTACTTACAAGTCCATTTCCCCGTGATAGACATGGTACCGTATCGTTCTTACCATGAAATACACTGGCAAAAAATAATAGGTATACCAAATAGCAAAAGCTGCCAACCCCTCATCACCAAAGATTCTAGCAATCGATTCTTACTTACAAGTCCATCTCCCCGTGATAGACGTGGTACCAAATAATAATTGTTCGTACTATATAAAACATAGGAAACAAATTGTAGGTACACCAAATAGCTAAAAATGCTAACCCCTCATTGCCGAAGATGATTATGGTCTAACAGCCTGTTGTTGCTTACAAGTCCCCTACATGTCTCACAATTGGGATCGTCCCATTTTTGGTTTCAGTGTGTACCCTACTACTGAAGTTGTCAACCCCTCGATACTTTCAAACTGTTGTATCTCATGAAGGAATTTTTGTAGCAAAAAACGGATGTCATATACTTTGATCAGCTCATCAAGGTCTATCGAATGCCATTGAAAAAAAATTCTATCTGTATTAGTTCAAAAGTTGACTTTTTTGCCGTAGGCCAACTCTCTAATATCACCACTTAGAAAGGAGCAAAGGACAAAGCTCTAATATCTTTACCAATTAAAGAACTTTTGAAGTATAAGAGGTATATGTGTTACCAATTCTCTTCCTCAATCCCAAGTGTAAGAAATGGAATGATAAAGTGAGCAGAAATCACGAACAGAAATGGATAGAAACAATAGATGGCAATTTTTCTATTTATCACTCAAAGAAGATGTATTGCAGTCACAGATTCACTCCTTAACTGGCGTGGAGTGGCGCAAAATAATGAAGTCTAATAAGACTTTTTGAAAAAAAAAAAGAAGATGTATTGGCTGTGGGGCCGGGGAACTTCCGCACATATTTAGCACTTACAGATTTTAGTCCATCTTCAATCTGAAACTGGTGCCTTTCTGCTTGCCTGCTAGAACCGAGCTTTCCACTGGAAAGCAGAAACATGGTTTGATGAAATAAAAGCTTGGCTGCATAACTTCAGACAGTCCTCTCTTCTTACATAGGCTACACAACTGCATTTCACTTCACCCACCGTAGGCTCTGGCTCAATTACAAGCAAAAATCATCCTTTTTCGCCCCAGGCAAGACCTCTACGGAGCTTTCCGAAATGTAATGTCATATTCATCAATCCGGCCTAAGGTCCACACTTTCCGTAAAAACCGCACACGTTAGACCCTTACCGTCTTCTAGTAATAAGACGAAATCGGACGACTAGGAAAAAAAAAAACAAAAAAAAACAAGAGCTGAAAGCTCATATGGCACTTGTAAGAATAGGCGAACTGTAGGCGGGAGTTTTTTGCTTGAGAGTTATATACAGAGTCGAATATCGTTTTATTTTACACTTGTTGAAGTAAAAAGAAGTGAAAAAGGCAGGTCTACAACTCCTCTTCTTCCTGGGAAGGTTCGAACCTCTAGGTCCCCCCGGATTTTAAACTGAACATCTGAGACACTTGTTCTTGACACTTGTCAAGTTTCATGCATGTCCGATTACCGGTTCCAAAGTTATTCATGTTACTAGTTTCCGGATTCCGCATCCCTCCACTCCCATCACAGTGGCTGAATCGGGGAAATGATCATATCCAAGTCGATCTGGTGGCGTCCCTGATACGCCCAGGGGCGTCACTATGGAGGGGGGGGGACTCCCCCCCCCCAAGGGTCTTGAGAAAGTACTTTCGTCGGGCGAAGCCCGGCGAAAGTACACTCGTTTGTCGGCGCGGAGCGCCGGCAAACCCAGAAGAAATAAAATTTTGCATGCTTTTGTCGGGCGTCGGTCGACTCGTCGGCCCCACCGGGTTCTTTTCATACACAAGAAATCAAATTTCGCACACATCTGTCGTGCAGAACACAGGAGAAATCGAACTTTGTATCCTTTTTGTCGGGCCCTCGATATGCTCTTCGGCACATCGGGTTCTTCTTATACATAAGAAATACAAAAGAAATTAAATTTTGGATGCTTTCGTCGGGCGTTGGTAGACTCGTCGGCACATTGGGTCCTTTTATACGCAAGAAATTGAATCCGACAAACATTTGTCGGGCAAAAAACAGGAAAAATTGATTTCTGTATGCTTTTGTCAGGCGTCGGTCGACTCGTCGGCACATCGGATTCTGTTTATCTGTGATAAATCAGTTTCAGCAAACATTTGTCGGGCGCACCCGGGAAGACCCGTATCGTCGGCACATCGGGTTCTTTTTATACCTAAGAAATCAAATTCTGTAAATATTTATCAGGCGCATCCCGAAAGTTTAAGTTTAGTCGGCGCATCGGCTGCTGTTTACATGTAAGAAATAAAGCCCTTTACAGTCTTGTCAGGCAAAACAAAGAAGAATTCGAGTTCTGAATGCTTTAGTCGGGCGTCGGTATTCTTGTCGGCCCGTCGGGATATTTTTATTCGCAAGAAATCGAATTCTTCAAACATTTGTCGGGCGCACCCGGAAAGTTCAATTCCCTTCGGAAGATCAGAATCTCATTACGCGTAATAAATCAAATCCGTAAACTTTTGTCCAATCCCGAAAGTTTATGTTTAATCAGCGTTTCCACAAAATTTCGCCTGCGGCGCGTTTCGTAGTATTTTCTATTTGGGCAAACGGCGTTTCAGTAAGTTGGCGTATTAGGATTGAAATTCTTGGGGGTTGGGAACACATTAAAAGCTAGAAACTGTAAAGTATAGGTATAGTACAGCCAATCTAGCGTCAAATATGACTTGACCGCAAACAAATTGCAACAGAAATGATTTTTGTACCATCTTGTAGAGAAAAATAACTGTACAACATATCAAAAGTTGAGAAACCTACCGGGGTGCAAAATTTGTGTTTTTTAGCGTTTTAAATGTTATTTTTTGTTTTTCAGCTGAAATTTTTTATTTTGTTAAGGCTTAGTGTTTACTTCATGAGAACCACGTTTCTAATGTAGTTTTATGTGCTGAACTTGAATATCACATCAGATTTAAGATACAGTCAACCGAAAATGTTTCACATTCATCACCATCCATTAAATTCGTGATTCTATCATAGCACAGTCGTTTTAAAGCAGACAAATCGCAACAGAAATGATTAAACCGTCGTGTAGAGAAAATGAAACTGTTCGACTTGTTTAAAGCTGGAAACCTATCTCAAGTAAAAGCTCGTGTTTTATAGCGTTTTCTCTTTTTCTTTTTCTTTTCCAGCTGGTATTTTCGATTTTCTAACAGCTTACCGTTTGCTTCGTAGGATACATGTTTTGAAGGTAATTTTTTGCGGTGAATCTGAATATCGCCTCAGATTCAAGATATGTTCAACTTTAAAATGTTTCGTATTCATAACCATACAAGAAGTTTCCTTTGAAGTCTTATTATTTATCGTTTGGAAAATACCATGTCAAGTAGAATTCTTCAAATTGTCCTGTTCATCACCTCTCGGTTATTAATAAAACTTGATTCACAGGTAACAAAAATCACATTGGTAAAGCAGGTTTAGGCCTACCCCTTCCAGTCCAGTGCAAGGATACCTTAATTTATTACCTTAATTCGCACTTCGGAGCGAATTAAGATCAGTCTTGATCTGTTGAATCGCTCCGTCATTGACGCACATTACGCACATTTTGTTCCCCCACTTTACTTACACATCATCTAGAGTGCTATCATCTCCAACCTTATCTGGAGCAACTAACGATCCCGCTGCGTTGATTGATAGTTTTCGGTGGGCCTTTACCAGATTTTCGATCGAGATTTCGTTTTCCACTGTTTCAATTGCAGCATCGAGGTTTTGAATTTGTCTGCTCACACAAATTTTAAACAGTCGTTCTGGTAAGCCAATCTTGAAATTTTCGAATACCGCTCGTGTAAAGGTATCGTTGACAGTATGACAGTAGTTGACAGTAGGTGACTGCTGTCTTGCGACGCACCAAGTCCGCGTAATCTCTGACTGACATGTGTGGAAGCAAGGTTGGAATGTCATATTTCAGTTTTTCGGAATCGGTTGTTTCTTTGAAACGTTGCCTGAATTTGTCCACGAATTCCGCGTATTTCAAGGTATCTGTCATTATTGTGGCGACATATTTTAGCGCGTTCCCTTTTAATCTCAGTGGTAATATGTTTTTGAGATTGTCCCATTCTGCGTCTCCACCCGTGTAGTTTAGAATGTAGTCGAGGATTTGCAAAAATTCGTTAACGTCTGTGGTTCCATCAAATTCTGGAATATTTTTTAGCAGGTTTGTTTTCTGAGCTTTTTCAGATGCTCCGTAAAAACGTTCTTCGGCTGTTGCCATTTTTCTCAGATTTTATTCCACGGAAAAAAAAAGCAGGGTATTTGACCAGAGAAATCTCTTCTAAATATCAGTTCGATTTCATGAATTTCAATTTGGTTTCGTCGGGGTGGTTTGGTTTCGTCGGGTTGGTTTTCATGTGGAAAAGGGTTTTCGTGGGGTGTTTATTCATGGCTTTAAAAAAACATCGTTAAACATGCGTTAAATATCATGTGGGTATTATGTATTATACATCATCATATGAATACGTTTGGTATTAGTTATTGACCGCGCATGTCACCAAATATGAAAATAGAAATTAATGTGTTTGGTGTGGTGCCTATAGCATGGCGTGTAGCGTGGTTATGTGTAGCGGACGAGCATGGTAGTGGCTACTGGTTTGTAGATGTTAATACACCGAGTCTTTTCGAAGGCGATACCAGTTCGTAGGTCAATAACTAATCAGAGGTTTATTTATTACTCACATTGATTCAGGATACAACACTGCACTATAAGGTTGGTTGATCTGAGGCTATGCCCCAACTCGAACTGACTTGCTAACTGGGAAGCTGGGTCTTTTTACTCCGTTTTCCCCTAGCTGTAGGGAGCATGCCCGAACTCTTTTTTAGCTTTAGGGAGCATGCCCGAACTCGTTTCTGATAGTTCATTGGAGGAATGATACCTTATAGGATAGTTCATTGGAGGAACGATACTTTACAGGATGGCTAGAAGTTAGTTAGGATAAAGAGGAACGGAAACGAAGAGATTGTTTAAAAGCTATTGAATCTTATTTGATGATAACTGTATCCTCACAAATATAAAACGCTAAAAAACACGAATTTTGCACCTCGCTAGGTTTCTCAACTTTTGATATGTTGTACAGTTTTTTTTTTCTCTACAGGATGATGTAAAAATCATTTCTGTTGCAATTTTTTTGCGGTCAAATTTTCAAATTTTCCGGAAAAAAAGATAGATTAACAAAATTTCGCATGCGGCGCTTGATTTAACTTGTTCTGGTTTAAGTCGTTGGAAAGCTTCGCGTTTTAGCAAAAGGTGAAAAGAAAAGCCGAATATGTAAATTTAAATAGAGGATTTTACATTAAAGGAATAATCTCATCTTTTTCAAGTTCAAGTTTTATTTTCACATTCACAAATAAATAAAAATAAAAAATAACACTTTCGCGCTGGAGAAAAAACCTATGAGGGTTTGTATTCGCGCGAAAGTCCACATATTTACTTACCTATAATGATAAATCCAATCTCTCTCACTCATCAAAACTCAACTCTCCCTCCCCCCTCCCCAACCCCACCTTCCCTCCCTACCCACCCTTACCTCCCTAGCCCACCCTTCCTCCCCTCCAAATAATACATTACAGTTAGTTTTACACAAAATTTCGCCTGCGGCGCATTTCGTAGTATTCTATATTTGGAAGAATGGTGTTTCATTGCACTTTAGGATTGAAATTTTTAGGGTTTGAAACACCTTAAAAACTACAACTTGTAAGCTAAATTTTCCCAGAAAAAGGGCAGATTTAAAAAACTTCGCCTGCGGCGATTAATTTAACTTGTTCTGGGTTTAGCCGTTGGAAGCTTGGACAATTTCCCAGACAAAAAGGCAGATCTAAAATATTTCGCCTGCGGCGAATAACTTGACCTGATCTGCGTACAGTCGCTAGAAACTTTTAAACGAAAGCTGCAATGAAAACCCGAATATGTGTATTTAAATTTCGAATTTACATTAAATGACTAATCTACGCGAAGCGGCAACGGCGTTTTTCGTCGGCACATTTTTTAGTCCGTCGGCACAAACTGTACGTCCCCCCCAAAAGTAAAAGGATAGTGACGCCCCTGGATACGCCTGTCAATTTTCCTCGTCCTAGCTTATGTGGAAGCATTTCACGAGATATCCGGTTCCCCCTCCAGCCTCCCCCACCAGTTATCGGATCCGGTCTGGATTTGAAACTGAACATCTGAAACACCTGTCCTTGCAACTTGTCAAGTTCCATGCATGTCCGATTACCCTTTCCAGAGTTATGTATGTTACTAGTTTCCCGACTCCGCATCCCTCTGCTCCCCCATGATGGCCGAATCGTGGAAGTGATTATTGCTAAGCTTATGTGGATGTGCCCACAGTAGCAAAACCCGGACAGACCGACAGACATTACGATCGCTATATGGCACTTGAAAGCTCAAGTGTCATAAAAGACGGCAACCGGAAATCTTCAAACGGGAGTAACTTAAAAAGTAACGACCATCTCTTTTTTTATTCCTCGGAGAAGTAATTCAAGGACCAGTTACCAAAAAATTCTTTAAAACAAGTAAATTTCACGGAACTGCAATTCAAATAATCTCTATTAGAGCCGGTCTTATTTTAATCATTAAACCAGGGTTGTGCGTGAATAATCGTTAGTCGCTGAATTGCGATTCAATTCAGGATTTTACGAATAATCGTGAATCAAATCGTAATTGTCATTTGTTTTCCCAGCTGAATCGTGAGTGAATCGTAATCGCTTTTTTTCCAGTCGAATCGCAGTGTGATTCAGCCTCAAAAATTGAATTAATTGCAAAGAATCGTCCTTCGAAAGGATCAAAATCAGTTTCCCCATGGGTATGGACAACATCATTGTTCCTGGATTACAGGTTCTGCAATTTCTTGCGATTAATGTCTACTCTTTTTAATCCTCCTGAGGAAAAAGAGAGTTCGCATGGGGCAATGGTTCTTGAAGTTATTCTGCTAACAATTGTTGGTCTACTAATATTTCAAAAGTTTACAAACATTTTGTGCCACCTGACAATTCAGTTTCTCTGAAGAAGGGTGCAAACTTTTTGTCGAAGTGTTTGCATTGTGGAGTATGGCGTTGGTTCGACATCAAACCTCATCCGCCATTTTTAAGGTCAATTTATAAATGTGTCATGGTTATTCGCGATTTTTTTTGAAAAATCGGCAATTTCTCCTTGAATCGTTTGGAATCTTGAATTGAATCCCTTTTTTTGGTGAATCGCACTGAATCGAATCGTTCTGCTGGACAACTGAATCGTAATCGTAATTGAATTGCGACTGTTAGCGGATGAGTGAATATTGAATTGTGCGATTCAAAAGCAGGTCGAATTGCACAAGCCTGCCTTAAACTGTACCTGTTCCCGCAGTCGGTCGAATCACAAATATGATTAGCCTAGTGGTCTAGGACACGGTCGGGTCCCTGATACGCCTGCCAAGTTTCATCGTCCTAGCTGCCCCTAATCTGTATCAACTCCTACTACGCTTCAACAACATGTACCAACCCCTTCAACCTTCGATTAGATTTAAGCAAAGAATGACTCATCCATGCGCAGAGTTATTACTAGTGGGAAAAGGGGTAGGGATTTGACAAGAACTAGAAAAAGCGTTTCAAGAGATTGTGCGGATGCCAGGTAGTATCGGGAAACTGATTATTTCCAGGATGCTGATACGCCTGCCAAGTTTCATCCTCCTAGCGCCCCCTAATCTATATCAACCCCTACTAACATTCAACTACATATCCCAACCCCTTCGACCTTCGTAATTAGACAAGCTCTCTCCGAACACCCAAAAGATTTGAGCAAAGAATGACTCATCCGCGCAGAGCTTTACTAGTGTGGGGTAGGGGTTTGACACAAACTAGAGAAAGCGTTTCAAGAGATTTCCTGTGTCCCCCTCCAGCTCCCCCCCAAATTATCGGATCTGATCCGAATTTGACAGTGAACATCCAAGACACTTGTTCTTGATACCTGTCAAGTTTAATGCACGCCCGATTATCCACTCCCCCACTGATGGTGGGATCGGGAAAGTGATTATTTTCAAGAACCCTTTCGCACCTTTTCTTGTCAAATGACACACGCCTGACTGTGTTGCACCATGCACCATCTGGTAGCAGATAGGCAAATTTACGCATTAGATCTGGAAAGTAGATGTCTTTGCGGTGCCAACGATATGACGTTTGTTTTGTTATGAGCGACGCAAAGCGGGATAAGCCTCACAATGAGTCAGACAGTTGTCAGCACATGGTAATTCAAACATGGTTACTGATTTCTAATTAGAAACTGAAAGGTAAGTAGTGCTAAATTATTACTGATGTGCTACAGAAGGGTCAAGTATGACCCAAAATATCATTTTATGAAAGAATCAAGGCGTAATCTTGTCTGTGAGAAGCTCCAGATTTTTCCAAAACTGGAGTGTGTCATTTGACAAGAGCGGGCATTGCGGTCTGTTTACCTGTTGATGTCAATTGACACATGTAGGAATTCAAATGACAAGGTTTTGGCACATCTAAATAAGGGAAAGTTTCCTACGTAAGATGTGTATAAGGTTAGTGATTAGAGGAGTAAATCTGGCAATTTCACTTATCACCCGAAAAAAAACAATGCCCGTGGTCGGATTTACATGATTATTTAGAATCCAGTTTATTAGCCTGTATTGTTTCCAGTTTATTGTTTTCGCAGATACGGACTGGAAATGGAAACAGGTGAACCGAGTACGCCAAAAGAAGTGAGACGCTCTGCAAGATCCCTTGCACCAAGATCTCTGACGGCGAGTGAAGCTGCTGATGTATTTATGTCATTTGGAGATTCCGATCTGAGCGAGTTGTCAAGTGACGAAGATGATGCAGAATGGACTCTCCCTGTTGCAGATACTGGATCACCCGCCAGAAGTTCAGATCACATGAAAGCAATGGAAGACGATTACATTGACAAGATACAAGTGACAAGAGCCAAAAAGAAGAGAAGTGGAACAGATGGCAATGGAAGACGATTACATTGACAAGATACAAGTGACAAGAGCCAAACTGAAGAGAAGTGGAACAGCCAAGCCAACAGCTCGCCAAGATGATCCAGTTGAGCCAGATGATGAAGAACAGCCTCCGCGGAAGAAGGGCAAGGCCCAAAAACCTTCTTATAATTGGACAAGGACCACCTTACCGAGAAGAGAAGACGAATGTACATATGGGGATCCATGTCCTCAGGTTGAGGGACTATATCCTATCGAATACTTCCTCAAGTACTTTCCCTCAGATCTGTTTGAACTCGCGGCGGAAAAGACTGAGCAATACCATACCAGAAAGAACTGTAGAAGCATCAAAGTGTCCGGAAAATCTTTGACCCACGAAATTCGACAGACAGTCGGGCTGAGCATTTTGATGGGATCCCTGAATCTACCACAGCTAAAGCTGTACTGGAACAAGAAGTTTTCGCAGCCACTTTTCTATAACACGATGTACAGCAAGCTGAGAAACAACCTGCATTTTAACTCAGATGAAGATCGTGATGCAGGAGATGCTCTCTGGAAGGTTAGACCAGTCTTGACAGCAGTCAGGGGACGCTGCCAGGGATTAGCGCGGGAACAGAATCTCAGTGTCGATGAGCAAATGATCCCTTTCAAGGGAAAGACAAAAATGAAACAGTATATAAAGTCAAAGCCACAGAAATGGGGTTTGAAAAATTTGGTGATCTGTGGATCCTCAGGGATAATGTACGACTTTGAACTATATCATGGGAAGAACACCAACATCAGTGACAAATACAAAGAGGATGCTGGCGGTCTTGGTGGAGCTACGGTCATGAGGTTACATGAAGGAGTAGATAAGCATCTAAACCACTGGGTCTACTTCGACAACTACTTCACGACATTACCTCTCATTGAGCTGTTGGGCGCCGAGGGATTTTTCGCTTCAGGAACCATACGAGCTGACCGAGTCAGAAAAGCCAAGCTATTGGAGGAGAAGGAAATGAAGAAGAAAGGCAGAGGTGCCACCGATGAAATGGTGGATTCGGAGAGAGGCTTGCGACTCGTAAGGTGGTACGGATCCCTACTACTAGTCCTCCTCAATCTTGAGAAACAGGGATCCTGACTTCAACGAACAGTAATCTTGACTTCAACGAACAGGGATCCCGACTTCAACAAACAGGGATCCTGACTTCAACGAACAGGGATCCTGACTTCAACGAACAGGGATCCTGACTTCAACGAACAGGGATCCTGACTTCAACGAACAGGGATCCTGACTTCAACGAAAAGGGATCCTGACTTCAACGAACAGGGATCCTGACTTCAACGAACAGGGATCCTGACTTCAACGAACAGGGATCCTGACGAACTGACTTCAACGAACAGGAATCCTGACTTCAACGAAGAGGGATCCTGACTATAACGAACAAAGATCCTGACTTCAACGAACAGGGATCCTGACTTCAACGAACAGGGATTCTGACTTCAACGAACAGGGATCCTGATTTCAACGAAAACGGCTCCTGACAGCCGCTTGGCTGACTCCGACTACTACTAGTCCTCCGACTCCTCTCCCCTCCGACGCTTGGCTTGACTCCGACTACTACTAGTCCTATATATATGTTTCGGAAGCCTCCGGTGAGAGTAGAATGGCACAACTACGGATACTTGTGGACCTAGTCGAATTTCAATCTTGAGAAACAGGGATCCTGACTATAACGAACAGAGATCCTGACTTCAACGAACAGGGATCCTGACTTCAGCGAACAGGGATCCTGACTTCAACGAACAGGGATCCTGACTTCAACGAACAGAGATCCTGACTTCAACGAACAGGGATCCTGACTTCAACGAACAGGGATCCTGACTTCAACGAACAGGGATCCTGACTTCAACGAACACGGCTCCTGACTTGACTCTTGACTCCTGACTCTTGGCTGACTCCGACTACTACTAGTCCTCCTCCCTACTAGGATCCCTACTAATAGTCCTCCTCAATCTTGAGAAACAGGGATCCTGACTTCAACAAACAGGGATCCTGACTTCAACGAACAGGGATCCTGACTTCAACGAACAGGGATCCTGACTTCAACGAACACGGCTCCTGACAGCCGCTTGGCTGACTCCGACTACTACTAGTCCTCCTAGTCCTCCTCCCTACTAGGATCCCTACTACTAGTCCTCCTCAATCTTCAGAAACAGGGATCCTGACTTCAACGAACAGGGATCCTGACTTCAACGAACAGGGATCCTGACTTCAACGAACAGGGATCCTGCCTTCAACGAACACGGCTCCTGACAGCCGCTTGGCTGACTCCGACTACTACTAGTCCTCCTAGTCCTCCTCCCTACTAGGATCCCTACTACTAGTCCTCCTCAATCTTCAGAAACAGGGATCCTGACTTCAACGAACAGGGATCCTGACTTCAACGAACACGGCTCCTGACAGCCGCTTGGCTGACTCCGACTACTACTAGTCCTCCGACTCCTCTCCCCTCCGAAGCTTGGCTTGACTCCGACTACTTCGAGTCCTCCGACTCCTCTCCCCTCCAACGCTTGGCTTGACTCCGACTACTACTAGTCCTATATATATGTTTCGGAAGCCTCCGGTGAGAGTAGAATGGCACAACTACCGATACTTGTGGACTTAGTCGAATTTCAATCTTGAGAAACAGGGATCCTGACTTCAACGAACAGGGATCCTGACTTCAACGAACAGGGATCCTGACTTTAACGAACAGGGATCCTGACTATAACGAACAGAGATCCTGACTTCAACGAACAGGGATCCTGACTTCAACGAACAGGGATCCTGACTTCAACGAACAGGGATCCTGACGGCTCCTGACACGGCTCCTGACAGCCGCTTGGCTGACTCTGACTACTACTAGTCCTCCGACTCCTCTCCCCTCCGAAGCTTGGCTTGACTCCGACTACTTTGAGTCCTCCGACTCCTCTCCCCTCCAACGCTTGGCTTGACTCCGACTACTACTAGTCCTATATATATGTTTCGGAAGCCTCCGGTGAGAGTAGAATGGCACAACTACCGATACTTGTGGACTTAGTCGAATTTCAATCTTGAGAAACAGGGATCCTGACTTCAACGAACAGGGATCATGACTTCAACGAACAGGGATCCTGACTTCAACGAACAGGGATCCTGACTTCAACGAACAGGGATCCTGACTATAACGAACAGAGATCCTGACTTCAACGAACAGGGATCCTGACTTCAACGAACACGGCTCCTGACAGCCGCTTGGCTGACTCCGACTATTACTAGTCCTCCTCCCTACTAGGATCCCTACTACTAGTCCTCCTCAATCTTGAGAAACACGGATCCTGACTTCAACAAACAGGGATCCTGACTTCAACGAACAGGGATCCTGACTTCAACGAACAGGGATCCTGACTTCAACGACCAGGGATCCTGACTTCAACGAACACGGCTCCTGACAGCCGCTTGGCTGACTCCGACTATTACTAGTCCTCCTAGTCCTCCTCCCTACTAGGATCCCTACTACTAGTCCTCCTCAATCTTGAGAAACACGGATCCTGACTTCAACAAACAGGGATCCTGACTTCAACGAACAGGGATCCTGACTTCAACGAACAGGGATCCTGACTATAACGAACAGAGATCTTGACTTCCTATATATATGTTTCGGAAGCCTCCGGTGAGAGTAGCATGGCACAACTACCGATACTTGTGGACTTAGTCGAATTTCAATCTTGAGAAACAGGGATCCTGACTTTAACGAACAATGATCCTGACTTCAACGAACAGACTTCAACGAACAGAGATCCTCACTTCAACGAACAGGGATCCTGACTTCAACGAACAGGGATCCTGACTTCAACGAACACGGCTCCTGACAGCCGCTTGGCTGACTCCGACTATTACTAGTCCTCCTAGTCCTCCTCCCTACTAGGATCCCTACTACTAGTCCTCCTCAATCTTGAGAAACACGGATCCTGACTTCAACAAACAGGGATCCTGACTTCAACGAACAGGGATCCTGACTTCAACGAACAGGGATCCTGACTTCAACGACCAGGGATCCTGACTTCAACGAACACGGCTCCTGACAGCCGCTTGGCTGACTCCGACTACTACTAGTCCTCCTCCCTACTAGGATCCCCACTACTAGTCCTCCTCAATCTTCAGAAACAGGGATCCTGACTTCAACGAACAGGGATCCTGACTTCAACGAACAGGGATCCTGACTTCAAGGAACAGGGATCCTGCCTTCAACGAACACGGCTCCTGACAGCCGCTTGGCTGACTCCGACTACTAGTCCTCCTAGTCCTCCTCCCTACTAGGATCCCTACTAGTAGTCCTCCTCAATGTTCAGAAACAGGGATCCTGACTTCAACGAACAGGGATCCTGACTTCAACGAACACGGCTCCTGACAGCCGCTTGGCTGACTCCGACTACTACTAGTCCTCCGACTCCTCTCCCCTACAACGCTTGGCTTGACTCCGACTACTACTAGTCCTATATATATGTTTCGGAAGCCTCCGGTGAGAGTAGAATGACACAACTACCGATACTTGTGGACTTAGTCGAATTTCAATCTTGAGAAACAGGGATCCTGACTTCAACGAACAGGGATCCTGACTTCAACGAACAGGGATTCTGACTTCAACGAACAGGGATCCTGACTTCAACGAACAGGGATCCTGACTATAACGAACAGAGATCCTGACTTCAACGAACATGGATCCTGACTTCAATGAACAGGGATCCTGACTTCAACGAACAGGGATCCTGATTTCAACGAACAGGGATCCTGACTTCAACGAACAGGGATCCTGACTTCAACGAACAGAGAACCTGACTTCAACGAACAGGGATCCTGACTTCAACGAACAGGGATCCTGACTTCAACGAACAGGGATCCTGACTTCAACGAACAGGGATCCTGACTTCAACGATCACGGCTCCTGACAGCCGCTTGGCTGACTCCGACTACAACTAGTCCTCCTAGTCCTCCTCCCTACTAGGATCCCTACTACTAGTCCTGCTCAATCTTCAGAAACAGGGATCCTGACTTCAACGACCAGGGATCCTGACTTCAACGAACACGGCTCCTGACAGCCGCTTGGCTGACTCCGACTACTACTAGTCCTCCTAGTCCTCCTCCCTACTAGGATCCCTACTACTAGTCCTCCTCAATCTTCAGAAACAGGGATCCTGACTTCAACGAACAGAGAACCTGACTTCAACGAACAGGGATCCTGACTTCAACGAACAGGGATCCTGACTTCAACGAACAGGGATCCTGACTTCAACGAACAGGGATCCTGACTTCAACGATCACGGCTCCTGACAGCCGCTTGGCTGACTCCGACTACAACTAGTCCTCCTAGTCCTCCTCCCTACTAGGATCCCTACTACTAGTCCTGCTCAATCTTCAGAAACAGGGATCCTGACTTCAACGAACAGGGATCCTGACTTCAATGAACACGGCTCCTGACAGCCGCTTGGCTGACTCCGACTACTACTAGTCCTCCTAGTCCTCCTCCCTACTAGGATCCCTACTACTAGTCCTCCTAAATCTTCAGAAACAGGGATCCTGACTTCAACGAACAGGGATCCTGACTTCAACGAACACGGCTCCTGACAGCCGCTTGGCTGACTCCGACTACTACTAGTCCTCCTAGTCCTCCTCCCTACTAGGATCCCTACTACTAGTCCTCCTCAATCTTCAGAAACAGGGATCCTGACTTCAACGAACAGAGAACCTGACTTCAACGAACAGGGATCCTGACTTCAACGAACAGGGATCCTGACTTCAACGAACAGGGATCCTGACTTCAACGAACAGGGATCCTGACTTCAACGATCACGGCTCCTGACAGCCGCTTGGCTGACTCCGACTACAACTAGTCCTCCTAGTCCTCCTCCCTACTAGGATCCCTACTACTAGTCCTGCTCAATCTTCAGAAACAGGGATCCTGACTTCAACGTACAGGGATCCTGATTTCAACGAACAGGGATCCTGACTTCATCGAACAGGGATCCTGACTTCAACGAACAGGGATC
Source organism: Branchinecta lindahli (assembly GCA_023053555.1). Lineage (NCBI taxonomy): Eukaryota > Metazoa > Arthropoda > Branchiopoda > Anostraca > Branchinectidae > Branchinecta > Branchinecta lindahli. The sequence goes on from JAKZAO010000006.1 coordinate 28,802,305, forward strand.
CTGACTTCAACGAACAGAGAACCAGACTTCAACGAACAGGGATCCTGACTTCAACGAACATGGATCCTGACTTCAACGAACAGGGATCCTGACTTCAACGAACACGGCTCCTGACAGCCGCTTGGCTGACTCCGACTACTACTAGTCCTCCGACTCCTCTCCCCTCCGAAGCTTGGCTTGACTCCAACTACTTATAGTCCTCCGACTCCTCTCCCCTCCAACGCTTGGCTTGACTCCGACTACTACTAGTCCTATATATATGTTTCGGAAGCCTCCGGTGAGAGTAGAATGGCACAACTACCGATACTTGTGGACTTAGTCGAATTTCAATCTTGAGAAACAGGGATCCTGACTTCAACGAACAGGGATCCTGACTTCAACGAACAGGGATCCTGACTTCAACGAACAGGAATCCTGACTTCAACGAACAGGGATCCTGACTTCAACGAACATGGATCCTGACTTCAACGAACAGGGATCCTGACTTCAACGAACAAGGCTCCTGACAGCCGCTTGGCTGACTCCGACTACTACTAGTCCTCCGACTCCTCTCCCCTCCGAAGCTTGGCTTGACTCCGACTACTTCTAGTCCTCCGACTCCTCTCCCCTCCAACGCTTGGCTTGACTCCGACTACTACTAGTCCTATATATATGTTTCGGAAGCCTCCGGTGAGAGTAGAATGGCACAACTACCGATACTTCTGGACTTAGTCGAATTTCAATCTTGAGAACAGGGATCCTGACTTCAACGAACAGGGATCCTGACTTCAACGAACAGGGATCCTGACTTCAACGAACAGGGATCCTGACTTCAACGAACAGGGATCCTGACTTCAACGAACAGGGATCCTGACTTCAACGAACAGAGAACCAGACTTCAACGAAAAGGGATCCTGACTTCAACGAACAGGGATCCTGACTTCAACGAACAGGGATCCTGACTTCAACGAACACGGCTCCTGACAGCCGCTTGGCTGACTCCGACTACTACTAGTCCTCCGACTCCTCTCCCCTCCGAAGCTTGGCTTGACTCCGACTACTTCTAGTCCTCCGACTCCTCTCCCCTCCAACGCTTGGCTTGACTCCGACTACTACTAGTCCTATATATATGTTTCGGAAGCCTCCGGTGAGAGTAGAATGGCACAACTACCGATACTTGTGGACTTAGTCGAATTTCAATCTTGAGAAACAGGGATCCTGACTTCAACGAACAGGGATCCTGACTTCAACGAACAGGGATCCTGACTTCATCGAACACGGCTCCTGACAGCCGCTTGGCTGACTCCGACTACTACTAGTCCTCCTAGTCCTCCTCCCTACTAGGATCCCTACTACTAGTCCTCCTAAATCTTCAGAAACAGGGATCCTGACTTCAACGAACAGGGATCCTGACTTCAACGAACACGGCTCCTGACAGCCGCTTGGCTGACTCCGACTACTACTAGTCCTCCTAGTCCTCCTCCCTACTAGGATCCCTACTACTAGTCCTCCTCAATCTTCAGAAACAGGGATCCTGACTTCAACGAACAGAGAACCTGACTTCAACGAACAGGGATCCTGACTTCAACGAACAGGGATCCTGACTTCAACGAACAGGGATCCTGACTTCAACGAACAGGGATCCTGACTTCAACGATCACGGCTCCTGACAGCCGCTTGGCTGACTCCGACTACAACTAGTCCTCCTAGTCCTCCTCCCTACTAGGATCCCTACTACTAGTCCTGCTCAATCTTCAGAAACAGGGATCCTGACTTCAACGAACAGGGATCCTGATTTCAACGAACAGGGATCCTGACTTCATCGAACAGGGATCCTGACTTCAACGAACAGGGATCCTGACTTCAACGAACAGAGAACCAGACTTCAACGAACAGGGATCCTGACTTCAACGAACATGGATCCTGACTTCAACGAACAGGGATCCTGACTTCAACGAACACGGCTCCTGACAGCCGCTTGGCTGACTCCGACTACTACTAGTCCTCCGACTCCTCTCCCCTCCGAAGCTTGGCTTGACTCCAACTACTTATAGTCCTCCGACTCCTCTCCCCTCCAACGCTTGGCTTGACTCCGACTACTACTAGTCCTATGTATATGTTTCGGAAGCCTCCGGTGAGAGTAGAATGGCACAACTACCGATACTTGTGGACTTAGTCGAATTTCAATCTTGAGAAACAGGGATCCTGACTTCAACGAACAGGGATCCTGACTTCAACGAACAGGGATCCTGACTTCAACGAACAGGGATCCTGACTTCAACGAACAGGGATCCTGACTTCAACGAACATGGATCCTGACTTCAACGAACAGGGATCCTGACTTCAACGAACAGGGATCCTGACTTCAACGAACAGGGGTCCTGACTTCAACGAACAGGGATCGTGACTTCAACGAACACGGCTCCTGACAGCCGCTTGGCTGACTCCGACTACTACTAGCCCTCCTAGTCCTCCTCCCTACTAGGATCCCAACTACTAGTCCTCCTAAATCTTCAGAAACAGGGATCCTGACTTCAACGAACAGGGATCCTGACTTCAACGAACACGGCTCCTGACAGCCGCTTGGCTGACTCCGACTACTACTAGTCCTCCAACTCCTCTCCCCTCCATTGTTTGGCTTGACTCCGACTACTACTAGTCCTATATATATGTTTCGGAAGCCTCCGGTGAGAGTAGAATGGCACAACTACCGATACTTGTGGACTTAGTCGAATTTCAATCTTGAGAAACAGGGATCCTGACTTCAACGAACAGGGATCCTGACTTCAACGAACAGGGATCCTGACTTCAACGAACAGGGATCCTGATTTCAACGAACAGGGATCCTGACTTCAACGAACAGGGATCCTGACTTCAACGAACACGGCTCCTGACAGCCGCTTGGCTGACTCCGACTACTACTAGTCCTCCTAGTCCTCCTCCCTACTAGGATCCCTACTACTAGTCCTCCTCAATCTTCAGAAACAGGGATCCTGACTTCAACGAACAGGGATCCTGACTTCAACGAACACGGCTCCTGACAGCCGCTTGGCTGACTCCGACTACTACTAGTCCTCCAACTCCTCTCCCCTCCAACGCTTGGCTTGACTCCGAGTAATACTAGTCCTATATATATGTTTCGGAATCCTCCGGTGAGAGTAGAATGGCACAACTACCGATACTTGTGGACTTGGTCGAATTTCAATCTTGAGAAACAGGGATCCTGACTTCAACGAACAGGGATCCTGACTTCAACGAAAAGGGATCCTGACTTCAACGAACACGGCTCCTGACAGCCGCTTGGCTGACTCCGACTACTACTAGTCCTCCTAGTCCTCCTCCCTACTAGGATCCCTACTACTAGTCCTCCTCAATCTTCAGAAACAGGGATCCTGACTTCAACGAACAGGGATCCTGACTTCAACGAACACGGCTCCTGACAGCCGCTTGGCTGACTCCGACTACTACTAGTCCTCCAACTCCTCTCCCCTCCAACGCTTGGCTTGACTCCGACTACTACTAGTCCTATATATATGTTTCGGAATCCTCCGGTGAGAGTAGAATGGCACAACTGCCGATACTTGTGGACTTGGTCGAATTTCAATCTTGAGAAACAGGGATCCTGACTTCAACGAACAGGGATCCTGACTTCAACGAACAGGGATCCTGACTTCAACGAACACGGCTCCTGACAGCCGCTTGGTTGACTCTGACTACTACTAGTCCTCCTAGTCCTCCTCCCTACTAGGATCCCTACTACTAGTCCTCCTCAATCTTCAGAAAAAGGGATCCTGACTTCAACGAACAGGGATCCTGACTTCAACGAACACGGCTCCTGACAGCCGCTTGGCTGACTCCGACAACTACTAGTCCTCCAACTATTCTCCCCTCCATTGCTTGGCTTGACTCCGACTACTACTAGTCCTATATATATGTTTCGGAAGCCTCCGGTGAGAGTAGAATGGCACAACTACCGATACTTGTGGACTTAGTCGAATTTCAATCTTGAGAAACAGGGATCCTGACTTAAACGAACAGAGATCCTGACTTCAACGAACAGGGATCCTGACTTCAACGAACAGGGATCCTGACTTCAACGAACAGGGATCCTGACTTCAACGAACAGGGATCCTGACTTCAACGAACAGGGTTCCTGACTTTAACGAACACGGCTCCTGACAGCCGCTGGGCTGACTCCGACTACTACTAGTCCTCCTAGTCCTCCTCCCTACTAGGATCCCTACTACTAGTCCTCCTCAATCTTCAGAAACAGGGATCCTGACTTCAACGAACAGGGATCCTGACTTCAACGAACACGGCTCCTGACAGCTGCTTGGCTGACTCCGACTACTACTAGTCCTCCAACTCCTCTCCCCTCCATTGTTTGGCTTGACTCCGACTACTACTAGTCCTATATATATATTTCGGAAGCCTCCGGTGAGAGTAGAATGGCACAACTACCGATACTTGTGGACTTAGTCGAATTTCAATCTTGAGAAACAGGGATCCTGACTTCAACGAACAGGGATCCTGACTTCAACGAACAGGGATCCTGACTTCAACGAACAGGGATCCTGATTTCAACGAACAGGGATCCTGACTTCAACGAACAGGGATCCTGACTTCAACGAACACGGCTCCTGACAGCCGCTTGGCTGACTCCGACTACTACTAGTCCTCCTCCCTACTAGGATCCCTACTACTAGTCCTCCTCAATCTTCAGAAACAGGGATCCTGACTTCAACGAACAGGGATCCTGACTTCAACGAACACGGCTCCTGACAGCCGCTTGGCTGACTCCGACTACTACTAGTCCTCCAACTCCTCTCCCCTCCAACGCTTGGCTTGACTCCGACTAATACTAGTCCTATATATATGTTTCGGAATCCTCCGGTGAGAGTAGAATGGCACAACTACCGATACTTGTGGACTTGGTCGAATTTCAATCTTGAGAAACAGGGATCCTGACTTCAACGAACAGGGATCCTGACTTCAACGAACAGGGATCCTGACTTCAACGAACACGGCTCCTGACAGCCGCTTGGCTGACTCCGACTACTACTAGTCCTCCGACTCCTCTCCCCTCCGAAGCTTGGCTTGACCCCGAATACTTCTAGTCCTCCGACTCCTCTCCCCTCCAACGCTTGGCTTGACTCCGACTACTACTAGTCCTATATATATATTTCGGAAGCCTCCGATGAGAGTAGAATGGCACAACTACCGATACTTGTGGACTTAGTCGAATTTCAATCTTGAGAAACAGGGATCCTGACTTAAAAGAACAGAGATCCTGACTTCAACGAACAGGGATCCTGACTTCAACGAACAGGGATCCTGACTTCAACGAACAGGGATCCTGACTTCAACGAACAGGGATCCTGACTTCAACGAACAGGGATCCTGACTTCAACGAACACAGCTCCTGACTTCAACGAACACAGCTCCTGACAGCCGCTTGGCTGACTCCGACTACTACTAGTCCTCCTAGTCCTCCTCCCTACTAGGATCCCTACTACTAGTCCTCCTCAATCTTCAGAAACAGGGATCCTGACTTCAACGAACAGGGATCCTGACTTCAACGAACTCGGCTCCTGACAGCCGCTTGGCTGACTCCGACTACTACTAGACCTCCGACTCCTCTCCCCTCCGCAGCTTGGCTTGGCTCCGACTACTTCTAGTCCTCCGACTCCTCTCCCCTCCAACGCTTGGCTTGACTCCGACTACTACTAGTCCTATATATATGTTTCGGAAGCCTCCGGTGAGAGTAGAATGGCACAACTACCGATACTTGTGGACTTAGTCGAATTTCAATCTTGAGAAACAGGGATCCTGACTTCAACGAACAGGGATCCTGACTTCAACGAACAGGGATCCTGACTTCAACGAACAGGGATCCTGACTTCAACGAACAGGAATCCTGACTTCAACGAACAGGGATCCTGACTATAACGAACAGAGATCCTGACTTCAACGAACAGGGATCCTGACTTCAACGAACAGGGATCCTGACTTCAACAAACAGGGATCCTGACTTCAACGAACAGGGATCCTGACTTCAACGAACAGGGATCCTGACTTCAACGAACAGAGAACCAGACTTCAACGAAAAGGGATCCTGACTTCAACGAACAGGGATCCTGACTTCAACGAACAGGGATCCTGACTTCAACGAACACGGCTGCTGACAGCCGCTTGGCTGACTCCGACTACTACTAGTCCTCCGACTCCTCTCCCCTCCGAAGCTTGGCTTGACTCCGACTACTTCTAGTCCTCCGACTCCTCTCCCCTCCAACGCTTGGCTTGACTCCGACTACTACTAGTCCTATATATATGTTTCGGAAGCCTCCGGTGAGAGTAGAATGGCACAACTACCGATACTTGTGGACTTAGTCGAATTTCAATCTTGAGAAACAGGGATCCTGACTTAAAAGAACAGAGATCCTGACTTCAACGAACAGGGATCCTGACTTCAACGAACAGGGATCCTGACTTCAACGAACACAGCTCCTGACAGCCGTTTGGCTGACTCCGACTACTACTAGTCCTCCTAGTCCTCCTCCCTACTAGGATCCCTACTACTAGTCCTCCTCAATCTTCAGAAACAGGGATCCTGACTTCAACGAACAGGGATCCTGACTTCAACGAACACGGCTCCTGACAGCCGCTTGGCTGACTCCGACTACTACTAGTCCTCCGACTCCTCTCCCCTCCGAAGCTTGGCTTGACTCCGACTACTTCTAGTCCTCCGACTCCTCTCCCCTCCAACGCTTGGCTTGACTCCGACTACTACAAGTCCTATATATATGTTTCGGAAGCCTCCGGTGAGAGTAGAATGGCACAACTACCGATACTTGTGGATTTAGTCGAATTTCAATCTTGAGAAACAGGGATCCTGACTTCAATGAACAGGGATCCTGACTTCAACGAACAGGGATCCTGACTTCAACGAACAGGGATCCTTATTTCAACGAACAGGAATCCTGAGTTCAACGAACAGGGATCCTGACTATAACGAACAGAGATCCTGACTTCAACGAACAGGGATCCTGACTTCAACGAACAGAGAACCAGACTTCAACGAAAAGGGATCCTGACTTCAACGAACAGGGATCCTGACTTCAACGAACAGGGATCCTGACTTCAACGAACACGGCTCCTGACAGCCGCTTGGCTGACTCCGACTACTACTAGTCCTCCGACTCCTCTCCCCTCCGAAGCTTGGCTTGACTCCGACTACTTCTAGTCCTCCGACTCCTCTCCCCTCCAACGCTTGGCTTGACTCCGACTACTACTAGTCCTATATATATATTTCGGAAGCCTCCGGTGAGAGTAGAATGGCACAACTACCGATACTTGTGGACTTAGTCGAATTTCAATCTTGAGAAACAGGGATCCTGACTTAAAAGAACAGAGATCCTGACTTCAACGAACAGGGATCCTGACTTCAACGAACAGGGATCCTGACTTCAACGAACACAGCTCCTGACAGCCGTTTGGCTGACTCCGACTACTACTAGTCCTCCTAGTCCTCCTCCCTACTAGGATCCCTACTACTAGTCCTCCTCAATCTTCAGAAACAGGGATCCTGACTTCAACGAACAGGGATCCTGACTTCAACGAACACGGCTCCTGACAGCCGCTTGGCTGACTCCGACTACTACTAGTCCTCCGACTCCTCTCCCCTCCGAAGCTTGGCTTGACTCCGACTACTTCTAGTCCTCCGACTCCTCTCCCCTCCAACGCTTGGCTTGACTCCGACTACTACAAGTCCTATATATATGTTTCGGAAGCCTCCGGTGAGAGTAGAATGGCACAACTACCGATACTTGTGGATTTAGTCGAATTTCAATCTTGAGAAACAGGGATCCTGACTTCAATGAACAGGGATCCTGACTTCAACGAACAGGGATCCTGACTTCAACGAACAGGGATCCTTATTTCAACGAACAGGAATCCTGAGTTCAACGAACAGGGATCCTGACTATAACGAACAGAGATCCTGACTTCAACGAACAGGGATCCTGACTTCAACGAACAGAGAACCAGACTTCAACGAAAAGGGATCCTGACTTCAACGAACAGGGATCCTGACTTCAACGAACAGGGATCCTGACTTCAACGAACACGGCTCCTGACAGCCGCTTGGCTGACTCCGACTACTACTAGTCCTCCGACTCCTCTCCCCTCCGAAGCTTGGCTTGACTCCGACTACTTCTAGTCCTCCGACTCCTCTCCCCTCCAACGCTTGGCTTGACTCCGACTACTACTAGTCCTATATATATATTTCGGAAGCCTCCGGTGAGAGTAGAATGGCACAACTACCGATACTTGTGGACTTAGTCGAATTTCAATCTTGAGAAACAGGGATCCTGACTTAAAAGAACAGAGATCCTGACTTCAACGAACAGGGATCCTGACTTCAACGAACAGGGATCCTGACTTCAACGAACACAGCTCCTGACAGCCGTTTGGCTGACTCCGACTACTACTAGTCCTCCTAGTCCTCCTCCCTACTAGGATCCCTACTACTAGTCCTCCTCAATCTTCAGAAACAGGGATCCTGACTTCAACGAACAGGGATCCTGACTTCAACGAACACGGCTCCTGACAGCCGCTTGGCTGACTCCGACTACTACTAGTCCTCCGACTCCTCTCCCCTCCGAAGCTTGGCTTGACTCCGACTACTTCTAGTCCTCCGACTCCTCTCCCCTCCAACGCTTGGCTTGACTCCGACTACTACAAGTCCTATATATATGTTTCGGAAGCCTCCGGTGAGAGTAGAATGGCACAACTACCGATACTTGTGGATTTAGTCGAATTTCAATCTTGAGAAACAGGGATCCTGACTTCAATGAACAGGGATCCTGACTTCAACGAACAGGGATCCTGACTTCAACGAACAGAGATCCTGACTTCAACGAACAGGGATCCTGACTTCAACGAACAGGGATCCTGACTTCAACGAACAGGGATCCTGACTTCAACGAACACGGCTCCTGACAGCCTCTTGGCTGACTCCGACTACTACTAGTCCTCCGACTCCTCTCCCCTCCGAAGCTTGGCTTGACTCCGACTACTTCTAGTCCTCCAACTCCTCTCCCCTCCAACGCTTGGCTTGACTCCGACTACTACTAGTCCTATATATATGTTTCGGAAGCCTCCGGTGAGAGTAGAATGGCACAACTACCGATACTTGTGGATTTAGTCGAATCTCAATCTTGAGAAACAGGGATCCTGACTTCAACGAACAGGGATCCTGACTTCAACGAACAGGGATCCTGACTTCAACGAACAGGAATCCTGACTTCAACGAACAGGGATCCTGACTATAACGAACAGAGATCCTGACTTCAACGAACAGGGATCCTGACTTCAACGAACAGGGATCCTGACCGCTTGGCTGACTCCGACTACTTCTAGTCCTCCGACTCCTCTCCCCTCCAACGCTTGGCTTGACTCCGACTACTACTAGTCCTATATATATGTTTCGGAAGCCTCCGGTGAGAGTAGAATGGCACAACTACCGATACAGGGATCCTGACTTCAATGAACAGGGATCCTGACTTCAACGAACACGGCTCCTGACAGCCGCTTGGCTGACTCCGACTACTTCTAGTCCTCCGACTCCTCTCCCCTCCAACGCTTGGCTTGACTCCGACTACTACTAGTCCTATATATATGTTTCGGAAGCCTCCGGTGAGAGTAGAATGGCACAACTACCGATACTTGTGGATTTAGTCGAATCTCAATCTTGAGAAACAGGGATCCTGAATTCAACGAACAGGGATCCTGACTTCAACGAACAGGGATCCTGACTTCAACGAACAGGAATCCTGACTTCAACGAACAGGGATCCTGACTATAACGAACAGAGATCCTGACTTCAACGAACAGGGATCCTGACTTCAACGAACAGGGATCCTGACTTCAACGAACAGGGGTCCTGACTTCAACGAACAGGGATCCTGACTTCAACGAACAGGGATCCTGACTATATTGAAGAGAGATCCTGACTTCAACGAACAGGGATCCTGACTTCAACGAACAGGGATCCTGACTTCAACGAACACGGCTCCTGACAGCCACTTGGCTGACTCCGACTACTACTAGTCCTCCAACTCCTCTCCCCTCCGAAGCTTGGCTTGACTCCGACTACTTCTAGTCCTCCGACTCCTCTCTCCTCCAACGCTTGGCCTCCTAGTCCTCCTCCCTACTAGGATCCCTAATACTAGTCCTCCTCAATCTTCAGAAACAGGGATCCTGACTTCAACGAACAGGGATCCTGACTTCAACGAACAGGGATCCTGACTTTAACGAACACGGCTCCTGACAGCCGCTTGGCTGACTCCGACTACTACTAGTCCTCCAACTCCTCTCCCCTCCAACGTTTGGCTTGACTCCGACTACTACTAGTCCCAGATATATGTTTCGGAAGCCTCCGATAGGAGTAGAATGGCACAACTACCGATACTTGTGGACTTAGTCGAATTTCAATCTTGAGAAACAGGGATCCTGACTTCAACGAACAGGGATCCTGACTTCAACGAACAGGGATCCTGACTTCAACGAACAGGGATCCTGATTTCAACGAACAGGGATCCTGACTTCAACGAACAGGGATCCTGACTTCAACGGACAGGGATCCTGACTTCAACGAACACGGCTCCTGACAGCCGCTTGGCTGACTCCGACTACTACTAGTCCTCCTAGTCCTCCTCCCTACTAGGATCCCTACTACTAGTCCTCCTCAATCTTCAGAAACAGGGATCCTGACTTCAACGAACAGGGATCCTGACTTCAACGAACACGGCTCCTGACAGCCGCTTGGCTGACTCCGACTACTACTAGTCCTCCAACTCCTCTCCCCTCCAACGCTTGGCTTGACTCCGACTAATACTAGTCCTATATATATGTTTCGGAATCCTCCGGTGAGAGTAGAATGGCACAACTACCGATACTTGTGGACTTGGTCGAATTTCAATCTTGAGAAACAGGGATCCTGACTTCAACGAACAGGGATCCTGACTTCAACGAACAGGGATCTTGACTTCAACGAACAGGGATCCTGACTTCAACGAACACGGCTCCTGACAGCCGCTTGGCTGACTCCGACTACTACTAGTCCTCCTAGTCCTCCTCCCTACTAGGATCCCTACTACTAGTCCTCCTCAATCTTCAGAAACAGGGATCCTGACTTCAACGAACAGGGATCCTGACTTCGACGAACACGGCTCCTGACAGCCGCTTGGCTGACTCCGACTACTACTAGTCCTCCAACTCCTCTCCCCTCCAACGCTTGGCTTGACTCCGACTACTACTAGTCCTATATATATGTTTCGGAATCCTCCGGTGAGAGTAGAATGGCACAACTGCCGATACTTGTGGACTTGGTCGAATTTCAATCTTGAGAAACAGGGATCCTGACTTCAACAAACACGGCTCCTGACAGCCGCTTGGCTGACTCCGACTACTACTAGTCCTCCGACTCCTCTCCCCTCCGAAGCTTGGCTTGACTCCGACTACTTCTAGTCCTCCGACTCCTCTCCCCTCCAACGCTTGGCTTGACTCCGACTACTACTAGTCCTATATATATGTTTCGGAAGCCTCCGGTGAGAGTAGAATGGCACAACTACCGATACTTGTGGACTTAGTCGAATTTCAATCTTGAGAAACAGGGATCCTGACTTCAACGAACAGGGATCCTTACTTCAACGAACAGGGATCCTGACTTCAACGGACAGGGATCCTGACTTCAACGAACAGGAATCCTGACTTCAACGAACAGGGATCCTGACTATAACGAACAGAGATCCTGACTTCAACGAACAGGGATCCTGACTTCAACGAACAGGGATCCTGACTTGAACAAACAGGGATCCTGACTTCAACGAACAGGGATCCTGACTTCAACGAACAGGGATCCTGACTTCAACGAACAGAGAACCAGACTTCAACGAAAAGGGATCCTGACTTCAACGAACAGGGATCCTGACTTCAACGAACAGGGATCCTGACTTCAACGAACACGGCTCCTGACAGCCGCTTGGCTGACTCCGACTACTACTAGTCCTCCGACTCCTCTCCCCTCCGAAGCTTGGCTTGACTCAGACTACTTCTAGTCCTCCGACTCCTCTCCCCTCCAACGCTTGGCTTGACTCCGACTACTACTAGTCCTATATATATGTTTCGGAAGCCTCCGGTGAGAGTAGAATGGCACAACTACCGATACTTGTGGACTTAGTCGAATTTCAATCTTGAGAAATTGGGATCCTGACTTAAAAGAACAGAGATCCTGACTTCAACGAACAGGGATCCTGACTTCAACGAACAGGGATCCTGACTTCAACGAACAGGGATCCTGACTTCAACGAACACAGCTCCTGACAGCCGCTTGGCTGACTCCGACTACTACTAGTCCTCCTAGTCCTCCTCCCTACTAGGATCCCTACTACTAGTCCTCCTCAATCTTCAGAAACAGGGATCCTGACTTCAACGAACAGGGATCCTGACTTCAACGAACAGGGATCCTGACAGCCGCTTGGCTGACTCCGACTACTACTAGTCCTCCGACTCCTCTCCCCTCCGAAGCTTGGCTTGACTCCGACTACTTCTAGTCCTCCGACTCCTCTCCCCTCCAACGCTTGGCTTGACTCCGACTACTACTAGTCCTATATATATGTTTCGGAAGCCTCCGGTGAGAGTAGAATGGCACAACTACCGATACTTGTGGACTTAGTCGAATTTCAATCTTGAGAAACAGGGATCCTGACTTCAACGAACAGGGATCCTGACTTCAACGAACAGGGATCCTGACTTCAACGAACAGGGATCCTGACTTCAACGAACAGGGATCCTTATTTCAACGAACAGGAATCCTGACTTCAACGAACAGGGATCCTGACTATAACGAACAGAGATCCTGACTTCAACGAACAGGGATCCTGACTTCAACGAACAGGGATCCTGACTTGAACAAACAGGGATCCTGACTTCAACGAACAGGGATCCTGACTTCAACGAACAGGGATCCTGACTTCAACGAACAGAGAACCAGACTTCAACGAAAAGGGATCCTGACTTCAACGAACAGGGATCCTGACTTCAACGAACAGGGATCCTGACTTCAACGAACACGGCTCCTGACAGCCGCTTGGCTGACTCCGACTACTATTAGTCCTCCTAGTCCTCCTCCCTACTAGGATCCCTACTACTAGTCCTCCTCAATCTTCAGAAACAGGGATCCTGACTTCAACGAACAGGGATCCTGACTTCAACGAACAGGGATCCTGACTTCAACGAACAGGGATCCTTATTTCAACGAACAGGAATCCTGACTTCAACGAACAGGGATCCTGACTATAACGAACAGAGATCCTGACTTCAACGAACAGGGATCCTGACTTCAACGAACAGGGATCCTGACTTGAACAAACAGGGATCCTGACTTCAACGAACAGGGATCCTGACTTCAACGAACAGGGATCCTGACTTCAACGAACAGAGAACCAGACTTCAACGAAAAGGGATCCTGACTTCAACGAACAGGGATCCTGACTTCAACGAACAGGGATCCTTACTTCAACGAACAGGGATCCTGACTTCAACGGACAGGGATCCTGACTTCAACGAACAGGAATCCTGACTTCAACGAACAGGGATCCTGACTATAACGAACAGAGATCCTGACTTCAACGAACAGGGATCCTGACTTCAACGAACAGGGATCCTGACTTGAACAAACAGGGATCCTGACTTCAACGAACAGGGATCCTGACTTCAACGAACAGGGATCCTGACTTCAACGAACAGAGAACCAGACTTCAACGAAAAGGGATCCTGACTTCAACGAACAGGGATCCTGACTTCAACGAACAGGGATCCTGACTTCAACGAACACGGCTCCTGACAGCCGCTTGGCTGACTCCGACTACTACTAGTCCTCCGACTCCTCTCCCCTCCGAAGCTTGGCTTGACTCAGACTACTTCTAGTCCTCCGACTCCTCTCCCCTCCAACGCTTGGCTTGACTCCGACTACTACTAGTCCTATATATATGTTTCGGAAGCCTCCGGTGAGAGTAGAATGGCACAACTACCGATACTTGTGGACTTAGTCGAATTTCAATCTTGAGAAACAGGGATCCTGACTTAAAAGAACAGAGATCCTGACTTCAACGAACAGGGATCCTGACTTCAACGAACAGGGATCCTGACTTCAACGAACAGGGATCCTGACTTCAACGAACACAGCTCCTGACAGCCGCTTGGCTGACTCCGACTACTACTAGTCCTCCTAGTCCTCCTCCCTACTAGGATCCCTACTACTAGTCCTCCTCAATCTTCAGAAACAGGGATCCTGACTTCAACGAACAGGGATCCTGACTTCAACGAACAGGGATCCTGACAGCCGCTTGGCTGACTCCGACTACTACTAGTCCTCCGACTCCTCTCCCCTCCGAAGCTTGGCTTGACTCCGACTACTTCTAGTCCTCCGACTCCTCTCCCCTCCAACGCTTGGCTTGACTCCGACTACTACTAGTCCTATATATATGTTTCGGAAGCCTCCGGTGAGAGTAGAATGGCACAACTACCGATACTTGTGGACTTAGTCGAATTTCAATCTTGAGAAACAGGGATCCTGACTTCAACGAACAGGGATCCTGACTTCAACGAACAGGGATCCTGACTTCAACGAACAGGGATCCTGACTTCAACGAACAGGGATCCTTATTTCAACGAACAGGAATCCTGACTTCAACGAACAGGGATCCTGACTATAACGAACAGAGATCCTGACTTCAACGAACAGGGATCCTGACTTCAACGAACAGGGATCCTGACTTCAACGAACAGGGATCCTGACTTCAACGAACAGGGATCCTGACTTCAACGAACAGGGATCCTGACTTCAACGAACAGAGAACCAGACTTCAACGAACAGGGATCCTGACTTCAACAAACAGGGATCCTGACTTCAACGAACAGGGATCCTGACTTCAACGAACAGGGATCCTGACTTCAACAAACACGGCTCCTGACAGCCGCTTGGCTGACTCCGACTACTACTAGTCCTCCGACTCCTCTCCCCTCCGAAGCTTGGCTTGACTCCGACTACTACTAGTCCCAGATATATGTTTCGGAAGCCTCCGATAGGAGTAGAATGGCACAACTACCGATACTTGTGGACTTAGTCGAATTTCAATCTTGAGAAACAGGGATCCTGACTTCAACGAACAGGGATCCTGACTTCAACGAACAGGGATCCTGACTTCAACGAACAGGGATCCTGATTTCAACGAACAGGGATCCTGACTTCAACGAACAGGGATCCTGACTTCAACGAACAGGGATCCTGACTTCAACGAACACGGCTCCTGACAGCCGCTTGGCTGACTCCGACTACTACTAGTCCTCCTAGTCCTCCTCCCTACTAGGATCCCTACTACTAGTCCTCCTCAATCTTCAGAAACAGGGATCCTGACTTCAACGAACAGGGATCCTGACTTCAACGAACACGGCTCCTGACAGCCGCTTGGCTGAATCCGACTACTACTAGTCCTCCAACTCCTCTCCCCTCCAACGCTTGGCTTGACTCCGACTAATACTAGTCCTATATATATGTTTCGGAATCCTCCGGTGAGAGTAGAATGGCACAACTACCGATACTTGTGGACTTGGTCGAATTTCAATCTTGAGAAACAGGGATCCTGACTTCAACGAACAGGGATCCTGACTTCAACGAACAGGGATCTTGACTTCAACGAACAGGGATCCTGACTTCAACGAACACGGCTCCTGACAGCCGCTTGGCTGACTCCGACTACTATTAGTCCTCCTAGTCCTCCTCCCTACTAGGATCCCTACTACTAGTCCTCCTCAATCTTCAGAAACAGGGATCCTGACTTCAACGAACAGGGATCCTGACTTCGACGAACACGGCTCCTGACAGCCGCTTGGCTGACTCCGACTACTACTAGTCCTCCAACTCCTCTCCCCTCCAACGCTTGGCTTGACTCCGACTACTACTAGTCCTATATATATGTTTCGGAATCCTCCGGTGAGAGTAGAATGGCACAACTGCCGATACTTGTGGACTTGGTCGAATTTCAATCTTGAGAAACAGGGATCCTGACTTCAACAAACACGGCTCCTGACAGCCGCTTGGCTGACTCCGACTACTACTAGTCCTCCGACTCCTCTCCCCTCTGAAGCTTGGCTTGACTCCGACTACTTCTAGTCCTCCGACTCCTCTCCCCTCCAACGCTTGGCTTGACTCCGACTACTACTAGTCCTATATATATGTTTCGGAAGCCTCCGGTGAGAGTAGAATGGCACAACTACCGATACTTGTGGACTTAGTCGAATTTCAATCTTGAGAAACAGGGATCCTGACTTCAACGAACAGGGATCCTTACTTCAACGAACAGGGATCCTGACTTCAACGAACAGGGATCCTGACTTCAACGAACAGGAATCCTGACTTCAACGAACAGGGATCCTGACTATAACGAACAGAGATCCTGACTTCAACGAACAGGGATCCTGACTTCAACGAACAGGGATCCTGACTTGAACAAACAGGGATCCTGACTTCAACGAACAGGGATCCTGACTTCAACGAACAGGGATCCTGACTTCAACGAACAGAGAACCAGACTTCAACGAAAAGGGATCCTGACTTCAACGAACAGGGATCCTGACTTCAACGAACAGGGATCCTGACTTCAACGAACACGGCTCCTGACAGCCGCTTGGCTGACTCCGACTACTACTAGTCCTCCGACTCCTCTCCCCTCCGAAGCTTGGCTTGACTCCGACTACTTCTAGTCCTCCGACTCCTCTCCCCTCCAACGCTTGGCTTGACTCCGACTACTACTAGTCCTATATATATGTTTCGGAAGCCTCCGGTGAGAGTAGAATGGCACAACTACCGATACTTGTGGACTTAGTCGAATTTCAATCTTGAGAAACAGGGATCCTGACTTAAAAGAACAGAGATCCTGACTTCAACGAACAGGGATCCTGACTTCAACGAACAGGGATCCTG
This sequence comes from Branchinecta lindahli, assembly GCA_023053555.1. Classification (NCBI taxonomy): domain Eukaryota; kingdom Metazoa; phylum Arthropoda; class Branchiopoda; order Anostraca; family Branchinectidae; genus Branchinecta; species Branchinecta lindahli. The sequence goes on from JAKZAO010000006.1 coordinate 28,819,328, forward strand.
ACTTCAACGAACAGGGATCCTGACTTCAACGAACACAGCTCCTGACAGCCGCTTGGCTGACTCCGACTACTACTAGTCCTCCTAGTCCTCCTCCCTACTAGGATCCCTACTACTAGTCCTCCTCAATCTTCAGAAACAGGGATCCTGACTTCAACGAACAGGGATCCTGACTTCAACGAACACGGCTCCTGACAGCCGCTTGGCTGACTCCGACTACTACTAGTCCTCCGACTCCTCTCCCCTCCGAAGCTTGGCTTGACTCCGACTACTTCTAGTCCTCCGACTCCTCTCCCCTCCAACGCTTGGCTTGACTCCGACTACTACTAGTCCTATATATATGTTTCGGAAGCCTCCGGTGAGAGTAGAATGGCACAACTACCGATACTTGTGGACTTAGTCGAATTTCAATCTTGAGAAACAGGGATCCTGACTTCAATGAACAGGTATCCTGACTTCAACGAACACGGCTCCTGACAGCCGCTTGGCTGACTCCGACTACTACTAGTCCTCCAACTCCTCTCCCCTCCATTGCTTGGCTTGACTCCGACTACTACTAGTCCTATATATATGTTTCGGAAGCCTCCGGTGAGAGTAGAATGGCACAACTACCGATACTTGTGGACTTAGTCGAATTTCAATCTTGAGAACAGGGATCCTGACTTCAACGAACAGGGATCCTGACTTCAACGAACAGGGATCCTGACTTCAACGAACACGGCTCCTGACAGCCGCTTGGCTGACTCCGACTACTACTTGTCCGCCGACTCCTCTCCCCTCCGAAGCTTGGCTTGACTCCGACTACTTCTAGTCCTCCGACTCCTCTCCCCACCAACGCTTGGCTTGACTCCGACTACTACTAGTCCTATATATATGTTTCGGAAGCCTCCGGTGAGAGTAGAATGGCACAACTACCGATACTTGTGGACTTAGTCGAATTTCAATCTTGAGAAACAGGGATCCTGACTTAAACGAACAGAGATCCTGACTTCAACGAACAGGGATCCTGACTTCAACGAACAGGGATCCTGACTTCAACGAACAGGGATCCTGACTTTAACGAACACGGCTCCTGGCAGCCGCTGGGCTGACTCCGACTACTACTAGTCCTCCTAGTCCTCCTCCCTACTAGGATCCCTACTACTAGTCCTCCTCAATCTTCAGAAACAGGGATCCTGACTTCAACGAACAGGCACCCTGACTTCAACGAACACGGTTCTGAATACTACTAGTCCTCCAACTCCTCTCCCCTCCATTGTTTGGCTTGACTCCGACTACTACTAGTCCTATATATATGTTTCGGAAGCCTCCGGTGAGAGTAGAATGGCACAACTACCGATACTTGTGGACTTAGTCGAATTTCAATCTTGAGAAATAGGGATCCTGACTTCAACGAACAGGGATCCTGACTTCAACGAACAGGGATCCTGACTTCAACGAACAGGGATCCTGACTTCAACGAACAGGGATCCTTATTTCAACGAACAGGAATCCTGACTTCAACGAACAGGGATCCTGACTATAACGAACAGAGATCCTGACTTCAACGAACAGGGATCCTGACTATAACGAACAGAGATCCTGACTTCAACGAACAGGGATCCTGACTTCAACGAACAGGGATCCTGACTTCAACGAACAGGGATCCTGACTTCAACGAACAGGGATCCTGACTTCAACGAACAGGGATCCTGACTTCAACGAACAGAGAACCAGACTTCAACGAACAGGGATCCTGACTTCAACGAACAGGGATCCTGACTTCAACGAACAGAGAACCAGACTTCAACGAAAAGGGATCCTGACTTCAACGAACAGGGATCCTGACTTCAACGAACAGGGATCCTGACTTCAACGAACACAGCTCCTGACAGCCGCTTGGCTGACTCCGACTACTACTAATCCTCCTAGTCCTCCTCCCTACTAGGATCCCTACTACTAGTCCTCCTCAATCTTCAGAAACAGGGATCCTGACTTCAACGAACAGGGATCCTGACTTCAACGAACAGGGATCCTGACAGCCGCTTGGCTGACTCCGACTACTACTAGTCCTCCGATTCCTCTCCCCTCCGAAGCTTGGCTTGACTCCGACTACTTCTAGTCCTCCGACTCCTCTCCCCTCCAACGCTTGGCTTGACTCCGACTACTACTAGTCCTATATATATGTTTCGGAAGCCTCCGGTGAGAGTAGAATGGCACAACTACCGATACTTGTGGACTTAGTCGAATTTCAATCTTGAGAAACAGGGATCCTGACTTCAACGAACAGGGATCCTGACTTCAACGAACAGGGATCCTGACTTCAACGAACAGGGATCCTGACTTCAACGAACAGGGATCCTTATTTCAACGAACAGGAATCCTGACTTCAACGAACAGGGATCCTGACTATAACGAACAGAGATCCTGACTTCAACGAACAGGGATCCTGACTTCAACGAACAGGGATCCTGACTTCAACGAACAGGGATCCTGACTTCAACGAACAGGGATCCTGACTTCAACGAACACGGCTCCTGACAGCCGCTTGGCTGACTCCGACTACTACTAGTCCGCCGACTCCTCTCCCCTCCGAAGCTTGGCTTGACTCCGACTACTTCTAGTCCTCCGACTCCTCTCCCCTCCAACGCTTGGCTTGACTCCGACTACTACTAGTCCTATATATATGTTTCGGAAGCCTCCGGTGAGAGTAGAATGGCACAACTACCGATACTTGTGGACTTAGTCGAATTTCAATCTTGAGAAACAGGGATCCTGACTTAAACGAACAGAGATCCTGACTTCAACGAACAGGGATCCTGACTTCAACGAACAGGAATCCTGACTTCAACAAACAGGGATCCTGACTATAACGAACAGAGATCCTGACTTCAACGAACAGGGATCCTGACTTCAACGAACAGGGATCCTGACTTCAACGAACAGGGATCCTGACTTCAACGAACAGGGGTCCTGACTTCAATGAACAGGGATCCTGACTTCAACGAACAGGGATCCTGACTTCAACGAACAGGGATCCTGACTTCAACGAACAGAGAACCAGACTTCAACGAAAAGGGATCCTGACTTCAACGAACAGGGATCCTGACTTCAACGAACAGGGATCCTGACTTCAACGAACACGGCTCCTGACAGCCGCTTGGCTGACTCCGACTACTACTAGTCCTCCGACTCCTCTCCCCTCCGAAGCTTGGCTTGACTCCGACTACTTCTAGTCCTCCGACTCCTCTCCCCTCCAACGCTTGGCTTGACTCCGACTACTACTAGTCCTATATATATGTTTCGGAAGCCTCCGGTGAGAGTAGAATGGCACAACTACCGATACTTGTGGACTTAGTCGAATTTCAATCTTGAGAAACAGGGATCCTGACTTAAAAGAACAGAGATCCTGACTTCAACGAACAGGGATCCTGACTTCAACGAACAGGGATCCTGACTTCAACGAACAGGGATCCTGACTTCAACGAACACAGCTCCTGACAGCCGCTTGGCTGACTCCGACTACTACTAGTCCTCCTAGTCCTCCTCCCTACTAGGATCCCTACTACTAGTCCTCCTCAATCTTCAGAAACAGGGATCCTGACTTCAACGAACAGGGATCCTGACTTCAACGAACACGGCTCCTGACAGCCGCTTGGCTGACTCCGACTACTACTAGTCCTCCGACTCCTCTCCCCTCCGAAGCTTGGCTTGACTCCGACTACTTCTAGTCCTCCGACTCCTCTCCCCTCCAACGCTTGGCTTGACTCCGACTACTACTAGTCCTATATATATGTTTCGGAAGCCTCCGGTGAGAGTAGAATGGCACAACTACCGATACTTGTGGACTTAGTCGAATTTCAATCTTGAGAAATAGGGATCCTGACTTCAACGAACAGGGATCCTGACTTCAACGAACAGGGATCCTGACTTCAACGAACAGGGATCCTGACTTCAACGAACAGGGATCCTTATTTCAACGAACAGGAATCCTGACTTCAACGAACAGGGATCCTGACTATAACGAACAGAGATCCTGACTTCAACGAACAGGGATCCTGACTATAACGAACAGAGATCCTGACTTCAACGAACAGGGATCCTGACTTCAACGAACAGGGATCCTGACTTCAACGAACAGGGATCCTGACTTCAACGAACAGGGATCCTGACTTCAACGAACAGGGATCCTGACTTCAACGAACAGAGAACCAGACTTCAACGAACAGGGATCCTGACTTCAACGAACAGGGATCCTGACTTCAACGAATAGGGATCCTGACTTCAACGAACAGGGATCCTGTCTTCAACAAACACGGCTCCTGACAGCCGCTTGGCTGACTCCGACTACTACTAGTCCTCCGACTCCTCTCCCCTCCGAAGCTTTTTTGACTCCGACTACTACTAGTCCTATATATATGTTTCGGAAGCCTCCGGTGAGAGTAGAATGGCACAACTACCGATACTTGTGGATTTAGTCGAATTTCAATCTTGAGAAACAGGGATCCTGACTTCAACGAACAGGGATCCTGACTTCAACGAACAGGGATCCTGACTTCAACGAACAGGAATCCTGACTTCAACAAACAGGGATCCTGACTATAACGAACAGAGATCCTGACTTCAACGAACAGGGATCCTGACTTCAACGAACAGGGATCCTGACTTCAACGAACAGGGATCCTGACTTCAACGAACAGGGGTCCTGACTTCAATGAACAGGGATCCTGACTTCAACGAACAGGGATCCTGACTTCAACGAACAGGGATCCTGACTTCAACGAACAGAGAACCAGACTTCAACGAAAAGGGATCCTGACTTCAACGAACAGGGATCCTGACTTCAACGAACAGGGATCCTGACTTCAACGAACACGGCTCCTGACAGCCGCTTGGCTGACTCCGACTACTACTAGTCCTCCGACTCCTCTCCCCTCCGAAGCTTGGCTTGACTCCGACTACTTCTAGTCCTCCGACTCCTCTCCCCTCCAACGCTTGGCTTGACTCCGACTACTACTAGTCCTATATATATGTTTCGGAAGCCTCCGGTGAGAGTAGAATGGCACAACTACCGATACTTGTGGACTTAGTCGAATTTCAATCTTGAGAAACAGGGATCCTGACTTAAAAGAACAGAGATCCTGACTTCAACGAACAGGGATCCTGACTTCAACGAACAGGGATCCTGACTTCAACGAACAGGGATCCTGACTTCAACGAACACAGCTCCTGACAGCCGCTTGGCTGACTCCGACTACTACTAGTCCTCCTAGTCCTCCTCCCTACTAGGATCCCTACTACTAGTCCTCCTCAATCTTCAGAAACAGGGATCCTGACTTCAACGAACAGGGATCCTGACTTCAACGAACACGGCTCCTGACAGCCGCTTGGCTGACTCCGACTACTACTAGTCCTCCGACTCCTCTCCCCTCCGAAGCTTGGCTTGACTCCGACTACTTCTAGTCCTCCGACTCCTCTCCCCTCCAACGCTTGGCTTGACTCCGACTACTACTAGTCCTATATATATGTTTCGGAAGCCTCCGGTGAGAGTAGAATGGCACAACTACCGATACTTGTGGACTTAGTCGAATTTCAATCTTGAGAAACAGGGATCCTGACTTCAATGAACAGGGATCCTGACTTCAACGAACACGGCTCCTGACAGCCGCTTGGCTGACTCCGACTACTACTAGTCCTCCAACTCCTCTCCCCTCCATTGCTTGGCTTGACTCCGACTACTACTAGTCCTATATATATGTTTCGGAAGCCTCCGGTGAGAGTAGAATGGCACAACTACCGATACTTGTGGACTTGGTCGAATTTCAATCTTGAGAACAGGGATCCTGACTTCAACGAACAGGGATCCTGACTTCAACGAACACGGCTCCTGACAGCCGCTTGGCTGACTCCGACTACTACTAGTCCGCCGACTCCTCTCCCCTCCGAAGCTTGGCTTGACTCCGACTACTTCTAGTCCTCCGACTCCTCTCCCCTCCAACGCTTGGCTTGACTCCGACTACTACTAGTCCTATATATATGTTTCGGAAGCCTCCGGTGAGAGTAGAATGGCACAACTACCGATACTTGTGGACTTAGTCGAATTTCAATCTTGAGAAACAGGGATCCTGACTTAAACGAACAGAGATCCTGACTTCAACGAACAGGGATCCTGACTTCAACGAACAGGGATCCTGACTTCAACGAACAGGGATCCTGACTTTAACGAACACGGCTCCTGGCAGCCGCTGGGCTGACTCCGACTACTACTAGTCCTCCTAGTCCTCCTCCCTACTAGGATCCCTACTACTAGTCCTCCTCAATCTTCAGAAACAGGGATCCTGACTTCAACGAACAGGGATCCTGACTTCAACGAACACGGCTCCTGACAGCCGCTTGGCTGATTCCGACTACTACTAGTCCTCCAACTCCTCTCCCCTCCATTGTTTGGCTTGACTCCGACTACTACTAGTCCTATATATATGTTTCGGAAGCCTCCGGTGAGAGTAGAATGGCACAACTACCGATACTTGTGGACTTAGTCGAATTTCAATCTTGAGAAATAGGGATCCTGACTTCAACGAACAGGGATCCTGACTTCAACGAACAGGGATCCTGACTTCAACGAACAGGGATCCTGACTTCAACGAACAGGGATCCTGACTTCAACGAACAGGGATCCTGACTTCAACGAACAGGGATCCTGACTTCAACGAACACGGCTCCTGACAGCCGCTTGGCTGACTCCGACTACTACTAGTCCTCCTAGCCCTCCTCCCTATTAGGATCCCTACTACTAGTCCTCCTCAATCTTCAGAAACAGGGATCCTGACTTCAACGAACAGGGATCCTGACTTCAACGTACACGGCTCCTGACAGCCGCTTGGCTGACTCCGACTACTACTAGTCCTCCAACTCCTCTCCCCTCCAACGCTTGGCTTGACTCCGACTAATACTAGTCCTATATATATGTTTCGGAATCCTCCGGTGAGAGTAGAATGGCACAACTACCGATACTTGTGGACTTGGTCGAATTTCAATCTTGAGAAACAGGGATCCTGACTTTAACGAACAGAGATCCTGACTTCAACGAACAGGGATCTTGACTTCAACGAACAGGGATCCTGACTTCAACGAACACGGCTCCTGACAGCCGCTTGGCTGACTCCGACTACTACTAGTCCTCCAACTCCTCTCCCCTCCAACGCTTGGCTTGACTCCGACTACTACTAGTCCTATATATATGTTTCGGAATCCTCCGGTGAGAGTAGAATGGCACAACTGCCGATACTTGTGGACTTGGTCGAATTTCAATCTTGAGAAACAGGGATCCTGACTTCAACGAACAGGGATCCTGACTTCAACGAACAGGGATCCTGACTTCAACGAACAGGGATCCTGACTTCAACGAACACGGCTCCTAACAGCCGCTTCGTTGACTCTGACTACTACTAGTCCTCCTAGTCCTCCTCCCTACTAGGATCCCTACTACTAGTCCTCCTCAATCTTCAGAAACAGGGATCCTGACTTCAACGAACAGGGATCCTGACTTCAACGAACACGGCTCCTGACAGCCGCTTGGCTGACTCCGACAACTACTAGTCCTCCAACTCCTCTCCCCTCCAACGTTTGGCTTGACTCCGACTACTACTAGTCCTATATATATGTTTCGGAAGCCTCCGGTGAGAGTAGAATGGCACAACTACCGATACTTGTGGACTTAGTCGAATTTCAATCTTGAGAAACAGGGATCCTGACTTCAACGAACAGGGATCCTGACTTCAACGAACAGGGATCCTGACTTCAACGAACAGAGATCCTGACTTCAACGAACAGGAATCCTGACTTCAACGAACAGGGATCCTGACTTCAACGAACAGTTATCCTGACTTCAACGAACAGAGAACCAGACTTCAACGAACAGGGATCCTGACTTCAACGAACAGGGATCCTGACTTCAACGAACAGGGATCCTGACTTCAACGAACACGGCTCCTGACAGCCGCTTGGCTGACTCCGACTACTACTAGTCCTCCGACTCCTCTCCCCTCCGAAGCTTGGCTTGACCCCGAATACTTCTAGTCCTCCGACTCCTCTCCCCTCCAACGCTTGGCTTGACTCCGACTACTACTAGTCCTATATATATGTTTCGGAAGCCTCCGGTGAGAGTAGAATGGCACAACTACCGATACTTGTGGACTTAGTCGAATTTCAATCTTGAGAAACAGGGATCCTGACTTCAACGAACAGGGATCCTGACTTCAACGAACAGGGATCCTGACTTCAACGAACAGGGATCCTTATTTCAACGAACAGGAATCCTGACTTCAACGAACAGGGATCCTGACTATAACGAACAGAGATCCTGACTTCAACGAACAGGGATCCTGACTTCAACGAACAGGGATCCTGACTTCAACGAACAGGGATCCTGACTTCAACGAACAGGGATCCTGACTTCAACGAACAGGGATCCTGACTTCAACGAACAGGGATCCTGACTTCAACGAACACAGCTCCTGACAGCCGCTTGGCTGACTCCGACTACTACTAGTCCTCCTAGTCCTCCTTCCTACTAGGATCCCTACTACTAGTCCTCCTCAATCTTCAGAAACAGGGATCCTGACTTCAACGAACAGGGATCCTGACTTCAACGAACACGGCTCCTGACAGCCGCTTGGTTGACTCCGACTACTACTAGTCCTCCGACTCCTCTCCCCTCCGAAGCTTGGCTTGACTCCGACTACTTCTAGTCCTCCGACTCCTCTCCCCTCCAACGCTTGGCTTGACTCCGACTACTACTAGTCCTATATATATGTTTCGGAAGCCTCCGGTGAGAGTAGAATGGCACAACTACCGATACTTGTGGACTTAGTCGAATTTCAATCTTGAGAAACAGGGATCCTGACTTCAACGAACAGGGATCCTGACTTCAACGAACAGGGATCCTTATTTCAACGAACAGGAATCCTGACTTCAACGAACAGGGATCCTGACTATAACGAACAGAGATCCTGACTTCAACGAACAGGGATCCTGACTTCAACGAACAGGGATCCTGACTTCAACGAACAGGGATCCTGACTTCAACGAACAGGGATCCTGACTTCAACGAACAGGGATCCTGACTTCAACGAACAGAGAACCAGACTTCAACGAACAGGGATCCTGACTTCAACGAACAGGGATCCTGACTTCAACGAACAGGGATCCTGACTTCAACGAACAGGGATCCTGACTTCAACGAACACGGCTCCTGACAGCCGCTTGGCTGACTCCGACTACTACTAGTCCTCCGACTCCTCTCCCCTCCGAAGCTTGGCTTGACTCCGACTACTTCTAGTCCTCCGACTCCTCTCCCCTCCAACGCTTGGCTTGACTCCGACTACTACTAGTCCTATATATATGTTTCAGAAGCCTCCGGTGAGAGTAGAATAGCACAACTACCGATACTTGTGGATTTAGTCGAATTTCAATCTTGAGAAACAGGGATCCTGACTTCAACGAACAGGGATCCTGACTTCAACGAACAGGGATCCTGACTTCAACGAACAGGAATCCTGACTTCAACGAACAGGGATCCTGACTATAACGAACAGAGATCCTGACTTCAACGAACAGGGATCCTGACTTCAACGAACAGGGATCCTGACTTCAACGAACAGGGATCCTGACTTCAACGAACAGGGGTCCTGACTTCAACGAACAGGGATCCTGACTTCAACGAACAGGGATCCTGACTATATTGAAGAGAGATCCTGACTTCAACGAACAGGGATCCTGACTTCAACGAACAGGGATCCTGACTTCAACGAACACGGCTCCTGACAGCCACTTGGCTGACTCCGACTACTACTAGTCCTCCAACTCCTCTCCCCTCCGAAGCTTGGCTTGACTCCGACTACTTCTAGTTCTCCGACTCCTCTCTCCTCCAACGCTTGGCCTCCTAGTCCTCCTCCCTACTAGGATCCCTAATACTAGTCCTCCTCAATCTTCAGAAAACAGGGATCCTGACTTCAACGAACAGGGATCCTGACTTCAACGAACAGGGATCCTGACTTCAACGAACAGAGATCCTGACTTCAACGAACAGGGATCCTGACTTCAACGAACAGGGATCCTGACTTCAACGAACAGGAATCCTGACTTCAACGAACAGGGATCCTGACTATAACGAACAGAGATCCTGACTTCAACGAACAGGGATCCTGACTTCAACGAACACAGCTCCTGACAGCCGCTTGGCTGACTCCGACTACTACTAGTCCTCCTCCCTACTAGGATCCCTACTACTAGTCCTCCTCAATCTTCAGAAACAGGGATCCTGACTTCAACGAACAGGGATCCTGACGTCAACGAACACGGCTCCTGACAGCCGCTTGGCTGACTCCGACTACTACTAGTCCTCCGACTCCTCTCCCCTCCGAAGCTTGGCTTGATTCCGACTACTTCTAGTCCTCCGACTCCTCTCCCCTCCAACGCTTGGCTTGACTCCGACTACTACTAGTCCTATATATATGTTTCGGAAGCCTCCGGTGAGAGTAGAATGGCACAACTACCGATACTTGTGGACTTAGTCGAATTTCAATCTTGAGAAACAGGGATCCTGACTTCAACGAACAGGGATCCTGACTTCAGCGAACAGGGATCCTGACTTCAACGAACAGGAATCCTGACTTCAACGAACAGGGATCCTGACTATAACGAACAGAGATCCTGACTTCAACGAACAGTGATCCTGACTTCAACGAACAGGGATCCTGACTTCAACGAACAGGGATCCTGACTTCAACGAACAGGGATCCTGACTTCAACGAACAGGGATCCTGACTATAATGAACTCAGATCCTGACTTCAACGAACAGGGATCCTGACTTCAACGAACAGGGATCCTGACTTCAACGAACAGGGATCCTGACTTCAACGAACAGGGATCCTGACTTCAACGAACAGGGGTCCTGACTTCAACGAACAGGGATCCTGACTTCAACGAACACGGCTCCTGACAGCCGCTTGGCTGACTAGTCCTCCTCAATCTTCAGAAACAGGGATCCTGACTTCAACGAACAGGGATCCTGACTTCAACGAACACGGCTCCTGACAGCCGCTTGGCTGAATCCGACTACTACTAGTCCTCCAACTCCTCTCCCCTCCAACGCTTGGCTTGACTCCGACTAATACTAGTCCTATATATATGTTTCGGAATCCTCCGGTGAGAGTAGAATGGCACAACTACCGATACTTGTGGACTTGGTCGAATTTCAATCTTGAGAAACAGGGATCCTGACTTCAACGAACAGGGATCCTGACTTCAACGAACAGGGATCTTGACTTCAACGAACAGGGATCCTGACTTCAACGAACACGGCTCCTGACAGCCGCTTGGCTGACTCCGACTACTATTAGTCCTCCTAGTCCTCCTCCCTACTAGGATCCCTACTACTAGTCCTCCTCAATCTTCAGAAACAGGGATCCTGACTTCAACGAACAGGGATCCTGACTTCGACGAACACGGCTCCTGACAGCCGCTTGGCTGACTCCGACTACTACTAGTCCTCCAACTCCTCTCCCCTCCAACGCTTGGCTTGACTCCGACTACTACTAGTCCTATATATATGTTTCGGAATCCTCCGGTGAGAGTAGAATGGCACAACTGCCGATACTTGTGGACTTGGTCGAATTTCAATCTTGAGAAACAGGGATCCTGACTTCAACAAACACGGCTCTTGACAGCCGCTTGGCTGACTCCGACTACTACTAGTCCTCCGACTCCTCTCCCCCTCTGAAGCTTGGCTTGACTCCGACTACTTCTAGTCCTCCGACTCCTCTCCCCCTCCAACGCTTGGCTTGACTCCGACTACTACTAGTCCTATATATAAGTTTCGGAAGCCTCCGGTGAGAGTAGAATGGCACAACTACCGATACTTGTGGACTTAGTCGAATTTCAATCTTGAGAAACAGGGATCCTGACTTCAACGAACAGGGATCCTTACTTCAACGAACAGGGATCCTGACTTCAACGAACAGGGATCCTGACTTCAACGAACAGGAATCCTGACTTCAACGAACAGGGATCCTGACTATAACGAACAGAGATCCTGACTTCAACGAACAGGGATCCTGACTTCAACGAACAGGGATCCTGACTTGAACAAACAGGGATCCTGACATCAACGAACAGGGATCCTGACTTCAACGAACAGGG